>CM073324.1:8562596-9795096 GCA_037043015.1 Bryum argenteum | reverse complement strand
AATCCCGCCAGTTTTGTGAGTTGCTCAATACATAATTGCTAAAATCGCGTGAATCACTCAATCCTCTCCGAGAAAACAGAGCTTGTACCCGATTTGGCAGGATATCCCCCACACTGGGACTTACCAGGCGTGGGGTCTTGGATGAATCTTGTCCGGGCCCGCAAGGGTGAGGGGTAAAAGCCCCCTATTTTTTTTGTTGTTGATTGGAAAAATGAGACTCCTTGAACTAATGTGGGGTCTCTGATTCCAAATATAAACTCAGAAAAAATAAAATAGGGCCGCAGGCTCTTTTTTTAAAAAGTAGGGAAAGAAGGCTCGAGGCATGGTAAGGTCCCAGCTTGGGGGATGTCCTGTCCACGCCGCTTGTACCACTCGCCATTTCCATATCTTGACACTGCAAAATGCATGACTTGAGGGTTACCCATTTGAATGTACAGTATGTTACGATTGTGATCCTACACTTGAAGCATGTGTCATTAAATCCAAACTGATTACATTGTGATATCTGAAATGTTGTGCATATTTGATATAGGAACAATTTCCACATGTACATCAGTGCGACAATTTCGTCGTTTGATGAAATCCGATCTCTTTAGATTCGGATTTAGGGTAGTAAGGAATGTACAGATTAAGCATGAATGTTTCGATGGCTACACTGATTAGTTATGAGTTGCGGAGGGCGTTGGCGAGCCATTCGAGGCCTTCATGCAGGCCTTCGCCGGTGGTGCTGCAGCAGCCTTGCACGAACCATTGCCGGTTGCGCATGCCGGTGAGCCCGAGCTGCTCCGTGACTTGCGCCACATTCATGGCGTGCGGCAGATCCTGCTTGTTGGCGAATACCAGCACCTTGGCGGTCTCCAACTCGGGCTCGCTCGCCAGCCTCTGCAGCTCGTCGCGCGCCTCGCCCATGCGCTCGACGTCGTTGCAATCCACCACGAAGATGAGCCCCTGCGCGTTGTGATAGTAGTATTTCCACAGTGGCCGGATCTTCGTCTGGCCTCCCACATCCCACACTGTGAAGCTCACATTCCGGTACTGGATGGCCTCCACGTTGAAGCCGATTGTGGGCACTGTGTCTACCCTCTCCCCGATCTTCAATTTGTACAGCAATGTCGTCTTCCCTGAACACATTCCATCATCCATCCAAGTTTCATCTCAGAATAAACACATCCCCAAGTGACCGACTCGTCAAGAAACTCCAATCGGTAAGCTCGACCTTACACCTGCATATACATTTCAAATCCAAACGAAAGAAAAGGAGTTGCAAGATTTGCGTACCAGCGTTGTCAAGGCCCAGCATGAGGATTGCCAGCTGCTTCTCTCCCCAAATGACATTAGAGAGAAGCTTCGCCACGATCTGCCCCATTCTTGAGCTTCAAACTCTACTGGCGCCTTGCCAAAGGAGATGATTCGGATCGAAGGAGTAAATATCACCACGAGAAGAGAAACGGAAGAGTAAGGAGATTGCAGAGAGATGACTGATAGCGAAGTGTGTGATACGATTGCCACTGATGCGAGATCGATATATACAAATCGATACGTAGCCTCCAAGCCATTGGGAGTGACGTCGCAGGGCCAATGCCATGGCTCAATACCGAGCGCGCGCGCTGCCGACTTCCAGGCATCGACACAGGATCGATGCAGACCGAGGCTTGCGCAACACGGCATCGATCTCGATAGAAAGAAATTGCAAAATGCAGTAAAAGGATCAAGGAATGCGTCTAGAAAGCTTGACGAAGTCTTCCTTAAGTAGCTCCGCGTCTTGTTGACAATCTCTGAAGCGCTTTACCGACAAGGTCATGGCGGTACACTGTTGCGACTCATCCCCACTACGGTACAATCTTCGTTTTGTGTATATAGTTTTTTGTATTAACCCTTAAAAGTCCCTTGGGGATAGTATGTACGCTGTCGTATAATTAGGATTTGCTACCAACAAGAAACTCTAAACTGGAATTGTAATAGCTCACTAGAACCGCATTAATTCAAATGTCAACTTCTTCTTTGAACTCAAACCCATTAAAGGTGTGCATTCACTCCAAATACAACCAAAATACACCGTATTCTACTGGTCGCCACGGCACGCTCAGACCTTTAGGGGTTAACCCTTAAACGTCTAAGGTGACCCGAGGGGTCCTTTTCCAACAGAATCTTCTCTGTAGCTCTCAATGTACTCAACTTTTCACTTATATTTTGATGTCAAACTGGTCACCTTCTTCTTCTGATGCATTCAAAAAGTGAGATTTTAGAATTCAAATCACAATTTGTATGAGTGATTTTGTGCTTTGAAAGGATTGTAGTAGGTAGGTTGGGGTTGTACAGTCCCCTCCAGATGATTTACGAATTCAGCATTCAAGGACAATTTTCTTATCAACTTTGAACATTGCTTGTGCACTCAAAAATGATCCGATTTCAAAACCGTGAAGTGCGTTGCAACCACAATGAAGACTACTGCATCTTTGACATGATTGCTCACATTCAACAATGAAAGGAATATAAACGATTAGAAATACTTCATACACTATCGACAAACAAGTGTTACCATTCTTTGCTTCAATTTGAATGTTCATTCAAGCTTGCAAATTTGAAATGAGCTTGCAATTCTGTTCTTTAGATATTGTAGATCATTCTAATGCATGATTTGTATCACTTATACTTCATGTAGCGGAGTCTTAAATATTCTTGATATTTAAAGAATTTCTGTCAAAGCTTGTAAAAGCCCTTCCCACTCCTCAACAATGTTGCACTAGAAAGTAAAGGGTGGTGCATGAGACATTGAGTGATATCTCTTATGAATTGATTACCAAGCTCAAATATGTTTGTTATTCTTGCCGATTTTAAGGAATGACTTATCAATCTACTATAAATACTATGTAATACCTTTACAAAAATTGCTCCACACCACAACACGAGAGGAAGAGATACAAATCATGCATTACAAATGAGCTACACTATCTAAAGAACAAACTTGCAAGCTCATTTCAAATTTGCAAGCTTGAATGAACATTCAAATTGAAACAAAGAATGGTAACACTTATTTGTCGATAGTGTATGAAGTATTTCTAATAGTTTATATTCCTTTTGTTGATGAATGTGTACAATAGTATTGGAGAGGTAGTAGTCTTCATTGCGGTTGCAACCAACTTTACGGTTTTGAAATCGGATCACTTTTGAGTGCACAAGCAATGTTCAAAGTTGATAGGAAAATTGTCCTTAAAGGCTGAATTCGTAAATCATCTGGAGGGGACTGTACAATACTTGTAGGAGGTTGCAAGCTCATCATTGATTGGTGCATTCATGATGCCCAAGTTCAAAAAGTGCACTATTCATGATGCCCGAGTCCAGAAGATGCTGTGATTCAATACTGGGCTGCCCAAATCCGTATAGCATGACGTTTAAGGGTTAACCCTACCCCACGGGGAAGGTTTTGAGAGGGCCGAGAAATGTTCAGTCGTTGAACATTTTAGAGCATATAAGAGGTCTTGCTTGCTGACTGAAAAGGGTTAAATTTAGTTTGTTACTTTTTGAACCACGGGTTGTGTTGTTGTATATAAGAAGTGGAGTCAGTTTTTGCAATGAGAATCCAAGCAACTATGTAGTATTGGGATTTTTTTATTGGTTGCTATGAGAATATTCTTATTTTGTGTGGAAATTTCAGGAATTTATTTATAGCTTCTTCAAGATTTTATTGAATGTGATATTCGGGACATGGAGTTATTTACTTTGAAGCAATTGATTTAACCCTTTTCAGTCAGCCTAAACACTATGTCAACCAATATTCTAGGAATAATTATGTCTTTGATTTTTTTTAAACATACAAATAAATTACCTATAAATTATTCTCAAAACAAGTGATTGCAATCAAACCTCAAAGTTTTGGAAGTATAAAATATGTTGAATTTTAAGATACTCATTCTTCGAGGCCTTTTACATTTAGAGGCCTTTTGTGTTAGATTCCTTTGTTTGATTAGTGATTTTTTTTATATGCATATGATCATTCTCAAGTTTTATATAGTTTATGTTTCCTGAATTTCAAATAAGTTCATGTTATTGAGATTGTGCAATCGCGTTATTTAGATAGTGATCCTATGATCAGGAGCAATTTGTCTTGTACTATAATAAGTTTCATATTTGCTCACCTCTCCATCCGTGATCTCATAAGGATAAGGCGCATTAACAAATAATGGAGAGTTAATGTTGGAAGTAATCCTTATTTTCAAAAAATATGCAATACACTTCAGGAACAAGACTTTAAAATTCCTTAGTTTTGATTGTGGATCTTATTGAATAAAAAACTACAACACATATTCCACTATGTGGAATTCATTCAAATTTGTTTCTAAACCTACATTCTTTACATTCAATTAAGAAATTACACCCTCTACACTTTGATGTGGAGATAAAAGTTGTTGTGCTTTTTTATATTTGTATATAAAGATGGCATGTTTCGGACATCCCAAAGTGTATTCATTCATGTTATCAATCGATTGATAGGATAATCATATGACTTTTGCGTTGTACCCCAAAAGAGATTGTGGTTCGAGTATTGTGATGTTTAAATTCCTTAGATTGCCAAAACAAATCATTCAAAGTCTTCCTCTTGATCAAGATTTTGTAATCTTATGAAATATACATTTATGATTCTACAACAAAATAGTCGAAAGGATCTATGGAGGAGCCTTCAATTTCCAAAGCTACCACAAAGTAAATTCAAAAGAAACCTACCATGTATTGTAATGATGTTTGACATTGCTTGGAGTGCTTAAGGAGCATCGTTATAATATTTAAATATTACCATGAATAATAAAGAGGGGATTGTATATTTGCAAAATAGCTACATTTAGAGGCTTTTCACAAAATTACAAAAGTGTCAATAAATAATAGTTGGCACTTTGACTATACCTTCTTTTGAAGTTTGAACCTTGAAACTCATATGCATTTCTATTTTGAACCAATGTAAAATTTCCAGTCCTTAAAACATCATATGATCACTTTACATAAAAAAAAAAAAAAAAAAAAAAAAAAAAAATCATAAGCAAACAAGTTCACTAGGTGTACTTTCATATGCAACAATTCAAATTATGTGCTGCAAATGATAAACTGTAAATCCAAGTTGGCTCAATGAAAGCCACAAAATCTTATTTTGAAAGAGTGTGCACTCTTATGCACCTCCTCAAACGTCCTCAAATAATTACGTGCCACTTGCTAGAACAAGCTTCTATTACTTTTTGGCGCATATTCATCTTTTAATATATTCATTTCCACTTATACCATACAACATTATTGATTGCTACCAAATTAATCAAGGAAAAATATATAAAGTTTAAGGTTGGATCAGGAAGTACCTTTTGTGCAAATTTTGAATCGTTAAGGAGTGAGGCGAGTTTCTCTTGTTCAAAAGTGATATAATTTCTTGTAAATTACACAATTACACGCATAATAAGACCATGATAACAAGCATTAGATAAAAAGTGGACGATTGCCATGTAATTTTGATGAATTTCTCGTACTTAACATGGGGTTACACACACATTGTTGAACATAATTGAAAATCTCAATCTTGTGCAAGAGGCTCCTATTCACCACTCTCGACTACGATTTTTGATTTTGCCCTCCACAGAATGCGTAACCTTCTACTTCAACAATCTTCTAGTGAACCTTAGATTGGATGTTTATTTCCAAAGATTTTGTGTTCAATTGACCACCTTAGAGAATACATATGACACCCATGGAAATACATGATTATTCAATCATGGTAAAACGAGTTAAAAACATTCGAGTTTTTTTGCTGGTAGGGTGCCAAGCTATGAACTTATTGTGAGCGAGGTTCCTTGAAATTCTTCGGTTGCCTTTTTACAGTAGGTAGGTTGATGTATGCGTCAAACCGAAGAAGAGCAAGATTCTAAAATTATAAACAACTCCTTTGGTATTCAAACTTTCAAAGTAAAGAACTTTTCACCTCATTTACATTAATCTCACTTGGAGTCATATTAATTTGTTTTCATCTTGACTTTGACATACAAATGCACCATACACTCACCTTCCAACACATATACTTGCCAAAACAATTCTCAATTGACTCTAGCTTAATCTTAATGAACTAGTTGCAAAATAAGAAGGTACAAACAACTTAATTCTTCTCATAACTCAAATGAATGAATAACCTTCTCAAATCCAAAACAATTGTCTATAAGCACTCTTCATGAACTCTCCTCACAAATCTCAAATAAACAACATTTTATTTAACATGTCAAGTAAACAAAACCTTGTTTCCACCTTTCTCTCAAACACAATCCAATCCATGATGACTTGAATCTAAAGGAGACAAAAGGAGTGATCTAGTGTTTTTGCTCAACAATCTATTCTATAGTGTAGGCATATCATCAAGGGTAGATCAAAACAGACACTATACGTCAAGCCATAGGGGTCTGGTATTCTTCTTCTTCAACCATCGATGAGCAAAGCTTCATGTCCACCATGAAGGATTCATGAATGGCTCGGTATGAATGAGGCGTTTTGAGTTTGAGGCGGTCGCGGGTCGTCTCGCCATGGCCACACAGCCATGAGGAGATCCGTGCCTTCCTGGCCGCGGTAGAAACCGTCGGCTCTCACGACCCACAGACATTGCTTGCACGCCTGCTTCTTGGTGCCCCAGAATCCCGCCCCTTTCCACACTTCGAACGAGTTCCACAGCGATCCGTGGTCGAAGCGGCACCAGAAGAGCTGGGAGCCCCAGAAGTTGGCCTTGAAGGTGAAGTAGTAGGGAGTCCCCCCCGCCGGCAGGTACTGCTGATGAAGGTCGTCGTTTCCGGACTTGCAGTGGACTGCCAAAGTGTCCGGAAGCTCGTTGCGGATGCGTACTGACATTCTCTCCGTCCTCCTGCTCTCCACTCGCTGCAGTAGAAGAAGAAGAACCAACAGCACTGTGAGATGGAACACCCTCATCGTCATAGCTGGTGAGTAAACTCTCCAATCGTCGGGTTTGCTCTCAATCGTTTCAGGGTCTTCGATCTTTACATATGTTGAGCCAATGACATATTCGTGGGATCATTTGCTTGTGCTTTACGCATACTTCGTTATCCCTTTTCAAATCACAGTTGTATAAACGCAGCATATTCATTGCGGATTACTGCAAATCCTGTGTGGGTTGTTAGCTTTCGCATTCTGGCCAATTCACTGTCCCTGCAATGCTTACAAAGCAATGGTGTTGAGATTATCGATTGTGCGATTGTGGATTCGCGGATCTCAATCAGATGGTGGGAGATATGTCATTGTTGTACGACGTTGGTGCTACAAATGATCTATTTCAAATCTATTCTGATGCAATTGTGCCTTGGGGATGTTGTTAGATGCCAGAATATCAGCTGCAATGTAAGTAGAACTTCATCCTTGTGTGCAGAACAATCATGCAGCTCCAAATCTAGATTAGTGATCAATATCAATTCATGTGGACTGCATTGACATGTCTACTGCTCTATGATGACATTTACGTACATAGGCAAGCTGGAGTCGACGGATCACTGGACTTTCATGTTAATATCACACACAAGTTCAGTTGGAAACTTTTATGTTGATTGTTCAGCATTGACAAAAAGTACGTTACTATTTTATTTTTGTGACGAATAATCCTTTTATGATGAGGGAGTTGGTAAGCTTTGGTGATCAATTTTCCTTTCGTTCCAAAAATATAGAGAGTAATATGTAATTTTTTGATTTTTTTTTTTACATTCTCAAAGTACGTTTTAGTTGCCAAGTACTCTTATAATTGCCACATAAATACAAAAACTATGTCTTATAAAGAAAGATAGTACTAACCAAACTCATAAGTGCTCAAGGGCATCCTAAATTCCTCTAGATTCCACATTGTTGCATTGAAAAAATGACAATGGTTCATATAATTATTTGTTGTCTCAGTGCTAAACCTTTGACATGTTATAACTTAGTTCGGTAAACACTTATTTCCAACTTCATTTACTCATTCTATTACATCAAGGACTAAATTAAAAGGGCTATATGCTCAAATTGCACAAAAAAGTTCATAAGAATTGACTTTTTGTCAATCAATGGTTAAAATCTTGATGTTTCATACTCTATTAGTACTTTTTGATGGCGGTAAGTGTGCCTGAGTAGTGTGCTTTCAACGAGTAAACTTAAAATTGCAATATCATTTGTTATATTGAGCATTTTGGACAAATACAAGATATTCAAAGTCATTAGTTCCCATGCAACCTCTTAAAAAAGAGATTCCAAGGAAGGTGATATCACTAGGATACGGCCATTGAGAATTGAATCTGGAGATCTTAACACCTATATTAAACTTTCTCCATGTAGTTATTCTACTTTTTGAATCAAGGGCACAAACTTTGGAGAGCCATAAACTCTCTTTTGAATGAAATCACTTTGGTTGGATCTCCAAATCAGTTCCACTTTGTGTGGTAAAATTTGTAGACCCATACAATGAAGTTTCAACTATTGGCATGCATTTGGGTGAAAGTAGCTTTTCAAATTTGTTTATCCACCGTAAGAATTCAACTTTATTTTTTTGGGATGCATCTCAATTAGAGTCTAGTCTTAGTATAAGATATCTTAATTAAACCAAAGATGTTTGTAAATAAGGCATAAATTTGAGTGCAAAGGGTCTAGTTTTTGACTATTTTTCCTTAAGAATATTCTAGTAGCTTTCAACAAAGGAAGACTATATTTTTAGCAAAGAAATTTTATTGATAATTTCTTTTTGGCACAACTGTATTATCAACAAGCAACCCTTGTCAACTAGTTGGATTTACCCCACTTTTGGCGGGAATTAGTTTGTGTCTTAGCTGGTGTGGTATGTTTTTCTTCCTATATGATCATTGTTAATATGTGGATGAATTCAAACACTTAAATTTGATCTATCCTTATTTTTGTATCAAATACACTCATCCTTAAAGAAATTGAACACGAACAATTTACAATCAATGCAACCATATAATTATCATCCTAACCTATGAAGAAGAAATTCTAAACACCTCACATAACCCAACAAAGAACACTCCCATATCCAAAAGTTTTAAACTAATGCAATTGTTTTCAATCAAAACAGTCTTTGAATTGAACCCTCAACTACACACAATCTCTATGTTGTATGCAAATAGATGTCACTTACCATATCTGAAAACAAAAGTACATGCCATACTAGCAACCCAAAAATGTGTCAAAACGAGACAAAAGAACATAAACAAAACAAGATATTAATGTTATAAGGAAGTCCATTTCTATAAGTATCAAATTGAAGAAATCATACAACAAACCTCACCGTACTCACTTCAAGAAGGTCTCAAAAATTGCCATACATCCAACTCACTTTCCACTCAAACGTTATTTTGCTTCATACTCGATTCAATCTACTGGAGACAATCATCTACTTTGAGGAATAATGTATTCATGGACGGTGCGCTTCTGAAGCGTTAAGAGCGAGAGGGGGTCGCGGGTCGCTTCGCCACGGCCACACAGCAATGAGGGAATTCGTGCCGTCTTCGCCTCGGTAGAAAGCATCGGTCCTCACAGCCCACAAGCATTGCTTGCACGCCTGCCTCTTACTGCCATACACACCCGGCCCGTTCCACACCTCGAACCGATTCCACAGCACAGGCTCGTACTCGAAGCGGCACCAGAAGCTCGTGGTACCCCAGACGTTGCTCTTGAAGAGAATTATGTAAGGCTTCCCCCCCACCGGCAACAACTGCTGCTTGAGGTCGTCGTCTCCGGACTTGCAGTGGACTGATAGTTCGCCCGGAAGATCATTGCGAATGTGCACTGACATAGTTTTCCGACCTCAGAAGTCCTTGCTGTCCACTCGTCGTAGAAGAAGAAGCAGCACCGTAAGGTAGAAAAAGAAAATTCCCGTCGCCATAATTGCTTCAAGACGTCCGTGAAAGAGCTACTCTAACTTGATCATCTCATGTCCTTCCTTATATATGTTGCCTTATTGCAATGACATATTCTTGGGATCATTCGCTCGTGTCCTAGCAATCTGCTCATGCTTTCAAATCACGGTTACATGGACTCAGCATATTCAATGAGGATGGTTGTTCATATGAGAGCATATTCTGTGAGGGTTGTTAGATTTTGCATTTTGGATTCTGCAAGTCAGTGCACATATTCCAGTCTGGATGCCATTGACAAGTAATGGTGATGAAATTACCTTGTGGGATTGAGAACTGGCCGATCTCAAGCAGATGGTGGACACATGTCGTTGATGTTCAATGATCTAGAAGTGCAGCGTGGGAGGTGCTACAAATGATCTTTCAAATCTCCTCTGATCTCCGCGGATGTTGTTTGAGACAGTGGTGTATGCCGTGACTATTATCAGCTGCTCTTGAATGAAAGTAGAACTTGGCAAGTAGGAGGACGACAATGCTATAGCCTGGGTCGATCGGGTGGAGCTATGTTGTACATGTTGTTCTACTTTGCATCCTTGTGTGCAGAAATATATGAAGCTCTAAATCTAGATATATCTGGTATCAATTCACATGATCTGTGTTGTATCTTTTCATCTTTGATGAAGTTACTTACACAGGCAAGTTGGAATTGATGCGTTACTAGACTTTAGTGCTAACATTCTCATTGAAAACTTGTACGTTGCTTACTAGTGGCAGTGGATCTTCGATGATGATGTCACTGAATAGATCTTCCACGATATGCAAGCGATCGTAAAAAAATTGATGATAAACCTGGCCATTTTTATAAAAATAGAATTAATAACTTTGACAGTAATCAAATTTCAAACGTCATAGTGGTATGAATGCACTTCTATTACTTTGCCATATTCACATAAGCTAAGGGTTATTATGAGTTATTCTACTTTTATACCCTCTGCCATGATCATTGTTGTTCGAATATAAACGTGAAATCATAAACCCTAGTATAGTAGTTGAAAAATGCATACAAATGTGAAAGTGTTTGTTTGTTTGAAGAGATTGTTATGATTCTCACAAGAGAGGACATACTATGAATGTGTTTTAAGGAGAAATATCTGAATTGTTTGATACAAAGTTGTACAATATGTATGAACCCAAGATCAAAAGCAAGTAGCAAATTTAACATTTAGATTCGGGCAATGGTAAGCTTGGGGTATCACTTTTTGGACACACTAATTAGGTTATTTTTATTGAAAGCCTCCAAAGTTTGTCTAATTTAGTCATTTTAATCAAGTAAAAAGACCCTAAATTAGAAAATAAAATATCATGCACCTCATTGAAATCAAAGTATGTATGCCTATAGATTTTCTTTTAGATTTTTTTTTTTTTTTGGATCCATTCATAGATGAGGGAAAAAGTGTTGAATTTGGGGATTTGCAGGCATTATAGTGCACAATGAATTAATTTTTTTATTATTAAATAAATTATTTTGTATTCTATACAAGAAGATGTAGGTCATATTCAAAAATCATATTAAAATAAAAATGGTTGATATTCCATTTGCTTGATTCTATGGATTTTAGGTTATTGGGACATGACTTACTTTTTCAACTAAAAAATCAAATAAAATTACTTCAAAATATTTTTTTTAATTTCTAATTTTTTTTCTTGATACATTATAAGTATAGACAACTAAAACCACATCTAATGAAGTCTTATTGTATTACAGTTTAAAAATGGATATGTTTGTCACACCAGCATAGAGTGCAATTGTTCATGGGACAACCTTTTTGGGTACCCCAACCAGACCATCACCCATTCCCTCTTGTTAAAATGTTGTATTTAGCATTCGCTAAAGAAGTGCTCAATACTTTATGTTTTTTGGTTTCTATGGTATTCTTCAAGTGAAGGTTCCAAATTACAAAAAATTGTAGTCTTCTACCTACTAACTAGTGAGCTCTTGCATCCTCTTGAGCTTTTCATTGAGATATTACGAGTACACAATCAATTTTAATCTGCACAAAGACAAGACTTGCAAACCATGTATATGTCCCTATTTGTAATGATAGTGTACGCCAATGACCAAGAGATTTGTCAACTATCCAACTATTCTGTATTTGTCATGCATCACAAAGAAAACCTACAAGCCTTCAATACTCCAATTAAAACCAAACGAAATCAATGTCATAACTGAATGCTTAAATTGCATATTTTACAAACTTGTATCCAGCATACTTCTTGCTCCTACAATATGAACAACACACACATGCACTACGATTTGAAAACATAAGACATTAGAATCCCATTGAACGCAAAACCAATGATAAGGAACTGGAACACTAAGATTTATTGGAAAAGGGCTCAGGTGCCTCTAACTTCATCGACACACATTCCACTATTCCATGATATATGATTCATAATGTACTGAAAGGAATCTACTGGAGATAGAGGAACAGTGTATTACTACTCTTTATTGATATCAGTGAGCAAAGTCTTCGTCTTCATCGTATCATAAAAGATTCATGGATCTTGCTGCGCTTCCGAAGCGATCAGAGCTCGAGGGGGTCGCGGGTCAGTTCGCCACGGCCACACAGCGACGAGGAATCCCGTGCCTTCCTGGCCGCGGTAAAAAGCGTCGGCCTTCACGACCCACAAACATTGGTAGCAATCCATCTTCCTCCTGCCAAAGAATCCCTGCCCGTGCCACACTTCGAATGAATTCCACAGCGTGGGCCCTGTCTCGAAGCGGCACCAGAAGCTCGTGGAGCCCCAGAAGTTGGTCTTGAAGTGGAAATAGAAAGGCTCCCCACCGGCCGTCAGGAGCTGCCACCCGAGGTCGTCGTCCCCGGACTTGCAATGGACAGACAAGTCGCCGCCTGGAAGCTCGTTGCGGATGCGCACTGACATCGTTTCCCCACTCAAGTGGAACTTGCCGTCCACTTGTTGTAGAAGAAGAAGAAGCACCGTGAGGTAGAAAAAGCCCGTCGTCATAGCTGATTCAATGTGGGTATATACTCTAAATCGTCTCAGACACATCTTTCCGTATATATGTTGAGCCTCCATTGCAATGACATATTCGCAGGATCATTTGCTCTGCCCTGGCAATCTGTACTTGTTTCGTCATCTCAATTTCAAATCAGCTCAACCTACTCAAAGTGGATTGTTGTCCTATCAGAGCATATCCTGTGCAGATGGTAAGCCAATTTAGAGTTCCTGCGTGATACATCAGGTTGTACTGTCTCGTGCACATATTCCAGCATCGCCTGGATGCCATTACAAGTACTGGTGACGCCAAATGTTGTCTTCTCCGATTGTGTAGTGGCCGATCTCAATCAGATGGTGGGACTCATATAATCAATCATCTAAAGTCCAGCTTGGGTGTTGATCAATGCACTGAGCTACGGTAACATGAAAACTCTCCTTCAACAGATACATGTTTATTTCTTTGTTTATTCAAGTCTTCTGTGCTGGAGATTCAAGCAGCTTCAAGGCTAGAGTACTGATACCGATGCAAGCGACTTTTATTGTATCTATTGCTCTATGATAACATTACCTTAGCGGTTGAAACCGTTGCATCGATGAACTTTCCATCTTATTATCAAACGTTGAAGGAGAGGATGAGAATGTACCTAGCACAACGGGAATTTATCGTGATAGCTTACTGAATAATTATCAGATATTGATGTATTGGTTGTAAACTTGAAAATGGAAGTAAATGGGTGCTCAGATCTAGAAACCTTAAGTATTAGTTGCAAGTTGAGTTGTGGTTTTTAGTATCTCGCGTTTTTAGGAATGTGATTTTCAAGGGTAGAATTTGTGGTATGATGTCCTTGAGCAAAGGTACTAAATCTCTACCTTGATAACATATGCTAATGCTCAAAAATTTACAATTCTTGGAATACTACATCACCTTGTGCTTTTCTATATTCGTACCTGTCAAAAATGTAAGGTAAGATAAGATGCTCAAGCATCGTAGGGGCATTCAACTTCAAATTTCAATATCATCGAGTGTTTGGTTTGATGTGCACACTTGGCTCTTCCTTCCATAACTTATAAATGATATGTACGATAACTTTGAAAAGTGTCATTTTGATTGGTCCAATCTCCCATAAACTTTGCACATTTTTCGAAAATGATTCCCTTGGTTACTTTGTATTTTTTGCTAAATAAAATTTGTGATATTACTTAGCATGTCATTTTAGTTTTAAAGCTTGCACAATTTCGACTATCAAATTCTACTTTGGAATTGTGGTCCAAAATAAAACATTGTCTCATTTATCCAGATGAGGTTTTTTGTATTATTTCCACTTAATCTTTGAAGATATGAAGGGAGAACACAAGATCTCCTCACACTTCACAAGACATGAAGGATAGACTTGTATACAACAAAAGTTTAAAATTTTGGATCCTTGAGGGAGGTTTCTATCGAAAGGTTGAAAGGTGAAGGAGAAATGTGGTTTTGACCTTATTTACACCTTGTTCATACTAAATTTCTCATCGCAACATAGAGTGGTGCTCATGGTGATCATTGAATTTGTACATGAGCTTATAAAATGCTGTAGAAACAATTAATTGATTATTTGTCACTTGAGAAAAGAGAGTATACTTCTTTTTCCATTATAAGACTTGTCATCAACTATATGTTCCTTTGTAATATTGTTATACACCACCAACAACAAAGAGACATGCCACCTACTAAATGTCTTGGTTTGTATCATAAGTCGTACACCAAGAGAATTACTTGCCATATGAACCCACCTCTGAAGACTTGAAGAGAAGTACAAGAATTTTTGATGTCGAAGTTTGATGCCTTTTATGCAAAGCAAAAAAGATTGATTGATTTCCCTTGATGGTAACAAGTTTGGTTGACTGGGCAAATCCAGAAGAGAACAACAAGGAAAAAGACCTACGCATTACGTGATTATTTGAAGTCAAAATCCAATCCATGATTGCTATGGGATATATTAAGCCCCAATTAGTGAAAACCAAGTTCAGATCAAGGTGGGATCAGAATTGGTTAAGATTGGGTTTAAAATGCTCAAAAGTGAGTCAAGTTTAATAATAGCTCACTAGACTTACTCACACATAAGTTTCATAATAGCCTCAAAGTCCAATTAGGAATGTGCTTATAAAGAATACATCCTAGGGTGCCATTTCGAGGTGTTATTATGATTCCACTTAGTCTAGTCTTCCACTTACTTTGCCAAAAAATCAATGAAAATTACACCACTACATATTTGCCATATTAAAGTTCAAGCCATTTTCTAGCACTCCGAATTCCGCGTTATGAGATAACATATCCATACAGTATTTTGTATGAGAATGTCAATTCCATACAAACTAATGTAGGGTAAGGTAGAAGGACCTATAACCGACCACTTAAGGTTTTAGCATATGTTTTTGAGGCTAATAATTTGAAGAGGATTTTTCGCATGTACAAACATAAGGTTATTGTTGAATGCAAAAAAAATTGGAATTTTATTCCCAATATTGAAATAGTTACAAATTTTTCAAGTGAAAAGTTGAAAACCACCCATAACTAATATGTAGAGTCTCTAGTAACCGAATACAGCAAGAGTGGTTTCTAATCATCATTCTAGCCAATCATCATTCAGAAAAGAAATGACGGCAATCAGTCTCCTGGCTCGCAGAATTTGTATAACCTACATATCGGTTGTTGGTCCCCGGTTGGGAATGGGTCCCTCTACCTTATAGCAATGATTCACAGTTCACACTCCTATTAGAAGTTTCGATCGTAGGCAGAGGAAGAGAGCGGCCAGCCCGGAGGAAAACGCCGAGCAAGACGCTGTAGACAGCGAACAAGTGTTGGGGTGAGCCTAGTCGACGTGGGTCTGCACGTCGCATGCGACTCCAGCCATGAGCCACGTCTCTTTCCGATCGGATAACGCGATGCACGTTTACCATCGCAACAGTGCTCACGTACACATCTCTTTCACATCTCTCTTGTCACAGCCGTAGATGACCTCCCATCCCAGTCAGATCCCTTAACACTCACGCTTCACTGCTCATCGCGTCCTCGCCAACACCCCCACGCGTGCTGCAAACCTTCAGCTTTACTCCATGGCCGACTGTACTTTCTGAAAGTGCTTGAAGAGAATTGTCCATTCCGCTGAAGAACATCGACACCATAGAAGTCAGAACGAAGGTCATGCTTCGTTTTCGTGGGGCCGGATCATTCATGATGTGTAGGGATGCAGATGGTGTGTTGCAAAAGTTACGAAACCAGAGTGCCATGGCCAGCTGAAGTTTGGTTAAGAAATAGCGCGCACAATTATCGGCACATTCAAGTGGCTAACGGTTACTGAAATGTAACCTGAAATGTAATCTGAAATGATGGTGACATTCAAAAGTGAGATATGAAATGCTTCCGAATGTCACTGGAAATGCAGAGGGCAAAGCCCACCCACATGATCATTTAATAGGGGCAAAGACAAAACTAAAATCTCAAGCGACTAACTGAGAGTCGCGCTGCGGCTACTGCTACTACTACTGTCTAGCTTAGAATCCTGGTGGTGATCCACTGTAAGCGCAAAGATCAAAAAACAGTGAGGGAACACTGACAAATCTCCGTCTCAAAGTAAAATGCTAGAACGAAAAAGAAAAACTAAAACAGAGAAGATCTAGCATCTTATGAGAGCAAAAAACATCCTTAGGAGGACAAAATTCTCGTCCCCTACAACTCGGATGGCGTGGTGATTCGATTCCTTCGAGCTCACTGATATTCACAGTTCAGGTGCTGCTTGAGCGCTCGCCCTAATCCGGCATAATAGAATCTTTGAAAAAAAGTGATCAGGATGTATTCACAGGGTATACTTTACAGCGCGCGTGGCTTGTCCGAACTGCTGGATTAGGTCGACAAGCCTTCGCTTTTTCGGTTTCGAGGACTGTTTTGAAGAAAAACAGAGAGGATATGGGAGGGTCATTGGAAGAGAATGTCGGAGCCTTGCATGCCCATCCATGGTTGCGAAACGACGTCCGAATCGTGGTAACCTCCAAAGCAATTGCTGGGCAAATGTCTGTCTTCTTCAGTGGTGATGTTGCTTCCATTCGGCGAAACGTTCTGCTCCCACAATGTGTTGTGTTGCGGGACGAGCCTGTCATGGTGCATCATGGGTCTGCTGCTCGGTGGCTGCAGTAACGAGGTGTCCCAGGCCGCAGCTTGCTTCGAAGCCCAGCTTTGAGGTAACACGGTTGCATTCATTTTCCTGTCGTCGATGAAGGCCCCCGCGCTCCCGTTCAGCTGCTGCAAGAGCGTATTCGACGAATTGGTCTTGGGCTCCCAAGAAGATGGAACTGGCGTGCTAGACATCGGTGTAAACTGCGGGACGGGCGCCGACGACCACAGACCTGCTTTGGCCATCGCGGACGTGAGCTCGTCGCTGCCACTGCCGAACTCCGGCAGAAAAAACCCATTCGACTGGTTCGACATAGGTGAGAAGTTCACGAGTTGTGGCACCTGCGGTGCATCATACAAAGATTGCAAGTCGGGAACCTCCTGCAGCCCCGCGAGGGGCGCCTTGTGCGGGTGCATGCCACCTTGCTCGAGCGCATACTGCAAAAACGGCAACTGCCCGCCTGCCGGCGCGAACGCGTTCGCCCCGAATCCTCCCAACGTCGGGGGCAACATAGAAAGCTGTTGCATGCAGGAGCTCGCGTTCAATAACACGTCACTGGAAGTCGGAGAGGCTCCATCAGGTGACCCGCCGTACGGGTGCGCGTCGCTGCGGGAGCGCGTGCGCGTCTTCTTCCGAGATCCACCTCCAACCGGCACGTTCCTCAAAGTCCCGCCCACGGTCCAGTAACGCTGGCAGTTGCGGCAGAAGTGGCGTGGCTGGTTGACGCTGTAGTTGTTGTAGTAGCAGAACTTGGTGTTCATCGACTGACAACGCGGGCACGGAATCACCTTCACGGGCCGGTCGCGGATGCATCCTCCGTTTCCTCGCGAGCTCACAGGCGAGCCCCCATCTCCAGATCCTTCGCCGCTGCCAGAATCCGCCATCCGCGCATGGTGAAGCTCACTCTCATCCTCATGATCCCGCACCTGGAAATCACCCGTAAAATCCCCAAGAAGCGTCTGATGATTCATCGGTATTTGCATAGTCGCTAGCTCCTTTTCCAAAACGCCCGCAACAAAAACTCCTCGCTCCGTATTCCTATCCAAGCAACCTCACTTTCATGACCCCCGTCACAAACCAAACACATTCAACCTGTCACCCGCACCAAATCTCCGAATCGGTCCAACCTGCTCACACTAGAATGCTACACGAGATTGGATTTGAACGCGCTTACAGACACAGCGAGCGGGAGGGGAGAAGGAGGGGAGGGAGGAGTGATGGAAGATGATGGTCCTTTCTGGCTCTTTAGCGAGGGAAGGGGAGTGTTTATCTATCACCTTGCGCCGGCTCTAGCCCACGATCCGCTCGCTCCAGTGGGTGGGTACTAGGCTGCTCGGGATGACGAATAGCTCGAAGGAACTCGTCTGTGTGAAGAGGTGAAATTTACCACAATAAAATAATATACGCGCGCAGGATTAAAGAACTGATAATACCGCTCAGGATTCTCGCCTCGTCTTCAGCACTGAACCAACCAACCACAGCGATTGGCCAAATACAGGCACATGGGGAAACTCGAGGAAATTTATCCACCAGTAAGAGACCTCCACTGGCCAGGAAGTGGTCCCTCCGTTTTATCTCGACGCCCATGCCCCGCCATCCATGCACCGGACCAGTTGTTCGCCCGCCCATGCATTCCTACATCCCTACATCCATCCCTCCGTCCCTACTCCCTACTATTCACCCCTGCTTGAAATATCTCTCACTAGATTAAGCATCTGACATTCTACTGTAACTACTACATTTTCTACACCAAAAGTGACCCAAAAGCTCGCACTCCGGGACCAATCGCGCTGGTAAATAAATCCCCAGCTTTCACGGTAGCAGCTGCAACAACATTAATTGCATGTGACCCAGCAGGCTCGGGGCGCTTCCATCATTTTTATTGTCGCAAATAGAATGTGGAAACGCTGGAGCTTCGGAAAGGCTTGGTCTGTCGAGAATTGGATTCGTTTTAATGCTATTTTTTAATTCAAGGGTGAGATTGGGTGAGCGGGCAGGGAGGGAGGGAGTGGCAGTGTTGACAAGCAGAGGGGGCTCGTACTTACTGGTACTCTGGACTGGCACAGGAGTGGGGAATTGAAGGCCGGTGGTCAGAGCGGGTGCAGTGGTCGAATGGAATGGCGCCGCATGGAACGAATGGGACAGAGTGGGGGTGTCGCCGGTGCCTTCCTCATCCGCCGGCCATCAGGAGGGTGAGCTTGCATGTAGGGGACTAGCCTAGGCTCCGGAGTATTCTGCTGTATGTGTGTGCATGTGGATTTCCGATGAGCCTCCCTGCCTGCCTGCCCGCCCGCCCCTCCTGCTGCCCAGCGCTTTTTCATATGGCTTTGGCAGTTTGGCTCATGATAGGAGCTGAACCCCCTGCTGATTAGCATTTTAGCAGTGAAAAGAACACCTTTTTGCAGCCCAGCTGTTAATTGTCACTGTATTTGACCATTTGTTCACCTCCTTCATCCACTCTGCTCCAAGCTGTTAGGAATCGAGGAGGAGGCCCTTTTTCACTCCAAACACCCCGTCACTCGTCAATGGGCTTTTTCTGATTAGTTTTGCACACTGCCCAACACTCACAGACACAACTGATTCTGCCTTCCTCCCCCTCACTGGAATGATTTCACCTTGTCATACTTGTACCTGTCTTTACCATGAGATAGATAGCACAAAGTCAGCCTCGGCCGCTGTTTTTACAAGAGTGACTTAACCCTGGAACGTCGGAGCGGCCATTTTATGTCCGATGAACAGAACATTTTCACTGTAACCTATTATTGCGGGATGAATTTCATTCATGATTTTTGTAATTGGATTTATGAATGATAATAGCATATCATGGAATTCATTTGAGGTCATTTAAGGTATTTCCTAAGATCACATGTGGTATGAAAGTTGAAAGAATGGTTAAAAACTAATCACCACAAAGTGCATTTCTGCAACTTTTTCCTACTTTTATTAAGTCTCAAATTTAGGCAACTAAATGATCTCTTTTGAGTTCAAGCTCAATTCATAAAATGAATCTTACCAAGTCTTGTTTCTACTCCAAGTTAGAATTTCAAGAAATTCCTAATATCTAGTGATTTACTGACACCTTAAGTTTACATGCCTATAGGGTCTCTTTCTCAATTTTCAAATATAGCATGACACAAAACCATGGATTACACCATGCTATTCTTCACTACAATGTCCCCTTATTCTAAAAATTTCAGATTTTTTGAAAGTGATTTGTATTTGATATGAATTATTTTTGGTTTTTCTTTGAAAATTCACTTGAATTTCAAATCTTCCCAAAAAAATCTGAAATTTTTACAGCATATGAAAAGCATGTGATCACATCTACGAAAAATAAAATAAAATATTTTACTTTCAGGTAAAGTGGCGAAACGGAGGATTCAGAGTAAGACATATCAAAGTTCAGGCCACATGTATGGGCTCCGACGTTCTAGGGTTAAGAATGGGGTTGTGGAAGCATCCTGCTTTGCGTCTTACATAGTTTGGTTTATTTTGAGCCTCTTGTTTTAGGGAGCTCACACTTACTCGACAAAGTGAGAGTAAAAATGAGTGATAGATAGGTTTTAGTCAATCAACCTCTGTTACATGGTTGCAATCTACAAGTTTCTATAAGGTCATATGCCTGTCATATGCTCTCGATAATGGCACTTGCAAGGAGCCTGTCAAGATGTACCTAAACGATTCCTCTTAAACTCGTATCATTTATCTCAACCATCATGTAAATGTCTACTCTTGGTGGGGTTTTTGGCTTTGCTACGGGGAAGGAGCTCAAGCTACACCATGATCAATGCTTGAACCCAAACAATAGAATATGTCAAAAGTAGTGCAGAAGTTGGTTAATAGTTTTTTTGGTTGTGCTAAAGGGTGAATGTATCATTTACGTGTAGGTGAAGGAATTTGTTAATCCCTCAAATTCAAATAGCTTGAATCCTTTGTTTATCCTTGAAATTACCCTCTTTTCATTGGTGAAAACCTTGACTCTCAAGACATATTTTGAAAACATAATCTTGTTATTTATTACCTAAGAGTATAGCCATTTATTCACTATAATGCATACTTTGGTGGCAGATGCTTTTCTTGTTACTATCCTCACTATACTTTTTTAGCCTACCCAATTCCACAACAGAGTTGTGCAATAAATGTCGGCAACTAATTATGGCAAATGTTGAATGAACCTAGTTTAAAGAAATGACAAAGAAAGCAAAAAATAGATAAATGAACGCTTTAAATAGCAAATATGTGCAAAAAGAATCATAGTTGGGAGAGCAACTTGAGTGGGCTCGTAGGTCTCGGGTGTAGCCGGTGGTTGTTTCTAGTCGGGCATGCCTACACGGTTTAAGGTTTAATCTTTGTCGGGCATATCTTGTAAATTGGTGTTTACTATCTAACATCCCTCTCGACTCTAGTTAAATCTTTTTGCAAGTACAGATAAGAACTATTAAATGAAAAATCTAAACACTAAACGAGACGTCTTAATCCCTAAATAACCATGGATACTTGGGAGCTCCAAAGTCCAAAATTGCGATCGTATACCACCTTGAAAACTCTTTGGGTATATGAAACTTTTCAACACTTCTTTTAAACTTCCAACTGTACGATCTTGAAGAGAATTACAGGTAGTGGTTAAAATTTCAACCGTTGGATCTTTGTCATTTGCAAAATCATAACATTCAAAATTGATACAAACTTTTTTCTAGTAGACATAGTCTACATTGTGCAAAAGAAATCTTGATAATTAGTACCTCAACCATCTAGCGCAAACCTTTTTCCCAAACAAATAACTAAGTGACGCATGCTTAAGGTCAGCATGCCTATTCTCGTGCGTTTAAGGGAAATTGAGGGAATCTATATACTTGGAAAGAGAAATGAGTGGGTTACTATTTTTCAGGGATGAGGAATAGGAAAAGACTCACTTTCCCTATTTTTGTGGTCTCTAAAAAAACACACATAATTAAATACAATTTTTAGAAGTGTTAGCCTAAAAGCGGGCACCCTAATTATGTTTGCATGAGGTACATGCAAGGGAGGTTAAATCTTTATGAAAGAAAGAATCTTGGGTGCACGCTTTTAGGTAGGCGGACGGGAATAGGCAGGGTGACCGTACACAAAATTCTAGACACTCATTTTACTTTTTGAACCCTCATGCAATTTATTTTTTAGAAGAAGGTCGAAAACAACAATTTGGTAAAACATACAACACATTAATAGTATTTGGTTCAGAGAAAAAGTGAACAGTGAGTAGGTACATTTGCATGCCAATGAAAACCATTAGAAACCTACACAAATTCCAATATCACTTCTTTGGGGTTAATGGACATTCTAGTGAACAGTGGTAACCCAAATAAGTATCATTATTAGTGTGGTGACAACATTTATTGAGCACAGGGGTAAAACATACCGTACTCCAAATATGTGTGGGAAGCATATTCGCTTTTTCAGCAGAGGATGGGGTAAAACATTATGATGGCACAAAAACTAACAAACTAAAAAACAAAACAATATGATGGACGAAGCTAGCTTTTGGCACTAATACCAATGCAAGCAAGGGAGAGGAGGGACTACAGTCCAACCGACGAAACAAAATTCTTGGCTGAAACCACATTGCCCATTCATTTTTTTAAAAACCAAATACCATACTAATAATTGCATTTTGCACATTCTTTTTGCCACACAATATACATTTATTTTCTTTCCTTTTTTGAAACAATCAATGTATTAATCAATTCAGAGAAATACAAGTAGCAAAATACTTGGCCCGGGAGGTTGCATTTCAATGGCCAAAAATTGCAACATCTCTGAAGGCTAGCTACTATAAACTTAATACTCCATGCATAGGCCTGGCCCTATAACAGGTGGGTGCCTTGAAGCCACATTCTGTCAGCTACTCAGTAACATATTAATCTATAGCTTTATTGTTGAGCTGATTGTTTTTGTGATGAAATAGAGGGCCAGTACCCTTCCCATTGGAATCTCTATACTAGTGTAGTAGCTTAGTGTTAGAGGTGAATGTGTCTCTCTTTGGCTCAGATATGTGTTCGGCTTCAAGTTGTTATGTCCAGTGGGCATATCATCAAGGGTAGGTCGAACGGGCATTTTATTCACGCCAACCCCACAAGGGTCTGGTGTTCTTATTTATTTATTTTCGGCTTCAGTAACGAAAGATTTGCGATAAATGGTGAGATGACTACCAATTTTGTTATGTATGTGAAGGTTGCGCTTGTGGGTGCCGGTGGTGATGGTTCTTTTGTGTGTGGACTTGGGCCACTGAAGGCTGCATGTGGCTCTGCCGCGCTCATCATTTATTCTGTGGTTTCGAGTTCTTGGGATAGAAGAAGAAGAAGAACACCAGACCCGTAAGGGTTGGCGTGAATAAAGTGTCCGTTCGACCTACCCTTGATGATATGCCCACAGGGCCTAACTTTAAAATGGATGCAACACCGGGACTTCCCGGGAGGTCACCCATCCCAGTACTATTCCGGCCCAAAGGCGCTTAACTTCAGAGTTCTCATGGGATCTGGTGTAGTAGCCTTGGTATGACCGCATCACATTCTTGGGATACTGCAAGTAGAGCTTAGATTTCATTCGCGTGAGTCACTTCAGACTACACTAAATTTAATAATTAGTGTTAGGTTATTATAAGATTTGAAAATGCTATAAGTTTTTACTTTTGTTTTAAAAAATTTACCAAGAGCATTGATTCTCATACTATATAAGAACCCCCATCTTGGCCAATATAGTGGGTAAAATTATTGAACAACTGTAAAAACTTATAACATGTTTATGTAAATTAGTGTATCTAACACTAATTATCAAATTTAGTGTAGTCTTTTCTAGTGTAAACTTGCCACTGGGTTACGTTTCCTGCTATGAAACAGGTGTATTTTCCATTTGATATTACATTGATTGATATACAAATTTTTATAAAAAAACAAAAGAGACAAAAAGAAATAAAAGAATCAAAAGAATCAAAAGAAACAAGAAACACAAGAGAAACAAAAAAAAACACATGAGAAACAAGAGATACAAAAGATACAAAAGAAACTAAACGAACCAAAGAAATGAAAGAAACAAAAGAAACCGAATGAACCAAAGAAACAAAAAGAAACGAAAAGAAACCAAAGATAAAAAGATAAAAAAACAACAAAAGAACAAAATAAAATAAAGATAGATAGATAGAAACTCTGGTCCTTTCTAAGGGGCCAGCGTGAATGAAGTGTCCATTCGTGATGCTAATATCCCGATGGCCACCGGACAAGGGGAAATTAGAACAATACTACTTCCCCCTCTCGAGGGTGGACACTATAGCTACGTTACTTTCTAGCCTAGTTACTAGTGCCGTGAGGATACTTGACATAGTATCCCCCCAAAGGTCTTTGAAGTACCCATACAACAAGGTCCAAAGACCTCCCACAATAGTTGGGTGGACTATAATGGTATAAAAATAAAATAAAAACCTAAAAATAAAAAATAAATAAAAGAAACAAAATGAAAAGTGAAAAAAAAAAAAAAAAAAAAAAAAAAACGAAAAAAACAAACAAACAAAAACACAAAAGAAACAAAAGAAACAAAAAAGAAACATAAGTTAAATGAAAATAAATTAAAATAATCTAAAAATAAACAAAAAGAAACATAATTTAAATAAAAATAAATTAAAACAATTAAAACAATCTAAAAATAAACAAAAAAAAACAACATTTTGGATGAAGGGCAAGAAACTTTGAAGGGTCAAGAACTCTTTCTCCGAAGTCTTTTCTTGACAAAATGACTAAGGTTGGGTCCCAAATCAAATCTACTTTGTGTGGTAAGAATTGAAGACTTCTACAATAAGGTATAAATGAATGGCATGCATTTTAGTGTACACAACTTCTGTTTTTGGGTTTTGTAACATGGGATATCACCATTTCAAGCCAATTATGTAAACCATGAATAGTTTTTGTCGAACTTCTTTTGTACATGATCATGATCTCAAGATGAAGTCTAACAAATTTTTTATTGAAAGATTTTTGGTCCAAATACTTATGGTAATGGATGTGCAATGATGTTTCTACGATGAAAAAGGTGATGAAATGAATGATTTTCACATCCTTCATACACTGGTCAATAGATTTCGACTTTTTTTTTGGGGATAGATTCCAATCCCAATCTACTTAGTGGCAGAAACCCTAATTGAATCAACAATATTTCGAAGTTAAAAATACATCGAAGTACACAAGGTTTAGATTTGCACTATTTTCCCTCTAGATGATTCTCGGGCAGATTTCACCATTGCAAGGCTACTATGAGAGCCATTATAAATTATTCCGCACTACTGTCCTCTTGAGATGAAGGTGCTGAATTTCTAGTTCGTAAATTCTTTACTGCAGTACTGTAGAGTTTCCACTCTAAAGTGAAAATGAAGAACTTTTGCAATTGTTGTTTTGATACTACTACGTTCTAATCCCGCAATCTATGAGACATCATGACTCAAACTCTAGTCCCCATGACTCACAATAAGTCTATCAAAAAAATATTATCTTGAGATTCAAAGAACTTACCTTCATTTTGATACACACCATTCTTAAAAACTAAAAATAGTGTGATACATGGAGGGGTTAAGGATTAAGTGGGGACATTGTTTCCAAAGCATGGGCAAGAAGAAGAGGATCTTCACTAAACAAGAAATGTTGTAAATTAAGTGTTTAAAAAGTAGGGGAGATTTTTGTTGTGCAAATGAAATGTGACGGTGAAGTAGTCTAATTTAGAAGGGGATTGTCCTACGTGGGGATGGGATTGGACCACTTCAACCCCAGAAAAAAAAGGCATATTGTCAATGGAGATGGAAATGGAAATGGAGGCTGCTCCAATTGCTTTTACCCCTACAATAATATCAACATCTGCTTATACGCGTTTGTGGGTTCAGATTTTGTTCATTTTCCCCAACTTGGAGAGACTAGCAAAAATAGCAAAAATATATCAAATCACAAGAGCCTCAACGCCTAGAGATTCTTGATGCAAAATTGCCTAAATTGTCATATATGATCTTTCAGCTTGAGAACAACTCAATCTAAGCATTATTTTGGAGATTTGGTTGTGGGATCTTAACCCCTAAAGGTCCTTGATATAAAATTGTTTAAATTATCAGAAAGAACCTTTGTCTACTTCAGGTGCAAAGAAACTCAATCTAAGCATTGATTAGAAGATCCAACCGTAGGATCTTGAAGTTAACTTGACCCTTTTCTCGAATGTCAAATTTGAACCGTTAATTTTTCTCCAATTTTGAGATTATAATGGTCAAAGCTGGCTGAATTTATTTTCTCCCTGCGGAAAATCCAAATAGCCATTTCTGCTTTCTTGGACCTTTAGGGGTTATTACTAGCCTCTCTTTCACTCACCTGTCGATTTTGAACTGTTGATTCTTCCTCACTTATGACATCGTAATGGCCAAAGTTGGTTGTGTGTGTGTGTGTTTTTTTTTCCCCCCCAAAAAAAATCCATTTTAACTTTCTTGGATCTTTAGGGGTTGAATTTGGTTCATAAAATCAATGTCCAAACAACCTCCAAAGCATCGCATTTGAATACACAAGTGAGCCCAAGACATTGAAAAGTGTGAAAAGAAGTGAACAAGATGAGAGTTTTTTTTTTTTTAATTTATTTAAATTATTATTATTAAAATTTTGTTAATTTTAATTTTAATTTATGCCTGCAACCCCTCCAAAGCCACAGCTCATAGGCCTTGGTTTGCACGAAGAGCAGTACGTGTGGAATGGGCTCGTTCTTCTAAGAAGATTAAAGAAAGGTCAAGTTTTTCCTCACACTCTTAGATTTCTAAAACCTAATAATGATGTCTGAAAATACATGCAAATCATTTATTGTTTCTCACAAATACCCACAATCAAAATGTTCTCGAAAAACGAATATATGGAAAATTCCTAACACTAGATCTTCCCGTCCAGTCGTTGTGCTACTTTGGTTCATGATTGTATTTTTTCTCTCAATTGATTGGTCATAAAAATAAAAATAAAAATAAAAACTAATGAATATTCCTACTACTAATATTGTTACAGCCCCTACCATTACAGTACCGTTGAGATGAACCAATGGACTGCCCCCAATAGAAGAACAGTTATTAAGACATTTTCAAATTCCAATGTGATTCCATGCATTGGAAATGGACAATGGGATTGGAAGCACGGTAGGAAGCTTCCGGGATGGCCCCTTGGAAAGTACCTTTGAAGGCATAAAATTAGTGCATTGCCATGCATAAAACTAATTTTAATAGACTAGACTAGATTAGGGTTAAGCGTTGACAATTAGTGTTTTGTGCTAATTCTCTCTCATCAGGTAGGGTGTCAGATCCTTTAGGAACCTTTTTGGTTCTAGTACTACTGCCGTACTTGTTACTATACCTGTATGAATTAGGATTCTTTTTTTCTACCCACATATTGCACACTAAAAATGTTAATCGTGTTATTGATTGGTTCAAAAAGAGTAAGAATGAATAAACAAAATTAAGTTCAATGTTAGACTTGTTGACTATTACCCCTAATATGCAAGCTCCAGGGGAAGGCAACAACTTTGAAGAGGCATAACTTCTTCATTAGAGGTTCATTTTGGATGAAATTACTTGAGTTAGGCTTTTAATCAAGTCTGGTTTGTGTGGTAAACATTTCAGATCGAGACGATAAAGTATGAATCAATGGCATGCATTTTAGTGAAGACAACTCTTGTTTTTGAGTTTCGTCGCAGGGGTCACGTTTAACCATTGCAAGCCCGCAAGTATGTGAGATCAAAAATAGATTTTTATGATTTTTTTTCTTCATGATCATGAGGTGATTCTTACAAATTTCTAGTTGGAAGTTTTATGATCCAGATAATTTTGCTATGGGATTTGCAATGATTTTAGTCGATGAAATAAAAAAGAAAGAATGGATGTTTATAGAGGATCTATATCTCCTTCATCCACTGTCAGATTTCAATTTATGTTTTTTGGGATGGCTTCTAAGTAGTGTCTAATTTTAGCGGTAGAAACCTTGATACAAACAAACATGTTTTGAAAAAAAGCTTTCCGTACTAATACAGTACGATTTCCCAATCCATGAGACCCCATGACTTAAATTTTAATCCACATGACCTACAACAAGTCTGTTACAAGTTCCTACGATTGAGATCTCAAGAACTTATCTTCATGTTCACCTACAACACTTTTTGGAAATGTGTTTTTGGGCTCAACGACATCTAAGGGTAAATGACTCCCACCAATTTTGACTCTACACTTACATTCTTCTTTTCAATAAAATATGGACCCAATCACTGAACACAATCAAAAAAGAAGATAAATTCCAACCTATTCAGAGACCAACTTGAATAGAGTGTTCGTTCGATCTATTGTCAAATCAAGCGGCACCTACACAACCATGTTGAAAGCATTTATATTCAACTAGAGATGACAAAAGATTGAGTAGGATTCGATATGTAAATCTCTCTATTCACACAAGCATGAAAACTCTTTCTTGCCCAACTTGTCCAAGAAAGTCCCACCACAGACAATCTCTTTCACCCCTCCAATAGCGAAAAAAACTCAACTGGTTCATGTATACATTTCTACCCTAATTAGGTAACAAAGTAAAATAAAATAAAAAGGTAAATCCCACCTCTAGGGGGGGGGGGAGTGCAATAAATAAGGGGAATGAGTGAGAGCACCGGTAAAAATGGCAGCAAACCAGAAATGGGATGGGCGCAGTGTGAAAAGGGGTTCGGGAATCGAATCAAAGGGAAATGGCGCATGAGAGGCATGGCGGGGCTAAATAGCGGCACACGACAAGCCTGACCTTTTGAAGGGTGGCCCCTTTTGGAGCCTCCAGGGCATCTTCCACGTCAGGAGTCAGGACAACGTCGATGTGGCGTCGTCTGCTCTGCCCTGCCACATCGGTAGGGCAGGGGCAGGGTAGGGCAGGGCCAATAGGGCAGGGCATGCCCCTATTACAAGCACGTTCCTAGGTGTACCCACCCAACTCCCGAATCTAGTTCCCCCACTTATCCCCCCCCCCCCAACAATCACTGTGGCCTCCTCTTTGTCCTTTCCTATGCACTTATTCAACTCCCCCCCCTCCGTGTTTTTCTACTAACATATCATATTATTTGTTGGAGTTTTTTATGAATTTCTTTACCATGAGGTTCGTTATTGTTGTTTTTGTTGTTGGCTTGCAAGTCCCACAAGGACTTTCAATGGTGTTGTTGTCTTCCACGTTTTGCTTCTTTGTTATAAGTATTTAGGGTGTGGTGGGGAAGGCCACCGGTTGTTTTCGACCAATCACATATCGAGATTCTCAATTTAAGCAATCAAGTTTTTGAGATTTTTTTCTTGGTTTCTTGATTGATGGACTTCTTCACCGTCGTGTAGATCGGCTCACATTTTTGTGATATGTTTTGTTTTGTATGATGTTTTTTGGAATTTATGAAAAATAATTAATGAGTTGGGATTATCTTGTGCATTTAGAAGTGTCTTAATTCTTATAAAAAAATCACAAATTCAGTAGACGTTGAGTATGGATTTGATAGATGACATGTTCTATTTCTGAAGATTTGTATGGTTTATATACTCCCATCTATGCTCAAATAATTGTCGATATGGCCTTATTGGTTTGCACTACTTTAATTGTTCAATATCCTCAAGTGTATTCATTGAGTTTCTACGCTATCAAGCCCAAATGCTATTAACCCCTTAGACATTTAGCTATACGGATTGGGGCAGCCCGTAGTATCTTTGGCAAGCATCATGCGTATGGGGCTGCTCAAAAGGGTGAACAGAGGAAGGGGATACGGCCCTGTAAACGGCGCTCGAGATGGGGTCCAATCGTCGCGTTGCGGGAGAGGTGAGCACAAACGGCTCCCTCCAACGTCCTCCGCCCCGAACAATCTAAATATGGCTTTGCTCCCCCTGTCAGACGCTCGCTTTTTGCATACCCGTCCTAGCACAACGACACACACAATCGCGAGGGAGATGGTGATTGAGCAACCGGGGCAGCTCCTTTACTGTTAAACTGTATGCGCGAAGAGCCACGCGTTGAATTCCTCAACAACCTCTTGATTGATTCTCGTCGCCAAGAACACGATCGCAGGCCTTGTCGCAGCCCGACCAGTTTGATACTGCGCGCGAATCATGACTCCCGACACTAGCGAAGTCACATTGCTACGTTATTGTCTAACGGACCGCTCGGGTCACCTCAGACGTTTAAGGGTTAATGTGGTCACGATTAACGGTGATGATGCTAGAAAGCTTTCCAGTTCGAGCTTGGTCGGCCTTACCCATGTGCACCACCTTGTACGAGATTTGCACCCTTCGATTTCTATTTTGCGCTTGATACACTCCTGCAAAGGCACGAATACATTGTTTAGTTTGTCGCACAAGATCTCGTTGAATGCTCTATCAACAATTAGCTCGTTGATGGTTAAATGGAAGGATTAGGTGTCAAAAAACACCTCATATGCCCAATTTGGACAAAATTTGAGTAAAATATGACCATTTGAAATTACCAACTATTGGTTGTTTTAGTGAATTACCCAAATTATGGGTACATCTAGCTCGACTCAAGCTTAATTGTATTTTCCCTAAATCACTGAATATTCCCATTGAAATACGTGTTGATATAGAATCTCAAACCATATTAAGGAAATAAAAATTGAAGATTATGAAGTAATCTAGAACAATTTTTCTCACAATGTGTATAAAAATTATGGACGTTGGAGTGGAACCAGCTTCTCCTTCAGAAGAATGCCGATAACTTAGCGCTGTTAAGAGAGAAATGCAAAGTTCGTAGAGGGGCTCAGGGTGTGTTTGCAGTGTTTGCCAATGGTGTGCCTCAGTGGCAACCATTCGGGCCTGCTTCGGGCTTTGTGTTTATCCCTTAGATGAGACTCTTGCAGGATAGGCCTTCGGGGTACTCTTCTCAGGATTTGTACTTTCTTTGTCTGTTTCTGTTTGTTGAGTCTAGGTTCTAGTTTTGCCACCCAGGCCAAGTTTTGGCTGGGGATGTATTTGTATTTCCCTCGCAATGAATTTACTTCATTTGTGTCAAAAAAAAAAAAAAAAAAAACAATGTGTATAAAAAAAGAAGGAAGGAACCTACTCTTATAATAGTATATTCAGTGCTAAAAAAACCTTCCATTGACTTCTCATAGTACTTATTGACTTGTGGGTAAATTGCACATGTCGGTGGTAGCTTATAAACCAAGACAAGTTGCCATTTGCCATTTACTCATAGGATTCATAGGGAGATGACTAGATGAGGAGAGGGGGGGTACAATATCCGATTCACTTGGCGCCGGCAGTGACAAGGCCTACTCCTAAACCCTAAAGAAAGAATTAAGTGGAAACCACAAGATATTAAAAAACCCAATTCCAAATTAACAGATGCTTCGAATACATACATATATAGCAGCAGCCCGGTGAATCCGGGGGTAGTCTAAGCCAATAAGAAGCTCCGACAATTAAAAAAAAAGAATTAAAATAAGGATGAATGGTTTCTAGCCACATGAGGTAATAGAGGGACCCACTTAGCCCTCATTTAATGATTCCGGAGCTCCGTATTGGGCGCGACAAACGAGGCGGGGGAGCGGGTGCTGATTGGTCCACGCCGTCCCAGGCTAGTTGGGAAATAGCTAGGGTTGGGGGGGAGGGCGGAGGCTCCGGGCAGCTCGGGCAGGGAAGCTCCACAATTTGTGGTCGGTGCTATTTGACTGACAATTGCTTGTGGTCAGACTCCTAGTCTACTCTAGAATGGGGGTTGCCTTCCATTATCAGTATCCTCGTTGTCTTTGTAGGTTAGCACTTAAGTTGCTAATTATTCATTATTATGAGGTTTTTGCCTATTATTAGACTTTTTGCTCTTCCTACGTGGCTTTGAAGTAATTAAAGTCCTCCTATTCTAATGGCGAGATTAGGGGCTGGCATCCACCGGAGTAGTCAACTTTCATTACAAGTCAACGTTCCAAGTTTGGCTCCCCATTTTACACTTCAATATGTGTGTCAAAGTTACATGTTTTTTTGCGGTTGGTGGAGAACCTCCACCATTTGGTGGAGGTTGCGGATGTTTAGTGGCTAAACTAGCCTGATGGTTTAGTCTCAGAAAATCTTAAAAAGAATTTGGTTTAAGGGTTGATTTAGTGTTCTCACACTACGCAACATGTAACTTCTAGAACATGTAACTTTTTTTTTTTTTTTTTTTTGGTTTCCAACTGTAAGATCTTATAACTAAGCCTATTTCTGGTCACTCATCCAAAAATCCACCGGTGGATGTATATCATTTGCAAGATCACAGCACCCAAAGTTTGTGCAAAAGTTTTTACTGAGATTCCTAAAAACTTTGAACTCAAGCTTGCTCTTAAAAAGTTTGGAGGCTGCCCTTGTAGAATTGGTATATTTTTTTGACTTAGGACCCCTTGGAACTAGTAATTTGGTTATGAACATATTTCTATGAAAAAAAAAAAAATTAAGAAACTAAAAAAAAAAAAAAGTTTTTCATTGCCCGCATTGGGTGTAAAAACTAAATTTTGCGTTGAAACACTCTAGAGTTGGAATTTGATTTTCCAATTTGTTGCACAAACACCTTCTAGTATAGGGAACACAAAGTAAAAATCTTAATCAAAAATATGAATTTGAACCCAAAAACTTGGGCTGCCCGAAATGGCAAAAGACCATATCAGTCTGCAAGGATAGTTAGGGGTTAAGGTGAGTATATAGTAAGGTTCTTAGTTTTTAGCATGGGAAATTAATAGGTAAGTTACTAATGTAAGCAATTTCCTTGCATGATGAAGATTAGTGAAAAGATAGAGTAAGTGGAATCATCATTTTTGGACTTTTTTACAATGAGTTATGAATTTTTGATGTTGGATATATAAGTGTTCTTGAAATGGTGTTATAAAGTGACACCCTATGATGTTTGCAGTGACTGCACGGTGTACTCTTGTGTGGAGAAGCTATTATGTACGTCTAAGTTAAGATTACTAAGAGTCCCTTTAGAATATGAATCATGAAGATTGAGTGCGGCCTTCTAAAATTTGTGAGTGGTGACTGAATTCCTCTTAGACCCATATGGTCTTACGCTACCTTGAAAAAAGGAGAATGACCACTCACTTTGAGGTCCCCAAAGTATGCTAAATTTTCCATAGTGGATAATGTACTCATAATCTCCTTAATTATACTTGAATTAAAGCAAATGCCTTGACTCAACTACAATGAAGGAGACCATGACCTTGAAAATCATTAATTAGCTAGTGTTAAGTTATTTTAGGAGAAAGGAGCAAAAAAGAGGAGGGTAAAAGAGAGAAAAAATGAGGATTTACATTTGAAGAATTGAACTTGAATTTCTCCTCGCCGAGATTCACTTTACACTACTAAAAAGCTATGGTACGCCCAATTTTGAGCTAAGGTGAAGAAATGGCGACCCAAAAACCGAAAGAGGCTCATGAGAAGGCCGACGGGTTGCTTTCAACTCACTTCTCCTTGTTTCTTCTTCATTTTCTCTTGTCTTTTTCCTTCCCCATGTATCTTTTCTTCATGTGATTTTGTCAAAGTGTGATTGTGTGTTTCTTGTCACCAATTACCACATCCATGGTGGTTTTTTGGCTCACATGGTGTGCAGCCACGCAGTCTTGGTAGCCTCTAGAAAGGCCTCCGAGATCTTCCTTACTAAGAGATCCACTGTTGACAACTCAAATATCTTGTGCATTGGCACAACTATGACGTTAGCAAAACAATGTGGAAGCTTGCCTCAAACCTCAAGAATGCTCCAAAAATGATTGAGGAGTTCTATGGTCAATACCCTTGAAAACCAGAGAAATGTTGAAGTTCAATGCGTTTACATCGCCACCGCCACCAAGTTCGTGAGTTTTGTGTTGGTGCAGGTGCAGAGAATTTGAACTAAAACAATGTTGGTAACGATGAGGTGACAACACATTTGTCCAAATCAGTTTTGCAAGGACATGCCTTGAACCTCATGTCGGCTAAAAATTTAGTAGGATCCCAAGCGCCACCTCCCTAATGTCCCATGTTGCCAACCATACGGTATTAAACCAGTTCGCAGTACTCTTGCCTTCTCACACGTCTCTATGGCAACTCACAAGTTTACTGCCGCCAGCGCCGGTATTCAATTCTAATGGTATTTGTACCCTGTACATTCTCTTCTTTTGTTTGGTTCATGTGAAGCTGAAGTGAACATTTTCTCGTATTTGAGTGTAGTTTTGAGTATTGTGTGAGAAATATCTTTACTTCTAGTCTATCTTTGCCTCCCTTTCTGAGTCATGAGTGAGGAATTGCCTCAATTGTGGTCTATCTTGATCTCCCTTTCCGTTCTCCTCTTAATCTTGTCTATGCTCTTCTCTTTGAGTTGTTGTCCGAAATAGGTGTTGGAAGAACATCTTGTGTTTAAGAAACAAGAAATTAATTGAACTTTGTTGTTAGAACAATTCCATCTCATTGCTATGTATATTATACTGTAAGCTTGTTTTCAGTCCTTCTTCTAGAAAGTGATTTTTATGAAGGTCAATAAAGCAAAATCAGCTTCTTAAATTTGAATGAGCATAGTCAACTTAGTTGTTTATATGACCAAAAGGTTAGGGTAACATCTTCAAGTATCCTCTACACCATCAAGACAATGCTTCCCAAGCAATGCTTAATCCGTAAATGTCCTTGTGGTTGAAAACCAACCATTCAAATAAAAGGCAAAATTTTTGAAGAGCCATAACCCCATTCGAAGTCGCTTTTTGACAAAATTACTTGGGTTGCATTTTAGAAAAGGCGTTTTTTGTTTTTGAGTCTTCAAACAAGAGGCATGAGTTACCATTGTGAGTCAGTTATGTGAAATAAAAAATATTTTTATAAGATTATTATTTTTAATTACTATTATTTATTTATTTTCTTGAATAATGAGCTTATGATGAAATCCAATAACTTTCTTGTTGAGACACTAATCAAAATGAGGTTGCAGTAAAGCCCGGAGTATCTGCACTTGTAAAAGTGAAGACCTCGTAAACGACAATATAGTCATGTTTGAGTTCACCCCATTGGCAAGACGAACAGACACTTTATTCACACCGACCTTGTAATAAGGACCGGAGTTTTTATCTATCTTTGAGTTCACCTTCATAGTGCGAGTACAGACAACTTGCAGGTATGTAATGTTGCTGGTTATTAGCATGTCTTACGTTGACAACTCCTGTGTTTTTCATTGGCCTCAATGACATTTTCAATAAATGGCAAGCTTGAATTGCCGAAATAGGAATAACTAATATAATCTATAAATACATATTTTGATGTCAACAACAAAAAACTTTCCGTTTCCACTTTAACTCCTCTCTATAGAGCAAAATTACTATCAGGGTGGCGTCAAGATCGGCTGGCTAAGATTTGGTGATGGTTCCAAATCGCAAGAGATTGATTAATTATTACTCTTGATTGAAAGAACTCATTGAGAGAGAGATTGTTTGCAATGGTGACAATTACATATATGGCTATGGCCGTGGTAAATGTAGTAGCTCCAATGGTTGTGTTCCTTGTTGCATTCAAAGGTGCAAATTGCTCCTCCTTTCTATGTGCGGCGATGGCGCGAGCGATAAATCACCAAGTGATAGTGCATGAATTTAGCAATGGAGGGAGATTATGGCATGTGATCACGGCTGACATAGAAGCAAGCTGTATAAGACTCATTGTTGGAGTATAAAGATTTGGACAAGTCTATGCTGAAGGTCGGCAACAAGGACCCGACAGAAACAAGCAACAAAAGACTTAGATGTCAAATACCGGACACACAAATCCAACACAAACCCAACATCAACGCAAAGGTGGAGGTGGATTGCAGACCAACCCCACGACGAGTTGCAAATTTTGAAAATAGCAAGTCTCCTATTTCCTCCTTTCTTAAACAATTACAAGGTGCCCTGATTTTTTTTATTTTTTTTATTTTTATTTTTTATTTTTTTGAGACAAATTGAATATTCAATTGCTATGAGAAAAAAAAGTACAGAATGACCCCCAGCCGGAAACCGGCCAGGGTAGGACCGAACAAAGGACTGGACTTAGACCAGGACGTATGGGATTTCATCTATGGGATTAAATTGGTGTAGCACCCGGAACAAAGGCCGGTACCCGTCAAGTGGTCTTGCAAGGACCCACTTAACTTTGGTCTCTAAGGGTGAGTAAGACGCAAGAATGTTGTTGCTGCACCATTGGTTAACGAATGTGGTCAGTTGTAGTGCCCTGACTTTATTGACCACATTAGGAGTGATGCCCTTTATTGGCTCTTGAATAAAGAGGAGACAGTCTCATGTATACTCGCATAGTATACTGAGATCTAGTTATCCACTAGTGTGGTATTAGATTTGCAATGATGTTTCTACTCTGAAAAAAGTGAAATGATATATGATTTTATGGAGCTATATATTCTTCATCTTCCATTGGGTTCCAACTTTATTTTTGGTATGGATTTCAATTAGAGTGTAGTTTAAGTAATAGAAACCTTCGCCCCATCAAAGGTGTTTTGAAGGTAAGGCAAGGATTTAGGGGTGTAGTTTTGGAATTTTTTTCCTTTGTAAAAGCTTGAGGAGTTTTCACTGTTGCAATGCGTAACATTTGAGCCGATAATATTTTTGATGTATTTTTTGGTATATAGGTGTTGTTGAGATGAAGGTGAACAACTTTTGAGTTAGTGAAAAGTTCATTGCAATTAGTCTATTAGTAGCATCTCCACTTAAAAGTGAAAATAATAAACTTTTGTAGTTTGGTTTGAGGACTAATAGGTTACAATCTCATAGTCTATGAGGCTTTTGGATTCAAGTGTTGGTCCACATGACCTACAATAAGTCTACTTCTCCTTCAGTCTAAAAAAAACACCGTGATTTGCTTGACTTGGAAATTTTAAGGTCAATTGTAATTATGTTGCCCAAACACTTTGTGACGTCCATTTTGGTGTGTCTTGATGAAGTTTGCTTGAAAAGGAATGAATTTATAAATGAATTGGAGTAAAAGACAACGCCAGTATGCTTGGTGAACCCCTCTCAAATTGAAATCCTAATAACTTATCTTCATTATTTTTTTGAAATAGTGAATGTATTATTGATTGAGAACATTACGTCCGGTCCATAGCACACATGCGTGAAGAATCTACACCTTTTTATCACTTTTCAAAGGTTATGTTTGGACGGGGAGAAGAAAAATTGAATCTAAACTAGAAGAATAAATCTCAACCATACGAAGACAAAGTGCTAAGAGAGGGTGGAGGATTAAGCCACTCAATGGTAAGCTCAACCACCTTACAAAATGTATGTTGTCAAATTTATCCAAGTAAATGAAAGAATGTTGAGAATGAATATGGATGAGAAACGTGCTATGAAGGCAGACTCTCTTGATGGTGTACACAAATGCCTCCCATATCTTGAGCCCTCTCAAATAGGGCGTCTAGTAATCATTAAAGAAGCAAGCGGTGTTCCTCTCTAGCCATATGAGCCATAGCACTTACAGCGTTTACACTGTCTGCCGCTCCTGTTGGGCTTACCGAGCCTGCTGAGGATGCTGGCTCGCTTCGTTTACACACGTTTCCACCAGGAGCGACAGGAGTGGCAGAAGAAAAGTGCTACGGACTGATCAAGTGAAGAGAAAAGTACTAGCGATGAGAAAGATTCACCGGGTTATACTGATCAAGTGAAGCATCGAATCAATTTTTTTTGGACTATCCGGGAGCCTACTGGGTTTGCTGCCGCAACGCAGCTGCTCCCAAGACTTTGGCTACCTGCCAACCAGGTAATCCAGAGTCACGACTCCAAGCTTAAAATAGTTAGTGACAGCAGAAGCGGCAGTCAGTGTAAACGTACTAACTGAGCCCCTAAAAACTATCCAAAACTTGGCGGTATCTCTCACTCTAATAGTTAGAGATGAATCAAACAAGAATTGCAGCCATAGGACGGGGGGACGTGCATGAAATGAAAGAGGATAGTGTAAGCATACCTCCAGGCATAAATTGCCAGTGGGCAGTCAAAAAATGGGTGTAGAAATGTCTGAGAAGGAAGGTCTTCACTCCTAGGGCAGATGGCATCTAGCACTCTACTCATCAACTTACCCTTCATTTTCACCTCTAATTTTTTTTTAAAAAAAAAGGTTTTTTTTGGCTAAAGATACCCCAAAATATTTAGGCTTTAATACTTTAAATGGCACGATCCTGCAAATGGTATACACCCAACACTCAATCTTCAGACAAGTAATTAAAAATAGGATCAACTACAAGATCTTACAATAGACACTCTATTTTAAGTAACATGTTTTTTGTGAACACCCGAGGAGTGCATAGAGGTAGAGAATCGCAGTTTTGAGATTTCAAACTCCCAAAATCATAAAAAATTTACGAGTGAAAACATTAGAATTACAATAACTGTATCTAAGCCTAACTTGTTAAATACCCACAATGTTGATGAAGTTGTGAATAAGTTATGATGTAATAAGTCGTAGTGTGGGGGAGGGTGTGTGTGCAATTTATCCACTGGCACTGGAGCAGTGACTGCAGGCGGCTGCATGTACCAACCCAGCTCATGTCTGCTCTGCTGCTCAAGTGATATCATTTTGCTCTAGAGACGAGTCAGACTTCAGAGATTTATTGACTCTTATGCCTGGCGATTTTCCATCAGGCTTCCAATGCATTCAAGATTGCATCGTTTGGACCCTTTGTAGGAGTAACTCATGAATTTTCAAATTTATGCCCTCTCCGTATCTTGAGTAAACTACACGAGTACACCCTGCAGTGGCAATTTACACCCAAGGTGACTGTAAGTTGTCAAGTATGTGTGTACTTGCCAACTCTCTAGTGCCGAGAAGGCCCTGATGTGGCCGAAAAATGTCCAAGGCGTGAACATTTGTATGCTTGTTCGAGGCCCTGCTCGCAGGAAAGGGCTACTATAATAGGAGTTAATATGCTCAAAGCACCATTTTGTAGTGTCAACAAGGTAAAATTCTCAAAACAGGCATATACCAAAAATGGCCCACTAGGTTTAACTTTGGAGGTGGTACATTAAAATCTTTGAAGTGTAATTCTCAATGTACTCATCGTCGATACCTTAGACTATGCCATTTTAGAAACTCCAACTTCAAAAATTCCCCCCAAAAAACTAAAATTCCCCAAAAATTCAAAAAATATGATTCGAGTATGTCCAATCTTTTACTTACCCCACCCAAATTGCTTCGAAGGCAACTTTACTACAGATTTGTCAAGCTGAAATTTGAGCCATTATCAGACATGTTACCGTTCATTATTCATATCGTTGCTCTTGGATGCCATGTTAGTACGTCGTAGGGTATAAAAGGATTGGCGTAAAATATATGAATATGCATGTATTCACTCATTCACCGAGTTGTATATGATGATATTACCAAGGTTGTCACATTGGACAAGTTTCTATTCATCACATTGGACAAGTTCTATTTACCACCAATAGATTGACCGGATCGTAAAGCCAAGATATAAAGTTGTCCAAAGTGTCCAATGTGATGAATATTAAATTGTTCAATGTGACAACCTTGGATATTACATGCGACTAAACAACTGCTTTGTGAAGCTATAGCAGTCCTGTTCGTGAAATTGTAACAACCATGTTCGTAGAGCTGGAGTGGCCCAGTTGCTGGAAGTGGAGTGGCCCTGTTGGTGGAGCTCGAGTGGCCTCTCGAGATGATTAGTACTATCAGCTATTAGCTTATTCGTAGTTAGAGTTTACATAAGCATAGTGTCCATTCTCGAAAGGGGAGAGTAGTAGTGTCCCAGTATCCCTTTGTCTTGTGGGCATAGGGTTATTGGCACTACGAACAGACACTTTATTCACGCTTGCCCCTCATCACATGAATGTTGTGTCTGTAACAGAACAACACAGAATGTTGAGGTTAGCTTTATTATTTAAAAAGAATGATTGATTGAGTTGATGCTGGTATTTGCAATCAACAGAACCCCACTTTTTGAAACCACATTCTCTGGGAGCTCAATTTTGGAACCGGGACAGTGTAAGTTAATCTTTTACTTTACAAGCGAACTTTAAAATGAAAAAAGAACTTATCTCCAGGGCATATTCAACCCAAAAAGCTGCACCTTTGGCTTGACCACGACAGGCCCATGGTGTTTTTCATCCATAAAAGAAAGAAAAAGAAGACCCACCTGGAGGTGTATGGATAATGTATTATTATAACCCCCTTTTGTAACGTTCTCTCACAATGCTTTTCCCATACTTATTACAACACATGATCATAATCATCAAAAGCGCATTTGGTTTGGTTGTTGCTACTCCGCTTTCTCGGACAAACAAATGGATGTGATCGTTGTGGATTTCGACTTTTTCTTGTATCATTTGAGGATACATGAAGTCATGCCAAATTGTATTGCTTGTGTTTAGTGCGATTTAATGAGATGGTTTCATAGCCGTTTCTTGTGGGAGTACTAAACAAGATAATGTTTGATTTTTTTTACATGTATTTAACCCCTAAACGCCCAAGGGGGGGTAAAGCTCCTAACAATTGGTAATAATGCTGATTTTTTCAAAACTGCGTAAAAACAAATAAAAGATGAAAATGGAAAATCCAACCGTAGGATCTTCTTTGGAGCATGGCAATTAGTATGACCACCAAGTTGCATGCCATTTGGAGGTATGGATTTCAAGATCCATGCAAAAAAGGGGTGAAGATCACACCACCAAAACTTTCATGAAAAATCTCTTTCGCCCACTCTCACAAATTGAGGATCAAGGTTTTTACTATTTATCCAAGGAGGGAGTAGAGTAAATCCACCGAGGAGTTGAGCAAAAAAAACGGCAGATGAAAAATCGATGGGATGAAAGCGGGGTTGTGCACCAAAGACGGAGCCTCACATCCAAAATGTCGAAATACGACACCGTGGGCACTTAAGGGTTAAAGTTTTATCGGGAAATTGTGTAAGACTTGTTGTTCGTAGTGTATAGTGCCCCTAGATGAAATCACGTGGATTTGTTTTTGTACTTCGGGATGTTTTCTAGTGAGATACTGTATGTATGTATGCAAGTTTTGAACTTCGAGAGTTGGAAAGGAATGTGTAATTGCCTAAATTCTTGAGACATTTCTAAATGCAAGAATTGTCAATTTCCAATTGTTGAAAAGCAAAAAAATTAGGATTTTAGGTTGTGTTGGAGGCACTAAACCTTAGATGAAACCAAGGTGTTGATCTTGAGGTTTTAGGTATTGATGTTGTATTGTGATTTCAATGATTTTCTTTGAGAATGCCTAAAACTCAATTAAGGGTTGTTAATACCCTCTAAGAATTGGTATTTCAATAATTTCTTGTGTTGAATGTACAATCAGTTTGAAATGGAAGCAATAAACGAGACATATTTAGGACATAGTGTCCAAGATGGAGATTATGAAAATACCCCCTTTGTTCTGTAATAAGGGAGGATTTGTACTTGATTATACACTACAATACGTCACTTATTTTGGAATAGAGTAAGTACTCATTTTGAATTACAAAACAAGTTCTTTAGCAAGTTCTAAAGAAAGTCCATTTTTAAAATTTTCAGCACTTGTAGGAGGCAAGGACGTAGATGGAAAGGGAGAAATAGATACTAGAAAATATCTGCCGGTTTTATAAACTCTTATATGAATGTTTAAGAATTTTGTTTGCTAAGTCTAGATCAACGCTCAAGCTAGAGGATTGTTTGTCTAGACTAGACCAACGCAACGCCACTCATTTAGACACTACTGGAAAGATGGTAGTTTCCACTAGAACCACCCCCAAGATTTTTATCATATGTGTCTCATTCTACCAAGCTTGATGAAAATACTGGCGGTGGTCTCTCTAGAAGTTGACACTTTTCCAGTATTGCGAGCTCAAAACTTTTAGGTGAATGATAATCTAAGGGAATTACCCTGGATAAATTCGAGCCTTTAATGACAAAGCCTCCAACCCACCCTACTATATATCACAAGCGGGTACTTCACATCACTTCAAATCATTACATCATGTAAGTATATGTTACATTTCCTTGGAAGTGTTCACGAAAATGCTCACTATCACTCTTTACTGAAATCGAACACTTCAAGCACAATAATCAAAATTGTAAATCTTCAGTAACCTTAAATCATGTTTCAAATCAACAAAAGATGAACTGTAGTTGTATACATGGGGTTAAAAAAGGAATTTCTGGCACATGTATAATGAATTACACATAAGTCACACATACTGAGACGCGTCTCAGTGGTACCCATATCATGCCCTTGCCCATGTGAGAGTAGCTTCAAAACTCTCTCAAATTTCACATATCAAAAATATGTTTCCGGGAATTGCTACATTGCAAGAAGGATCTGTCATATTGACTATCAGATCAGGTCTGTTAACTTAGCAGTAAGCAAAGGCAGATGCTCTTTTCCTTTCGACAGTTAATCATGAGCGGATTTTTCAGTCTCTAAATCTCCTCGCACAGTTGTACTTAAGGACATGATGGTACTGGCCGACTGCAAAAAATTTAAAACTTACCGTACCCATACATACATACATTCCAAAGTGTCAGGGCGATTTGGAATGTACCCGGATAAATTCTTCTTCCATTTGTGAGAGAGATGGCAGGGTCGTCATGCATTTTGTCGCAAGATCCTGTCCTTGGACCCCACGATGCAGCGCCCGCCTTAATATCCACAGTTGCTTTTCTCACGACGTCAAATTTTCTTCTTCGCTCGCGGGATTTCCTCTTATCTGCGACCATCTTGAGAGGCTGAGGTTACGCTTCGTACATACATGACCACATATCGGCAGGCTGTAAGAAGTGTTTTCGTTTGAGTACTAGTACTACAGCAGGCGTACTTGTGGCATTTTGCGCAAGGGAATCTTGTCAGCCATTTCAATGCATATGGCCCGTTGCCCTAAAAACACCCATCACCATTCTTATCTTCCACGACGGGGGCTTACCCGGAAAGTTACCCCGGGAGAGAGATGACGTGTTTTTGCAACTCCCCGCCGGACGAAACGTACGGCTTTTTGTGCAAATCGGGTAAAAAGCGGTCAACAAATGAGGGGGTGGGCGTTTACCGGCGGAGGGGTTGTGCGTTTTTATGACCCCATCATCAAGTTGCTATGATCATTGACACCCATGATGAATCTACTCCACGTCTAGCAAAATTGTCCTTTATTTGATGTTATTTTTATTCCTTTTTTTGTCCATGTCCATAGGTTTTGCAAAAAAAACACATGGTCCTTCTATTTCCCGTCCATGTCGATGGAATATGTTTGGATTCGCGTGGAATGTGAGCTATCATTGTTGTGACCAATCAACTTGGACGTAGGCCTTGTTCGTAGTCCCTCCATGGGCCATGGAGTTGGTGGTGTGCATAGCCATTCCTTGCGCTAGAAAAAAGTCACTTGATTTTGAGAAAAAATGAATTTTGGTTTGTTTGCAAAAAGGTGTTCAAAAGTTTGACAATTTTTGGCTGTATATCCTTTGCAGCTATTGTAAAACAAAGGAAAAACAACACCGTCATTTTTTGACATATAATATAGTAACAACGGACATTTATACGTAAAATAACTTGAATAGTCCCACCATTGAACATATATATATATATATATATATATATATATATATATATTTATGTATATATGTAAAAGGGTGTCAAGTATAAATATCATGCCATATACATCCATAAAGTGCAACTTTGGCAATTAGTGACATAGTGTAAAGATTTGGTAGATTTATGATATCATTAAAACTTTTCTATTTTTTTCTTGCAATATCAAATTTTTGTCAGATTTTACATAGATTTTTTTTGATATTGCATTGTTGCAAATCACTAAGGGGCAATGTTTATTGTAGACAATGAAAATCGGTTAAGAGAAATTTGGGAGATTTTTATAATTTTTAAAAACTCTATGTTATAAAAATCTATGTTATGCAGAGTACGTTAATATGGCCGATCACTTTTATTCATCAATCTATAATTATAGTTGTACTGAGCAAATACATGTTATAGTAGGTGAGTGTGCAAGTAAGAGGTCTTCTTGCATGTGTTAAAGATGCCGAAGTAGCTCGTTTTGTTTGAAATTGCAAGCAAATGTTGATCCATTTGAAATTTGAAACCGGAGTGAGGTATTGTTTGTTGGTTTGGGGTTTCATATGATGCACATGAATGTGACCTTCTAAAATCATTTGACGTATGTCCTAGAGTTTAAAAACATGACAGACGTTCATTTTCAAGATTTAGTTCATATATGAAGTTAGCAACAAGCATTTTCATTCTTTTGGCTATTTTTGTTTAAGGCTCATTTAGACTTGATTGGGAGGTTTCCTTGGCGAGAACTAAAGAGGTCATAATGAACTAAATTTTGCAACTTGCTACCTTTGGTTGCCCTTTGTGAAGTTGTCGAAGAGAACAACTCTGCCCCCAATAAACAACTCCCTAGACTCAAGTAAAGTGAAGAGGAGCTCCTTGCCTAAGTCGAAGAGCATCACTGTGAAAAAGTTCCAAACTTTTTGAGCAGCAACACCTGAAGCTTTTCATTCACAATCTTCAACTTGCAAGTTGCAACCCCAAATACGAGTGTCCATTCCCTTTTCCAACTAGAATATTGACTAGCAAGAACATGAACATTGTGTAGTGAGAACATGAACATTGGGTAGCAAGAACATGAACATTGGGTAGCGAGAACATGAATATCACAAGCAATATAAACAATGAGATGAAAGCAACTCTTGGAAATCTAACTCCATGGCCTCTCCTCACTATAAACTTCAGCATCAGATTAGCAAGAGAAGAAGCCTTGATGATGAAAATTGGCTTCATTTAAGTTAGATCCAACGCATTCTACAAGATGTGAAGGTAAATTAAAATTGCAAAATCCAACCTTATTGTCGATTCTCCGACCGATTTTGCAATCTAACATTAGATGATGGATCTCTCTCGACACATTTGCGGTCGTTGGTCTTGCCCTCTCGGCTCGTCCCAAGACCGTTTACGGTGCAGAATGTGCCGAGAAAAGCCCGTTCTCTAGTACATATTACAGAATCCTCCTATTACCAAGAACAATCAAGTTCCCACCCACAGCGCTCCTCCGCAGAACTACACGAACAGCGAAACAGGGGTGGCAGACCAGAAGCCCTCTTTCAACAGTTCGGGCGCCGTGCAAATTTCTTCGGATTCCCAGCCTTCATCATCAAATTGAGCCGAACATTCTACAAGAAAGTACAGAACACTAAAACTGTGAAGAACATTCGTACTTTTGAAGTTATTTGAATAAATTGTCTATTAATCAAAATCTAACTCCTAATTTGATAAGAAGCCCAGAGTATGTTTTTACATTTCCACGATTGAACAGTAGCGACAGAAGTTGAATCAGAATCACGTGAGCAAGAATTGAGAAGATCATTCCCCTACCAAATCTCGCAAGCGTACACTTTACTAGATTCAATACTAACAGCTCTGAAACAACACATGGATTGCTCCCACACAAACCAACAGTGAGTGTACGAATTGCCAAAACGTCAGAATCCTTGACCACTAGAGCGGTGCACATGTAAATTGCACCGTCACCAAATAGCCTTCTGTGCTATAATTGTAACAGTGAGTGCACTAGTACTGACATTGTTGACCTGATTACAATATTTGAGTTCGTGGACGCAGCAGGAACGACTCGGATGATTTCGTATGACTCGAAAGACTCGGACCCTTCATCGGAAATGCTGAAAAATATCAAATAGTCAATGATCGATGGTGGTCTCAGAAAAATATAATATAACATTGTTGTCTTATGAGACAAAATTCCTATTCATTTGTTAAACACAATTTAGATGAGATGTACATTTGATATATTGAAGACTTCTTAGATGTACATGGCATCTAAGTTATGTCTGACAGAGGAAGAGAAATTTTGTCTGATAAGACAACCGTGAATGAACATATCAAGGTATCTACGTAAATGTGGAGAGAAACAATACGATTCTTGACGTTGCTCTTGTCGCACAAAAGTATGTTGAACTCCGAAATTATGTCGTTTGAGCATGTCGATGTACAAATTTCGAAAAGGATCAATTATTGGGCACCCTGACCCGTGGATTCATACAGTAATTGCACATATAAGGAAATTCTTGATACATGTATATAGTGCTTAGCATTATAGAACTCTCTCATGTGTCAGCAGTATATTTTCTCAAACCTCCACAAAAATCACTTGCACTACGACAATCACAACAGCCTTAGACTTATTATTGGGAAACAGAGGATCATTCACAAAAAATTGATCCCAAAATGCATGACAGTAGTTTCGTACTCTTTTTACGCAAGAAAATCATTTCAAAGGCGTTCGTGGTTTGAGGCTTTGAGCTTACGGCGAATTGCATGCATCCTTGCCGAACATTTACTTTTCAATATTTGGTACGAATTCATTGAACATCAGACATGGACATGAGTTGCGAAATTCCAGAGATTTGCATATCTCAAGACTGAGTCTAGTTGCTGGTTGGGAGGAGTTATGAAATTTCTACGCACGATCGCTGTTTAATTCCGAAATTCCTATTCATTTGTCAGACATAATTTAGATGAGATGTACACTTGATACATTGAAGACGCCTTAGATGTACATCTCATCATCTAAATTATGTCTGACAAATGAATAGGAATTTTGTTTGATAAGACAACCCTGTGCACGATGAATAAGTGTTAAGCAAGCAATCTGGGGGGATTTTTGAGTGTTACAGTATGCACAAACATACAGCTTTGTCACATTTGCTTCCAGGCAGGTATCTTTTGAGTTTCTGGAATCGCACACTTTGTCCAAATAGCACAGTCAAGTCATCTTGCGTTTGAAGGAGAATCTCCTCCACTCACAAGAGAAAGGAAATTGAGACAATTAAGAAAGAATCTCGATTAATGAATGAGCGCTCAATTGAAGAGGCTCTTCCGGCCGACCACTCCTGCCCCGAAGCTCCAGAGCACACACCCTTCATCATGCTAAAACATCAGGAATGTGTCGATATTATCATCAAGTTATACATGCACTGGGCCTGTTGAACAATACTAGGAAGCCACCTGCTGAGAATCCTCCATCTGCTGGCTGCTTTTTGGCACTCTTGATTGCATTTGCATCTTCCGGAAACCAGACCTTCTGTTGTCGACGAACCGGGACTTGAACGCGAGAATGCAGCCAAGTACGTAATTCAAGTATAATACCCTAAACCCTAAACCCTAAACCCTAAACCTGAACCCTAAACCGTTCAAATTTCAGCAGAGCTTGACTGGCCATTCTGTTGAACACCTATTTTGTTATAATGGGATTATTCAAATTATTAATTCGGTGACAATTGAGCTTGACTTCACAAGGAACATAGAACGCCATATTGGTTAAATTGGCCAATCCCTATTATTTTGGCCGCTTGAAATAGTGTGTATAGCACAAATGAAAATAATGCCATGTAGATAATTACATTAAAATCAACATGCATTGAGAGAACTTAAATAAATACTTAATATATTTTCCCATTTAACAAATACTTAACACATTTTTGATACCTATTTAAATTTACCGTACAATATCTTTACAAAAAGTAGATTTCTTGCATCTTCCGTATTATTCTTTACAATAAAAGATTAAAAGTATAACTCTTTACAGTAAGTGTATATTTCTTTACACTTATTGTACATTTCTTTACACTTATTGTACATTTCTTTAAAAGTATTGAATACTTCTTTACAATCATTCCTGTACGAATACTGGTATTTTTTTACAAATACTATATATTTCAATTATCGTATTGTACACTAATCGTATGATTCTTTAGATAGATAGATAGATAGATAGATAGATATAAACTCCGGTCCCTTTCTAGGGGCCGGCGTGAATGAAGAGTCTGTTTATAATGCTAATATCCCGATGGCCACGAGACAAGGGGAAATTAGAACAATACTACTTCCCCCTCTCGAGGGTGGACACTATAACTACGCTAGTTTCTAGCCTAGTTACTAGTGCCTTGAGGATACTTGACATAGTATCCCCCCAAAGGACTTTGAGGTACCCATACAACAAGGTCCAAGGACCCCCCACAATAGTTGGGTGGACTAAAGTGGTGAGCACCACGCCGGCATGGGGAATGGAACCCACGACCTCCTCATTGGGGGCCATGAGCCCAACCACCAAGCCAAGGCTTGTGGTGCCTTATGATTCTTTACAAGTATACAGTATTTCTTTACTATTAGTGTATATTCGTACATTCTTGTACAAGTACTGCATATTTCCTTACAAATCCTATGTATTTCTTTATTTGTATTGTACAATAACCGTATAATTCTTTACAGATATATAGTATTTCTTTACGATTAGTGTATTAGTTCTTTACAATAACCGTATAATTCTTTACACCATGTGTATATTTTTTTTTGTACATTTCTTTACAATAAGCGTAAATTTTTTCACACCTACTATGTATTTAGCGAACATTACTCTATACTTCTTAACGATTAGTCTAGATAACCTAAATTACGTTAAAATGGCAATATTCCGATAACATGGCACGATTTTAGGGTGAGAAAATGAGATAAACATGAAGAGATATACGTGAAATGGGGACATTGTGGGGATAATATGGAAAAAAGGGAGTCATTTTGGCAGAATTTGTGAAGCAAAAACCATAAAACTTGGCAAGAATTTGGCCAAAATGACCAAGATTCATATAGTTTATGAGCAATGCATCGTAAATTTTGTGCAGTATGCACTCATGACCAGTGTATTGAACAGCAGTCATGAAATAATACTCGGTACTGGAACTTTCAAGATTTTATTTCCTAATATAAGTGGTACTACACCTCCATTAGAATTTATGAACCCAACAATGTGTATCACAAAGACAAGGTGATTTCCAACACATTCTTGAGAATCACTTCATCACCATCGTTTTGGATGTGCAGGTCCTCAAACATGATTATACGATACATGAACTTTCAAGTTTTATTTCCTAATATAAGTGCTACTACATCTGCCGATCTTTCCTCCACGAACTACATCTTGTACTCCTACCTAAAAGGACATTCTCTCATAAAACAACTATGAATGATCACGGATGTCGAAGTGCATTGCTTGCAAAAGATCGTCCGCCCTTGCGAAGAGTGCACTTCAACAATTGGATACAACACAGGTGTCGAATGTAGGAACCTCCTTGTGACTAATCTACCCTAAACCATTCTTACCTATCGAGTGATATATATATATATATATATATATATATATATATATATATATATATATATATATATATATATATATATATATATATATATATATATATATATATGGGTGATGGTGATGGTGGTAAAGGGTACCAAAAAAGGTTGTCCATGAACAATTGCACTCTATCTTTGGTGTGTCAAACATATCCATTTTTAAATCGTAATACAATAAGACTTCATTAGATGTGGTTTTAGTTGTCTATACTTATAATGTATCAAGAAAAAAATTAAAAATTAAAAAATATTTTGAAGTAATTTTATTTGATTTTTTAGTTGAAAAAGTAAGTCATGTCCCAATAACCTAAAATCCATAGAACCAAGCAAATGGAATATCAACCATTTTATTTTAATATGATTTTTGAATATGACCTACATCTTCTTGTATAGAATACAAAATAATTTATTTAATTATAAAAAAATTAATTCATTGTGCACTATAATGCCTGCAAATCCCCAAATTCAGCACTTTTTCCCTCATCTATGAATGGATCCAAAAAAAATAAAAAATCTAAGAGAAAATCTATAGGCATATATACTTTGATTTCAGTGAGGTGCATGATATTTTATTTTCTATTTTAGGGTCTTTTTACTTGATTAAAATGAATAAATTAGACAAACTTTGGAGGCTTTCAATAATAATAACTTAATTAGTGTGTCCAAAAAGTGATACCCCAAGCTTACCATTGCCCATATATATATATATATATATATATATATATCTCGAGGGGATCTAAAGAAGGACGCTTATTGCTTGAGCGACTGCAAAGTCAGAGGATCTGAAGACAAATACTATGCAACCTCCTAGGCTCGCAATGAATCTTCATTATCCGAAACTCGTACGTGAGCCTTTTGATTCCACAACCCATGTTTCAGCCTGCTGGACCAACGCAAGAGTGATACGACAAATGAATCTCCTTTTTCCCCTTAGTTTCATTGGTGGTTCCCCCACATCTGCATCCCTCTTCATCGTTCCCGGCCTCGTCAGTCTGTAGTCCTCGACGAACGTCGCTCCCCTGCTCATCTTGCCGAGAGTGTTGGGGCAGAAATCCAATGCGGAGAGGAATGAAACGATGAGAAAATAAAATCTTCTTCGGTGCAAAGAGAATCTACATATCGCTCGGAACCCCATTGTTGTTTCGTGCTTGCAAAAAAATCCTGTTTACATGAACTAATACTGTTCAACCTTTTCGCATTTTCGCTCGTTCTCCATCATGCGTCTTTTTTTTTCCCCCTTCGTTTCATTGGTGGGTTCCTCCACATCTGCATCCCTCTTCATCCATCCTGGCCTCGTCAGTCCAAGCTCCTCGACGAACTTCGCTTGCCTGCTCTTCTTGCCGTAAGTGTTGCGGCAGAAATCCAATGCGTGGAATGCAAAAATAATGGTAGAGGCTATGCACAGCAATGGACGAAAATATGCCGATGTCCTTGTTTCTGCTACAAATTCCATCTTGTCTGTGGATGGTGAGAATGAACTAGGTAACATCAACTTTGGCGTTGTGGTGTGTGCAATATTTGATGGGGACTCGGCACTCTACATTGTTCCATGTGTGATACATATAATACGTTGAAACAATCAGTAGTACCTGGATCGGAAGAACACAAAGAATATGCATTGAAGTACGCCAAACATACAAAATCTTTCGAAAGGCGCGTCGCGTTGCGTATTGGTTGGATTGAACACATTTCGAAAAAGAAACCCGGAATTTGTGAAAGCATTTTGTACGATAAGATGGACCACCCTAAAAGCGCACTGACTTCCATGTCTTAGATCTCGGACAAAAGATTTGGATCTTTTGATGAAGCTACCCATTTTAGTGACGGGCATGTATCTTTCGTGGACGTGGGGATTGAGCCGACGCTCACTATACAGTGGATATGTTTCCTAATGATAGTAAGCTTAGCGATTGGGTCATTGCCAAATTGTTGCGTGATATAGAAACACACGCTGGCAACATCGTCGTCGAGGCATTATTTCCACAAAGTGAAAGACCGCATTGTATAGAGCCATTCTGCAGGGGAAAGAAATGTGTTTAGCATCTCTCGAACCAACTCGAGTTCAAGAGTAAGCGCGCCGCTTGCATCGGTATTGCATATCCAATTGGATAATTGTTGGAGGAGAATAAAAATAGATACTCTTTTTGTTTTTGGTCGTTGATAGTGGCGAAAAGGATTGTGAGAGAAGTGGTAGTATCATTCGTGATGGTGGGACATACGCGTGAAGACATTGATGATCTTCGTTTGGGAGGTGGAGTGCGGTTTTGAAGGAGAAGAATCATTCAACACTTCCAATCTTAATGAAATCTTATATGGATGCAGACAAGGATGGCTCTCATTCATTCCGCACTTGTTGAAGAAGTTCGGATTTGAAAAAAAAAGTTCATTGCTCCATACATGGCAAAGGTTAGGAGGCCATAGCGAGGGACGTCAATTTGATTCTTTATCCATGAGGACGGATGGCCTTTAATGCAATACAAATTAGACAGATGAAGAAAAATGAAACCAACACATTCAAATTTGGGATCAAATTGTGGAAGTCGATTTAAACAGTGAGAGGCCTATATTACCTCCAGGAGAATCTTTGAGCCGTTTCTTTGTGAAATCAAAAGGATTGAAGCGTGAAGATGAGATCATGAAGGGTATTGATGGATTCATTGGCATTCTGATATCTTCTTGAATGCGAACGTGACTCCGCATTGAGAGGAGAAAGATTCTTATTACGTGGAGACGGACGCAGTGCGAGAAGCGATTAGGTCGAACGAGTGTTGCGGGAATCGAAGGTGATGTGCAGTTGAAATTTGGATTTTGGCCGTAAATGTTCGATTTTTCATCACGATGTCTGATCGAAGAATCGAATAGTAGAAGGATACGAACCGGAGGTGGGTTTGGGAAGGACGACGTGGAGGAAGAAGAAACACCATTATATTGGAACAGAGAGAGACAAACCACCGCCGTCTTTCACTCTGATCATAAAGACGAGATATTTTGAAGGGATTCTTGGTTTTTGTAAGACCAGCTGAAGGTTGCGAGGAACCAATATGGCTTGGGAAGGTTATGAACCAACCACAGATGGACCCAACGCAACCAAATTTCAAGACATTCAAAGTGCATTGGTGGGTGCCAAACAACAATGACAAGTTGACAACCCTATTGCAGAGTTGTACCGAGGATGGGATACAGTTCACAAATTTCCATACAAGTTAGATATTTCAACAAAAACAAAAGATACGATATTTACAGATAGCGTTGTTGCTTCTTGGAGGCCTCTGAAAGGCACGATACAATTTGCCCTGGCATCGCGGATCCAATTTGCTCTTGACAATCTATGTCGCATCATAGAGTTTGAAGAATCCTAGTGAGTATGAGATCCACTTCAAACAACATGTGCGCTTGAGCTCTCTTTAAGGCTCGATTGTTGCAAGTATGATATCTATTTGAATATGTTCACTTTCATTTACCAATTTGAAATATCTTTATGCCTTAGAGTTCTCATTCCATTTCTTTTTCATTTTATGTGCTTCTTTTTCTTTACTATTTGTCTTTTTCTTTATCTTTCGGTTTCTTTATCTTTTACTTTTGCTTCTTTTCTTTCCAATATGTTTCTTTTACAAATACAGACATATCTTTTGCCTATACCGTATTTCTCTACCTCTTTTCTTTACTAAAAAAAATCTTTATCTTCCCATATTATATCACGCATTGTATTTGCACTTTCAACATATTATTGCCAGGTCACAAAACCATCACATTCAGAAATTAAAAATATTACTATTTTCCATACCCATAGTATTTGAGACCCCCTCTATGTTTCACTTTACTCTATTTATTTGAATAGTGTACGGCCAAATATAACGGGGATTGGGCCAATTTAACAAATATGGTGTTATAAGATCCTTTCCCTCCTGGAAATAAGTAAAAGTATTACCTCTCTTTTTCCCACTTCATCTAATTGTCGACATGGTAAAAACTGGACCATTCCCACTTCAAGGAATAGAAATCAAAATGAGAAAATGCAATTTACCATGTGGCAAAGTCATATTCCATGTTTAAGGAGGGAAAGTCCTTATGGATTTCCATTTGCGGGAAGTGGGAAAGCCCCTCCTATCTCCCCTGACCCGAGCTAAATGTACACACAAATTGGGTACTTCACTGAAACGGGAGAAAACATCTAATCATAATCTTCAAATGGTATCTTCAAATAGTCATAATTAACTTAATTTTTGTTCAAATTGGGCATATGAGGTGTTATCCACACTTACAAACATTTCATTAAAGTACCCAATTTGTGAGTACATTCAAGTAAAGTACCCAATTTGTGAGTACATTCAAGTAAAGTACCCAATTTGTGAGTACATTGAGCTCAACTCAAACTAAACTGTATTTTCTCAAAATCATCGAATATTCTCATTATAACAAAATATGTGTTGGTGCACTGTGGAGGCACCGGCACCGAGCCCAAGTCATCAGGCCTAACTAACTACTATCAAATTCCTTGAAGATAGCTTTCAAGGAGAAACCATAATTCATGCAGATACTAGCCTTCTGAAGTAAGTTCAATTTGCATTGATTGTTCATGTAGAAGAGATATGTACAAACTCGTAAAGGACAGTAAGCACTAGAAACTCTTGTGTTTTCTGAAGCCTGAAATGCAATTGTCTACCTCTATCTAGCGAAACTGTGGGCATGAACCTGTTGTATGAACTTTTTCCAGACTTCAAATTGAATGATCTTGTACTTGACTCTAGATAGTTAGAAGTGCTACCGCTCCACATTTCAAGTATTGAATTTGCATACTTCTTTTATAAAGATCAGAACACTCAAAGTTGCTTCAAAGTATTGCTCTCATGAGATAACATTTACATTGTGCAAAGGTGGACCTGATGATTAGTAGCCAAGCATCCTATTATAGAAGGAGATTGAGGTTATATTTTTCTTTTCGACATTTGTTCAAAGTTTGAGATTTTAGAATTATCAATTTTTATTTTTTTTTGGAAAACTACAAACACGTAAAGGCACCTCATCACCAATCAATCTGTTCCCAAACCAAATTAACATATGTGACATTTTGCATGAAAATGTATGAATATATAATATGACATAAAACTTTCCACCTTCAACCGTAATGTTTTCACAACCAACGAACGAGTGCACGGAATCAGAAACATTCAGTTCAATCACAAGATCTTACATCACATGTAGTGGTAGCATACATAAACGTGCAATACCTAAATGCTCACAAAAAAAATAGACAATAGACATCAAGTCTAATCTGACAGACTTGTTTAGGATTAATACAAGTAAGGTCCATACACTATTAATAGTCCTATTGTGCGTAAAGTCCAAGTACGACTGAAAGTATACTCCTGCAACCCAAAAAGAGTGAAAAGCCTTCTTGAGCGGGATGCGGATCAGAAGCCACAAGTCGGGAAGTCCCAACATTGAACAGAGTGCTCAACCTGGCTTGGTTTTCAGAAAGCAGGAAGTGGTGGCAAGTCGAGTATTGGGAAGCCTTGGTTGCTTCGCCTGGGCATATCACCCGAAATGCCCGCCTCCACGTCGAATAGTACTGGTCCTGGGAGGGCACGGGCAGGGGCTACCACTGCCATGTTGGCCGCAGGGACGAGAGCAGCAGGAACTGGAACTGCCTGCTGCTGCAGTGGCTGCCCATCGAAGTTCATGGCTGCTGGCTTACTTTGCTTGCTTGCGCCGTTTCCTACCGTCAGTCGGCTTCTGAGCTTTCCACCTTCCACAACAAAAAAAAACACTTTAACATCATCTCCAGATGAGTCGTAAATCGCATGCAAGGGAGAAAGTAAGTGACTCTAACGAATCTCAAACTTTGTCGAGATGAAACAAGCGCGTGAAACTCAAATGAGACAATCGCTACAGAAGTCGACATATCTCAGCAATCATTCAATTCGGATCTAGTATAATGCGGTAATTGTGGAATACGGCATCAAAGATGATATAAGACTATCCTGGTGTCGAGTATTCGCGCAGCCACAATCGAGTTGAAAAGCTTCAATTGGTACTCAAACAATTGTGTCTTGCTAGACTGTAGCATTAAAGAGCAGAAAACAATCGTGTCGAGTTCACTAGACAAGGACACAACCAAACGAGCATGACTAACAGAGGCTCTCATCTCCAATGAAACAGAACATGAGGAGTCCATCCAAGTGGGGGATGGACTCAGCCACCACCATTGCAAGAGCTGTGAAGCCAACTGAAACTGCTACCAGTTGGACTGAAATGAAAACCAAAGTAGAATGTTGGAGGGGTAGAGAAGAGACAATCCAAGCGCGCGGATGGGGCGAAGTCACACACCAGCAATTGTGAGTGGCAGACGATAAGAGAAATCAGTACCGAGCATGAAGTTCAAAGGGGTCATATTCCTCGTCTTTATACAGTTCTAGCGTCCACGCGCGGTGAGTATGGGCCTCCCCAACGGGGCGGCAGCACTGGATCTAGGGGCCACCCCAACGGGGCGGCAGCACTGGATCTAGGAACATCATAGATCCCCGAATGGTAGATTCAGCCACCAAGGCGGTTGACAGGGTTCAGTTACGATGCGGACCGGTTCCCCCGGGACACACTTCTGACGGCACGGACACCCCCCTCCGGCGGCACGGACAGGGCAGGCAGGAACCTGCCTGCCTTTTTCCTTTATCTCCCATCGTTTTCTTCTTTCCCCTCTCCATCTTTCTCTTTTCTCGTATACGACTTTCTTTTACTTTCTCCTCCCCATCTTTTACCTTTTTCTCCACTCCGCATTATTTCTAGCTTTTCAATCGTCACTCGAAATGAACCTTTAATAAAGATGGATATTTCATAATAGAGTGGATTCATTTTAATTAAGGCATGTTTACACTACGGTGGAGAAGTCCAGCCGTCAAGATATAAAAGAGAAATCTTGAGGCTCTTGGTTGAAAATCCAACATCAACTTTTGATAGCAAATTCTCGAAGGATTCATAAAATCACGATTTGAATGTGTCCAATCTTTTAAATATTTTGCCCGTGAACACAAATTGCCCACACACCTAATGTCACTACAAATTTGCGATGTTGAAATTTGAGCCATTACCTTAATTAGTTAATTGTTGCCATATCAAACTTTCGTGAATCTTGAGCAGAAATTACCTTACTCCATTTGATCTTCCAACAAGTTCTTCTGCTTTCTCTCTTTGACCATTTCCATAATCCTTATGTAGAATGAGTCTCTAAATTTTTGCATGAGCGTACTTGACTTTCACTAATAGGAATTGGGTCCTTAAATGTTGACTCGAATCACCGTGTCCAATATGATACAAGAGACTTATGTTTGAAATGAAATTCCAGAAACCCATTTAGAGTTTTAAGGATATCTAGGATTCTAGGGGTTAGTAATCTTCAAATCCCCCTTTGCACCATGGAGACAGTCTATCCCAAGCAATGCCCTTAGAAACTTTTGCACAAACTTTTGCACCAATCAATCAACGTATTATCAAGTGAAAAAGTACATGTGTTCCATAGCAAAACCACTGCCTAAAGATTCGAGTGTAGTAACCTCCGTACAGTACCCCGGCAAGAGAGATATGGACAACTGGACATCTTGCAGAATTCCAAAAACAAGGTAAACTTCAGGTGAATGCCAAAGATTATGTTTCTCATAAAATTGCACGGGGCTCTAAGAGCAAATACATATAGGTGTTGTTTCCAAGTAGCAGAGGTTAAACTAATTTAATTGAATGAGTAACAGCATTTCAAATTTCGGAGTCTTCACAGGGTTCTAGTTCAAAAATGCGTGTGTCCATATCTCTCTAGTCGGATACTGTACAGTACCCGGCAAGTCTCAACCGTCCACCACACTGAAACCAGCTTCTCTGAAGTGGCACTCATGCTACTTCAAAATGCTCCCTATTCTTCACCTCTCCAACTCATGAGCTTTAATTAGTAACATTGGGTAGGATGAGTAGTCTTACAACATGTGTCATTTAGCAATTAATGAGATATTAGAAAGATCTTGATAAAAATTAAAAATTAACAAACAGTGTCAGTGTGGTGGCAACTTGTATACACAGCTTTTAGAAATATCGATGCACATGGAAGCCATGCATTTGCTCATTTTCAGCTGAAACTTTGTACAAATGAAGCTTCAGTCTACACACAATCAACACAAATTTTGTTTCAGGAAATGTTGTATGCGTAGTTTTATAGCTCTTGTTTCTCTCTCAAGGCAGATTTAACCTTTAGGTGCATTTTCTTGTGTTTAAGATTTTGCAAAAATGGGAGGTTGTCGTTTAAGCACAGAGGAAAAGGGTGTCATAGTTGGGATGAGTCGTTCAGGAATGTCACAACGTAGCATTGCAATAGAGTTAGGCATGCCATGTTCCACCATTGAATATGTTTTGAAGAAATTCAATGATTACGGAACAGTGGTCACTCGTAAAGTCGTATGTCGTTGCAAACTAACTGATCGAGGTAGAAAGGAATTGGTACGCATTCTTATACAGAATAGACGCATTCCACTTGTCTCTATCATAGAAAAGATGACTGAGAAAGTTTGTGTACGTACACCAAGGAAGGAGATTAAACGTATTGGATTTCGTAGCTGTGTTGCAGCAAAGAAGCCATTTCTTAGTCACAAGCACAAGGCTGATAGATTGGCATTTGCCAAGAAACATCAATCTTGGAACACATTGGATTGGATGCATGTGATATGGACAGATGAGGCTTCATTTGAGATAGGCAAAAATTCCCGGCAAGTGAAGGTTTGGCGACGATCTTATGAACGTTATTCATGGGATTGCTTAGCACCCACTTTCAAATCTGGCCGCACATCCGTCATGATTTGGGGTGCTTTTACAAGTTATGAAAAGTGCCCCATTGTCATTATGCAATCCGATAGACGGACAAGTGCTGATTTTGTTGACGTTGTATACGAGGGTCAATTGAGTGGCTTTTTTTATATGCATGATGATCCTCAAAGTCTATTCCTTATGGAAGATGGTGCCCCGGTGCATCGTAGTATGATCAAGAAGATTACATGGCCTGCAAACTCACTGGACTTGAATCCCATAGAGAATGTGTGGATGATTCTAAGAGACGTTGTACAAAAGGAGACTAGGCCAAACAACAAAGATGAATTGATCAAAAGTATTGAGCGGGCATGGGAAGCTATATCCATGGAGACTCTTGAAATTCTCCTTGCTAGCATGCCTCACCGGATGAAGGCTGAAATTAATGTGGGGGGCGGTAGTACTAGATGGTAGATAGTGTGCCACAAAATGCTCTATTGTTGTATGCTTTGACTATTTCAATGTAATAAAAGTGCATGTCATGAAACTAGACTTCATTATCTTCCAAACTCAATTTACGGTTTGCAATTCCATACATTTTTGAGCCTTTGGTGTCATTTCCAAGTTACAGGTTCACTGCTGAATTTCAGCTGCAGCAGGGGTTGACGAATGAGACTTGCCGGGTACTGTACAGTAACCTCTGCAAACAGGTAAAAGAGAAAGGGTAGGAGCAATTTTATGGTGCACGTAGTTAGCTGCACCGGTTAACACGTTATGCCAAAAACGATGACGATGCCAATGCTCGCGGAAACCGAGTCAGTCTGCCAAACCCCACGAACAGTGACCGTGGGGTGGGGGTGGCAAGGCTCCAGGGGAGAGCCATTCCAGGGGGGGGGAGGGTGGCGGTCCATGCACGGGGGGAGGGGGAGGGTGGCGGTCCATGCAGGGGGGGAGGGGAAGGGTGGCGGTCCAGCCGTCCAGTCCAGCAGTATATAAGACGATTGAAGAATACGACGCCTTTCAACGTCATGCTCGGGTACTGATTTCTCTTCTATCGTCTGCTACTCACCATTACTGACTGGTGTGTGACTTCGCCCCATCCGCTTGGATTGTCTCTTCTCTACCCCTCCGACGTTGTACTTTACTTCTCATTTCAGTCAAACTGGTATCAGTCATTTCAGTTTCAGTTGGCTTCACAGCTCTTGCGAATTGCAATGGTGGTGGTTGGGTCCATCCCACACTTGGGTGGACTCCTCATATTCTGATTGTTTGGAGATGAGAGCCTCTGTCAGTCATGCTCGTTTGGTTGTGTCCTTGTCTAGTGTACTCGATACGATTGTTGTGTGCTCTATAATGCTACAGTCTATACATAATGCTTCAATACTATCTGAAGCTCTTGAGACTAGTGATGTCAATGCCCCTTCATTGATTGTGGCTGTGCGAATACTCGACACCAGGATAGTCTTATATCATCTTCGATGCCGTGTTCCACAATTTCCTCATTATACCAGATCCGAATGATTGCTGAGATATGTCGACTTCTACAGCGATTGTCTCGGCTCATTATTTTGAGTTTCACGCGCTTGTTTGATCTCGACAAAGTTTCTATATCTGAATCAAACTTAGTCTAAGAGTTGTTAGTGTCTACTTACTCCCTGCCTTGGCCCCTTGCATGCGATTTACGACTCATCTGGGGATGATGTTAAAGTGTTTTGATTTGTTGTGGAAGGTGGAGAGCGGAGAGACAGACTGACGATAGCAAACGGCGCAAGCAATTCAAGCAAAGCCAGCAGCCATGAACATCGATGGGCAGCCACTGCAGCAGCAGCCAGTTCCAGTTCCTGCTGCTCTCGTCCCTGCGGCCAACATGGCAGTGGTAGCCCCTGCCCGTGCCCTCCCTCCAGTACTGTTCGACGTGGAGGCGGGCATTTCGGGTGAAATGCCTAGGAGGAGCAACCAAGGCTTCCCAATACTGGACTTGCCACCACTTGTTGAAGTTTGAAAACCAAGCCAGGTTGCTCTGTTCAATGTTGGGACTTTCCGACTTGTGGCTTTTGATTCGCATCCCGCTCATATCAGAGAAGGCTTTTCACCCTTTTTGGGTTGCAGGAGTATACTTTCAGTCGTGCTGTCTTGGACTTTACTCACAATCCTATTAATAGTATATGGACCTTACTTATATTAGTCCTTAACAAGTCTGTCAGATTAGGTTTGACATTTTTTTTTATTTTTTTTTTAAATTTTTTAAATTATTATTTTTATTTATTTTTTATTTTTTTGTTCTTCCAGGTAATGCACGTTTATGTATTGTGTGCACCTTATGTCTGTTGTAAGATCTTGTGATTGAACACGAACATTCATATATGTTTCTGATTCCGTGCATTTCGTTTTTTTGTTGATTGTGAAATCATTACGGTTCATGGTGGATATTTTATAAGTAGAAAGTTTATGAATATCATGTCGTGATTAGATGTGCTATTTAAAAGCATATGGTAATTGTAGTTCTTCTTGTAGTTTGGTACATGCATGTCTTAGAAATTATACATGTCTTTTTTAGTTAAAAGAAGAGCATAGACAAGGCTCAGCTCTTTGCATTGTGTTAAAGTACAATCGCTTCCATAAAAGCTTGTCTAAGGATTGTACAAAGATTCTGATAAATGCATTCCCAAAAAAAGTAACATAAATGGAAACAAAGGTAAGTTATGTAGAACCTAGCCTTACAATCTTGTAATACATTAGACATATTGCACATCATATGGCCCAAATTTTTATGAGGCCTCATAGATTGCAAGATCGTAGTACATTATTAAGTACTCAAAAAACATCAAAAAATCTCAAAATTTTCACTTTGAAGTTAAAATGCTACCAATAAACTTATTGCAATGAAAATACCACTCACTACAAAGATACTTAAGTTCATCTCAATAACACCTTTGAACAAAAAAAATCCATCAAAAAATTTTCTTTGCTCAAATAATGGCCATGCAATGGTGAAATCTGCCAGACATTCACAAAGGAAAATAGTCCGAAACTCAACCCTTTGCACTCAAATCTATGCCTTATCTTGGTTTACAAGCATAATTTTATTTTAAAGATTTCTATCACATGAACTAGACTCAAATTTGACCCTTTCCCAATTAACAAAGTCAAAATCCAACAGTGGATGAAGGAGATAGAGCTCCTCAAAATTCATCCATTTATTCACATCTAATGAAGATAAAACATCGTTGCAAGTCGAATACGAGAAAAAATTTGGATCAAAAATCTTCCAAATGAAAATTTATTAGCCTTCATCTTAACATCATAATAATATAAAAAAGCTCATGAAAACATCTTGTTGATTTCCCATGATTGCCTCACAATGGTAAAACATGTCCCATGTTTGGAAACTCAAAAAAAAAGAGCTGCCTTTACTACATTGCATGCCATTTAAGCATACTTTATTGTATAGGCCTTAAATTTTTATCATAAAACTAGACTAGATTCGGGACCATCCCAAAAAGGACTTTAGATGAAGTTAAGATTTGTTATCCCAACCATTTTGAGCATACTTTACTTCATGTAGGTATTCAAGTTGGGAACCCTCATGCAGATTTTAGGGACTCATTTTGTCTTTTTGACCTTCATGCAAATTGCTTACAGAAAAAGGTCCAAAATCAATGATATAGAAAAAGTTAACATGCTCTACAGTTAAATGAAAATATCTTTCTGAAATCTTAAAGGATGAGTAGGTGGCTTTAAAATTTTGTGAATCTTAAGAAATTTTTTTTTGGATAAATTCCAAAATGTAAAATTTTGTAAGAAATAATTCGGAATTTACTAGAAATCGTGAAGAAGTTTTGGAGGCTGCTGTTGTAAAATTGAAAAACTTTTTGAGTTAGGTAGCTTTGGAATGTAATGATATGGTTGTGAAGATATTTCTAAGAAAAATTTCAAAAAAAGTCTAAATTTAAAATTCCCTTTTTGGACTTGAAACCTTTCTAAATGGAGGTTTTAAATTCGGAATTTGGCTTTGCAAATTTTACCACATAGACTTTGTAGTGTAAGGACTTAAGGAGCACCCTGTATAAGTCTTAGAATTATTACATTTAAAGCCTTCAAAATGGCTACCCAAATCCCAGAAACCCATTCTGGGTTTTAGGAATATCTCGAGGTTAAGAATTTTCAAGTCCCCCTCTACACCAAGGAGTCTTTTCCAAGCAATGCCCAGAGAAACTTTTGCACAAACTTTCCATGTTACGATCTTGCAAATGGTTAACTCCCAACATTCATTTTCATATCAATAACTATAGATAGGCATAGTTGTAAGATTTTGTGGTTGGAATTTCAAATGAAGTAAAAAAAACTCGTTTACATCCGGAGGGATGCATAGAGGTAGAATATTGTTTTAATATTGAGGTTTCAAGCTCTCAAAAACACAAGGATTTTCAGGAGTTTACCCTCAAAGATTCTTAAAATCCAAAATGAGTATTTGCAATTTCGGGCCGCTTAGATGAAGGGGTTAAAAGTAATATTTTTGCTCAAGAATTTAAGTGGGTGCTCCCTATACTACGGAGTGTATGTGCAAAAATTTAAAAAGTCATATTCTATTTATTAGAATTTCAAATGCACATTGTTGATTTTTGGCCCACCTGGGGCAGGAAAAAACTTTTCATACTGACATATTTTCGAAGTTTTTTTTGACATGATCATCATCACATAGAGGCTCAGATTTCCAAAAGACCAGGGTTGATAATGAGGGCAGCCTCCAAACATTACGGTAGGCAGCTTCAATATTTTCCATTATTTTTTCATTTTTTCTTCAAAAACTTCGAAATTTAAATTTTTTTTCAATTTTGTTTTTTTTCTGAAATTCACAAATATACGCATGCACTCACGATTTAGATTTTTCTTGAACCAAAAAGGTTTGCCGTTATTCAAGTTTTTCTATATCATAGATTTCATTCCTTCGTTTAGAAAACAAAATGCACGAAGATTCTAAAAGCTAAATTGGTCTCTCGAAAAATTTGCATGAGAAAAGTGAGCTTAGTTTTTTACATGAAAAATATATGAGAATTTCTTTTGGGGTAACAATCATCAAGTCTTCCTTTACACAAAGTAGATTATGTCTCTAAAACAATGCCCAATTTTATTGACTTTGAACATTATGATCTCACACATGGTGAAGATCCAAGGGTTGAAGTTTATGTAGTAGTATATATAGTACCTAGGTTCAAGATCCTATAATTTAAAGGAAGAGAAAACATTAACAAGATTACCAAGATCTTATTATTTAAAGTGAAAACACAAGATTATTTATTTGACCATACCTCAAGTCCAACAAGGTGTTACAAAAATGCAGTTTTGGGTTTTGGAACTTCCAAAAACACAAGGATTTTTAGGGGTTGAGCTGTTGACTTTAACGATCTAGAACCGTTATGATGTCACATCCAAGCTTAGGCTTGGTCATAATGTCACGTCCAAAACAAAACAAAACAAAATAAGCTACCCTCCTTGGATAATAGATTTGGTATTTGTAACTTGAAAATATACGGTCTTAAGTTGACTTGGGGTTGACTTTACCGCTAAACTGTAAATTGACGCGAGTCGCATACAGTAGAAATTAGCAATTCACACGAAGCTGGACCGGTAAACAAGGGTATGGCCAAGCAAGATGATCATCAGCGCCCCAACAGTGAGTGAGGGGGGTTTCGCGGAAGGTGCGATTTGGAGTTGGATACAACTATACAAGCCACACTACCAGCAGTATATAAAGAAGCATACGACGCCTTTGAAGGTCATGCTCGTTACTGATTTCTCTTCTGTCGTCTGCCACTCACAATTGCTGGTGTGTGACTTCGCCCCATCCGCTTGGATTATCTCTTCTCTACCCCTCCATTGTACTTTGGTTTCATTTCAGTCAAACTGGTATCAGTCAGTTCAGTTTCAGTTGGCTTCACAGCTCTTGCAATGGTGCTGGCTGGGTTCATCCCACACTTGGATGGACTCCTCATGTTCTGTTTCATTGGAGATGACAGCCTTGATCAGTCTTTTAGTCATGCTCGTTTGGTTGTGTCCTTGTCTAGTGAACTCGACACGATTGTTTTCTGAGCACTCTATGATACTGCTACAGTCTAGCTACACCTTATATGTTTTAGTACTATCAGAAGCTTTTCAATTCGATTGTGGCTGCGCGAGTATTCGACACCAGGATAGTCTTATATCATCTTTGATGCCGTGTTCCACAATTACCTCATTATACTAGATCCGAATGATTGCTGAGATATGTCGACTTCTACAGCGATTGTCTCATTTGAGTTTCATGCGCTTGTTTCATCTCGACAAAGTTTTAGAGTTGTTAGAGTCACTTACTCCCTCCCTTGCATGCGATTTACGACTCATCTGGAGATGATGTTAAAGTGTTCTGCTTTTGTTGTGGAAGGTGGAAGATACCGTCGCTCAGAGACTGACTGACGGTATCAAACGGCAAAGGCAAGCCAAGCAGAGCAAGCAGCCATGAACATCGATGGGCAGCCACTGCAGCAGCAGCCAGTTCCACTTCCTGCTGCTCTCGTCCCTGCGGCCAACATGGCAGCGGTAGCCCCTGCCTGTGCCCTCCCACCAGTAGTGTTCGACGTGGAGGCGGGCATTTCGGGTGAAATGCCCAGGCGAAGCAACCAAGGCTTCCCAATACTGGACTTGCCACCACTTGTTGAATTTTAAAAACCAAGCCAGGTTGAGCACTCTGTTCAATCAGTTGGGACTTCCCGACTTGTGGGTTCTGATTCGCATCCCGCTCATGTGATAGAAGGCTTTTCACTCTTTTTGGGTTGCAGGAGTATACCTTCATTCGTACTTGGACTTAACTCATAATCCTACCAATAGTTAATGGACCTTACTGATATTAATCCTAAACAAGTCTGCTGTCAGATTAGGCTTGACATTGTCTTTTTCTGTATTTAGGTGTTGCACGTCTATGTATGGTGTAAGATCTTGATTGTACATGAACATTCACGAATGTCTCATTCCGTGCAATTATTTTTTTTATTTTTTTTAGTTATTATTATTATTATGAAATCATTTATTTATGGAGGTCGAAAGTTCAATTTTATATCATAAGTACAATTATGAATATCAGGTCGTGATTAGATGTGCTATTTAGTAGCAAATGGTAATCATAGGTCTTCTTGAAGTCTGGTACATGTATGTCTTAAAAAATTTACATGTCTTACTTAGTTAAAAGACAAGGCTCGGCCCATTGCATTGTGTTGAAGTACAATTGCTACTGTAAAATATTGTCTAAGGATTGCACATAGATTCTGATCTTTCATCAAGTTTAAACAAAGAATGAAGTTGATGTGGATGATGACTTGTAATATTGACACATTTTTGAGGTCTTGCTTTCAAGTGTCAAAATAAGGTAAACGTCTCAATTTATTGATATGCTTTTATTACAATGTGTTGCAATGATATAATAAATTGATGTACTCTATTACTACGCTTATATTGTGACATTGTATATAGGATATTGAGGGTTTTCTGAATTTTTCAATAGAGAAGTAGATAAGAACAACAACCCAAGCTTTGTACTATTTTGGATGCAACCTCATGCTATACTTTTAAGAGATAGCTTTGCACTTTGCTATGCATAGTGTCAAACATGTGAATTTGGGTTGGGGAAAATTGATTGGTGATGAGGTGTCTTTATGTGTTTGTGGACTTTTTCACTTTGTTTGTATGAAGAATTCCGATATCTCAATTTTTGAGTAAATTTTGAAAGAACATGTGGAACAGTTGAAAGCTTTGGAACCCACCTCTTAGAGTCATTCTAGATTAAGTAGGCTACCCTCTTGAAATTCATCTAAAATTTCAACTTGGGTCACATGGCAAGTTAATTAGGAATTTGTGTTAAATCCATAATACAAATGGAAAAACTCAAAAAATTGTATGAGATATCTATGATTTCAGTTCTTGAATGCCAAATCCAAACGTATTTAAAAACTACATTGATCCCCAATTCCGTTAAAATGGCATTATTCTGGTAAAATGGCACACGTCAACTTTCTCAACTGCAATTCAAAAACTATGTGATATAACAGAATTTTAAGGTGATATTAGGGAAAATGAATGACAATGTGTGTAAACAAGTGATATTACAAAAAAAATTGTGATATTACAGAATACACCATTTTGTATGAGCACAAATGTAAGATCTAGTGTGACAAAATGGCACATGGCATAGTGCCATTTGAATGGAACTGGGGTTATTGTGAGATATTGAAATTTGAAGTATTTATGGCTTCATAAATACTAGAAATTATTTGTATGAACATAACAAGGCCGTGGGACGTATTAGTCTATTGTTGAAGGCAGGTAGTTTGTTTGTCATGTTTTAGATGTGACATTATGATCTCGGGAACCGTCAGCTGGATCATGAGGTGTTTTTTTGTAGACGTTTGTAAAACAATTGGATCGCGATTCGAGCCAATGGATACCGAGATATTGAATTTCCAAGTATTTATGACCATATAAATATTGAAAATCATTTGTATGAGCGTCGCAACACTTTGGGGGTGTAATAGTATTTAGTTTATATGACCACATGACCGTGGTTGTCTTCCTCCATCTAGCATATAACTATGGTCATGAATTATGCATACATCAACATGACCATCGTTGCCTTCCTCCATCTATTAGATGATTTTTAAGACTTGTATTTACTTACGCTTGGCGAGTTCACGGGCGTCCCGTTAAAGTCGACAGCTTAACCCCTAAAAATTTCTTGTGTTTTTAGAAGTTTCAATACTCAAAATTATCTATTGTGTTTTTGTACCACCTTGTTGGAATTGAGGTATTGTCAAATAAATTACTATTTCTTGGTACTTACGAACATAGGATCTTCAACCTAGCTACCGTACGTAGTGCGACCTAAAATTTCAACCGTTGGATCTTCACCATGTGTGAAATTGTAATGTTCAAGGATAATACTGAACATTTTTTTTGGGCATTGTCTTAGAGGCATACTCTACTTTGTGTAAAGAGAGACTTGATGATTGTTGGTAGCACTACTAGGTTTCAGCACTACGAACTACGGGAAAATCGTAGCTAAATACACTGGGCTTGGCCGAATTTCGTCCCCTGAAATCGTTGTTTTCGACACAGGCGTTCGTAGCTATTTAACAAGCTACGTTGGGGTGTAGCATCCGTAACACTGTAGATCTCTGCTGGGTACTTCTCGTTCCCATGCTTAGAGCGTTCCCAACCGCAAACGATGCACGTGTCAGGGGGGGGGGGTCCAGTTCTGCATCATCGATCATCGATATATTTAACTTCTACCCGGGATGCTGGATATTTCAACACGTTAGAAAAATAGTTAGCCGGTTCGTAAATTCATCACGAAGTGAATTTTTTTGTCCGCTACGGTAACTTGTAGAGCTTTGAGTAATTACTCGTGTGTAGAAAAATGTGATAATGCAGTGGTTAAAAGTATACGGGAAAGTAATCGCCTGAATTAGATTTACGTTTACTAATAAAAGCATTTTGTTGGACTCCGGTTTAGTCGATGATGTGATTATCCGTTATATATTCCAGTAACGAAAGGCTGTGATTATGAGACGTGGGTACTAGAGGTTCATCGATCGATTTGTTAAATCTGAATTCAGAACCATTCACGATTGGAGGATCGACAGACCCCAAATTCCGACTTTTCTTTTTACAACGAACGCAGGTTTTGTGAATAACACCTTCATTTCTACATTGCATTCGATAATACACAGTTCTGTTCTATCCTAAAGAAATGATACACATGCTAATTAAGATACGCATCCGAATACACATCCCCAAAATCGGTACCTTGGTAGTAAGAAGTAAAACCTGTGGAGTTCATAAATATCTCATGCTCTTCATACTTCTGCAGTACTCTACAGATAATACTGAATGCTCTGCGAGGGTCCAATATCATAACATGACAACACATACACATGTCTGTGTATGGTGTCTCTTGTATAAACATCATGTACATAATTTACCTAGCACGTGTGAGAGGCAACAAGGAATGAGAATTTGTCTACCACATGCCGAGTCAGTCTCGATCATCTGCACTAGCATCCTCCGATGACGACCCGACTTCCTCCTTCTGAGTTCCTTCGTCCTCCTCCGAAGTGTTGGCCTTGAACTTAGCTTCGGCTTCCTGGACATCCTCCTGTCCCTCTTCCTCGCTTTTGATGTATCTGATCCGCACGACTTCGCCTCCTTAGAGGCCTCACCATCCTCTTCATCATCTGATAAGGTCCTCGCACTCTCCTCGTCCGTGTCAGCTGCCGGCAGAGACTGACGTTTTTTTGCGGCCGATTTCGAAGCTGCTGCTTGCTGTATCGCGAGAACTCTGTCCGGCTCCCCTGCCTTCCTGTTGTACCGCCTGTGCGTCATTTCGAAGAGGCACCGAATGCCATCACGCTTCCCTATTGCCACCTCGTCCTCCGTGGGCACCCGCTTGAACTCGTCCTCCTACACCGGGGGTCATTACATCGCATATCAACGCTGAATTCAGAACATGTTCAGCCTAAACTTCGAAAGCTTACACTTACAGTCATGTACTAATACGGTCCCATCAAATCATACATCAGAAATGTTCCCACTCTATCTAGATAACTACGAATTCACTCAATTGTAACTGGAATTGCAAAAGTTATTGTGTACTTACAAATTTCTTGATCAAACCTGCCACTCCCAGCGAACCGAGTCGGTGAGTATATCCCATTCGCTCTGTCCTTGCATCCGCGGCTACTTTGCATTTGTTAGATTTTTCCTGGTATGATCGGTTAGAAATGGAGGCCCAAATATTATTCCAGGCCTTGACGGTAAGACCATGAGCGATGGGGGTATACTTCTTTGAGTTATGGTGCTTCATATGATTCCTAGTTCTCTGTCTCCTCTGCCTAATATTCGTCGCTACATCTTCTAATACGTAGTCTATGTCATAGTTCCCCGGATACAAAAACTGGACTGTACTGGCAAAAGCTCTCTTTAGTGCTTTGTCTTGATGCGGCCAAGATTTATCCCATGGGAAAATCCAGGGAGCTCGGGCATGTGTGTAGCTCTGCATATGTTTCCAGAAAGTCCCTATGGGCTGGCCCAACTCATTAACCTCGCATGGAGGGACATCCTTAACAGTATCCCACATGCCTATGGAATGCACATCACTAATTATGTTGCTCTCGCTAGGCAGACTTATAGGAGAGGATTCTATCGAATTGGTGTACATCCTCCCCGCTGGGTTTTGGCTTACCTTGAGGCCCTTCGGTGCCTCCTGTGTATGCAATGCCCGCTTAGAGGGTTGGCCCTTGCTGCTCTCTCGAGGTGAGGGCACTTCACCTTTGTTTTTCTTCTTACCTTCAGCCTCAAGTGCAGCCTTCTTTTTCGCCAAATCACGCATTGCCTTCTCAATGCGCTCCATTTCGGCCTGCTTCTCTGCCGCCCTCTTCTGCCGCCTTAACTCCTTCTTTGACAGCTGTGGACTTGCCAGCCTCGTTTCCTCATCCGGCATCTTGTCCTTGTTTTTTTCCATCGACGTCTTATCACCCATTTGGACACTGCCAGTTAGCCCATCGTGCATTCCAGTTCCTCCTAACTTTTCCTCCAGCATCTACGGAAGCATGTACATCAACTGTTACTGCAGGAGGAACTGAATCTACAAAACCAGATATGTGGACTACATGCACTTGGTGTCGAAATAGGAAAGAAAGCATGAGCGGTTTTCACTTACCTCCGCTTTCGCTCGGAGGTACCTCGCTTGCTCTGTTGGCGTTAACTTGCTGAGGATCGCGTCGAGGTAAAGTTTCGGCTCCTCCTTACTCTTCGCTGCCTTAGAGGCGGATTTACTTGGTGACACCACAGGCACTAATGTCATTGATGGTGGAGAGGACTTTCGGCGCGGCTTGCCTTGTCGTGGTGGCCGAGAGCTTGGAGTAACCTGCTGTTGAGAAAGGGGAATGGGAGATGGGCTTCGTGATCGCACTCTGAACTCGGCCAAGCAATCGGCTACTGTGAGCTGACATGGCCTCTTTCTGTCTGAGGCTCCGGGCTGCGATTATCTGCATCTGTTTGAGGGAATTCAATCCCAAGAGCGACCGGTGCTGTCATAATAGGGCTTGCTGTCTCTGCATCACGCGCTGGCGAAGTGCTTCGAATGAGTTCAGGAGTCGGTGGTTGTTGGCCTTGAATCCCTGCACGCTGCGCTGCCATCGACCTCCCGAGCTCTGCATGTAGCGCGTCAATTGGGCTTCCGATCTCTACAACAGCCGCTGCCAAAGAGCTTCCCATATCTGCATCTGCATGGGGAAACTCAATCTCCTCTGAGGTCGGCGCTGCTTCTACGATAGTTTTAGAAAGCCCACCCGGTTCCCCTGCGTCCATCGTACCCAGGTTAGGCAGTTCTAAATTCGAAATCAATGATGCGGCATGTGGAATTTGAAGTGTTTCTTCAGGAGTCGTAGTTGCCCTGCCGCAAAGCACTTCCTGTTGTGCGCCTCGGTGGGTGGGGTCTTCATCGCCAATCACTATCGCATCGGTAATCGCCACAGCGTTCGAGGAACTTGCGTACAGCTTCAACGACGGTTCTTCAGAGGACACTCTGCCCTCTACAGCGGTCGGGGCACCCTGAAGAACACTTGCGTTGGTGATATCCCCATCTGGTCCCTCTCCTCTGTGCTCTCCATATTGTCGACTCCCGCCATTGCTAGTGTCTGCATTTGGGTCGACCGCGTGCTCTGCGCTCTGATTGTGTACACCTGGAAAGCTGAACCCTGCATAAGAGAAGAGTAAAGTTTTGTATTAATCTAAGTACAGAATTCATGAAATGAGGTCGAGGTTTAGGAATTAAACGATATCGCATACCTTGGCCGCATGCTGAACAAGTTGCGATTGTCGCATGTTGAACCGGCTGCTTATCCTCTTCCAGGTACTGCTGCAGACTCCTGCGTGCTACCTCTGTCCCGGACCTTTTGCCGGTGCTTTCCAGCAACTGTGTCCTTGCGGAGTTTTCCCCGTTGTCCTCCAGCACATGAATTACCATCGCAGGATCGGTCTTCTTCCTTGAGCCTCCGGATTGTTGCAACTCATGCATAGTCTCGGAGGAACCTGTGCATTGCTGGGTGCCTCCAATTGAAGGTCCGGTCGAGTTAGCAGAGCCACTGAGTTTCGCTTGGCGCCGGCTTGTCTTCTTCCTCTTCGCGGGAGATTTGATCGATACATCGATCACTGTATCTGCACTCCGCAGGTACATCGATATTGTCTCCTGCTCTTCAAACCCGCCATTATTCTTGCGCAGGATTTTTTTTGTCCACAGTTGCTGCTGCCCTCCTCCAATCTTCTTCCGTTTCCCTCTCTTGGACTCCACACGTGCTTCAGTGCCTCCTGACGTGCCCGTTTCCATTGCTGGTGGTGTAGGTTTCAAACTCCTCGTGGCATACGGTTGCTTCGGATCTGTTTTTTTATACAAGGTATCCACCTCTTTCACTCTGAGGTTACATGTATCATCTCCCTCGCAATTCACACCAGTATCATAAACACTCTTGCACTGCCGGGAAGGCGCATCCCCACTGCCTCCGCCACTTGCGGCCATTTCTACCTCTCCCATTGCAAAAACTATGGTAAATCACAATGATAGAACAGGGGGTTTACGAGATTGAGGAACTATTTAGCAGAACAAACACAGCTCAGTAGATTGGACAATGCGAGATACATCAACAGTACGCGAAAACTTAGCCCACAAAAGTCAGAAGCAATAGAGAATGAAACATTGGAAAGGAGTGTTACTGTACTCCGGAGTGCGTAAGAACAAAGAAAAACTACGTGAGCATCACGGCTAGAGGAATGCAAGACTAGAGGACAATGTACAGTACATGTCAGCAATAGTTAGATCCAATAGGTCCCCTCTTGCACTCTGCGACTAACCTCCTATCTCTGCACTGACAGGCCTCACACTCACTGCTCTCCCGACACAGAAGTCCCAGCCCTCCCGACTGAGCACTCCCGACACAACACTCGCGACAGAGGAGTGAATGACTCAGAAACGCGACGACTCCTCCTCTATATGCTGAGCGGTTCACCGACTCCCGAGACTCAGGTACATCAAAGAGAGGACTTTCGAGACAGCACTCCAAGTCTCACGCTGTTGCGACTCAGCGACTCCTCCACTCAGCGACCCCGCCACTCCTCCACTCAGCGACTGTACAGACCGAGCGACTCGCCAACTCTCGACACATCACTCCATACACAGCACTCCTAAGACGGAACAAACCGACTCCGACACTCCAGAACTCCTCGACAATTCCTCTACTCGAGGGACTCGACAACTCCCGGACTCCGAGACAGTGCAGACTCAGGGACTCACCAACTTCCGAGAGAACACTCCTGACACAGCACTCCCGTCTGAGGACTCTCACGACTCAGCGACTCAGCGACTCGACGACTCCTCGACTCAGCGCTCTAAAGACTCATCGAGTCGACGACTCACAGGAATCGAGCGCTCAACGGGATCGACAATTTCAAACTCCGGTACCTGAAGCTCTCGCACTCGCACAACTGCGCTCACTACGCAAAAGTCGGAGCACTAGCGGAGCTCGAAAGACAGAGGAACTCAGACTCTCCCTACTCTCCGCAACGACGCGACAACGAGAACAAGCGATTCACACGCAGCGTATGCAGGGGGGAGGAAACAAAGTGAACTGGGAAAAACGACCCCTGCAGGAGGAGTGGCGGCGTCGGTAACGGCCATTCAATTCAACGTCATCATAAGGAGAACACAGTAAGTCGCATCAATCGCTTGGCCGTAGGTACGTTTATGGGTCATTAAGCTTGTAACGCTTGTAAATGATTTGGAAATCTTACGCACTCATTAAAATTGGTTTAGGTAAATCTGCTGGTGCAAAAAGGATATAGTGTGGGTAAAAACTGTTTTGCAATATAATTATGTAATCAATACGTACTGATTTTTATAAAGGCGTACGTAAGCTTCATGAAACGTATTTCTGTAAGTATGTATTATACTCTCTGAATATAATATAATAACTAATTTGGTTTTCATTTTTTGAAATATTGTTATTGAAATTGGTTAAATTCTTGTTTACTTTCTTTGTTAGAATTGAAACATAAATTTTCTTTAAATATTTGGTCAAAATTATTGGTTAAACTTTGGTTCAATTTCTGGTTATTTTTCTTGGTTATATATTGGCCAATATTTTGGTAATATTTTTGGGTTACAGTTTGGTTAAAATTTTGGTTAAATATTTGTTTAAATTTTTTGGTAAAATATTTTTGGTTACATTTTGGTAACATTTTTTATTGAATTATTCCCTAGTTAATTGTAACATGTGTAACGGTAATCATCTTTTGTATCATTGATGTATTGTAGGACTTTAAGAATGCCTCGCCGACACAAAGTTGTTGGGGTTTCTCAATTCACTCCTCCCGCCCCAACACCTATACTCCCAATTAGTGAAGACATTCCATCCTCGCCGCCTAGAACAACATACTCTAGAAAAAAAAGAAGACGGGAGGAAACAACATTGGAAGATGCTCCCGATACACCAGAATTCAAGGTCTATTGCCCGTGTTGTAAGTGTGCACAACTGGATAAGCCAAGTATGAGATATATCTCTATTGTTGACAATCATATTGATCTCTATAAGATGTCCGATAAGTATCAGGTAATTCATTCGGAACACTTATCTTCCCTTCGTGAATACTATGATTATTCTAGTTATAATATAGAAATATTATAATATTGAAATATTATAATAGATCAATTATTGTATTATGTAATGAAGGGGTAGGCTGTGCTTTTCGTTTTTCATTGAGGTTGACAATAACTTAAAATAATCATGGTTTTGTACTCAAATCCTCAAGTACTTCAAAATAGAGTAAATTGTTTTTCAGGATTGATTGTCAATTTTAAATTCCAATGAAACATGTTATAATTTTATTTTATTTTGTCGCAGGGATTGTATGAGGCTCAAAGGTTAAGTGTGGACCCTTCCAGTTTGGATCAGAGTTTCGATGGCACACAAGAAGAGCAAGCAAGTGAAGAAAATTTTGAGGACCATGATATATATCGAGAAGAAAGGTTTGTATTAAAAGAATACATGGATCTCCTTCGTGAATTCGATGCACATGGTCTTCAAAGGAATGACCATTTTCCACAAGACATGGACGCTAAACTTTCGGTTCTTGAACAAGAAGCTTCCACCATGATTTTTGATGGTGCAACATCAAGTCGTCTATCGATTATCTTCTTGTTCCTAACCATCCAGGCAGATAAACAGATCTCAAATGTTGCCATGGATGCCATTTTCAGAGCAATTTCAGAGAAAGTAATCCCCCTGAATCTGAACTCCAGAATGCCGACAACAAGAGCTGAAGCACGCAAAATAGTAAGTGATGTGGGTTTTGACTATATCGTTTATGATGCATGTCCTTGTGACCTAACCCTATACTATGGCCCTATCAAGAAGGACTGAAAATTTTGCCCCAAATGTAATCTTTCTCGGTTTAGTGAAACAACACAAAGCAAAACAGTTCCACGTAAGGTATGTTTCTCAAAACCTTTATACTGAATTTTCCAACTAATTTAATTTCTGTTACCAATTCTTAGTACTTTGTATTTAGCCCATATTACAAGACTGCCTAAATACACATAATTTTTCACCACCTAATACATTTTAAGCGGTGACTGAAGTTCTTGAGATCATAACACCGTACTTGTGTAAAATCTTGACGACTGTATCAGCTACTTCACATGCATTAACGGTTGTTAATTTGATATGGTGTACTGTTTTTGTATTCACATCCTACCCAAATCTGTACAAGAGCATGCCTCATGGATTCTTCGAAATTGTTTTTATTTGTAAATTGCCTAAATACAATGCAGTCTTGTTTCTATTAGTAAATTCCCAAAATAAATTGCATGTCTCAAATCAGCAATATGGAAGTACAATAACAATGAGTACAGCATGTGAAGAAAAAGCTAGGAAAAAAAATATTGCAGTTCGTTAGAATTTCCGTTTGGTACTGTACACAGTCAGTTCAATCCCAGATAATGAAACAATTTTTTTATTTCATTAAACGACACCCCAATTCTTGATAAAAAAATACTGTTAGAATGCTGAAGTACAACTTGAATTTTCGACTGTGATCCTGAGAGTTATTTACAATTGCTGTTAATGTGCAGAAAATGTGGTATTTCCCTATAATACCACGCCTTCTTGCTTATTACCGGAGCCCGAGTCTGTCACCTCGCATGATATGGCATCGGGACAATAGAAGTTTTGATGAGGTAATGCGAATACCGGCAGATACTCTTGCTTGGAAGGCAATGGAAGATAAGTACGACAAAATGAAGGATGCCTGAAGTGTTATGTTACAAATTAGTACGGACGGTATCAACCCCGCTGGGTTGAATTCAACAAGCAATTCGCTATGGCCTATTACATGCACATTGCTTAATTTGAACCCTAAGCTAGGAATGCATAAAGGACACATTCTATTGTCCACTATCGTACCAGGTATTACTCCCATCCTTAAACTATTGTCCACCAGCTTCCATTATGGTACTTTATTTTTTTTCCTCATGATAGCTGTTACTCACTATTATATGTGCATCACTTGTGAGTACTGTGATAGTGTAACAGCTTAAACTACACCTCAATAACGTGGCTTCAGTATTTGCTTTGAAAACATAGTAAGGGTTTAGAGATTAAAGGTCCTTATAATAAGGGCCAACAATTACAAAGAACCAAACTTCGGTTCAGTAAGGAATTAAAGACTAACTGAATGAGACCTTTGTGCAGGGAAAAGAAAAGTTAAAAATTTTAACACATACATGGAGCCGTTGGTAGATGATCTTTTGATGTTGTGGGTGGATGGAGTTGACGCTTATGATGCCAACACGAAACAAAATTTCAAACTTTACGCAATGATGCTATGGTCATTGCATGACTTCCCAGGGTATGGAGTATTTTCATCTTTACAGACTCAAGGATTGAAAGCCTGCCCCCCTTGTGGCCCAAATGTGATAGAGTCAAAATACTGTACGTACCTGAGAAAGGTAGTATATATAGGGCATAGGAAATACCTCCCTATGAAGCACAAGTACCGGGCAAATAGAAACCGACACAAATTTGATGGTTCTTCATATAATAAGGTTCCTAAGCCGGAGAGAACAACAGGGAAATTTTGGCTCAAACAATGGAGGAATGTCGAAAGAAATAAAGTTCCCCTCAAAGACTCTGGCATGAAGGATAAGTCGATCTTATTCCGTCTTCCTTACTACAAGGTTAGTATCATTAACTTTTCCACCTTTTCCCTATTTGTCTCTTAGTTGCAATGCTATAATTACTACTAGGAAGTTCCTCCAATTACCAAGTAGTACAAATGAAAATATGAGGAAAATATGTCACTACAAAATGAATGATAGAAGTAGTACTGAGCATTGGAATCTCTAAAAAAGGGACGATTTGATGTCCGATATATTACAATGCAACCTTTTTAGTTCAGTAACTTCTTGACTAATTGTAATATTAAAAGTTGATTATATAGTTAATCAGTTAGATAATTAGTAATGAGTGATGATATAAATTTTTAATATCGTAGTAATAGGCATACAAGATGAAGAAATACCTAACCGAAAGAATCCACAATCTTAACAAAATCAATTCTACATGCAATATTTACAGGAAACGTATGGTGTCATTACATTGAAGAACTAAACATTTACTATATGTTATGTACTTATCTAAAAAGTGTGAAAAAAATCGAGGGCCTTTTATACTATTCCATGTAACAGTCATATATATATAATTTATCATTACTACACTCAATATCATATTGTTTCACCCGAAGTAGTATATCAGTTGAGTTGTCAATATAAATTATTAGTTTTGTACCATCATGTTCAAGTTGAATTACGTAGGGCATGTGTAGTTTATGAAATAAGACTCAGATTCATAAAATTGATGGAATTCTATAGGTACTCTATGCTTAAGTTTTCGTAGTCATGGAGGGGACCCTAAATATTGTTCATTCTACATGAGACCATAATTATTGACTTTTATGTAGTGCTAATTTTTTTTTTTTTTTTTTTTGTCTATCAGCACCTGCTCGTCCCTCATTTGCTAGATGTGATGCACACGGAGAAGAACGTTTCAGCTTCATCACTGAAAACATTCTCGAATTGTAAAGGACGAAGTCCGATTCGCTTGCATTACGCCGGTCTTTACAACAATTCAATGTAATGCAACGATTTCACCCGGTAGAAGATGGAGTCGATGAGAAGGGCCTAACAAGGTGGACATATACGGCAGCTGATTGGATTTGGAAGGCTCAAGAGTACGATAATATCATCCACATGATATCATCAACCCGTACTCCTTTCGGCTATGGATCAAGCTTCCGCCACAAGTTCAACAATCGCAAGCTTGTAGGTTTCAAAACCCATGATTATCATAATTTGCTTCATGATTTACTACCTATTGCCGTTAGAGGTACTCTTACGCCCGGTATTCGAAGTATTGTATACCGTTTATCGGCCCTTTTCCGTTGGGTGTGCTCCAAAGAAATTAAGATATCAGATTGTCCAAAGATGAAGAAGGAAGCGGCAGAGATATTGTGTGAAATGGAAATACATTTACCTATTTCTATTTTTGACATACAAGTCCACAATATCTTGCATATAGTAGAAGAAGTAGAACTTGCAGGCCCTGTTTCTATAAGATGGATGTATCACATTGAGCGCTACCTTAAAGTATTAAAAGACTTCGTCAGACAACGAGCACGACCAGAAGGGTCAATCGCCGAAGGGTACATATGCGTAGAATCAATGTTCTATGTGAATGAATATACTCAAAGGTTAGATAGGTTTGCAACCCGATTACAAAAACCAACAGAGGAGGATGTACGATCGAAAGGGATAGTACTGCCCAAGTTATCATCTCCTAAACCTTTGGATCCCATTTTCAGGGAACAAGCGTATAGGTTTTTATTACTTAATGCCCCATGCATAGAACCTTGGAGGGAGAGATATGACTTAGAGTGTGGGGACTTGGTACATAAACCTTCATTCAAGGATTGGGTTCAAGGTACAGTTCGGGATGACATATCTAAAAATAAGGCAGTGTCCCAAATGGTTTTGGATATTATACTAGGGCCAGGAGAAAAGGGCCATTTCTACAGTATGTGTTGGGCGTACGGAAGTCACTATCGCATAATGGCAAGGGATTTGACCAAAAAAACTACCTTTGACAGTGGGGTTTCGGTTCTATACGACATTGGAGGGGAAAAAATAGAGTTTTATGGCTACATAGATACCATTGTGAAGTTGAATTTTGATAGCTTTGAATCTGTTTTGTTCCGGTGCCAATTTTGGGATTCTATCATTAGGCAACATGGCTCAAATGCCACTGTATTAGAGGATGAATGTGGTTTCAACCGCGTTAAGGCAGGCGCATTTTTAAGGTCATCGGGTGTTGAAGATGATCCCTTCATTTTCCCGAAGGACGTTAATCAGCTATTTTACGTAGATGATCCTATGAACCAAGGTTGGAAGTTAGCTATTAAAGTGAAACCGCGATCAAATCGGTAGTATACAAAAGGCCGAGTTGTGACTCTGAGATCGGAAGTTGAAACAATAAACACTTTACCATTTCAAGGCAATTTACAAGGACCGGTCCCCTGCATGAAGGAGGTTTAATTATTTATTCCGGATGCAAGAATATCGGAGTTCTTGCTTGTTGAAGGCGATGATGATGATGGCGAGGGAGTGGGCGTTGACGAAGATGATGAGGAAAGGAACACCGTCCAAGCGGTTTTGACTGCAGAGGAATATTACTCCGATCAAGAAGAAACATCGGCTGTCTTCTTAGATGACCCAGAGGAGTTCGAGCAATTTGCGAGTGAAGATGAGTTACTGGACATCGAAAGTGATGGCGAAATGGAGAATGACACACCAAGACATCGCCAGGGCTGCAAACATCCGGGTCGACTCAGGTACAATAAAAGAAACTCATAAAAATTACCGCCTCTGCTAGTCTCTACGGAAAATCCTTAATTTCTACGTTTTCATTCTTCGGTAAATTAGGGCCGCGAATAGTGAGGACATTGGGGCGGCAAGTACACAGTATATTACTTAGCTATGGTGGCGGCCTGTTGGACTGGAGGCCCCTGTTTGTCGGCAATCGACGTGCATTCGAGGAGCGGGACCACTCATGCGGCTAAGGTACATCACCGAAACCTCCAAATGTAGCCGAAAAGGCTGTGAGAACGTAATCGGGAATATCCATCCTCCAATGAGGGTCTTTCAATATTCATGTACGACGAAATCCGGTCATCTTTCCAGTTACTAAGTAGGACCGTCGATAGCCACAATCGGCATCTATGCATGTCACTGTTGCGAAGCAGCAAGGTTGTTGCTGAGCCATACGCGCGGTTTTAGATGGCTGTATACGTTGCAGGGGTTTCAGTTTTTGCCTTGACAACCAGAAGTGGAAGGAGTCGGAGGGTAGCCAAGCGGTGTGTCAGGAATCCGAAAATTAGCTGGCCCCATACAGATATTTGCAGGTATTCATCTATCACACCGAATTTGTACTTTTCTGCGGTATGTCTAACGCATAATGTAAGCAGAATTTGTGAGAAACTGTACGGTACGATTGCTGTAGGATTGGAATTCCGTCCTCTACTTCTGCACGTTTAATACATACACACAGGGACGGCATAAGTTGGTGCTGTACTGCTGTATTTTGAAAAACATGTGCCTGTAGGATTCTCGTACTGCAATCACATTGACTTGACATGTAGAGTGCATGAGTTCAAAGCGTTGTGTCGAACATGAATTGGATGGATATTAACGTGTACTCTGTCGTATAGGGAGATCTCAACATATGGCGGCATGTAGGAAATGTGGTGTTCATCATGCACCGACTACTTGCAGAACGACAGTCCGCCCCTTAGGAACAGAATACCAAATTCATGGTGGCAGGAAGACAGTAACCGTGGAGGGGACACTGAAGCGAGCGAGTGGAGACGTGGACTTTGTTCCAGAGGATGGATTTGAAGGAAAGGAACTCCTTCCAGAAATCCCTAACGTCATCGTGGCTGAGGAAGTGTGGCCCAAGATCCGCGGAGGAAACCATGCTAGTCAGATACAGAACATGTTGAAAATGAGATTAGTGTCTAAGTTTTGGTGCGCCTTCATTGATAGTACATAGCTCATGGACCGCCATCAAATTTCGAAGTATAATGCCGTTGGTCCATGGAGATACAAATATGCTCCAGGCAGGTTTAAGATTTTTGCTCGACTTTTAGAGTAGTGTAGATTGTTGTCTTCCTTCGTAACAATGCAGTAGTCTCCTGAATACCAGTCCGTGATGCAAGTTGGAATCTTTCCCGAATAGGTAGAAGCCATGTTTAGAGGGGGCTCGTTCTCAGAAAGCAATAAATATTGCAGTAGTTATCACCTAGTGTTCATCCTGGGTATTAAAAAAATTTCATACCAGAAGTGCTGATACAAGCGATGGTTTTCTGCCAGAGTGGAGCATGGGTGAAAATCTGTGATACTGATGTTGGGTTTGTTACAATGAAAATGATTTGTCCGGATATCTAAGATACCCTGAGGTTCAAACCAAATGTTTTCCATTATTCGTAATCTTGGAAGATTTTTGGTACATTACTTACAGTAAATGGAATTTTTTATACGGAATCTGAAATAATACAGTAATAGTAAATCAGACGTTTACCATGAAGGAAAATCAAACATTTACCCTAAAATATGGCCGCAGGTTAAAAATGATAATAGCAAACATATTCGCAACGTTTACTAAAAGTATCAAAATTACCTTCCCATATGTCAGTAATTACGGATGTGATGGGCAAACCTCGTTCTTAGCATGGGTCCGTTATCCCTGTTTTCTTCCGTTCGCCAGTAAAACTTACATAGCACCTTTTATCCATTACCTTCTTATAAGCAATCTACATTATGGATTTCCTGAATTTTCGCACAAATTCTACAAGGTGATACCATATGATATATCCATATATGAATTTGAATAGAAGGGTATTGATTTCAAACTCGAATTTTTCATTTACATCTCAGAAGTAATACCATTTCATCTAGTTAAACAACTAACTGAACTACGCATGTACATAGGAGGAGAGATTTTTTTTTTTTCAGCTGTTGTCAAAGATCCAGGTTAAATTACTATAATAAGCCCCTTTCCGGATAAGCAGATCGGTAACACGGATTTTACTCAGTTTAAAATGCTACGGTAACTGTATAATTGCACCGGCTGAGGCTGCAGCCCGTTCCTTACTTGACAAGTGTATTTACAGTTCATGTAAGGATGGCCCTTACAGTAATAAAGCCGCGCACGAAGGGGATCCCGTCGGAGGGAACGTCGCGTTCTCCGGAAATTGAGCAGTTCTCCACGAACGTAGTGCCAACGTAGCTCCGGACAGCGGATTTTCGAAATTTTCGCAAACGTATACCACATCATCCGTAACGTAGCGAAACCCCGAAACGTAGCAGAAAAAACGTAGCTACTAGGGCAGTATTCTTGTAGTGTAGAAAAAAGTTCTTCTATTTTTCCATGTAAACAACTAAATTGACTATTCTCAATCATGCAAAAAATTTGAAACTAATTTGGCTTATAGAACTTTCATGCAATTTATTTCCTAAAAGAATGTAGGAAATCAATCATATAGAAAAACTTGAATAACGGCAAACCTATTTAGTTCAAGAAAAATCTAAAAGGCGAGTAGGTGCATTTGTATGTTTGTGAATTTTAGGAGAAGAAGAAAAATAAAATTAAATTAAAAAATAAAATTTAAAAAATAGAAAAAAAAATCTTAAATCTCGAATTTCCACAAATTATTGAAGAAAAAATGAAAAAATGATGAAAAATATTGAAGCTGGTGGCTGACATATTTTCGAGTTTTTTTTAATTTTGTCATGATCAAGCTTTACTACTTGGAAATCTGAGCATCTACATGATGATGATCATGTCAAAATTTAAAAAACTCGAAAATATGTCACTACGAAAAAGTTTTCTCTGCCCTAGTTGGGCCAAAAATCAACAATTTTCATCTTAAGATCTAATAATGGAATATAACTTTTTAATTTTTTGGACATACACTTTGAAGTATAGGAAGCATGGTTGTCATATTGGACAAATCACTATTCATCTTATGTTTTACATGTCGAGTTATTATATATCAAATGTACATTTGAAGTACATGTGATGAATAGTAACTTGTCATATAGGACATGAAATGAATAGTGATTTGTCTAATATGACAACCATGATAGGGAGCACCCACTAAAAATCTTCAGCAAAAATATTACCTTTAACTCCTTTATCTACGTTGTCCGAAATTGCAAACACTCATTTTGGGTTTTAAGAATCTTTATGTGGTAAGTCTTGAAATTCCTCGTGTTTCTAAGAGCTTGAAACCTCAGAACTACGATATTCTACCTTAGTTTATGCATCCCTCTAGATGTAAAATTTGACAATTTGGAATTTGTCCAAAAAGAAAAATCTCAAGATTCACAAACTTGTAAAGGCACCTCCTCATCGTCTCATCCTCCAAGAATTTAAAAAATAAAATAAAAATTCAGTTGTGTCACAAATTTTTCTATTTCATTGTTTTTAGACCTTCTTTTGTCATCAATTTGCATGAAGGTAAAAAGAACATACTGAGTTTCTAATATTTGCATGAGGGTACCCAACTTGATTACTTACATGGAAAAAAATATGCCCAAATGTTTGGGGTAACAAACTTCAACATGTCTTTGGCACCATTTACTCTATGTGTCCCGTGCAACACCTATAAAACTTTGCATCAACTTTGCATGTTACGATCTCACATATGTGAAAGATTCAACGGTTGAAAATTTTAGCAGTAGGTCAAAAACAAGTAAGGTTCGAGATCTTACGTTTAGAAGTCTAAATTTAGAGAAAATTTTGACTCACATGCCGAGGTGCGCACGGGACTTAGAAAAGGTAGTTTGGAGGCCTCTTGCTCCCAAAACAAGGAAATTTAGGGGTTAAACCAAACATTGTTGTCATATTCTTTTCCATGTAGGTAACTAACAATAGTAAGAATTATGTCTTGAAATGTTGACTAGAATTATGTGTTTGATATGGCATAAAAGACTTATGTTTGAGATGATATAAAAATATGTCCTCTTGTACATAATTATGCCTATAATGATATATTGTTATGTCAGTTCAAACATAAGTCTCTTATATCATATTGGGCACGGTAATTTGAGTCAACATTTAAGGACCTAATTCCTACTAGTGAAAGTCAAGTACGCTCATGCAAAAATTTAGAGACTCATTCTACTTTTTTGACCTTCATGCAAATTAATTTTTAGAAGGTCTTAAAAACCACAAAGAAACAAACGAAGCATGATGTTAGATACATTTGTTCAAGAAAAAATTGAACATTGAGTATGTGATAATATCCAATGGCTAGAATCGCAATTCAATTGTTTTTCAAACCTCTACAAAAAAAAAAAATTGCTTCCAAAAACACCTCATGCGTCGATCGAACCGGCGGTTCCCAAGATCATAATGTCACATCCAAAATAAAACAGACAAACTACTTGCCTCAAGCATTAGACTAGTACGTCCCACCGCCTTTGCCATGCTCATACAAACAATTATCAATATTTCTAGGGCCATAAATACTTCAAAATTCAATATCTCATGATCGACCGTCGACCCATTTTACGATTTGATCGTTTTCCACAACTTTATCAAAAAAAAAAAAAAAAAAAAAAAAAAAAAACCTTCCAATGATACCTCATGGCTAATGCGATTTGATCCAATGAGCATTGCCCGAGATCATAATGCCATGTCCAAAACAAAACAAAACAAACCTACCCGCCTTAAATAACAAATGACAATTCAAGCATACTTCTCAACTCGCAAGCATACGAATGACTATTCACATGAATGTAGAAGTTTTGTATATTCTAGTTTTACTGGATTACATTTCTTTTTTCTTTTTTCTTTATGTATATTTTGCTCTAACCAATCAATGTATTATCGATTGAAAAAATACATGTGTTCCAAAACAGAGCCATTGCCTGGAGAATCAAGCGCAGTAAGGGCATTCTCAATCGGGACCTGCCAAAGGGTCCCGACATGGGCGTTTGGAGGGAGCCCCGCGAAGAAGTGGGGTCCAGTGGGTCACCCGCCACCCTCCCCAGAAAACACATTTTCCCTGCCACGTGCCGGAGCATTAGGGCTCGGGTCTGATTTTAATGTCTTTCCGGCCACTACGTGTGCCATGGTGGCCCTTGTCAGTACTCTATCGAGAGGACTCTTTCTCACGGCAAAGAGGGAAAATGTGATGAGAACGGGAGCTCGTTTGGAGGGAGCCGCTTGGTAACGGGCAACTTGAAAGCGTGCCCACTGGCCCGCGCCGTGAGATGTTGCCCCCGGAAAAAGAGCAGGCGGAGGAGCTATTTGACTGAACTCTGGTGCACATGAATTGGGCTTTATTAACAAGTTATTTTAAGCAAGATGCCTGATTTTCGTTCCGAACTCCACCAACAACTGTGACCATGATTGGGGGGGGGGGGTGTTCGCGGAAGGTGCATCAGACCTTATTTTTGCACACTCATCCGATTGAATCAGCAGTATATAAGAAGAATACGACCCCTTTAACGTCATGCTCGGTACTGATTTCTCTTCTATCGTCTGCCACTCACAATTGCTGGTGTGTGACTTCGCCCCATCCGCTTGGATTGTCTCTTCTCTACCCCTCCATTCTACTTTGGTTTTCATTTCAATGAAACTGGTATCAGTCAGTTCAGTTTCAGTTGGCTTCACAGCTCTTGCAATGGTGGTGGCTGGGTCCATCCCCCACTTGGATGGACTCCACTATTTTGTTTCATTGGAGATCGATGAGAGCCTCTGTTAGTCATGCTCGTTTGGCTTGTGTCCTTGTCTAGTGAACTCCATACGATTGTTTTCTGAGCATTCTTTGATACTGCTACAGTATAGCTACACCTAATGTTTGAGTACTATCTGAAGCTTTTCAATTCGATTGTGGCTGCGCGAATATTCGACACCAGGATAGTCTTATATCATCTTTGATGCCGTGTTCCACAATTACCTCTTTATACTAGATTCGAATGATTGCTGAGATTGACTTCTACAGCGATTGTCTCATTTGAGTTTCACGCGCTTGTTTGATCTCGACAAAGTTTGAGAGTTGTTAGAGTCTACTTACTCCCTCCCTTGCATGCGATTTATGACTCATCTGGAGATGTTGTTAAAGTGTTTTGTTTTTGTTGTGGAAGGTGGAAAGCTGAGCTAGAGAATGACGGTAGCAAACGGCTCAAGCAAGCAGACCAAGCAAGCAGCCATGAACATCGATGGGCAGCCACTGCAGCAGCAGCCAGTTTCAGTTCCTGCTGCTCTCGTCCCTGCGGCCAACATGGCAGCGGTAGCCCCTGCCCTTGCCCTCCCAGGACCAGTACTGTTCGACGTGGAGGCGGGCATTTCGGGTGATATGCCCAGGAGGAGCAACCAAGGCTTCCCAATACTCGACTTGCCACCACTTCCTGATTTCTGAAAACCAAGCCTGGTTGAGCACTCTGTTCAATGTTGGGACCCTCCGACTTGTGGCTTCTGATTCGCATCCCGCTCATGTGATAGAAGGCTTTTCACTCTTTTTGGGTTGGAGGAGCATACTGTCATTCGTACTTGGACTTTACTCACAATCCTATTAATAGTACATGGACCTTACTTATATTAGTCCTAAACAATTCTGTCAGATTAGGCTTGACATTGTCTTTTTCTTGTATTTAGGTATTGCCCGTTTATGTATGGTGTACACCTCTATTTGTGATGTAAGATCTTGTGATTGAACATGAACATTGATGTAAGATCTTGTGATTTAAAAAAAAAAAAAAATTATTATTATTATTACTTTAATTACTTTTTTTTGGGTTTGTTGATTGTGAAAACATTTATTTGAAAGTAAAGGTGGACAGTTTGATGTTATATTATAAGTACAATTATGAATATATTAAGGTCGTGAGTAGATGTGCTATTTAGTAGCGAATGGAAATCATAGTTCTTCTTGTAGTTTGGTACATGCCTTCGCTCATGGCCCCTATGAGCGATTTGGCAGGATATCCCCCACGCTGGGACTTACCAGGCGTGGGGTCTTGGATGAATCTTGTCCGGGCCCGCAAGGGTGAGGGGTAAAAGCCCCCTATTTTTTTGTTGTTGATTGGAAAAATGAGACTCCTTGAACTAATGTGGGGTCTCTGATTCCAAATATAAACTCAGAAAAAAATAAAATAGGGCCGCAGGCTCTTTTTTTTAAAAGTAGGGAAAGAAGGCTCGAGGCATGGTAAGGTCCCAGCTTGGGGGATGTCCTGTCCACGCCCCCTATGAGGAGGTTGTGGGTTCCATTCCCCATGCCGGCATGGTGCTCACCACTATAGTCCACCCGACTATTGTGGGGGGTCCTTGGACCTTGTTGTATGGGTACCTCAAAGCCCTTTGGGGGGATACTACGTCAAATATCTTCAAGGCACTGGTAAATAGGTTAGAAACTAGCGTAGTTATAGTGTCCACCCTCAAGAGGGGTACTACTAAGGGGTCCAGAGTTTCTATCTATCTACATGCATGTCTTAAAAATTTACATGTCTTTCTTAGTTAAAAGAAAAGCATAGACAAGCCTAGCTTGTAACATAGACGCATTTTTGAGGTTTTGCTTGTAAGTGTCAAAATGAAGTCCAACATCTCAATTCATTGGTATGCTTTTATTTCAATGTGTTGCAATAATATAATAAACTATTTTATTCAAGTAATGTGCCATATAGAGGATGTTTAGGATTTTTCGAGAATTTTTTTAATAAGAAAGTAGATAAGAACTATAACCCAAGCTTTTTTCTATTTTGGATGCAACCTTATGCTATACTTTTAATACAAAGCTTTGCACTTTGCCATGCATTGTGTCAAACATGTTCATTTGGTTTGGGAAAAATTTATTGATGATGAAGTGTCTTTATGTGTTTGTGCAATTTTTCATTTTTTGGTTTTTTTTTTAAAGGAATCCGAAATCTCAATTTTTGAGTAAATTTGGAAAAAAAGAACATGTGGAACAATTAAAAGCTATGGAACCGACCTCTTTGAATCATTCTAAATTACGAAGGCTACCCTCTTGAAATTCATCTAAAATCTCAACTTAGGTCACATGGCAAGTTAAGTAGGAATTTGTGTTAAATCATAATACAAATGGAAAAACTCATAAAAATGTATGAAATATCTATGATTTTAGTTCTTGTATACCAAATCTAAACGTGCTTAACCCCTAAACGACCAAGGTGTTTTGAGAGCTCCAAACTCCAAAACTGCGATTTCATACCACCATGTAAACTTTGGAGCATGAGATTTTTTAGTTTTTTTTTTCAAATTTTCAACCGTAGGATCTTAAAGATAACTACCATCAGAGGTAGTCTTCAAAATTTCAACCGTTGGATTTTTGTCATTTGTAAGATCATAGCATTCAAATTGATGCAAACTTTTTTTCAGCAGACATAAACACACAATTAAGCAATTATGCACTTTGCCAAGTGCACTCAATGGCATGTCAAAACAACAACATTTTCCTCCAAAATGAAAAAAAACAACAAAAATTCCACACAAAAAAAAATAATTTAAATGTGGAGGCACTAAACTTAAACTAATGAGAAATAGTATTTTTTTAATAACAAATTTGTTGCTAAATCATGTTTTATTGCTTTGTAAATACTACCAAATTATTATATTCAAATATTGCCAACATCTATTTTATTATTTTGTGTACCATATAATTTTTTGGAATACAAATTCCAATGGATCAATATGAAGGACAACGTCACGTCTTGGAGTGCAAAAATTGAAATTTAAAGAATTTCAAAGATTCAATTTTGTCCTTGAACTTCCTATAGTGTTTCTTTTTAGATTCAATACAATTTTGATTACGAACTTCTACGTTGTACATTGCTATATGACATTTATATACTATTTTTGGCATTTATACAACAAACATACTTTATAAGAGATAAAAGGCCAACATGTGCTATTCAACGAGAAAATATATAGCATCTCGCTCTATATTATATGAAAATCCATACATAAAATTCATAAACGTACTTTAGAAACTGATAGTAAATACTATAATATAACATGCATAATACTATAACCAAACATCTCATACTTTACTCAAACATATCAATCAAACCTAACATGTCACCTAAACATCATATTAACTTGCTACTTATAAATCTCTGATGCTCTAATCATCCTCCTCCATTGTCCTACCGGTACTGCCTTCATAGGCCTCATGTACCATACGATCCACTGCCGCCAGCGACACTGGGGGATCAATAGAATCTTGAAGACTGATGGACGCAGACTCCTCGTACGTGTAACTGCCCGACTCACCGTGGCGAGTGTACCTTATGCCATCGGTGCTATAGTAGAAGCCGTCTCTAAATGTCATCATTGGTGCGAAGGCCTCGTTGAAAGCTATGGTGTCCGCTGATTCTGTAGATTGTGGAATGGATGGCACCATTGGTCTCGTTTGAATTGGAGTATCTAGAACCACCTCCGGTATCTTTGATCCTTCTTCAAAGCCATTAGGTTCCACAGACGAATGAAGTCCGTCGTCACATGAGTTATGATCAGGCGAGGGTACATCTGTGTCATACTCACGCGGCTGTCGTACATTTGCCAATGTATATGGTGCTGGAATAGAAGTATCCGCTTCATCTCCAAGCTCGTCCTCGTCACTACCGCCTTCCTCTGAACCTATGTTCATCGGATCTTCGCCCTCGGAAATGTCAACGCTGGTGCTCCTTGTTGCACCTGTCATCTCAGGGATCTGAAATTGTCCTTGGAAGTTGACAAACAACTTTGTGTACAAGAAGTTTAGCATTTCTAGGCTATCGTCAATGACAATGATCTCCGATCCATGGAAACCTCCATGAAGGATTGTCGGAATGGCCGTTGTAATGTTATACGCAGCCAAACCCCAACCAATTGGCAAATACGCATCCACCAGTCTAGAGAGCTCGGATGGCAATCGCTCGAGTCTATCACCCTCCGACGGTTGATGTGTCTTACTCCATTGATCGTGAAATACAAGTGGTAGTGGACGGTCCCCAGAAACATAATTCTGGTTGGGGGAAGTATCAACAGGGTGTTGCATATAAACAACAACACCTCCAAATGGTTCCACCGCTTGCTGTAACTGACCACCATGTGTAAAGTTGAGGGCATACTGATCAACCGAGTTTGCGCCAAATGCCCAACATCCATGTCGTTGAGTGCCACCCTCGGGAAGTTTGAGCTTCACGAACAACTCGGCATTAGCAAACACGGTGGTGGTGGTAATAAAGAGAATCTTGTTCCATCGTTCAACGCCCGTCATCCACACGACAATTGTGCAATAACTTTGGTGAATCGCTCTTCTTCCCAAGCGACCGTCTCCATGCTTTCCCCACCACGCCGACAATCAACAACCCATAAGTATGATTGTGTCAATCTGCACGACATCGGGATGAAATAATCCTTCCCAAGCTCGAACCATAAGATGATCCGGTGTCAGATCGATCGAGTTGGCCTTCGAACTCAGAACACCCACTTCCATGTGACGGTAGTGGCACCACCCTCATCTCGATGCTTCCACTTCTCCATGTGTTCTTGTTGCAATGTCCCGATAGTGAACTTGACGGAGGTGGGAATAAGTTCACTTATGTCCGCCAACTTGGGCACCTTCTCTCGTGTAGGTTTAGCCCATGCGGCTTTTTGTGTCTTTGGCCAAGTCCTTGCCAAATGCATCAATTTGCTCCTTGCCCCGGGAAAATACTTCCGACATGGATATGTGGAAGAACTCTTCCATGGAATTAGGTGAAGACTCTTTGTTGGACACCATTAACTAACGAGTGATATTAGCGACGCTTCTTGTCTCATGATCCGGTCAATCGCACTCGCAATAGTACGGGTATCCCTAGACGCATCCTGATGGCGTGAAAGTAATATGATTGTCGAGGTCTGCGGGTCGTCCTCTCCCCACCGGCTTAGCCGCTCAAGACTTGACTAGCCCGTAGATAAGCGATCGTGGAACCACATTCGTGGCCTCAACCAATGCATGGTCATTCGCTCCGATGCTCCCGTACATCCACGAGAGGGGATCTAGGTTGTTCTTGTCTGCAAACGCCTTCCACTTCTTCTCCTCTTCCTTGCTATAAAAGAGATGGCCATCTTCGTAGTCCTTGCACACTTGAAGGATAGCTTCGTAACACTCGCGCCGAGGATTCCACGCATGAATGGTCAAGTCATGCATCTGCTTTGTCAACCTCTTGATTGTTATACCTTTGTTGCCCTCAACAAGGTTCTTCAGACCGCATTAGCCCGCACACACGGAGCTTTAGCCCGCGTTCATCGTCTGCACGAACCAAGCTATCAGGCTTCCCATACAACTCCCAAATCTCGCGTAGCTTTCTCAAGTCCTCATCCATGGTGGAATATTTTGTCCTATTCCATTCCTTCTTGTTGACCCACGCGGACTTCGCTAGGTACAATGCAGGATCATCGTATACGACAAATGTTGCCTCCCGCATTTCAAAGATGTTAACCCTTAATTGACATCCTTGTTTTCCACAAATGGGGAAAAAATGGTACCTTAATGCCTTTGGGGTGTATTTTCTCATAATTAATTTCACAATTTTCAAAATCCGAAACGGTGAACGTCGAGGTAACTTGGATATATACTCAACGCAAAAAAGATCAAACACATCGGGTCAAATCCCAAGAAATGCCACCGTTGAGAAAATGAGGATTTTTGTGAGATTTGGGAAGAGGGTGGGAAGAGCTGCCCCTAGCTCGCGACCCAGCCACCGGAGGCATCGCATCTGCCCTGTCAGACACAGCCCCTCGGAATAGGAGGCGGTTATATGTCAGAAGAGAGGAGGCCCGGCCAAGAGCCCCCCCCCCCCGCTCCCCTACCGAGAGCCCCCCGCTCCCGGCCCCTACCTCCCCACCGGCAGCCGGCGGGCCGGGCCGCCCTTCCCCCGGCAGCACAAGGGCCGGCCGGAGCTGCCCCACCAACGGCAGGCGCCCGGCTAAAGGAAGTGCCCGGTATCTACATGGCCGGCCGGGGGCCGCCCCACCAACGCCCTTCTCCAGGGCAAACAATTGGGCCCATTCAATTATTTTTTTTTGCAATTTCTCAATGTAAGCCATTCTCCAATTTTCCAACCTTAGGATTTGAACCTAAGAAACCACCCATCATGTGGCATTGGACCCCTACTCCCCCCCATTCTAAAAAATTCATCTATGCATACACAAATAAGTGTGTAGAAAAAAAAAAAATGAAAATGAGCCAAGCATAAATATTAGAGCAACATCAAATGCGTCTAGAATGAAAATCCACGAAGCACTTCCCCATACACATGGATTTTTTACATGTTGGACAATAAAAATTCATTACTTTGCCACACACTACGCATGTCCTCCTCTTCCGCTTCTCTGCAACCAACTTATCTGTGTAATGCAATTTGGTTGGGCGTGGAACCACTGCACCAACAACCGTAGTCCGTGGAAGCTCACACACTGTATATTGTGCCATCAACGCATTAGCAACAAGCAAATTGTACTTCACATGAGCCATACACTTTTTACCTGCTCGAGCCATATGTGATTTGTAAATAATGTAAGAATTCACAAAAGATGTATCTAAGATGTGAAATAGGATACGGTGCCCACCACTTGTGGTCTTTTTGCCGCACGGTGTAGTATCCTCGTAGTTGATCTTGGACATCAACTCCCCTCATGGTTTCTGGTAGTGGATTAGTATGGGACTACAAGGCACCGAAACAAACTCTCCATTATGCCATCTAGAAATGTAGACTTGGCCATTAGCATCTAATGGAGAAAATGTCAGAGACAACAAGCACACGGGTTTGTTATCAAACCAACAAATAGCGACCATCCTACCACTAGCATGCATTCTAAACCACAATTGACCCCTACTTCCGGTTCTAGGGTTTATAGTGAGTGCACTAGGCCAGCCAAGACGATTAGATCTACATGTACCAGTTGCATATATCCCTTTTTGTAGCAAACACCAAAACAACTTAGGGCTAGTAAAAAAATTGTCACATGTCACAATGTGACCCTTACCTTCGTGGCCCCGCATCAGTTGGTTGACAATTCCGAACCCCGTGGCATGATTGTCATCCTCTGAAGTGGAGGCACCACAATAAACTTCCATGTGTTGAACATACTTAGATACACTATTTGCTAAGCACCAAATTTTGATACCATACTGGGTAGGCTTAGCTTTCATGTATTGCCTTATAGGCGAATACTTACCCGTATATGGTACCATCATTTCATCTATTGTCAAGTTCTTCTCTGCATCCCACATTTGACCACACAAGACATTGAATTCATCTACTAGCCATTGAGTCTTAGCCATCTTGCTATAGCCCGGGTCGGTTTTATCATGCACTATTGTGTCATTATCAACCAAATGCACACATCTCAAAATAGCCTCAAACCGAGTACGACTCATGCACTTCACAATTGCAGGGGTTCTCCATACCTCTTGGTCCTTAGACCAATGAAACCGTGTTTGTGGGACCTTCTTCAACGCCATCACCATGAGCACCCCAAACCATGCTCGTAATTCGGACATTACCAACGGAGTCCACCTCAAGCCACCCTTGCTTACCCCATTCTCATCCAAACTTGTAGCATACAAATTAGTTTGCATACAAATCTTTGACAAAGTTGAAGTAGGCCAAAACAATGAGAAGAAATCAAGAGGTTCAATGCAATCCAATGTGGCATGGCTAAATCCCTCATGCTCCCCAATGAACTCCATACTAGGCAATTGTGTCAATGTAGAATTCCACTTAGACTCACTAAACCTCTCATTCTCAGGCATGTTACAAATTTGAGCATAATCATTGTATCCCAAGCCAATTTCATTCCGCATCTCACCCCCACTTACCAACCACTTCTTTGTAGTTGGGGTCAATACCATAGAGTCTAACTTCTCCCCCATCTCATCATCACTTTCACTACCATGTGGGAAATATTCATCATCACTTGTACTAACTCCGCTAGAACTTCCTTGCTCATCCAAAGAATCAAGATCATTCCTACCCCAAATTTGAAGAAATGGCACACTACTTGGTTGACCATCCTCAACAATCACACACACACAGGTCCGGAACCACAAACGTCCCCCAAGGCCCATAGAAATTTGTGAGCAATTGAATCCCATGAATCACATCAAAACTATCATGCATTACAATACCCTAATTCAAGCAAACTAGAACATGGAGATTCATGATCAATGTGAAGCAACAGTATCTCATTCCCAAGACAATCACAATCTTCCCACGAAATCCAAGCTCATAGTCACTAGATGGTGCAATCAATACCCTGTCAGACCTCAATCTAACATTTCTACTACACATCCTGAAGCCATTCTCAAAATCAGCTAACCCTTGTGAATCTAAATCCCCCCCCACGCCGCTATTCACCAAATCTAGCAAACCATCCAACTCACGGGAAGCCGCTTGGAGATCCTCCTGATCAATCAAACCATGCACATGAGAATTGTCCATCAATTCACTTGGACGTGTGGATTGCAAAAAATTGGAGAGTGGAGGAAACTCACCTGTTGAAGTAGACCTCCTCCCACGACCCCGTCGGCCACCACCCCTAAACCGCCGAATTGGCGACTCGCAGCTCGCAGGAGCACTTGGAGGGAGAGCAGTGGGAGCCAGCCCCCCTCCCCGAGCACTTGAGGCCAGCCCCCCCCGGGAGCCGCCCCCTCCCCAAGATCGAGGCCACCCCCACCGGGAGGCCAGCCCCCCTCCGTTTTTATCTGCTCGCCTCGCTCGTCGGTGGCAGTCAGAGTAAGCCGCAGACCCTTTGGCGGTGGTGAGCTATCTTGCCGCCGCCCGACCGTGATGCGTGCTCTCCTCCGGCAAAGGTAACCTCCTCCCCCTCCCCGATGCACCTCCGGCTGCCGGCGCTGGAGCCAGGCCCTCCTCCCGATGCTCCTCCTCATTCGCAACAGGCACCCCCTCCCCTCCAGCGCTGCTGGACCCCTGGAACGCAATTCTCCTTGGTTTCACGCGACGTGAGCACCCAATCTCAATCACAGTTTCCACCCTAACAGGAGTGTTGTTCACCTCCACCCGGGTCTCCACCCTCACAGAACGTCTAGGAGACCTCAAATTGCCTTCCATGACTTCTACTTTTTCAGCAGGCTTCAATTCCTCCTGATCAGGCCACCAATCTTCCTTCAACAAGGTATTCAACGAATCAGGGAAGGGTTTTCTCGCAACCCACCCTAACTGCCTTGCTACTAAAGGCCTGAACAAAAACCTCCAATTCCTACCAAGAGGAATAGGAGGCCACACAACACTCTTGGGCCTTGGCTTAGAAGCAAGGTAATCCTCATCAAGCATCAAACACACTTCATTTGCAACTATGTCTTGAAAACACCCTAAATCTTCTTGCAACCACCTCCTGATCTCCCTTTCAATCCTCGAGCGGCAATTTTCCCTCTCCACACCCATCTTCACCAACCGCTAAACTTCAGCCTAAACCCAAATAAGAAGAAGACGTTGAACAAAGCTACCAACGGTACTCACCCCTGTTCAGTGAACGGTGAAGGCAACGGCTTTTTTCCCGTGATTCCCTGGAATACCCGTTGTCAACTTCGCAACCCAGCTTGTGCAAATTTAGCCACTATTTCTTCAGCTCCTTGCCCGGCTCCCACCCCAAGAGCTTGAGCTCAGTCTGCGAGGTATTGCCTCAAATCCCGCCTGTGCGATAGAGCGATCGCCTGCAAGATCAGGAGAGGCCGGCGCATGCAGCACGAAAAAACAACGGCAGTCTCTTCCGGCAATCGGCGGAACCCATGCCCGCTCCGCCCCCTATCACCGTGTGAGCCAGCCCACTGCGCCAATTTGGCTGACCTTGACGATAAAGGGTTAATAAACTCAGCATGTGAGAGTTTGTGTTGGGCAACCTCTTCCTTCGCAAAATTGCAGGCTGCAACAATGTGTTGTCCATCCACTGGCTCCCAAATGATCCTCTCCTGAAGCCAACACAACTGAGAATGTGTTGTACCGTGAATAGACGCTAATCCGTGTGTATCAAATATGCGTTGGAACTCTCGTTGAGCTCTTTCGAGGGGGAATGCCACCTCTTCTCGCCGAACCACACCATCGTCAGTAGTGACATCCACAATGTACTTGATCGGACGAAGAACCAACTTGCTCACACAAGTCTTGTTCTCTGGATGTCTCATAAAGTCATAAACCTCTCTAACTCTCTTTGCAGAGAGTACCCGATGGTTTGTCAAAGGACTCTCCACTTGGATAATCTTGTCGATCTTCACCTCGAATACAATGTCCCCCCATAGTGATCCTTTCGCGATTTCTGCTTCAGTAGGTATCGGTGCTAGGAACTTACTTGACGTTGAGGCCTCCAACGCCATCCTCGGTTCCGATCAATCCTCTTCGTCCCGGTCCGATACATTTTCTGAAACTCGTCCTCCACTCGCCGATACATTCAGTGAAGAACTCGGTACATGCGAGATGCTCCATGCTGAGTTTGGAAACCTTATGGTTGTAGACCCACTACCCCTACCACGCGCCCTCGATCCTCGTCCGGTTGACCTCGCACCACTTGTAGCCACATTCGACGATCGTCCACCCGAACCAGATGTTATGTCGCCTCCCTCACGTCGTGGCCGCTTTGAAGGACGTCCTCTTCCGGGTAGAGGAACACTTCCTACAAAGCGGCTCGAGTAGTCGCGATACGCTGGACGCAGACATGATTGTGCAATCTCTTTGAAGTGTTTGGTAATCCAACTCACCTCCAATAACATAACTACGATGAATTGGATCCGTCTCTTTGGTTGGTGGTGGACCTTGTGATGTTGCATGTGTTGGATCCGCCTCTAGTAATGCTTCCGTCTTAATATGGGCATCCATAAGAACCATTGCTCGCGCCACATCCTCTGTGATAACCCTAGACAATGTGACATATGCTCTCCGCGCCACAGACGCGTCTGCAGGAGCGATATTGACCAAAATTTCGCAAGGTATTGAGAAATTTCACGGACCTGCAATTTGCAAGCAAGGATTCCGGAATGGATGCAAGAAGAAGGTATGCCTCGATTGAGAGAAGTCTTCCGCATTGCTTCATCAAAGATCTCGGGACACACATCACATATATCATGTCGACGATGGGCGGGTAGTAATTGCTTGAATCTCGCCAAAACGCTTGCCTAACGCCGTCGACGGTCCCTTATTTTAAAAGGTTGGTGCGTCATCCACAAATAAGGCTTTGAGGGGTCCTCTTCTACAATCCACCATCCGTGCTTCTCCCATGTCTTGTCGATTTTGCAGTTGGTTCCAACGTTGCGAGGCATGGCAACCTGATCATCATTGGAACACAATATCATAATGGTTAATATGGTGTAATTTAGAGTCTATTTGACAATTGTTTTGATTTCTATTCAATAAAATATTGATAACTTATACCAAAATTCACCATCCGACCACATGGTTCATGTGAATATAGACTAACATAGGCCATTTTGTTTGTTTTGATTCTAACATGACTTCATGTGGAAGATGTTTTATGGTTGACGACTCTTTAGCCCCGAAAAGCCGAGGCCATTATTCTTCAAGAAACACTTCAAATCTGTCACTATCAAAAAGTGGCTTTAAAATCTAGTTTTAGAGTGAAATTTAAGACTTCTAATCCTAGAATCTTAAAATAAACATTGATATAAAGCCACCAAATTTTTTAGGCTACTATGCATCGGAAGGATTAAAATATTATAGCATTTGAAATCATAAGAATAATTCATTTGCTTAATTGTATTGAGTGGTCTAGCACACTTTAATTTCACTTGGCTTAAAAAAAATTCACTATACAAGGTCTAACTTCTTTAAAATCATGATTGGCATGATCATGTTGGTTACCTTAAAACCAATTTCTAGACATGGAAAAGGTGTGTAGCATATTCAAAACAAATATGCAAAGGATCGAGATTGAAATTATTTGACAAACTTTTATGCCACATTTTATTCTTTTGTGAACTCAACATGCTTTAGAATGAAAATCCAAAATGATTGATAAGAATTTATTTATCACATAAATTTTTGCTAGAAAAAAATTAAAAAAATGAAGATCTATAGGTTTTATGTAGGAAATAGTGTTTTTTTTCTCTCCTTGACCAAAATGTGCGAACATGTTTGGAGGGTTAAATGCTCTTTTTACAGTGAAGACAATTTTAGAAATTTGGAATCGTAAAGAAGGTAATATTCTTTAGTCTCAAACGATTTGTATGTGAAAGATGTTAGTTCTACAATATCTACATTAATATTTTTACTATCATGTGTTGCTAAATGTTTTCATTTTTCTTGTTCTTAAGCAAGTAATTATAATGTATGACGGGTATCAATATGGGCGGGTATCCCTCATGGGCGGGTATCAGACGTTTGAAATGGCTTCAATATAGTAAATGGGATGTTTATTGGAGTTCACTTGGTTGATTGTTTCAAGGGGTGTGCGCGCGCACACCCCTTGCAATCTCTGATAATATTTTTATTATTTCTATTTTTTAAAGATTCTTAAATTTTTTTAGGGTTTAAGGTTTTAAGATTAGGATTTTGGTGGCTTTGGTGGCGGCTGCATAGCTGCAACAAAGACCACAAAAAGAGGATGAAGGGGAGAAAGAAGATTTAACATATCGAGTACAAAGTGGATAAATTTGAATAATAGTAGCGTACGTATACAAGAGCAAACAAGAACCCAAAATGCACGCCCGCAAAGAAGAGCAACAATACCAATGATAGCAATGAGGAATAGCAACAAGATCGATGAAGTAGCAAGCATCGATTCGATAGCAACAAAGAAGCGGCGATCCTGGTACAATAGCAAAGGCGATGATTCGGTACTAGAGCAAGCGGCGATTGATGCAAAGAAGAAAGAAGCGATAAGGAGAATCGGCAAAAAGATTTTTGGTTGCAACAAGTCACGAAACTCTCCTAGTGCTCTCTGAGATCGTCCCAGTGACTTTCTTGAGAAACACGAGCAAGAGCGGAGGAGGAAGAAAAGGCAATAGCAACCTGCAGAAACACGAGCAAGAGCGGAGGAGGAAGAAACGGCAACAACGACCTTCAAAAACACGAGCAAGAGCGGAGGAGGAAGAAACGGCAAGTGTGTGCGGAAGATCGAAGCGGGAGGTCGGATGAAAATCAAAGAGGAGGTGGTAGAGGTGTTCGCCGGACACCCCCCGCCCCCGACTGGCGGCGGGTGGCCTGCGGCCTCGGCGACAAGCGCCGCTCCAAGGCGCGTCGTGTTTGACGGACGCAGATCGGCACGATGCACGTCGCGTCTCAAGCAAACACGGCGCTTTGAGCGGGCGCTTGTCGCCGAGGCCGCAGGCCCGCCAAAGAAGGCGGGGGGGGGGTGGGTGGTGAACACCTCTACCACCTCCTCTTTTGTTTTTTTTTTTTTTTTTAAAATAAAAAATTATGTCATTTTTTAGTTGATGGATGTCTAATCGAAGGTATTTTTATTGCTGTATTATAGCAATTTTGTTGTATGTTAAGTTTTTTAAAAAACTTTCTATAATTATGAAAACAATTGAATGATTTTAGTAGAAGGCTAATGTAATCTACAAGTTATTGTTTCACTAATTCTTGAAATTTTGTTGTGTGTTGTGAATCGTTTTTTTAATTCTTAAAATTCACTGAAAATGAATTTTTTTTTTTTTTTTTTTTTTCTTTCAAATTCCAAGATGACTCAAAATGTAAGTTACTAGTTGAATAATCTCTAACGCACGAGTGTTTGCATTGCTAAATTCCGGTTTATTTGTTGTATGTTTCGCGTCTATATATTTTACATCTATTGAAGAGCATGTCTAAGAATGGACATGTGGTGTGAACACCACTTGGTTCTAAGCCCTATAAAGCTAACTCATTGAGGTGGGAATAATTTAGTTACAATTTGATTTAATATTTTTTGTTCTTCTATAAAACTTTGTTCCTACTTGAGTGCAATTGAATCATTGGTTGCAAGTTTTATTCAACTTTCATTTTTATAATGTAGTAGAAGTTAAAGTTAAAGTTTAAAATTACCATATTTTCCAAACAATAATATATTGCATTCATACAAGAACACATGATAATTCTATCCATCGCTATGAAAATAGATCATACAATGAATATTGCAAATATTATTATTTTTTCTTGCAAATTTAATTGAACCTATAAGTAACTAAGTAAGTTGTAACTTTCTATAATCATTGTCATTGCAATAATTATTCCTTTATCCTAAACAATACCACCATCTTTGTGATTTTATGCACGCTCAAAGCATGATGTAGGATTTATAATGGAAATTGCCATAGGTACAAAGTAATTTGACGCCATTTCATGTTGTCATTGTCTTTTTTATTTCAATCAACGATGTAGCAATGTATTATGAAACGCAAAACAATCCAATTCTTAAGGTGTAGAATAGTCTTGGACAAGGTATCAAACATGATTATTGTTATTTCCATGTAATCAAAACTTAGCATCGTATTATTTTATCCAAACATATCTCGTAGAGGTAGATAAACCGTTAATTTATATATAAATAAAGTACACAAGATAATCCTAAGTAATTTAACAACTTTAAACAATCTTAACAATTATATATAATATCATTACGAACTTAGTAACCAACATTAACAATCATGTTTGGAAGCAAAAATTTATGTCCTTGAACATATGTTCGTTTGAATGAATGATATTTTCTATTGCTTACACGTATATTTTCACATGTTTGCAATGTATAGGTTCCTATTAGTTCAACAACGACAATGGGCGATACTCCAATTTCCAAATCCCTTTAGTACATCGAACACCCAATCTGAGCGATGTCATTAATCCGAACGGTTCGGTGGGAGCGCGATTAATCTCTGGCTTGTTCGTGCAAGGCGGATTGGAGATGGTATTACTCTGGTCATTTCATCTCAATTGGAAAGGACATTTGAATTGTTATCGAAAGAAGAGAAGTTGTCGGCAGCAACCAGGAGTATACATTTGAAATTGGCGCGCGCAATCGCATGGATCGAAGTTATTCCCGTCAGGGTGGCGATCTGACGCATCACTAGGGTAGACGATGCATTCATTGATTTGGAGAGATTGTGGGAGAGCGTCTTGGAATGTGTGTTGGATTGATCATCCGTTGGCACAAGTCTTATCTACGTGCGGGATAGCCATGGAACCCACCATTCAAAATGGCGAAGACGTATTGAATGGGTCTCAAACGCCACCTGCACGGAGGTTGGGACAAGAATTTGATTTCCATGACAACTTCAACACACCCGGATCCACTCATAGGTCTCGGCGCAGCAGATAGTATAGCTTCAAACCCCGTAGATGAGAACTCTCCATTTTCTCAAAGTACTCCTTCCAACATCCGAGATTTGCCCATGTAGATGGGCTTATTTATGTCGAGCGGCCCGACGTCCATATTCTATGCAAAAAGAAGAAGCGAGAGATTCCGGGAGACATCTTCTAGAGAAGGTATATCTACGAAGGTATCTCTTCTAAGCGTGCAAAGGGCAATAGGGCGAGGAGGAGGATGCAAACAAAATTGTTTGAGAGACATTCAAGAACGGTACCTATTGGACATGCGTTATAATGCGTGGGCTTCTACTTATATGCACGAAATACTTGGATGAGACAAAAATGCCGCTTTCTTTTTATACACGGACGGAACGTTTCCAACGAGATAAATTTGTCACAAAGTTAGATGGCAAACAAGTTTGTAATGCTTGTTATGCTCTGGACATTGGAAATTCACAAAGACGGTTTAAACAACTGAAGAAGGAGTGTTTAATATATGGAAGAGTGGCGGCGATTCACGCAGAATGACCTTTCAAACCCGGCCGGAGAAAGACTAGAATGTCGTGGCAGAGAGGCCTCATTTAAATCATTTGTGGACGGTTTGGTTGTCCTCAACCTCATCGTTCAATTCTTCGTAAGGATGACAACGAAGTGGTGCGTCTTATTCTCCTCGCCGTGAATACTCGGAAGTCCGATATATTCAATTACGTGAACGAGGAGGTGAAGAGAGTTTGTAACGGAGAAACCATTTCAATTAGCTCGTTCCGGAGGATGTGGCGCATCACGTATCCTCATGTCCCGTACCTCCATTCTCGAGGTTTTCAAAGTGTTATCATTCTTTGGGAATATAAATGTGCCGTGGAGGGAACTACGAATGCAGATCTCGGATCAAAATAAAAGAGTTGTTTATGATGCATCTGCGTATTCGGATGGAGGAACGGAGAGATTATTGGATATTTAAGAGGTCGTCTTATATCACCGGAGTTGTACGTGTGCATCATTGTTGATGGCGTGGATCAAAACACTACCTGTGGTGCGAGAATCGTCAAACCGTAAAGAACATTGAGTATCGGTTTGTGAAGACCCATTTGTGTGGAGCCCCGTACATGGGATTGGTTTATACGCGATGTGTGGTTCGGGCGCGCACCATTAAATACGATAGCAATGAGGTGGTGACCGCATTGTTGCGCGTGATAGGAGATGTGAAGAGGAGAAAACGCTTTTTGCCTCCAACATTACGTATCAAGCGGATAAATGCATGAGAGAATAAAAACATTTACATGTTTTGCTCTATGTGTGTTCATTGGTGGGATTGGGTTTTTTTCAGAGAGGTGGAGCTCTCTTTCCTTATAGTGGGCATACACACGAAGATATCGACCAACGCTTTAGTTGTATATCTAATGTGTTGAAGAGGTCGGACATCGACTCATTGAAGGAAATGCTTAGTCTAATAGAACAAGGTACATCCATAACAGAGGCGTTTGTTAGCGCTGGACTCTTAGAAAATGTGTGGGACTGGAAGTCCTTCATAACCCTCACTTATCGTGGTGGGGACTCTTTGGTTGGCATAACCTTTCCGCACCACATGCGATTCTATATGGACAATCGAGAGGGGTCGGTAAGGTTCGAGTACAACACAAACATTATAGCAAGGATAAATGGGGGGGCTGAGTTAGGGACAAAGACGTTGCAATCGCTACCAAATAAAGAAGAACGACCATCGTTTGCAAAGGTGTTTGCAGCTGATGAAAGGGAGTTGAAGGCATTGGATGACTTTATTGCATACAAAGAAAGGTGCATTCAAAGATTCCAACATCCGGAAAAAAATGGTGAAGCTAAAAGAGAGGCAGAACATTTCAAACTATACCTAGCCGAATTCCCAAACAAAGATCGTAGCAACGAGCATAGTTCTTCACAGCTTTGGCCTTCAGAGGTATTAGAGACATCACCTATTGTAGATGCATCAATAGATGTTATTGACGATCGAAATGAATCAAACCACGAGATTACTATTGTGGACCAAATAGTGGCGATGCTTCCAAATTCTGAGGCTAGAGGATACTTTGGTCATCGAAGAGAGAGGCCACCTAACCAAGCAGTGCGTAGGGCACAAAGAACGGCTCGTAGTCACATCTTTGATGGAACCGAAGAAAGAGCGGTATCAGAAGGTACTGACGATCCTTTTCCCCAATTTGATCCTCAATCCGATATCCGTTTTAGACAATTTGTAGCCCTCAGTGTTGATCGTGCAGAAGTAGACGAGGGTGTTCCATTTTATTTAGGGAAGGTGATTGAAGACGGAAAAGGCCGGAATAAAATCAAGATGAAAGTTTGTTGGTATTGGCCAATCATTCGAGGGGGAGTTGGTGACGGACCGAGTTCCTCTTTACAACGGTATGCAAACTGTTTGGATTCATTGTGGGAGCCATCTGGGGAGAATCACGATTGGATAGAGAAAGAGGCATGTATTTTTCATGGGCGGACGAACAGAGAAAGAATCATATCCAGTCATAGTCGGGAGAAACCGCAATGTCTTTGGAGTGCAGGTTCCAAGCAACATTTGCATTATCCAATCTGCGAAGGCCCACATATTAGAATATATCGCAATGCAAACCCAAGCTATCGACGATGACGCTTGCAAGCCGCATTAGATATTAGTATGTAGTCCATGTGTTTTGTGTACACATGGTGTTTTAAGTGTATATACGTCTTTAGATAGTACAAGATCGCAAGGATTATTTTTCGGACGTGTTGTTGCGATGAACATATGGGTTGAATTTAGTTGTATTATCAGTTATATACATAACTTGGTATACATTTAGAATCTGTGTATTTAGATACTTTTCTACCACATATATACAAAGTACAATATGAAGTATATTTTTATTAAATGTCCATTGGAACAATTTGGTGCCTACTTTTATTAACAGTTTGGTGCTCGCGTCATTTTGCTCACCAAAAATATATTAACTATAATCTACATAATTTGTAGCATATACTAAGCATTTCAAATATCCCTGGACAAAAATATTTGTATTATTCACATGGATTTATACCAAACATATGTTCACAATGCCATTAGAAGTCTTTTTATATTACCACTTTTGACAATACGCAACATTCTTTGGAAAACACCTTTTTTTCTAGAAAAAATCAAGTTTAAAAATAAAAAATTCCATTTTTGCAAGAAATGGCCATCGTAGTACCCAAGTGCACTTTGAAATAGCCGGGTGCATAATTGCTTAATTGCGCGTTCATAGTCTACTTTGTGCAAATGATAACGTGATGCTTAATACCTCAAACATCTTGATTATATTTTTTTTCATGTAGATAACTAAGTTGAGCATTACCATACAAAATTTTAGACACTCATTTGGCTTTTTGAACCTTCATGCAATTTATTTACTAGAGGAAGGTAGAAATCAAGGATTTGGTAATACATGCACCACATTTATTGTATTTGGTTTAGGGGAAAAATGAATTGTGAGTAGGTGCCTTCATGAGTTTGTGAATTTTGAGAAAAAAGAAATTCAAAAAATTCCTAAATCTCAAATTTTAGCAAATTTCGAAAGAAAAAATTGTAATATTACAGAAACTTTGGATCTAGTTCTTGTAATTTTTTGAAGGGTGCCCTTGTAGAGTTGGTAAAAGTTTTAACTTGGGTCACTTGGAAAACTAAGTATGAAATCATTCAAGAAGATATTATTCTTTAAAAATCTCAAAAAAAAGTTTAAATAAAAAAGTTTATATCTGCCCGCCCCAAAGCTAAAAACGAAAATTTGCGTTTCAAAACTCCAAAAGTGGAGTTTGACTTTGCAAATTTTCCCACATACACCTTGTAGTATAGGGAACATCCAATAAAAATCTTAGGCAAAAATATTGATTTTAACCCCTTCATTTAGGCTGCCCAAAATAGCAAAAGCCCGATTTGGTCCTCTTCGATCTTTAGGGGTTTAAGTTTGGCCTAGCAAGGTCCACATCAATATTAAATGATATATAAGGAATATCCTAGGAGTTTTTTTCGGATTTCAAATTCCTAAAATCTTAGCCTTATTTGTATTTCAGAGCCAATTTAGAGTTTTTTTTATATTTTTTAAATATTTTTTTTAAAATTTTTATTAAAGGTGAATAACAATTAGTTGAGAAAAGAAGAAACAATGGTTCAGATTGTGCATTGTTCAACGTGTTGGCATTTAACCCCTAAGTATACTTAACTCCTATATGTTTTCACTCATTTGTACAAAAACAAACACATTCTCAAAAAAAAGTATCATAAATGGAAACAAAGGTAAGTAAGTTATCTAGGACTCAACCTTACAATCTTGTTGTAGACATATTATACATCATGTGGCTCAAATTTTTAGTTATGAGGCCTCATAGATTGCAAGATCGTAACCGATATTATTTAGTACTCAAAAAACATCACAAACTCTCAACATTTTTACTTTGAAGTTAAAATGCTACCAGTAAGGTTATTGCAATGAAAAAACCACTCACTACAAAGATATTTATTTGAGTTCATCTCAATTAACACCTCTAAACAAAAAAACTCACGAGAAAAATTTCTTTGTCCAAATAATGGCCATGCAATGGTGAAATCTGCCACACATTCACAAAGGAAAAATAGTCCAAATCTCAACCCTTTGCACTCAAATCTATGCCTTCTCATTGTTACAACTTTAATTTTGTCAAGATTTCTACCACATGAACTAGACTCAAATTGGAACCTATCCCAAATAACAAAGTTGGAATCCAACGGTGGATGAAGGAGACATAGCTCCTTAAATTTCACCCATTATTTCATTCATTTTTGTTTGAAGATAGAAACATTGTTGTAAGTCGAATACCAAAAAAAGTTTGGATCAGAAACCTTCCAGATGAAAATTTATAAGCCTTCATCTTAAGATCATAATCATATGAAAAAGCTCATGAAAACATCTTTTTGATTTCCCATGATTGCCTCACAATGGTAAAACATGTTCCATGTTTAAACTCAAAAAGAAGAGTTGCCTTTAATACATTGCATGCCATTTATGCATACTTTATTGTATAGGTCTTAAATTTTTACGACACAAACTAGACTTGATTTGGGACCCAACCCAAAAAGGAGTCTAGATGAAGAAGTTATGACTCTTCAAAGTTTCTCTCCTTCATCCACAATGTCATTTTTCGACATTAGGCACGTTCTGGGTCAAAACCCAAAATGGTTTTTGCAATTCAGGGCATCCATTTTGAAGGGGTTAAAAGTAATATTTTTGCCTAAGATTTTTACATGGTGTTTCTTACACTACAAAGTGTATGCGGTAAAATTTTCAAGGCCAATGTCCAATTTTAAAACCTTCATCTCAAAATTTTGGTTTTCAAATCGAGAAAGTTGTCAATTTTACACTAACAGCCTCCAAAAACTACAAAAACAATCTTCACAATTTCTAGTAATTTTCAAATTATTTCTTTCAAAATTCGTCAAAATTCAAGATTTTGGAATTTTACCAAATGATTCATTCTCAAAATTCACAAACTTATAAAGGTAGCCACCTACTCATCATTTGAGATTTCAAAAAAAAAAAAAAAAAAAAAAAAAAAAAAAAAAAAAAAAAAAACAACGTGGTGAAGGTCAAAATAGAATGAGTCTCTAAAATTTTGCACGAGGGTACCCAACTTGATTATCTACATGGGAACAAATTTGCCCAAAATGTTTGGGGTAACAAATTTCAACTTGCTTTTGGCACCATTTACACTACGTATCTGCTAGCATAAAAACTTTTGCATCAACTTTGAATGTTACAATCTCACAAGTGTGAAAAATCCAACGGTTGAAAATCTTGGCAACAACTCAAAAACAAGTAAGGTACAAGATCCTACAGTTGAAAGTTTGAAAATTAAAAAAATTGATTGACATACCTAGGAGTGCACGGAACTCAAAAAAGGTAGTATTGAGACTTCTTGCTGCCAAAAACAACAAGGGAATTTACGGGTTAAGTTTCAACTTGGTATTTTAAATTAGAATGTTCCGTAGTTTCCAAACAATCAACTACAAAGCTCTTTTATTCGATTAAAAAAATAATAATTAAAAATAATAATAATAAATAGAAATTGAGATTTGAGAATTCATTTAGGGTGACCAAAATCTAAAAAACTCACTTTTAATTTTTTTTTAAATCTGAAGGGATTCAATTGAGGAAACAATATATTATTCTTGGAAGTTAAGGAGGCTCAAGAGTCGTTTTTGGTGAATGAAGAAAAGGTAGGATGAGTGCAAAAGGACAATAAAATATCCATCATCCCAATTAAACGAAGAAAATGAGACAAAATAAATGATATTTTACTTCATTCTCAAAGAATTGCACTTGGTGCAGATAAGCTCAACTCTTTTTCCTTCCCGGGCAGCCTCGTGCTGCCCCGCAAAAAGCATTTGTTGAAAGACTTTGCTACATTGATGGACCCGAGGGAGACTCCCAGGTTCGGAATCTCGCTCAAATCAACACGGTAGGTACATCTGGACCCAAATCTAGCATGTGAGCAAGAATCTCTCTGGTGCCGACGCATGCACCCGCCATGCGTTCTCGAGTGCACGGAAGGAATCTTTCACGCGAATGTTCCGATATTCCCCGAACAATCTCACAGCAAACTTTTACATAATAAATTTGCAATGGTCCCCGGTGGATGCATCACATCGCTTGGAATTTAACAACAGTAAAAGTCTCATTCGAAAGTTGGTCATCTCTCACATCGTCGATGATTACCTTCCCATGATCTTCTCGATCAGAACTTGATTTCGCACATTGGAATTCGTGAACACGAGAAAGGTGTAGGAATTTGGTGCAGCGAGCTAGAGCAGGACATAGGAAGTTCTAGATTCCTTGCAAAGCAGTGGACCCACCGGCGCACCTGGCGGCTAATAATGCGATGGTTCAAGAGTCAGTCGACTAGCGCTTTTTCCTACCGAGGTAGAGCCGGGGTGACTTGCTGGTGCGGCGTCCAGGCGAGGTCTGGTGACTCATCGCGCATCCAATTAGACGCCTGAGAACGGAATCTCGATGGTAGTTTGAGAATGAGCATTTAAGGCTTGCATGCGCTCTATTTAAGTTGTTTCACGCAGCAGCGATCGGTGTATGATCCGCTTCGCTGGATTGCTCAACAGTAGAGTTGAGATTCAGAATTTGCTGTGGTGGGTGATCGAGGAGAGCAGGGGAATCTGCTAACTTTGCAAATAGAAAGTTTTTGCCGGGGGAGGTGTCGCCATGGCCAGGGCTGCGTTTTTGCAGAAGAATTGGTCCATCGATGCGCAGATGCGCTTGCTGGTGCCGAAGAAGGTCTCCGAGGATGACAAGCTGGTGGATTACGGGGGGTTTTTGCAGGATCGGTTCCTCAAAGTGCTAGAGAGTCTGCATGGCAAGGAATTGAAAGAAACGGTGAGAGATCAAGTTCTATGATTTTTTGCTTCTGGAGGAATGTGTTGATGATTTTGATCTGAGGAGAAATTGGTGTTGGAATCAGGTTGAGAGATGTTACGAGATTTCGTCAGCGTTTTGCAACACGGAGGGGAAAGCGGCGGAAGAGAAACTGCGTGAACTCTCCAACTTGCTGAATAATATGGATCCTGGCGATACGATCGTTGTTTGCAGTTCTTTCTCCCACATGCTTAACCTCGGTAATCTGGCAGAGGAGGTGCAAATTGCCAGGCGTCGTCCGGGGAAGCAAAAGGGCGACATCGGCGACGAGAACAGTGCATTGACAGAGTCGGACATGGAGCAGACGTTCAAACGGTTGGTGAAGCAGCTCGGCAAGACCCCGCAGGAAATCTTTGAGGCTCTCAAGGACCAAACTGTCGACTTGGTGTTCACCGCTCATCCTACTCAGTCCGTTCGCCGCTCCCTTCTCCAGAAACATTCTCGGTGAGCCCCACCAATTGTCCCTCTCAAATAGGGTACTTTCGGATATGTGCAATCAAGCAATGTCTCTTGCACTTGATCATTCGACAGAGTATGCGAATTGCTCCCTTGATGATATGCAATGGATTGTTCGATTGTGTTTCTTTCGATTTGGTGCTCATTTTGGGTGGGGATTGGACGGCAGGATTCGGGATTGCTTGTCGCAAATGTACCAGGACAATATCACCCCGGAGGAGAAGGAGGAGCTGGACGAGGCTCTGCAACGCGAGATTCAAGCGGCATTCCGCACGGACGAGATTCGGCGCTCACAGCCCACGCCGCAGGACGAGATGCGTGCAGGCATGAGTTACTTCCACGAGACGATTTGGAACGGCTTGCCCAAATTCCTGCGCCGCGTGGACACGGCCTTAAACTCAATCGGCGTCAAAGAACGACTCCCTCACAATGTCCCGCTCATCCAATTCTCGTCGTGGATGGGTGGAGACCGCGACGGCAACCCGCGCGTGACGCCTGAAGTAACGCGAGACGTGTGTCTGTTGGCTCGACTCATGGCTGCCAATCTCTACTTCGCCCAAATCGAAGACCTCATGTTCGAGGTCAGTAGCCTGGCGCACTCGCTCAATTTCCCCAGCTGCTCCAATTGCACTGAAAGTGGCTAACGATCGAGAGATTTTGGTATTGCAGTTGTCCATGTGGCGTTGCAGTGATGAGCTCAAAGAGAGAGTGGTGCTCTTGGAAGCGCACGCAAAGAAGGAAGCCAAACATTACATTGAGTTCTGGAAGCACATTCCTCCGAATGAGCCCTTCCGCGTCTTGTTGGGCGACATGCGTGACAAGCTCTACAATACGCGCGAGAGGATGCGCCAGTTGCTGGCCACCGGTAAAAGCGACATAGATCTGAAAGATACTTTCACCGACGCAGCGCAGGTATTGAAACGTCTTACTTCTATCAGTCTGGAACCCGTATGCATAGCAGTAGCCACAGCCTCCTCTTGTTGTGATCGTTGCTTAACACTGAAGGCTAGAATGGAGTGTATTGTAAGACAATCCGAAAACTATGCATGAGGTCTACATTTTAGTTGACCAAAACAATAAAGGCCGAAACATTCACAGCTCTAGAAGATACCAAAGTCACAATCCTGAGTATAGAATCGACATTCTCGCCGTTGTGTAATCCTCCATGGCCTGAAATTGTTGAGTACGTTTGTTGCAGATTTTGGAGCCGCTTGAGCTCTGTCACCGATCGTTGTGTGAGACGGGGGATAAGCCGATTGCCGATGGGAGTCTGTTAGACTTCATGCGCCAAGTGTCGTGCTTCGGGCTGAGCCTGGTGAAGCTGGACATCCGGCAGGAATCAGAGCGTCACACGGACGCATTGGACGCAATCACAAACTACTTGGGTATCGGCTCGTACCGCGACTGGAGCGAGGAGCAGCGCCAAGACTGGCTTTTGAGCGAGCTCCAGGGACGACGCCCTCTGTTCGGCCCAGACTTACCCACCTCGGGCGAAGTGAAAGATGTGCTAGACACGTTCCGCGTGATCGCGGAACTTCCCACCGACTGCTTCGGCGCCTACATCATTTCTATGGCCACAGCGCCCTCCGACGTGCTCGCTGTGGAGCTTCTGCAGCGCGAGTGTCACGTGCCCACGCCGCTGCGCGTGGTGCCTCTTTTCGAGAAACTAGCGGATCTTGAATCCGCCCCTGCTGCACTTTCCCGTCTCTTCTCGATTGAATGGTACCTCAACCGCATCAATGGCAAACAGGAGGTCATGATCGGGTACTCGGACTCGGGCAAAGACGCTGGTCGCTTGTCAGCAGCTTGGCAAATGTTCAAGGTACTTTTCCGTGCCCCAATCCTCTTGGCATTTATCTTCGGAAAATAGTGTATAGTTGCAAATGTTCAAGGCATTTCGGGTTCCATTTGAAAACGGTCCTTGATTCTTCTAGTCTAATTCAGTTATTGATTTGTCTTGGGTGCCAGGCTCAGGAGGATCTCGTGAAAGTGGCAAAGCATTATGGAGTCAAGTTGACGATGTTTCACGGCCGAGGGGGGACAGTGGGGCGAGGCGGCGGTCCAACACATCTGGCTATCCTGTCGCAGCCTCCAGACACGATCAACGGATCGCTGCGTGTGACGATTCAGGGCGAAGTGATAGAGCAGTCGTTCGGGGAGGAACACTTATGTTTCCGGACATTGCAGCGATTCACAGCTGCGACGCTCGAGCACGGAATGCACCCACCCATCGCGCCGAAACCGGAGTGGCGCGATCTGATGGACACCATGGCCGTGGCGGCCACCGAGGAGTACCGCTCCATTGTGTTCAAGAACCCCCGCTTCGTGGAGTACTTCCGAACGGCCACCCCGGAGCTCGAGTACGGGCGCATGAACATCGGCTCGCGCCCGTCGAAGCGGAAGCCCAGTGGGGGCATCGAGTCCTTGCGCGCTATCCCGTGGATCTTCGCGTGGACGCAGACGCGGTTCCATCTGCCCGTGTGGCTGGGCCTCGGTGCGGCTCTAAGGCTGGCGCTGAATGCCAAACCTGAGAATATGATGATTCTCGCCCGAATGTACGACCAGTGGCCTTTCTTCCGCGTCACCACCGATCTCGTGGAGATGGTGTTCGCGAAAGGCGATCCTCGAATCGCCGAGCTTTACGACACTCTCCTCGTCAAGGAGGAGCTTCGACCCTTCGGTGAGGAGCTGCGGCAAAAATACGAAGAAACCAAAACCCTCCTCCTCAAGGTACCCCACATGCTCATTATCTCGCATCACTTGTCTGATAGCTTCCGATACTGACACTTCGTTCCTTTCCCAGGTTGCAAGACACAGGGATGTTCTGGAAGGAAACCCGACATTGAAGCAGCGGCTGCGGCTGCGAGATCCTTACATCACTGCACTTAACGTGCAACAAGCGTACACACTGAAGAAGATGCGTGAACAGAACAGCAACGCGAAGCAGCCCGAGTCTCCGAGACCGTCAAAACGTGCTGCGGAGCTCGTGACGCTGAACCCAACGACGGAGTTTGCTCCGGGCTTGGAGGACACCATGATCCTCACCATGAAGGGCATTGCTGCCGGTATTCAGAACACGGGATAGAGCGGTTTCTCTCCCATGCTGAGATTTTTTTTTGGTAGAAGGCAGCCTGCTAGGAAAGTAATCAAAGAAACGCATTGCTTACTTTCCTGTGCTTTGAGAGCATGTCTCACGATACTTGGTAGTCAGTGTAATAAGGAGGAGTGTGAGTTTGTGACTTACCCCCATCGTGTAAAATTTTGTTGTAATCCAACCACTGTGACACTTTTGCGATTTCGCCTGTCTATGAATCCTTTTCTATGAATCCTTCGCCATCTTGTCTGTTTTTCTATGAATCCTTTGCCATCTTGTCCGTTTTCTATGAATCCTTCGCCGTCTTGTCTGTTTTTCTATGACTCCTTCGCCATTTTGTCAATTTTTCTATGAATTCTTTCGCCATCTTGTCTGTGACTGTGAAGGTAATCATCTGGTGTTTGTGTTACGGTACGATTATTGTGGATTTGAACGATTTAAAGGAAGATGTTGATGTGTACCTAGAAGGTTTTTAGAACTTTCATAAACTATGTGATCTTTAGTGATACCTTCTCGTAAACTTGATTGATACGGTACCCGCATTTTGGCAGCGTAGTTGCCAAATGATTGATCAATCTTGTGTTTTTGAATTTGGCAAACCTATTTGTCTTGAGCTTCACAGTTTTGTCGATACAAATTTGTATTTTTTGACATTTTTCCAGTATTTTCGTGCCTAAAAATAGGACTTAATTTCTGCTGAAATGGCAATACACGTACAATATTCCCCCCATCCTACTTTACTTTAGCACGGTGTCTTCTTTTCTTCAAATGTTATGCAAGTGTGCTTATCAATTGTTGTGATGATGTATTTGGTAAAGAGAGGATGTGTCAATTATTCTCTTTTATTGATTTGGCAATACATCCTTGGTATCAAAATTCGATATTTTGGGTGTGAAACCTTTGAAGAGCCATAAGGTTCTTCTACTAACGTCCATGACAATAAAATATGGGTTGGGTCCAAAATCAAGTCTAATATTCATTGTGAAATTTTCATAACGAACGAAAATCTTGTGGAATGCATTTTTGTGCAAGGAGCTCATGTCTTTGGTTGGTAGATAGATAGATAGATAGAAACTCTGGTCCCTTTCTAGGGGCCGGCGTGAATGAAGTGTCCGTTCGTAATGCTAATATCCCGATGGCCACCGGACAAGGGGAAATTGGAACAATACTACTTCCCCCTCTCGAGGGTGGACACTATAACTCTTTGGTTGGTACAACATGGGGGAATGTTTTACTACTACAAGCCTATATTTTGAATCAAGAATATTTTTATAAATTGTTCTAAGACAAGAGTGACATTTGGATAGAGCTTAAGAATTTTTTGATTGAATTTCTTCTTTATTATAGTAAAATTGGTTTTAGATTTGGAGTACAACATATGATTTTTGAGGACATATCTTCTTCATCCCCCATTGGATTCCAACTCATCTCTTGTTTTTGAGTAGAGATCTCGGCTCAATCCAAGATATTGTAAGACATGTCATACACTTAGTGCAAAGGGTCTATTTTTGAACCTTTTATTTATGAGAATCTGGAGCAATCTTCACTATTACAAGGCCATAATTTGAAACATATTATGGCTCTTCAAAGGTTTCACACCCAATATAAAATATGTAAGTATATTAAAACCTTTGAAGAGCCATACTATATTATTGGAAAGAGTATTAACAAATTCCTGGTGCAAGTTCATGGTTCTTGGGTTGTTGCTTAATTTCATTACAAAATTATTGTTTCAATACCTTATTCATCACAAAAAATAAAAAACATAGAATATTGCTAAAAAGGTTGAATTGGTCTTGTGCTTCCTTTCTCAAAATGGCCACAAGACTTTATACTTGGGAAAGTTGACCCTTACTATATCAAATTTTGAATGTGTTTCTCTGAGCACCCCATTGATCCATATGACTTGAAATCTTGCCATTGGTGTTGAGACCTTCGGCATGCATGTAAGGATAGGTCAAACGGACACTCTATTCATACCAGCCTCGAATAAGGTTGGAGTTCTTATTCTTCTGGTTTGAAATTTAACTTGGATTGCTAAGAGATTATAAAACATCCGCTTCCCATAAAAAGCAACCCTCAATAAGCAACACAAGTTGAAGAGAACATATAGTGAAGTTACTATTGAGATACCATGTCAGATATCTCTAGGGCTTTAGTGGCTAGGTAAGAACTAGCATAGTGTTCACCCCGAGAGGTCTCAGTAGTCTCGCCGTTGGTGTGATGACCTCCAGACATACATCCAAGGATAGGTCAAACAAACACTCTATTCAGGCTAGCCTCAAAATAGGTTGGAGTTTCTCTTCTTTTTGTAGTTGCTATTAAAAGGTCATAGATTTAGTGACCCAATCCCACGTCAACTTGTTTACCAGTTCTCCTCCAATCTGCGTACAGGATGTACAGACAAAGTGGTGGATGAAATATAACGGATGATAATTTCTGTACCGTGCAGCAAGTGGATGGATAAACGAACAGACTTGGGGGATGGATGAACGAAAGTCTCTGTGTCTGTAATGAAAGGGCTCGTTCCCTTCTACAGACATTCTACAGTGCTCTGCTATTTGGGGAAGGAGGGAGGGAAGAGAAGGGAAGGGAAGGGAGGGGAAGACTCGGAAAAAGGGGGGCACAGAGCACAGTGACCGACCGCCCCGCGTCCGAGCCATCTTCGCATCGACATTTTTACTCTCGCGGTGTCGGAGAGGCAGCGATTTCAGTGTTTAGAGCGAGAAATCGTCTGGGTTGAGTGTGAGGTGGGTTTTGGTGGACGATGATTGAGGCAGGGTAAGCAAAGAGCCAGCCAGGGTCGGTGGGACTGCGAGAGGCGCCAGTGAAGAGGTGCTAAATTGGATGGTGGGCGAACATTGTGGATTTTTAGGGTAGGGATCATCGTTGTTTGTGATCGAATCTGTTGAGAAAGAAAGAAGGGAAACGAAGACAGACAGATTGGGGTGAGAGAGACGGGCACGATGAATAACGAAAGGAAGGTGATCGAGTTGGAGCAAGGATGGAACTTCATGCAGAAGGGCATCACCAAGCTCAAAAATCTGCTGGAAGGCGTGCCCGAACAGCAGTTCAGCTCCGAAGAATACATGCTGCTCTACACGTATCCCATTCATATATGTCGATATAAATTATTTAGGTGTTGGAGAATTTTCTTGGTGTTTTGATTTTGCGATGGAGTTTTTCCTTAATTTTGATTCTTGTACAGAACAATCTACAACATGTGCACGCAGAAACCCCCGCAGGATTACTCTCAACAACTTTATGATCGATACAGAGAGTCTTTCGAGGAGTACATCAATTCCAAGGTGCCCGTGCAATCTTTCATTTTTCGTGAATTGCGAAACCCTAACTGAGAGTTGTATCTTGGGAAGCTTCCTATCTTGTGTCAATTGTGAGAATGTGAAATTGAACATGTACGTTTGCATTCAGGTTTTACCTGCTCTTCGCGAGAAACACGAGGAGTTCATGCTCAAGGAGCTTGTGAAAAGATGGGACAATCACAAGATCATGGTTCGATGGTTGTCTCGGTTTTTCAATTACCTAGATCGGTACTTCATCGCCAGGAGGTCACTCCCAGCACTGAGCGAAGTCGGTCTGATGTGCTTCCGCGACTTGGTACGTTGTCTTTGTTATTGCTGATCGGTGCAGTATCTTATTCTTTTGTGCTCATCTAGCGCTTTGGGACTTTGGCGTGAGCTTCTACTTCTCATGGATGTGGGCAGAAGATCGTAAAGGGACTGAATCGTTACGAGATCCAAGCAATAGAGGTCCTTCTGCATATTCAGTCATAAGTAGCTCGTTCCTTTCGAGGATTGCGAACCTCTTGGTGGTCACAATAGTTTAACTGGGGTTCAACTTGTTCTAGAATTATGATTGCTATGAACCTGTGAGGTTTAAGAAATACTCTAGCTCTCTCATTTGTAACGACATTGATAGTGAGGTCTTACACTTGTACTTGTTGTTCAGGTGTATGCAGAGATGAAGGTGAATGTGAAGGATGCAGTGATTGCTCTGATTGACCGTGAACGTGAAGGCGAGCAAATTGATCGGGCATTGTTGAAGAACGTGCTGGGAATCTTCGTGGAGATTGGAATGGGGAGCATGGATGCATATGAGACTGATTTTGAGGCGTTCATGCTTGGAGACACAGGGGCTTACTACAGTAGGAAGGCCTCATCTTGGATTCAGGAGGATTCGTGTCCTGACTACATGCTCAAGGCTGAGGAGTGCTTGAAGAGGGAGAAGGAAAGGGTGGGCCATTACTTGCATGCGAGCAGTGAGCAAAAATTGCTGGAGAAAGTTCAACAAGAGCTGCTTACTCAATATGAGACAGAATTGCTGGAGAAGGAGCATTCGGGTTGTCATACCTTGTTAAGGGACGACAAGGTGGACGACCTGTCTAGAATGTATCGTCTCTTTTGCCGAATCCCGAAGGGGTTGGAACCTGTGGCTGCCATTTTTAGACAGGTGTGTTACCACAAGCATTCTGGTTATAAATTCATTGTGTACTTTGTGGAGCAGACTCTAGCAGCAGCAGATGTTAACTTATCATTGACCTTATCGAGAGGTTCTCGTGATTGTTGGTGAGAAAGCATTTGTCGCTATGATGCTCGAGGTATTGCATAGCCTTTTAGCGCTTTGAGCACTGAATCGACGTCTATGTAATGTTTACCTGCAGCATGTCACAGACGAAGGGACTGCCCTTGTCAAGCAAGCTGAGGATGCAGCTAGTAACAGAAAGGTTCGTATGCCATTTCTTTCCTGTCTGGAATTCATCAAGTGTGACTTTGTCTTCTTTGTCAATTTTATCACTACTTATGTAATGATGGTGGCTTGTTTATGTTGTACAGGCTGAGAAAAAAGACACGGTCGGAGCACAAGAGCAGGTAACATTTTCTCGAATAGCTTGCTTCGGAATGTATCTTCGACAGGTGTTTTGTTTCATAATTCAGCAAGCCAACAAGTTTATGTCAATTTTTAATGGAGTCTGAGGAGAATGTAATGAATATTCTTATGACTGTGCGTGACATATATTTGAAGATACCGCACTAGTCAAATTGGAAAGTGTTGAGGAACGGTTTGAAGATGCTTATGCATCTGTATTGCATTCCACAGGCCTTTGTGCGGAAGGTTATTGAACTCCATGATAAGTATCTCCAATATGTGAGCGAGTGCTTCGTAAATCACTCTCTCTTCCACAAGGTAAGCAACCTTTTATAATGTCCCTTGACCGTTATTGCTTGTTCGGCTATGTATAGTGTATAGAGTTCTGGTGTGTTTTCCGTGGGAGTTTTTCAGGTTGCTGATTTTGTTGCTTATGGTTTTTGGGGAAATCTGGTGTTCGGTGCTGAACACAGGCTTTGAAGGAAGCATTCGAAGTATTTTGCAACAAGGGTGTTGCGGGCAGTACAAGTGCAGAGCTCCTTGCCACGTTTTGTGATAATCTGTTGAAGAAGGGGGGCAGCGAGAAGCTAAGCGACGAAGCTATCGAGGACACCCTCGAAAAGGTATTTGGTCTGCGTTATACATATCAAGTGAGTTTTATAGTTTTGTATCTAGCTACATCATCGGAAGACAAGTGATACACTTACTATGCATTTATCCATTAAGATACCTCTACTTCTGCCCTCTTTAACAAACTTCTGTGGGGGAGTGCAGGTGGTGAAGCTGCTTGCATACATCAGCGACAAGGACTTGTTCGCAGAATTTTACAGGTGAAATTTTCATCGAGATTTTGTGATACTCCTGCAGATTTCTCGCTATCACCCTGAATTTGTATATTGCACTCGACAATATTGACAATTCATACAGCTTATGAGGCCCTCCGCTACAGCAATGTTCAATTTTTGTGTTACCTTTAATCGGGGCAGGAAAAAACTGGCGAGAAGGCTTCTTTTCGACAAGAGTGCCAACGACGATCATGAGCGGAGCATCTTGACCAAGCTGAAGCAGCAATGTGGAGGACAATTCACCTCAAAGATGGAGGGCATGGTAAATTCTTGCTCTGCTTTGTCAAACATGTTATTGAATCATGAAATTGTGATCATTACTTGAATTGTGACTATCGACTGTCGATTATTGATCACTGAGCTCGGGATTGGAAATATTTGCAGGTAACAGATCTGACGCTTGCACGTGAAAATCAATCGAGCTTTGAGGAGTATCTGAACGAGAATACAAGCTCGAATCCGGGCATTGACCTTACAGTGACAGTTCTCACAACTGGGTTTTGGCCTAGTTATAAGTCTTCAGATCTGGCTCTACCAGCGGAGATGGTTAGTGTCCAGCTTTGCCAGTTTGAGCGATTTTAGCCCTGCCAAGATTGTTCATACTGGTTCTTGGTTTCTACAAGCATGATCGGAGCTGAGTGTATGGTATCGTGAAACTGCAGGTAAAATGTGTTGAGGTATTTAAGGAGTTCTACCAAACGAAAACAAAGCATCGGAAACTGACTTGGATTTACTCGTTGGGAACCTGTAACATCTCGGGGAAGTTTGATGCGAAGCCTATCGAGCTCATCGTCACAACGTATCAGGTACTTCAAAAGAGCTCTTAACTTCATTGTTGATGTGAACCTTTTGATTAATGAGGACCACTTCGGCAAGACATCTGATTGCGTCACAAGAATAGATGTTTATTGTTTCAGTTGTGCCTTCCGATCTCCACGTATTTCAGCTGTTGATGGAATTTCGTTTCGTTTGCAGGCAGCAGTGCTTCTGCTATTCAACGCTGCGGATAGACTGAGCTACAATGATATCAAGAATCAGTTGAATCTCACTGATGAGGATATTGTGAGATTGTTACACTCATTATCGTGTGCGAAATACAAGATCCTCAATAAAGATCCGAACACAAAAGCAGTTGGTCAAAACGACACCTTTGAGTTCAATACTAAGTTCACCGACAAAATGAGACGGATTAAGGTATCCATGTTCGCGCACGTAACTGATATTCCTCCCAAGTGGATCGAGGCATTCTGTCACATAAGCATAATTGTATGGCTGTGGTATTAAAGAGACAGTATTGATATGAAATCGGAGACGATAGAGTGCTGGAAACAATCTTCGAGAAGAGCGTTTCTTTTTTTCAGAATGAGATTGACAGTTTTGGTTTGTAATGATAGATCCCACTGCCGCCAATGGATGAAAAGAAGAAGGTGATCGAGGATGTGGACAAGGATAGGCGATACGCCATTGATGCGTCCATTGTCCGGATCATGAAAAGTCGGAAACAGTTGCCGCATCAGCAACTGGTCTCGGAATGTGTTGAGCAACTTCAGCGGATGTTCAAGGTGCCCTTCTTTCAATCTCTTAACGTTTTGAATTTGTCTTCTTTCATAATGCAGTAATGTCTCGTTTGAGATGATTGTGACATGGTTGTGGTGGGTTCAGCCTGATTTCAAGGTGATCAAGAAGCGAGTTGAGGACCTCATTACTCGTGAATATCTGGAGCGAGACAAAGAGAATCCCAACGTGTTCAAATATGTGGCCTAAACGAGCTCAGATCTAGTAAGGATGGAAGCTGGAAATGTACTCAAGATGAAAATTCAGTATAAAATATTACATATTCAGGTTTGGAACTAGGTGAGGGTGGTCTTCGTTTGAAATCCATCCAGTTTCCTGCATGGTTTTCTTTCTGTAGGAGTTTCTGGATTCCGAACGAAACAAGCCTCTGCTACTGACAGAGGTTTGTTGGTCAGTGCGTTACCTATTTCGCGCTTTACTACAGAAAATTTGTATTGCCATAGTCATTTCATTACATGTAGGAAGTAATCTCTATCATCCACCATTGGAGAATGATTAGATAGTGGTCAATGGGAGGCCTTATAACCTGTACATTCCGCTCAACAGCCCACTTTTGCGCTGTTGACTTACTAGCTTTGTGATCACTTCCAAGAGTGATTCTATTTTTCACAAGTGCCTAGAGTAGTATTCGGATTTTAAGCATACCTTAGACATCTGATTCTGCTTGAGAGAAGACAGGTGATCTGTTTCTCCTTTCCGTCCATGGAGTTGTGCACATTTGATTTGATGAAGTGAATTATTTGCTTTGTGAACCAAAATAGGCTGGCTTGAGTATGATATATGAGTATCCCAAGTGTTCCATTGTCTCAAATGTCACCTTCGCTACAGTGAATAAAGGACGCAAATCATGAGTTGATACATGTTCATAAATTTGCTGCAATTTGTCAGTAGAAGATTTTAATGTATGAGAAGTCGATTCCTTAGTCATAGGCTGGTATCAAATCTCCAGGCACACTTTCATGTTGAAGTTGTGGTAACCTAGTAGCATACGAATTTAACTTTCCAAAATGTTGAGGTTTTGGTAATCTAGTAGCATACAAGTGCAACTTGCCAGAATTTCCATCAAGTCACATAGCAAGATGGGATTCTCATTTGATGTGGCAATTGAAGACACTAAAAGTCAGTTTACACCATGGTCAAAAAGACCATTGATCACAAAATGATAGAGAAATGTGCATAGAATGGTAGCCGAAAGAAAAGTCGTCTTGTACCAACGCTGAATATTAATGAATCATGTATTCATATTTGGGCCAATCACTTCAATATTCCCTCATTATTGATACAATATCTAAACTTGTTTCAACATAAACTTGTTTCAACATATTAGGAACTATTTCCATTGTTATGATTGTTGATTACCAATGATTGTTTCACATTGTATTGTGTTGAGAGTGGAATTTTTCTTGAAGGTTCTGGATGTTGTAGAAATTGAAACAGGTGTCATACATCAATCCTATTAGATGGTGTTCCATTTAACTAAATTTGAAAACATGTATTCAGAGGGTTTGTTTTTCCAGCTGCTTGTAAATTACTATCTTGACTAGAAAGAGTAAATTTTAATATTGACTCGTAGTATAGAAGTACTTGGCAATATGTCGTAGCATGTTGAATGTTGCGAGACATGTTGAATGTTGCGAGACCTTGAATTAAAATTCTAGTTCGATGAAATTTTCCAATGGCAATGGTTTCCTCTGAAGTGCACTTTGGATAGGCTATTGCTCCTCCCATGCTAGGACTAATCCAATTTGGTTCTCGCTTGGAATTTCCAAATATGGAGGGGACTAAAAGAAGGTTGCCCTCTAGTTTGTAATGTATAAACCTTTGTAATTTTAAGGAGAGGCCCAATGGGGCATAGACCGCATTGTTCAAAAAAATAACTCAAAAAATAACTTCCGGGTATCAAAAATGAAAAATAAGAGAACTAGGACCCCACTGCCCTCAAGAAATAGGATCGGATTTACAAAACACTAAACAGATAAATTCGTGTTATATTACTATAAGATTTGAAAATGATATAAGTTTTACGAAGCGTATTAATTTCAAATCTGAAAGATCCTCATCTTGGTTAATATATATGGTAATTCTTTTTTCATTAATACTAGAAACTTACAACATGTTTATATGAATTAGCGTATTCAACACTAATCTACCTACCTAATCTACCTAGTGTAATGAGCGGCTTCCTCCCGAGTCCCGACGAGCACCCCCATGACCGTGCAATCTAGGACCGTGCATTGTAAGACCGTGGCCTTATGGGTGCCGGAGACGACAAGGAAGCAATTCCCCGTGGTCAGGCAAGCGACCCCTTACCTCCAACTCGCTGATCGATCCGCGACTTAGTAAGTGAGCGGCGATCCAGCGAAGGACGCAACTGCGAGATCTCGATCACTCTCGCGCTCGGAGGTTCAGCAGATCGGAGACAAGACAGGAAGATAAAATGAACGACAACGAGGTTTCCAAGCAGGTGCAGCAGATGGTGCAGTTCATCCGCCAGGAAGCCGAGGAGAAGGCCAACGAGATCTCTGTCTCTGCCGAGGAGGTACTACATTCTTCCCTATCTGCCTTCCTGATCGCCCCAAACCTCACTTCTTGAATGCCGAATCGATGCAGCTACAATCATAACCGGATGACACAACTGTAAATTAGAACAGCTCTGCCGGTTCGAAATCAATCGGAACGGCAGCATTTGTATTCACAGGTATATCAACTCGTAATCGCCCAAGACCTCTTGCGGTCGTCCAATTAGAGCTTCACACCGGGAAATTAGGGTTATTGGTTGCTGGTTTGTTAGCAAATTGCCGGATTTCAGCATTGACAACTTTATACTTTTAACAAGCTTCAATTTGTGTGAGCTGCTTAGGTGACACCGCAGTTCAATTGAGGTGTCAACTCAGTAGGACTTGGTGACTTTGGTTAGTTGAGATTATGATTCGAGGGAGAGTATGTGACTGATGTTGGAGCATGTGGAGTGACTGTAGTGGTGTTGCTTGTTGCAGGAGTTCAACATAGAGAAGCTTCAGATTGTAGAAGCTGAGAAGAAGAAAATCCGTCAGGAGTTTGAGCGGAAAGAGAAGCAAGTGGAGGTTCGCCGTAAAATGTAAATATATCCACCTTATCTCTCACAGTCGTGTACTTATTGGTCGTGCTAAGTCTGAATTTTTTTATCATGCGCTATTGATTTATGCGTTCTCTGGTTCCTCCCACAGTGAGTACTCGACACAATTGAATGCATCTCGCTTGAAGTTGCTGCAAGCGCAGGACGACCTGGTTTGCAAGATGAAAGACGCAGCTGAGAAGCAGCTGCAGAAAGTTGGCTCTCGTGACAGTAAGGACTATCCCCGACTCGTGGAAGCTCTCGTCATTCAGGTACGCAGCTTGCACTGTCGCACAAAGTTGAAATCGGTGATGCCCTTCTTTGGAGTGTATTTTTTAATCGGTCTTGTATAAAAAGCAGTGATATGGGGATTGCTCAGGGATTGTTGAGGCTCAAGGAGCCAGCAACGCAGCTACGTTGTCGTGAGCAAGATTTAGAGACGGTGCTGTCAGTGATCGAATCAGCGAAGCAGGCTTATGCCGACAAACTTGGCGTTGATGTGCCTGAAGTGTTTGTGGATGACAAGCATTTCCTTCCTGGTCCTCCAGGATCAACCAATCACGGCTCTTCCTGGTATGCTCGTCACCGCATAATCTACTTCCTGAACAATTGCTTGCTCAATCTCCTCACTTTCTGGCGCATACAAAAATCAAGCATTCTTCCACATACCATGATGTAGTTTCCCTAGAGGCAAGCCATTTCGTGGATTTACTGGGACATGACGTTCTAGTTGTTATCTGGCATGTGATGCCTGCTCACAATTTTCGGGTGAATGGTCTTTTGCTTTCCGTTTCAGTACTGGAGGTATTGTGCTGGCTACGAAGGATGGGCGCATTGTATTGGAGAATACCCTAGATGCTCGTTTGGAAGTTGTATTCAAGAAGCAGCTGCCTGAGGTATATATACGATAACTTATCTTTGGGATTGCGTACGTAGTTGTCTGCAATGTAGTAGATTATAGCTGAAACGATGTTTGGGTCATGCTGAAACTGCTCGTGTTTGAACCAAGGCTGAGTAGGTAGTGCTTTTGATGGCAGCGACTTACATCTCGTGCAATCTGTTGCTTTGCATTTCAGATCCGAAAGCGTCTATTTCCCGCGGGCGGGCAAGCAGGAGCATAGGTGTCAAGTGGACGTGCACTGGAATTGTTCCAGTGGAATGTTTCTTGCTATCTCATGGTTTAACTCTTGCTATTGATTCAGGGAGCAAGTATTGTAATCCTAAACATTAATCTTACTTTAATCCAGCTGGTGCACATTTGTTTTCATCTCGTTTCTTCATGCCGAGTATTTTTGCAATAAACTCATTCAAGGAAAGTATCTCACACAAAATCGATCAAGTGCAAATGTATTCACGATCAGGGTTCAAAATCTTGTTCATGCCTTCTTTCGCTTTGGGCTCTGAAAGGGCAGATGGTCACATTAACCCCTAAAGTGGACTAGCCTCAGAACTGCCAGAAAGTCTCTAACCTGGCAAAGACTACCCTCTACTACCCAAGGTGGAAGGTTCTAAATTTTGATGTAATTTTAGGTATGTAACCAAAGGATCCTTGACTCTATGTGTATAAGTATATTAAATTTTGTAATCAAATTTTTTACCAATTGTGAGATCATAATATTCAAAGTTGGAGAAAGAATTTTTTTACCTTGTTGTAAAAAGGGTAACTAGTTCCTTGAGGGCCAAAAAAACCACATAGGGTAGATATTCTGATACAAGGCTCTTCACATTCTTCTTCCTAAGTAAGTTAGGAACATGTGTATGCACTTTTTACCCTCATATGACCTCTAAAATCTTTAGAAATGCTTGATTATTTGCATGAAGGTATGCCAAATACAAAGGCCCCTCTTTGTTAGCAAAATTGACATGTGAAAAATAGTTGGATTGAAATTCCGAATGATGAGATCATGCATCGAAAACTTATTGACATGTACAAAAAACCAAAATTGAGAAGGATATAAAACCAATTTTTGGTGAATTATTTGAAATCAGCACAAAATTGTGAAGTTTTCAAATTTTGATTGTAACTATCTCCTAAAGTATGAGGAATTGTGAAGCGAGTAATAACTGTTCCAAAAGGTATGGAAAATCTCTACATCGTGCGAACAGTTTCAACTCTATGTGGGCTAAATATAGTAAACCAGAGCTAATCAAACCCCAAATGGCCACAATCTGGCTTCACTCAAGTTTAGGGGTTAAAGCCTCATCTAAAGCCTTGGTAAAAAATGCACAAGAACTTGAGCCTATCATAGCACCACCGATGGTGGATTTAACCCCTACAGTCGACTAGGCTTGGATACACCGAACACTTTCAAACCTCAAAAGATGCATATTTTCAGTTTTTAACATATTTTCAAGTATGTAACTATAGGATCTAGTACTTAACTTGTATGTGCACATGTGTATCAGATCGTAAATCCAAATTCCTCACTAATTGTGAGATAATAAGGTTCAAAGTTGAATTTTTTTAAAAAAACCAATGTTATAAAAAGGGTAAGCAGTTTTTTGAGGGCCAAAAACGACCATTTTCTAGAAGTAAATGTGAAGTGAGGCTCTTCACATCTTGTTCTTGCTCTTCACAAGGTGAGTTGGGAATATGTCCATGCAAGTTTTACCCTCGTAGACCTGAAAAACCTGAAATGAAGGTCCATGTAACTAAATACCCGTGTACTATACAATCAAGAGTGACTAATAATGAATCTATTTCCAACAGTTGGTCACTGACCATACCCCACAAGAGGCTTTGCCTCCGGGTTCATAGGGCACAAGATTCTCTTGTTGAATACCGATAGCCTCTACCCAGGAGTTGCTCCACTTCCGACTACACAAGGGAAGTGCGTATTCGAGATAGTAACTTGCGCTTCTGCTTCGGTATCTCGTCTGCGGTCATTTGGTGAAACGCCACAAATCAACGGCGATGTCTTTCTCCTTCTGCTTGTGAAACTTGTACGAGGCTGGTAAATCGTATCTCAACTGCACGATCGTCAACAAGTCCACTCAGTTCGGTACATTGCAACAGAAACCACACATCTATGGAGGGTATAGGGACACGAATGCTAACAGAAAGCTCTCTGGAATGTACCTCACACAGCACATCGGCAGTTTTTGCTCCAAAATCGCGAACAGCTGCTCGTTTAATATGCTGCAAAGAATGTGCACCATATAGTCAACCTTTCCAATCCATGGTGAAACAGATTGAAATAAAAAAGTAGGCGTGCATTCATACCGTTCTGGTAGAAGACTTATGCAAGGAGTAGACAGCTGTTCCAGCAACCTGCAGCAATCAAAAAGCTTATGTCATCATCATGCCTTTTCATCAATAACAAAAGACCTCAGAAACAAGTTGCCTCTGACAAAGCCATATATAAAATTATTATATACCTGAAGAGCAGCAGCCAGAAACTCCATGTCAGCTCCTTTGCGTCTTGTTCCAAAGGGTGGATTCATGATAACGGTGTCCACCAGTAAACCTGCGCGGAAGGTGTCACATACTTTAGTGCGCGTGGCCGCTGTGTAATCAAGTCCTACTCATTCACGTACTCCTTATCATCAATCCATGTATTAAACAAATCATCTAAAGCCTTCAATGTGTACGCCCCTCCTGCACATTGTCAGTTGGTGCAGCATAGACCGGTACAGAACCAGCAGAAACAATACCTGTGTCTTTGAACGTAGAATCAACACGAGCGAGAGAAAGAGTACCTTGCAAGGGGAGAGCTGAAAGATTGGCCTTGACAAAATCCATCTCTACCTGTTCCAATTCTACCCTTTTCAGATCTCGTGCGTCGTTGCAAAGAAAGTTCTTACTGAAATGTCGATATGAAGCTCAATCAGGGAGAGAGAGAGAGAAGTACCTCAAGACCTTCGCAATTCTCCTTAGCAAGAGCCAAAGCATCTTCATCGACGTCAACTCCTACGACCTGTCTGCTCGACAAAAAGTCCATCCATCGCGTGCACTCAATATACCACCCCTACCGAACGAATTACTCATGGCTTCAGAAACAACCCGATTCAATTGATCATGTGGTGAAATGACAATCGATACGGAGCTCAGTTTTAAATTATACAAATTAGCTTGGTCGAAATTGCTGAGGCCCGATCCATGCATAAAGATAGCTTACCCGGCATCTAAGAGCGCGGCAGCAATGCCAAGGGTTCCACATCCACAACCCAGGTCCACCACTGACTTGCCCGTTATATCACCGAAGCTATTTTCTGCCTGAAAAGCACAGAGAATAGGGTTAGGGTGCCAATTCTCTCGCTAAAGGAGATACGTAAACTGCAGCATTCCGATGCATAACAGGATCATTGCTATCCTGTTATCGATAACGATGGATTTTTAATGCAGAAGATTCGACTGTACCATGAACAGCATCCGAGATGCTATGTGAGGCCCTGTGGGATATTGCTCAAGCTCCACCTGCTCCACACTACAACAATCAGTACCTCTTGCGATTTGAGACTCCGTTTTTCTGGAAATGACATTTGAGAAGGAACGATGGGTGCATTAGGCTCACTTTGGGATCAGAGAATTGGGTGACATCGCCAAGACAGGATTCCAACTGCTTGAGCTTCATCGCGCCCGGCAGCAATCGTAAAACCCTCGAAAACTCCCAGGGACTGCGACAGCATAGAGGTGGACATACCCGGAGGTAAATACAGGGGACCCGAGGGAGGGTATGAGCGACCAGGCTGTGAATGAAAAGCGCACCAAGCGATGAAAAAAGGTGCTCACTGTAGAGGCGAGGCAGAGCGAGCTGGCACTGATGGGCGGATCCTCATCCACTTCCCAGTCTTTTTGGGGCTTTTTCTGTTCGACGATAAAGGTACCTTCGTCGCTGCGGGATTGCCGCTAGCCATCGAGCGGGGAGGATCACACGAGGAATCTAGACGGAGGCCGCCGTGTTTCGTCGCCCGCTCAAGGGCGAGTCCCACACTGACGGGCGTTAGAGAAGAGAAGAGACGAGAAGACGACGACACAGTGATGGCGAAGCCACGCCCTTCGCCTCGTCCGCACGAGGAGCGCCAGCAGCAGCATCATCTCCCCGACAATGACCTGCCTTCGTAAAGTCTTGGAGTCGCCGCGCGCGGCAGCTCCGTGGCGCTGATTCCAAGGTCCAGGTCAAGGTGCATCACGATGCCGGAGCTCGTTTTGGCTCTTGCCTCCCCTTCTTCTCAGTCTGCGCACGCCTGCTCACCCTCATCACCAGGTTTTGGTGCTGGGTGAGAATCAGGCTTGGCTATTGTGTCTGTCTGTCGAGATGGAATGAGCGCTCAATCTTGTGCTGCTGAATGACGGGCTCACGAGATTGTGGCCACACATTGGACATTTGTTGTTGAGTTAGTATAATATTATCAGGTTTTCTTTTGTAAGGTGGTTGCGGAGGTCTGTGCGGAGAGAGACTGAGATTACGAGGAATTTGGGGTTACGGATTAGTTTCGTCCCTTTCTGCTTTAGAAAAATACAGACAAGCTTTCGGAATGAGAGGGGTTCACAGATGCCCGTTGCTAGCCAACTGGAAGGGTTTGTGATGTTTACGAATCTGGCAAGAGTTGGTGAGAGAGAAATTTCAGTCATGCATTGCACTTCGGAGAGCAAGGTGGTCTAGAAGGGGTACTAGGATCGCAATGAAGTGATTCGGGTCTAGTCTTTCTGCATTTCCAATCTGCGATGCTCAATTCTTTTGTACTAAACGATAATCTTTGAGGTGGCAGTGGCCGGAGGTGGGTATGTAGCTATGCTAAGCGTATGTGGTGCGTGTCCGACGGTCCGAACTGAGTGCAAGAAGCACGTGCAATGGAAAGCCACAGACGACATGAAGTGGAAGAGTCAGATGCGGCAAAGTTCCCCGGATTGAAAGCCACTGATACTGTCTGGTCCGGCTTTACATTGAATGAGAATGCATCAGCTTGATACGGGTCAAACGGGTCCGGTCCGTAGCATAGGGTAGCATAGGTTTTGCTGTTATCACATCATCCACAAACACCGTTTTCATAGTGCACTGGTGGCTCCGCAGGCACTGCAAGGATTAGTGAATCGAACTTAGTTTTTGTGGTTGCTTACTAAGTTACTTAGATTAGAAGATTTCTCGAGGTAGTCGCTATTAGCTCAGTATGATTGTCGCATGCGCAAAGAAGGATTGCAGCTGGGCTGTGAAGAGCGTCGTCTTCTCCGCAACGTGGGCCTCGTGCTGTGAGTATCATGAATAAGGAGATAAGATTTTCCTCAGGTGTGAAATTAGTCGTAGAAGTTTCTAAGCTTCTAGCCTGTGCCTGGAAGCGTTCTGAAATGTTGTGTGTGCGTCTCCACCCATCTGTTACGAGCGGTTAGGATTCAACAGGGCTGTGCAGTGCCCTCTTCCTCGTTCTGAAGTTGGGCAGCCAGGTGAGCATGCGGAAGCTTCTTTCATTTCGTGCTGTAGTTAGCAACAGATGTTAGGATATGACAATTTCTTGTTACTGTTTCGTATATATGATTCGTTTGCGTGGGAGTGGTCGCGTTTGGGGTTAGTCATCGGGGCTGGATCTGGCCAGTGTTGGTGAGTGGATGTCCCTGTTTGTGTGTGCAGCTTCTAGAAACTCAACGAATGAGTGAAGATGGTGAAGTACACTCGGATGGAAGAGAATAAACGCGTCTATGACGCACAGTATGACACAGATGAGTACGAGACTTTGACATGCGAATGTCACCACCTTGCAAGGGCCAAGGAGCTGAATGGCTCACGGCGGAAGCCGTTCTTCTGCATCCATTGTAAAACAGTTTACAAGGACAAGAACAAGCTGAACCTGCACAGGCTGGAAGGCTGTCTGGCGGTGACGAACGATGGCACGAAGACAGTGCTCAAGATTTACCCAGTGTTTGGAAAAGGACAGAGGGGAGAAATCGAGGACATTCTGATCAAGCATGGCCTGATGAACCCCCGGAAGAAACCGTCGAGGGCGAAGCGGAAGAAATCCGCTGCGGCCTTGAAGGAGTCTTCGGATCCTAGTATGGAAGTAGATATGGCTGTGCAAGAAGAGCAGACCCCGCTTCGGCCCCAGAAGCTGAAAGTGCGTGGGATGCTCTTGTCTTCGTCATCGTTTCAGGAGGCGAAGAATAAGCACAAAGATAGTGACGTGCACATCTTCTATGGACATCACGAGCAGCAGCAGCAGGCGGTTGACAACAACCCTAGCCGCGCCGGTAGTCCAGTAGTTGTTGGGCCCGGAGAGATGCAGGTGCAGATGCAGTTGACCAGGGAACAGGTAGAAGCTCAGGCGCGCGAAGTTGCCCATTACATGCAACAGGATGCCCCCATGGTTTCGCGGCCCGAAGCGGTGCCTTGTCCCGGTCTTTGGCACTTGATGCAATTCCATTTGCTACCAAGTGACTTTCCTGATGTGAAGGACGATTCCTTTCTTCAGGCTTTTTTTGATTTCGTGGACAAGGGGCTCATTGACCCCGGTTTACGCAGCTCCTATGGAACGTGGTACATGGAGCGAGAGGTGAGCACACGTTTCTAAACCCCTCAGGTTAATGGCCTCGAAAGTCGCCAACCATGAGCTGACGTTCAGTGAAGAAAATTTTAGGTGATGGAACAGAGCTTCTCTCGCATCGTCATTCTTCGGTTGTAGCTTTGCTTCATTCGCGGATTTCTTATGCAGCTGCAGGATAATGCCGGCGAAGAGGAGCAGAAAGCAGTGAAACAGACGATGAGCAGGTTTAAGTTAGTCGGAGGACGCCCGGATGTATCTGCTCGTCACACGGAGATATCTGCGTTGCAAGCGTTTCTGCACTATAAGAACGAATTGGAACGCTACGAAGCACAGTTGGATGCAGTTCAGAAGGAGCTTCAACTACGCAGAGAGAAGTATGTGAAGGACAGGCTGGACGATTTCGATGCCCGAGAGCATGCTTACAAGGAATTGGCTGTTTGGCACTGGTCCCCTCTGCTCCATCTGTTGAAGTCCGATGCCATCGGAGGTGTCCCACCCAAGCCTTGGCTGCATTCAGATGCAGAGCAAAAGAAAATCGCCCATGCAGTGCAGGTGAACCGGATGATGATTGTCAATGATCCTCCCCCTTGTCCTCTCATAGTACGCATGTTCAAGATTGTCTACCTCTACTGCTTCTACAAAAACAACACACTCTCGGATCCGGTCACGGGGCTCCTGCGAGAGACCATGTTAGGCTATTCCAGCAGCGAAAGTGCTGCTCCTGTGCTTCAAATTTCGGCCCAATCTGTTCTCAACGAAGGCTGCTTCCTATTCGCCAACTTGCCTCCGTCTTCCGAGGGGCATGACGACGTTTTCCGGGACATCAATGCACTCCTGCACGGAACGATCGTCGAGCGAGAGAACGTTGTGCAGAAAGTGCAAGGTTTTCTGAAGATTGTACGTCAACGCGCTGTTGGAGACATGGCTATGTTACATCCGAAGGATTTTCGTGTGCTTTGGTGTGGCGGTGATCAATCTGAAATCGCCGATGCATTGAAAATGTTCGTTCACTGCCTGAAATCACGTGAAGATCTGGATATGGGTTGGGTGCCATTCCCTTCAGGTGCCTCTATCGTTCTTACCTCGTGCACTTGATAACACTTTACTTGCATGTTTGCATCTAACACGGAAGTTAATCTCATCCCTCAACCCGCTACGTCAAACTGATGCAGGACACGTTGACCACAATTCTATTGCAGTTACGCAAGCAAGAGAGGCCGTTTTAAGTGCAATTCACAAATTGCATGACCAGCGCGTGCTTCTGGATAAGAGCCGTATGATGACGGCTTCCGCTCGCATAGACGAGAAGTTTCAGGCGTTAGTGGAGACCTGCGTTGGAAAGTCCTCGCGGAGAAAGTCCTCGGTGGACAGTGGCGACGGCTCTTTAGGGAAGGAAGAGCAGGATGAAGATGACAGCAGGTTGGAGAGGCCATCCAGTTACACAACAACCAGTGGGTCCGCAGACTCACGATCGTCTCATGAGGTGAAGGACACCGGCATTGATGTGGAGAGGCCACAGCAGGACTCGCATGGTGGCGAGCCACCTCGGAAGACGTTCAGGAGCTCACCAGACCTCAACCTCAATCTGGATTCCAATGATTCCTATGACCCTGCCTCTCCCGTCCTGAAATGCGACACCACGTTGACCGCCCACATGGCTGGTTTGCATGTGGTCAAACCTGTGAAAACAGTTTCCGTTCTGGGTGTCGAGGTCCAAGCGTCGGATCCTGACATTTCTGAAAGTATTCCTCCTTTTCCTCATCATTTCTATGGTCCTAGTAAGGATGTGCAAAGCTTGTATGTGCCAAATGCAAGTGTTCTCAGACCTTCTCCTAGTCTGCATGCAGACAGTGTTCCTGTCATCTCTTCTGTCAACAACCCCGGGCGGCGTTCTGAAAGCTCGTTTGGTGCAGAGACCTCAGCTTCAGCAAATCAAGCTCCGGAGAACTACCCTTCTCGTCGCCCTCCCCTCTTATTCACCAGTCCATCGTCCTTCTCAACAACTTCTACCGCTTCAACCTACAATGAGACTCTTTCGGCAACTCCGCTTTTGACTGTAGCTCTCCAGGATCCAGACGAAGAGCCGTGAATTCCTCAGCACATTGTATCGTTTCACTTCTCCAGGTTTTGATTTGGTTTGAGTTGTAGGATAAGTGTGCCAACGGGGTATTGTCGTATCTATTATATATTATAGGTGTCTTTGTTCATGAGAACTTGTATTGCTTAAGTAAGTTCTATATATGTAGCTTTGCTTTGGAAACTCAGTTTCCTACTAGTTTGGGCTTTCTATATTGTGTTGTGTGGCAGAGTATAATAATAAATTGTGTGTTTTATTAGAGTATATTAATAAAGTGTGTGTTTTATTAGATTTGTTTTATTAGCCTGGGTGCTTCTTGAAAATGCTTGATAAATACATGATATGTGGTTCAAATGCTTGCACCATTTGCTTTAAGGAGGCTAACGTAGGGAGTGCATAACTAGGTGTATGAAAAGACCAATATTGATTACAACTGAACTGTAGCAACGTTAGTAGTGGGTTCTCTTGGGTTTGGAGCATTGTTCCCTTATGCAAGAATGATACGGGTATTATTTCTAGCAGCATAAAGAACTATAAAAACTAAAAAATAATAAATCTAGAACTACAAACTACGTAACCCACAAATTGAAAAATTGACTACAATCTCTTAATGGGAAGTCACTTCTCCTTGTTACCAACATTCTCGAAAAATGTTGCAAGGAGATTTGAAGCCACAACACGGTTTTCATTGTCCTCAAATGCTTTCTTGAAAGCCTGTGTTGAGCGCATAACGCACCTCTAGTTAGAAAGAGTCGTTTGTGTTTTAAAGGCCTTGCACAAAACTTCTTGTGAGGCTATACTCAGGAAAATGAAACTGAAATATCGAGTGCTACGTCGGGTGAGACCCCTACCGTCGCGTTCCTGCTTTGCTTTGGCCCCGCACTCTTCACGCTCCCATTCTACACTAGCCCCTTACTCGATAGACTCCCCCAATCCTCGAGTCTGGTCCCTACCAGACAAGAGTCCTTCCAATGGGAGCCTCCCCCTTTATCAAACACCATCTTAAGTACTTTCTCACAAACCAGGACGAGCTAAATCAGTAGTGTAGAAACACTATCATACGATAACAACAAACCTCTAGACTCTAGATACTACACTTATTCAATCAAAAGAGACAATAAAGGTTGAGGAAGTAGATGAGCTTCATTACCTTCTAGAAAAGAGGATGATTATTGAAGCACTCACTCACGTGTTGGAGATGATGTTATTTTTTATCACCTTCTGCACATATGCCTGCACACATGCGTGCACAGTGCACTCAAATTGCATAGGAGTTTGTCATTTATTAATACATTAAAACTTGCTACATATGTGACGGGTGCAAATCTTAAGATGAAAACTCATGAAGCACTCACTCAAAAACAAAATGCAAATTTTGTTGCTTTCTCTTGTGCTTTGTGTATAATGTGAACATAACACCATTACTACATGACAAGTGTAGTCCCCTCTTTAGGTAAGAACACCATATGCGAGCGCCCCATCAAAGCCGTTCTCAATAATTGCACTTATTCTTGGTTCATAAATAAAATACAATAACCTCACAATTGCGAATACTTTGAGATTCACTTGTGTATCTTAAGATCACTTCCACTTGTATATATACTCGTGTCCTTCGTGTCCTCGGAGTTCTTTATTTGGTGCTCTTCAAAACTACCCCCTATATCCAGTTCCCTCCTTAACCCCTAAACGACCATGGTGTTTTGAGAGCTCCAAACTCTAAAACTGCGATTTCATACCACCTTGTAAACTTTGGAGTATGAAAATTCTTTCCACAGTTATTTGAAAATTTTAACCGTAGGATCTTAAAGATAACTACTATCAAAGGTAGTGCTCAAAATTTCAACCGTTGGATCTTTGCCATTTGTAAGATCATAACATTCAAAGTCAATGCAAACTTTTTTTCAGCAGACATAGTCTACTTTGTGCAAAGGATAACATGATGCTTAATATCTCAAACATCTTGCTTATATTTTTTTCCATGTAGATAACTAAGTTGAGCATTACCATGCAAAATTTTAGACACCCATTTGGCTTTTTGAACCTTCATGCAATTTATTTACTAGAAGAAGGTATAAATCAAGGATTTAGTAAACCATGCACCACATTTGTTGTATTTGGTTTAGGGGGAAAATGAATGGTGAGTAGGTGCCTTCATGAGTTTGTGAATTTTTAGAAAAAAGAAATTCAAAAAATTCCTAAATCCCAAATTTTAGCAAATTTCGAAAGAAAAAATTGTAATATTACAGAAATTTTGGATCTAGTTCTTGTAATTTTTTGAAGGGTGCCCTTGTAGAATTGGTAAATGTTTTGACTTGGGTCACTTGGAAAACTAAGTATGAAATCAGTCAAGAAAAGATTATTTTTTTTAAATCTCAAAAAAAAGTTAAATATAAAAAGTTTTTTTCTGCCCGCCCCAAAGCTGAAAACAAAAATTTGCGTTTAAAAACTCCAAAAGTGAAATTTGACTTTGCAATTTTTCCCACATACACCTTGTAGTATAGGGAACATCCAATAAAAATCTTAGGCAAAAATATTGATTCTAACCCCTTCATCTAGGCTGCCCGATATAGCAAAAACCCGATTTGGCCCTCAAGGATCTTTAGGGGTTAATGGTCTCCCCGCTTTGTGCGATTCATAGCATGTCCTATGCTCCCTACTTCTTCATTCCCCCTGCTTTTCAAAATTTATATCATGTCTTTCGTTCCATCAATCCCTTGTTCCCGATTCCTCGTCCTCCATGCTCCCTACTTCTTCATTCCCCCTGCTTTTTAAAATTTATAACATGTTTGTCGTTCCATCAATCCCTTGTTCCCGATTCCTCGTCTTCCAGTATGTTTCCTCATTCTCGGATTCTTGTTAATAGTTCTTACCTCTAAATTTTTGTTCTCGATTCACATCCTTTGTTCCTCGTTCCTCGTCTCCCAACTTTCATTTTAGTTTCTATAATACGTTCCCGATTTCCATCATTCGTTCCTAGTTTCCATCATATGTTCCTAGTTCGCATCAATCGTTTTTGGTTCCTCTCCGATGTTCCTTGATCTCTCCTTCACTCTCTTTTTGCTTCCATTTTCATGTTCCATATTTCATGCTCCTTTGACTCCTTGTTATCTGATTGGAATCTAATAAACTCTTATTAACAATCAAATACTTCTTACGAAAACACTTCAAAATCTTTAAACTCTAAAAATCCACAAGAACCGATTCTGTTTTTTGAGATTTTGGGCAGCTCATTTTAAGGGGTTAAATTGATATTTTTGCCTAAGATTTTTACTAGGTGCTCCCCATATTGTAATTAGTATGTGGTAAAATTTGAAAGCCAAATTTTAATTTTATAACCTTCATCTAGAAATTTTAGGTTTCAAGTTTAAAACGGACAGTTTAAAATAATTTTTTTTGAAGTTTTTTTTTTTGGAAATATGTTCATTACCAAATTACTATTCAAATTCCAAAGTGTCCGAAGTCAAAAAGTTTACCAATTTTACAAGGGCAGCCTCCAAAACTTTCAAAAACAATCTTCACAATTTCTAGTAATTTTACAATTTTTTCTTTCAAAAATTGCCAAAATTTGAGATTTTGGATTTTCTCCAAAGATTTTTTTTTTTGAAATTCACATTCTCATAAATGCACCTACTCACCCTCCAAACTTTTCTCAAACTAAATATATCATATGTGGTGCTTGTTTTAATATATTGTTGTTTTTAGACCTTCTTTCATAAAATAATTTACATTAAGGTCAAAAAGTGGAATTGGTCTCTAAAACTTTGCATGAGCATCTCCAACTTGATTACCTACATGAAAAAAAATGACGGAGAATTTTTTGGAGTAACAATCATCAAGTTGCCCTTGGCACCATTTAGACAATGCCTCTCACGCAGCAACAAAAAAAAAAAGTGTTGGACAAACTTTGATTGTTACGATCTCACAAATGACAAACATCCAACGGTTGAAATTTTGACCAATCCTTTGTATATAAGTTAGGTACAAGATCTTACGTTCAAAGTCTAAAACCAGAAAAAAAAGTTTCTCCATTTCCCCATTTTCCACCGAAGGTGAATCAGGGCAGTTTTTGGTTTTGGAGGTCGAGGTAACGCTTGGATTTTTAGGGGTTAATACCCTACATGCCGTGTATATATGATCAAATGCTCATGATCACCATAACCATGACCAAGCAGGTACGGATTGTCAAGGACAGACAGACAAATCGTATACTTATATATAAAACACATAAAGTGGTAAATTCCAATTTAATAATATGATAAATATTTTTTGGGTACAAATGAAACCACAAAGCATGTAATTGCATCCATTTATATTATTTTTAAAAAATTTATCATATATTTGATTTAATTTTATGTTAAGAAGGTTCAAATCTTTTCTCTATGACTTTGTTTTAAACAACTAAAGAAATTCTTAAAAATTATAAATATTATTCAATTTAAATAAAACGTTTATAACCTGTTCGTTTTTGTTTTGAGTATTGATTCTAAAGATTTTAACATGCTTACTCGTAAGTAGATAAACAGATCGAACTGCTTCTAGCACACAATTAACCCCTAACTCTCCTTAAAACCCGAAACGGATTTTGGAGGTTCCCGCAGGAGAAAAACTCAGCCACCTTTGACCATTATAATCTCACAAATGAGGAAGAATGAACGGTTCGAAATTGGTATGTGAGAAGAATGTCAAGTGAACTTTGAGATCTTACGGTTGAAAATTTTAAATAATGCTTGGATTGAGATTTTTTGAGTTTAATCTAAAGAAGGTCAAATTTTGTGACTTAGACCGTTTTTCAACAAGGAGAGTTAGGGGTTAAACAAAATTGCAGTTGATTAAGTGCATTGCCTTCACAAAATTGTGCACTTGAAATTTAAGGTTTCATAAAGTTCTACCCGTGATATTAAGGTCAAACGCATTTACAATTCCGAATGTGATGTATGTGCTTGATATTCATATTGGAGAATGACTATTCTATGGTGAACAATAAAGACAACCAAAATTTCTTTAACAAAATCAAAATGAATGATTTTATTGTATAATCGCGTGCATATAAAATATAATCACCACCCTTCACACATAAAATCATATCACGACCAATCCGAGATAAAATATTTACAAAAGACACAATAAAATAAAACTTCCAAAATACTACTACAACACTTAAAAGCTCTCTTGCCCTCGTAAAGCATATAAACCCTCCTCGTATGCGTCGGGTGTGGTACGCAACTAATCCACAAAACTTCAGAAGCCTTAATTGCCTCCTTCAAGCATGAAACTCTCTTTATTGGAGGAGTGTGGCAAGCTGTCACATCACGAAACGTATGTATGTATGTCGACGTTCAATAGGCCGCTTTAGGTAGAGTAGTCAAAAATGGCGCAGTGCCGAAAATGGAGCCCTCGTAATCTGCACTGTCACGTACATAATAGCTTCTCCATACAACAGTACCATGTACACACTGCAAAGATTATAGGGCGTCACTTTAGGGCACCATTTTAAGAACACCTACATTTCCATCTTTAAAAATTCATTACTTACTGTAGAAGAGTCGAAAAATGATGATTCCACTTGCTTTAGTTTTCTACTAATTTTCCCCATGCACAAAAATTGCTTGCACTGGCAACATTCCTGTAGATTTTATGTGCTGAAAATTGCGCCATTATAGGACACCTTACCATATTTGCATGGAGTCTTCCACGTTGTGCACAGAGTCTCGGAGGATGGTCGGTACAATATCAGCTTCGTCATAGCTCGCATCACCTCTCCACCATATCACATCACCTCTCCACCATATCACATGGCCCAAATACATTGCCACTTTCCTATTTATGTTCCTTGTAAGTCATAAGCATTGTTTTAACCCCTAAACGTCCCTAGTGTCGAAAAACAACATTTTGGATGAAGGGCAGAAACTTTGAAGAGTCATAACTTCTTCATCCAAACTCCGTTTTTGACGAAATCACTTGGGTTAGGTCACAAATCAAGTCTAGTTTATGTAGTAAAAATTGCAGACTCATAAAATATAGTATGAATAAATGGCATGGATTTTAGTGAAGGCAGCTTTTGTTTTTGGGTTTCAAACATTTGGCATGTTTTACCATTGCAAGCCAATTATGTGAAATCTAAAATAGTTTTTCATGAATGTTTTTTCATAGGTTTGATATTTAGATGCATCCCAATAACTTTGTAGTTGGAAGTTTTTTGATCTAGATAACTTTGGTATTGGCTTTGCAATGATGTTACTATGATGAAAAAACTGAAAAAATGGATGATTTTTGAAGAGCTAGATCTCCTTCATCCACCGTTAGATTTTGACTTTATTTCTTGGGATGAATTCCAATTATAGTCTATTTTTAGTGGTAGAAACCTTGACCCAATCGAGGATATATTGAAGAAAAGGCATGGATTTGAGTGCGAGGGGTCTAGTTTTGGACTATTTTTCCTTTGTAAAATTTTTGGTAGTTTTCACGACCACAAGGCTACTATTTGAGCCAAGATTTTTTTTTGATGAATTTTTTTGGTACAAGAGTGTCTTTGAGATGAAGATGAACAACTTTCTAGTTTCTGATTTTTTGATTGCAAATTTCATGTTGGTAGTATTTTCACTTCAAAGTGGAAATGATGGTATTTTGTAGCCTGTTTTGCACACTAATATGTTACGATCTCGCAATCTATGAGGTCCCATATACGACAATATAAAAAAACAATCAATATTACTCCCCATACGGGTATAAATTAATTTTTTAAAAATCAATATTTATAAAAATTGATTATGATGTCATCAAAACCATGATTTGGATTAGCCTTCTTCCATTGTCACGATAGATAAATATTTTGTTTAGAAAAAATAAATGATAAACTAAGAAATAAGAACATAAATTTAGATATGTGTGCATTTGGAAAGACCACCCCTGTGATAAAAAGTAAAAACAATCACATGTATTTACAAAGTATTTAAATAGACCTTTTTTTTTTCTCAAATTCTAGATGTTTTAGCCCACTTACATTATCTACTTTTTTTATAGATCACACACTTGAGTTGTCTTAAACGATACATTCTAACTTTAGAGTTTGTAAACCCCTCAATATCTCTATAATTATTAGGATTCTTGTATTTTTAACACCTCTTCTTTATCCCTGAAGTCTCTCTAAATTTTATTAAAATTGAATAGATTAGACTCTTTCTATTAGATTCACGAAGTTTTTTATTTTACAGTAATGAACGTCTATGCGTGTACACTGCTAAAAAGCAATCACCATGTTAAGAGTTATATAATTATGATCAAAAATAATGCTCAATGTTGGTCAAAACTACATTAATTCAAGTCTCCTTGTATATGCAAGAACAATTGATTGATGTAAGTACTGTAGTTGCTTTGCAAATTCAATAGTTTGAGTGCCAAATAATCATTTGTGTTCTTAATTTCCGCACATCAGTTAAGGAAGTATCAAGAATTTTGACATGATAGCGAATCATGTCCTCGTGCCTGAATTTTGAAATGTTGCTTTTACAGAAACCGAAACTTTGATTCAATATATCTCAAGATCCTTATGGTAAAATTTGATAACACTTGGTGGGGAGACCAATTCCATGGCTTTGTACAAGGTCCTACAATTAGATTTGGTAATATTGATTTCAGAGTAAAATTGTGAAATGATTTTACAATGAAGTGTTTGGAGGTCATTCGAGACCACACAATGATCTTGTTTTAAAAATTGGCACAACAATGAGCATGTTTTCAAAATTACGACATCTTAATACTACATATTATGCCAAATTTTAAAAGCAACTACAATAGATAAAGTTATTCAAGAATAAAAAGAATATTAACCCTTAACCCTTAAACGCCCAAGCAAGCCCGAGGGGCTTGATTCCAACAGAATCTTCTCTGTAGCTCTCACTGTAATCAACTTTTCACTTATATTTTGATGTCAAACTGGTCACCGTCTTATGATGCATTCATAAAGTGAAATTTTACAATTCAAATCACAATTTGTATGTATGATTTTATGGTTTGAAAGGATTGTAGTAGGTAGGTTGGGGTTGTACATAACCTTGTAGGAGGTTGCAAGCTCATCATTGATTGGTTCATTCATGGTGCCCAAGTCCAAAAAGTGCACTATTCATGATGCCCAAGTCCAAAAGATGTTGTGATCCAATTTTGGGCTGCCCGTTTTAGACCCCATGGGCGTTTAAGGGTTAAAGGTCTAGGAAAGCCAAAATAGCTTTCATTTGTTTCGGGTAGCCTTCGTAAAAGGTCTAACTTTTATAGTTTGAGTTATGATTTTGTGTAGGTGTTTCCTATACTACAAGGTTGTAAACTTTGCAAAGATAATTTTCATTATTTGAATTTTAAAAAGTAAGTTTTATTTCATGTGCGTAAAGGGCAATCAAAGTTTTCTATGAATGATTTTTTGGATTTCTTTTTATTGGAATCATGTTGAAACACTAAATATTTTATTATTTTACTCGTTTTCTTAGAAAGCACCATGGAGTTTCTAACAAGGGAGATCATTGTTTGAGAGGGAGTGTTATGAAAAGATTAACCCCTTAACCCTTGAAGGTCCTTGGAGTCTAAAACGGGCAGCCCAAAATTGGATCACAACATCTTTTGGACTTTGGCATCATGAAAAGTGCACTTTTAAAACTTGGGCATCATGAATGGACCAATCAATGATGAGCTTGTAACCTTCTACAAGTTTATGTGCAATCCAACCTACCTACCACAATCCTTTCAAAGCATGTAATCACTCTTACAAATTGTAATTTGAATTGTAAAATTTCACTTTTTGAATGCATCATACGAATTTGACCAGTTTGACATTAAAATATAAGTGAAAAGTTGAGTACAATGAGAGCTACAAGGCATATTCTGTTGGAAAAAAGCCCCTCGGACTTGCTTGAGCCTTAAGGGTTAATGTGCCAAATGTCAAAAGATGACATTGTGGGTGAAGTGCAGGAAATGGGTGAAGAGCCATAACCTTTGCATTCAAACTTGATCTTGAATGAAATTACTTGGTTGGGTCAAAAATCAAGTCTAGTTTGTCTAGTAAAAATTGCACATCTACACGATGAAGTGTGAAGAAATGGCAACTCTTGTTTTAGAGTTTTCAAACTTGGCCATGTTTTAGCATTCTAAGGCAATTATGGAAAATCAAAAAGATGTTTATATAATTAATTTTGATTGAATCATGATCTTAAGATGAAGGCTAACAACTTCCTAGTTATAAGATTTTTGATCCGAACAATTTTTGGTATCAGATATGCAATGATGTTTCTACAGTGGAAAAAAGTGAATAAATAGATGATTTTTGAAGAGCTAGGTATCCTTACACCACCGTCAGATTTTGACTTTGTTTTTTGGGATGGGTTCCAATTTGATTCTAGTTTATGTAGTAGAGACCTTAACTGAATCGAAAATGTATTGAAGATAAGGCATAGGTTTGAGTTTAGAGGATTGAGTTTTGGACTATTTTTCACTTGTAAAGTTTTTGGTAGTTTTCACCAATTCAAGGCCATTATTTGTGCAAAGAAAATTTTTTCATGAAATTTTTAATCCAAGAGTTTTATTGAGAGTGGATCTAAACATTTTTGTAGTTGGTAGTTTTTTCATTGCAAAAAGCCTATTGGTAGCAGTTTTACTTTGAAGTGAAAATGCTGACATTTTGTGATGTTTTTTGAGTACTAATATGTCATGATCTTGCAATATGTGACATCTTGGTCAACATATTTACTTCAACCGATCTTTTACTTTACCTTTAAAATACTTCAAAATTCAATATTTTGAGATATAAAAGTCCAATTTGCCATCATGACATATTAGTACTCAAAAAACATCACAAAATCACGCCTCTACAAAAAGAAAACCTTTCAATGTCACCTTGTGAGCTTGGACTCGACCAATAGTGCCCAAGATCATAATGTCACTCACAAAACAAAACAAAACAAACTACCTGCCTTGAATAATACACAAGTATGGCCTGTGGCGTTACCAAGAGAATATTGTTTATAATTAGATACTTCATTAATTTTTGGTGATTTGGGGGCCATAAATACTTCAAAATTCAATATCTCGAGAGGCGTCGATCCGTTTTGCGATCCGAATTTTTTCCACAACTCTACAGAAAAAGCCACTTCTAACGACACCTTATGTGGTTGGATCTAACTGGCGGTTCCCCAAATCACAAAAGAAAACGAAACGAACTACGTGCCTTAGATGATACATTTTGCTTGTATCTCAAGAAGTGCCAATATCATCTAAAGCATGAGGAAGTTTTGAGGCATGAATGGTCTTTTTGGAAAGCATGGAGAAACTCTAAGGTACCCACTAACAAGTTTAAGTTCATAACTAAAACAAGGGAACATGCCGAAATCGTCAAACAATTGCCAGGTTCACAAAATAATCTAGATAACCAACTACAAATTGTATTGGGGAGATGATGTAGTATTTTAAACCATCTATTGAAGATATTCTAATAAAATCTAGAAATTTAATTTTAATATACGACTTTTGTACTCTAGGTGTATGTAACTTTTTCAATAAGATACATCATCAAGGTTTCTTACACCAACTCAAGTCAATATTTGTGAATGTAAGTCATATATATGTAAAGGGCATAAAAAGAGGTTTTCAAAGAGAAATGAGTACTCTCTTCCTCAACAAACCTTACCATGTATTGGTCTTCGTGACAGCCAAAGGTAGATACTAAAAAGTAAGTTAAAAGATACTGAAGATATCAAATGAATTTACACTTTTTTTGGAGATTTTTCCTCCAGTGGTAAAGAAAAATGCACTACCTTTTTATCATAATTTGCAATTTGGATAGTATCATCCAGCTGAAAGCTCACGACTCGCTAGTCTAGTAAAAGATATCAATATATAAGTAGGCACTAATTCATTGTAAACTTAATTCTTGGATTATTATTATTTTTCTTTGTATATGATTGTTTTGACATCTATACTCTTACAGATAGATTTTACAAACATGGTGGTCATCTGAAAGTCAAAGGTATGTTATCTCTTCTTGCTCTAAACATATACTTCTTTGTGGGTACCGAATAACCTGAAAAAAGGTCTTTAATTCCATGCGTCCTATATGTAGCTAATCAAAGGCTGACCAAATTCACATCCGACATCTTTTTACATTAGGGGTTAACTCAATTTCTACAAGGTGGGCAAAATCAGCAGCTTTTGAGTTTGGAGATCCAAAAAATGCTTGGTCCTATACGGGCCAAGGTGAAAATCCACATAGCCTACTTCCGTACTATATTAATCTAAAAATCTACCACCAAAGTCAAAATCAGCACTTCCTCAAAGAAAATGTCAAGGAGTGAACAAGAAAGAGTGAATCTATGAAATTGCTAGATATTGGGGTGGGAAGGTCAAGAAATGACCACTTCAGTCAACCAATCATGTGGCACTGTTTCCAAAATCTACCAAACGAACATTCGCTCACATGAAGTTTGTGGATCAACATGAAAAGGGTATATCACAAAATCACAAAACTGATGTTTTTCTCATAACATCGTACTTTTAAACTTTTTTGGGGTACAATATGCTTTTTTACCGGCACATTCAAATTTTTTATACTTTTCGAAGAAATTCAAATTCTGATTGGGTCTAACTAACACTACCTGTTTGGCGGTCACCTAATCCTGAGGGCAGGGTCAGGCATTGGTCCGCCTTGGTTGCAGCTCCTCTCTACGGTCGTCACTGCTACTTTGAAAGAATAAGCTCCGAGCCAGGGGCGGATATTTCGATACCCAACAAATTTTGCTTTCGCAATTCATTGGATTTCTGGCTCCGTAGTTCCGAACACCAGCAGCAAAGTGTAGCGCTACCTTAGGTCATCAACCAGAAAGAGAGAGAGAGAGAGATCGAACCATCACCGCTCAATCGGTACGAAATACTTTCTTGGTACAGTCAGTTTCAGTCAGTCGCTTTGAGAATTTCTCTTTTTACCTCTCTCTCTTTTTTCATTTTCTGAGGTGGGGTTGTCCTTTTGCGATTGATGGGCTCTGAATGAATCGCATGGGTTGTCGGTGTCCGTCCTATCGTGTGTTCTCCGCCACTCAATCCGTGACACACCGGAATTGAATCTGGATGCGGAGGTTTTGCTTTTGCTCTCTTTTTCTTGTTTTGAATTGTGCTTTCTCCACCGTCCGTTTGGAAAACGTCGGTATCTCGCTGAATGCAGAAATTCCTGTTTCGTTTTCTAATGCGGTTGATTGAGAATGGCGAAGGCAATTTGAGCGAAATTGAATCTTGGACCTCTTCTGCAAGCTTACATTCTTAGATATTTTTTTTGTTGGTGTTGATTCTCACAGGGGGGACGCAATGAGATTTAGATGGTAGGGCAGGGCAGGGCAGGGATTGAAGAGGACGAGTATGTGCATGTTGACAATCGGAGCTTGATGCATTCAAAGGATTTGCGAGGGTTTGGGTTAGGGTATAAGATTGATCAAGCATTGGATTGGTTTTACAATTCCAGTAGCAGCACAGGTTTCGAGATGGTGATGGAAGTAGTGTAGGTTAATCCGAAGAGGGAGATTCATTGCAAGTGCGAGCAACATGAGGACCATTGTGGTTGCCGGAACCTGCAGTGGGGTTGGCAAGACCTCCATTGCTGTGGGACTCATGGCTGCGTACACCCGACGAGGATTGCGTGTCCAGCCATTCAAAATTGGACCAGGTAGGTTTTCCTTATCTCTTAGTATGAAAGAGGTTCCTGCAATCAGTATGCAAAACGAGGATGGTTGTGAAGATTTCGCTTTAAGTGGAATACTTCATCCTTAGTTGGGACTAAAATAGAGCTAACCTTCAGCTGATGAACCCTATTTTTACACATCAAGGTTTTAACAGTATCAAATATGGATCATTCAGATACAGCGCTTCATTGTTCAATTCATTGTCGTACCTAATATCACAGTTCTGAGTATCTTCAAATCATGGCAAGACTTAACGAAATACTCTTTTTTTCCCCATGCAATCATGAAGATTTGAGCTAACGAATTACTCTTTTGATTCCCCATGCAATCATGAAGATTTGAGCTTCATTTAAAGATTAGTGGCGACTTGCTAAGGACTAGTAGATGCGTTGTGTTGGTAACAGGAGTTATCAAGGAAGATGGGATTAGTCTGAGGTTAGTCCTGATGAGGGTTTTATTGCTGAGAATGTGTTGGGTTTGGGGATGAGCAGATTTTTTGGATCCTATGCACCACAGTGCTGCGACAGGTCGCAACTCGTACAACCTCGATGGCTGGATGCTGAGCAGGTAACTAGATATCTTTAAAACTTGAATGTGTGTTCCATGCCGCACCTAAAAGAACTGGGTTTCGTATGTTGACTGTTTCACAATAGCATCATCTGCATCCCTTCAGGCATTGTGCTCGGAGGGTGCGAAATATTGAGTTTGGTGGAGATTTCAATCTGGCTACGAAAGTCATATTTGCTGAGATCAGATCGTAATACCGACTTTCTTATGTAGGCGACAACCCCAGTAGATACACCCTACTTTTTTTCGAAGATAAAAGGCCATAAACAGAGTATGCTCGTACTAATGAATGGGCAACCAATTGAATATACAGTTGAGTTGATGTTGGGATAATCCTTACTCGCAATTGCATGGGGTTAATATGCGTGGTTTCATGCAGGGATGTGAATCTGGCATGTTTTAGAGCACGAGTGGCCGACACGGATGTTGCAATAGTGGAGGGAGTCATGGGCCTATACGATGGTCGAGACGGTCGATCAGATGTAGGAAGCACGGCAGAGATGGCGAAGCTTTTGTCGGCACCAGTTTTGTTAGTTCTTGACTGCTGGGCTCTGGCACGGAGTGCGGCAGCCATCATTCGGGGCTACACAACTTTCGATCCTGCCCTCAAATTCTCAGGTGTTGTTTTCAACAAGGTACCCACCGCTCATTCTCTTTTTGTGGCTCAATCGAAATGTGAGCAGTGTATTAAATGGACTGAGTTCTTCTCGTCATCAGGTCGGGAGTCCCGCGCATACTGCGTGGCTTACAGAGGCAGTTCTGACAACTGAACCCGGCATTCAAGTTCTCGGAGGTGTACCCAAGACAGCTGATATTCAGCTCCCGCAACGACACCTTGGCTTGCGTTCAACCGAAGACGACGACATGTCGTCGAATTACATTCAGCGGCTTGCTGATTTAGTCGAACAACATATCAACTTGGATGCTGTCTTAGCATCAGCTGCAGTTTGTGAGCCTTTGAAGAGCATTGAGTGGACCGAGGACACTTCCCCTTGTAGAAGCCCTACATCACCACCGTCTGGAAAGCACGTTCGAATAGGAATTGCACGGGATGAGGTTTTCTGCTTTTACTATCAGGCTAATCTGAATCTGCTGGAAGGTATGGCCACAGAGATCTAGTGCTTGTTGCAATAAGCATGCGCCAATTTGTGACGCTCTTGGAACTTACAGCATCTGATCATGTTGAGAATGTGATCGTGTGCAGAATCTGGAGCAGAACTAGTGTATTTTTCTCCAGTGAGGGACTCCCTTCCACCCAGGTTGGATGCAATCATCTTCGGTGGGGGTCATCCAGAAATTCACGCTGAGCAATTGTCAGCTAACAAACCAATGCTCTATGCTGTACGGGCTTTTGCTCTTGCGGGCGGCATTGTGTATGGCGAGTGTGGCGGCCTTATGTATCTGTCTCAAGGCATTGAGGTATTTAGAAAAAGGCATTCATTGTGAACGTTTATTGTCGCGTTTTGGTATCTAGGAAATTTTGGTATTTGGGAAAAGCTTCATAAGATGTTCATGTTTAGTCTTTCATAAACTCTCCATATTTGTAAATATAAACATTACTAGTATTTTCTCACAATTGGATAGATTTTTCTATATTTTTTGAAATTTGTCAAGATAATATTACTCATGAATAACTAGTATAGTATAGATTCTCACAACGTAAATCCTAAAACTAATCTCTACGTACTTAACCCTAGAACCTAATTTATAAATCCTAATTAGTAGTCACCCACTACCAATATAATGGAAGTATCAACAATTTGCACTTTCCCTTTTCTCGTTTCTGTTGCGATCCTTGGACTAGTTTTTTCAGTTTATCCGTTCCAGGTTCTGATTCAGTTTTGGTGCTAAAAAGCAGGGCGCAGATGAGGAGGTTTTTCCCATGTGCGGGGTATTTCCATTTGCCACCCGCACTCAACCAGTCATTCATGAAGGCTATGTCAAGGTACGCCATTTCATCATCTGTTGTTTTGTTAAAATGGTCATTAATTGTGAAGGTTATGTCTTTATATGATGTACACATATTTTTGGGGTTTTTCGGTCTCTGATTTCAAGTCACGGTCTTATTGTTACCTTCTAGCATGTCACTTATACTCCTGGTTTTTAACAATGTCAATCCCTCGTGTTGTTAGCTTCTCCTCTTTTTCAAAGATAGACTTGGCGTCTCTTTTTCATTGAGATAACACCCCATGGGTGCTGGCAGGTGACACCCCGCAACGACTGTGTACTCTTTCCTGCAGACGTCGGTGAAATTCGAGGACAAATATACCACTCCTGTGAGATATTTTACCCCGCAGGCAACCAAGTTACTGATTGCCCTAGAGGGTGAGTTCATTCTCTCTGGCCTCCTATCATGTGCTAGGATAGTGCCATTGGCCGCAATTCATTAGTGCCGAAATGGTCAGAAGTGACCGCCTCCACATCTGTTAAAGTTGCAGTAATGTTGTAAATTACTTCAATATCGAGAAGAACTGATAGTCTACAGTTATCAGGCTCTTTCATCGACTATGAGCTTAGCTTTGACACTTGAAGGTCAATTTACGGTTGTGAACCTCTTGAATGGTGATTCTGATCTTGCATGAACAATGGCCAGGTTGACGATGAAAATCGATTATGACGAAGCTCGAGAAGAACTCGAAGGTTTCATGCAGGGGAATGCAATGGCGAGCTTTGTACACCTACATTTTGGCAGCAATCCGACCGTGGCACCTGCCTTTGTTGAGTGCTGCAGGTAACATACCACTTTTGGCATACAAGCTTCGATAGTAGTAACGCTTACATTCGCCTGGTGGCTCACTCTTCCTCTCTGTTGTTATCAGGACGAATACTACGAAAGCAGCTGCTGTTGCGGCTGCGTCGGCGTCAGCAGTGGCAGGTGCCGGGCCCGTGGCAGCGGCTGCAGCAGGGGCAGCGGCGGCAGCTGCGGTAGCGGCAGCTTTGGGTGAAAACTCCCAGGAGCTCGTGCCTTATCATTCCAGCATCACATTGACAGAGATCGATCTTTTAGGAAGCAACACAAAGCCTCAAACGTTATCGAGAGTTCTCCTGGCTGCTCAAGAGGAGGGCCCCAATCACACCCGGATCTTTGAGAGAGTGAGGTCTTTATCCCCGAGAGCATTCTCTGATGCAATGTTTGAGGCACCTCAAGGATCTCCAATTCGGCGGTCAGGGTCTTTTGATATGGGCGGTAGTAGTAGTAGTAGTAGTAATAGGTTAGTGAGGTCTGAATCAGAGGTTTGCATTCATAATGCTGGCGACAGTAGCGATAGTTTCAAGGTAGGACATCATCGAGGGCACCAAAGAGGCAATAGCTTTAGTGAATATTCCGATCACATTCAGCCCGAAACGACCTCCAGAATGAGACCCTCCAATCACACGGGTAAATCTGAAACTGTATCTTATAGTAATGGCTCCGGGTTGCCGTCCATGAGAGTTGCAACAAGTAGTGCGCGCGACACTAGAGCAGGCGACAAAGATACTGCTAGTCGCCTTACGTTAGAAAGGCCTCGCAATGGTCAAAAGTATACTTTAGATGTTGGTCGGCAACAAATTGGAACTAGGAATGGAAAACCTCTGAATGGGAAACGGTTTCCAGAGCGGATAGTTTCGTTACTGCCTTCCGCCACAGAAATTCTAATAGAAATTGGTAAGAGCACGCTTAACTCTAACTTGAAACTATTCTCAAACTTGTAGCATCAGCACCTGCAGGCTTATTCTCTATTTTATTTCTCTCTCTTTGATTCTTATACTTGGTTTTGAATTGGTGGCTTCAGGTGCAGGAGATCGCCTAATAGGAATAACGGATATGTGTGATAGGCCGCCCGGGGTGAAGAAAAGAAGACAGGTTGTAAGTTCCGCAATCTCTTGACCTTGAATGGATGTATCATGTTTGGGCTTCGTTGAAGTTTATTATGCTTGTCATGGTTTCTTTTAATCCTCGTTTTCGTTCTGCCTCCTCATCAGGTGTGTTCAAGTAAAGTGGATGTTGCTTCGATGTCAAGCAAGAATGTGGACTTCGCGGTGATTATCTGAACCATGTTCATTTAACTAATACTATTGGGTTGTTTCATAGAACAGAATTTCAGGTTCAAATTAGATACTTTTTGAGAAAAATGAAATTCTTAACTTGGGTTTCTATATCTCAGTTCATACGTGATTAGGCCTTTCTATTCTCTGCGTTGGAATTATCCATCTGAAAGATACTATTGCGTACTGTCTTTTGAACAGATGAAAGCTCTAGCAGCCAAGAAGGAGAGCTATTGTCGGTTGGACGTATCATGGTTGAGTAAAGCGAAACCTGATCTTATTATATCTCAGGTATGGAATCTCCGCAGTTAAATGCTCTCACCTGTATTAGTCACCTAATTTGCATCCACTACCTATAATCTTTTGTAACTTGTGTTACGGTACTGTTGTGACTGCAGGATACTTGTGAACAATGCGATATTCATGACATGTCGCTGACTTCTATGATAGCGAAGGCTGGAGTAGTTAGCAAGAACATCACTAAATTGGTCACTCTGAGCCCTAAAACGGTATGTAACGGAGTCACTCTGAATCCCAATCTTCCAAGCTTGTCTTGTATCTCACCTGGACTTTGTGGAAGCACACCAATTATTTGTCTCCTGCATTTTAGCATCTTTGCTGCTTCTATGACGTCCTGTTTCTGGAGCGCATGAAACAACTTCTATGACCTTTTTGATGCAGGTAACGGATACTCTAGCGTCGATCATGACGTTGGGAGAAGCTGTCGGCCTGTACTCTGAAGCATGCTTGCTTGTTGACTCACTTCGAGCCCGACTTCGGCGTGTGGCGGCTTCAGTAGCAACGCAAGACAGACCTCGCGTTTTGCTACTGCAAGGGATGGATCCGCTGCAACTGGGAGGACATTGGGCGTTCGAAATGGTTACCTTGGCTGGGGGTTCTGAAGGGCTGCAAAAACCTGGATGTCCGCCAGAAACTTTGCCTTTCCAACGCTTGACAGCTTATGCTCCAGAAGTTCTCATTCTGGCTCCACGCTGGTCCAGCCTGGAACGGAGCTTGGCAGAGGTATACTTCTCCTTGCTCACCCACTTTCTGGAATCAGCAGAATTCGTTATATGCCTTCCACTCTGAAACAAACAGACAGATCGCTCTTTGGAGACATCTTTCCAAGTGAATGTGGAACTTCTATTCCTGACAGTTCTGTGAATAAAGATCCATTTGCACATAGTGATATCAGTGAGAATGTTCGCAGTAAAAAAATCAATTTAAGTGAATATATGGACTACATTCATCACCAGCACTTTTGGTACCACCGCATATACCTCTATGTGCAAGCAGACCCCAAGATATGGACAAAGAGAAAGAAGAAAGCATGTCCTAGAGGAATTATATGCTGGAAGTGAATTTGATCTTCCGAAGTGGACTTCCTAGTTTCATCTTGGGAATCAGTAAAGTCTGCGAAGGCTTCTCTTGTTTCGAATGTTGTATACATCCAGTTCAAAGAGTGTGTGTTGATCATGGACAGGAAGCTGACGAATGAGTGCTTGTACGTTGATTTTTGATGATCATTCCATTGTTTGTTCCAGATGGAGATTTTGGGCCGCATCCCAGACTTTTGGGCCATCCCAGCGGTGGAGAGAAGGGCGGTTTACATATGCGATCACTCGTGCTTCAGCTTCCCAGGGCCGAGGCTTGTGGAGGGAGTAGAGCTTCTGGGCCACATTCTGCATCCGGAAGTGTCCAACAAGATGGTCAAAGAAGCAGTTCTCAAGTTCTCGCTCCCTGCAGGCCAACGATGCCGCCCCGAGGATTTGCAGCATCATTTCCATCCCTTCCAATAATCTTCTTCCTCATCTCTTTTGTATATTATCAATCATTTATCTGGTGGCCTGTATTGGGAAATAACCCTGATGAGGAGCTCACAGGCCTGTACTTTCTTGGTTTGTATGCAGAGGTCCCAATCATATTATTATTTGACTTTGATTTTACTTACCTCTTTGTATCAATAAGACCATGAATCAATAACTGTTTTTCTCTCTCGGAACATATTTCAATAACTCTTTGTATATTGATCATTATCTGATCATAACCCTAATGATCTCTATTTCTACGTTTGAATGCAGAGGTCCCATTGATATTATCATTAACTTCAATTTCAGGTTACCTCTTTGTAAAATCAATACCTGTTTTCTCTACACTGAGGTGTCTTTATATTTAGCTATGGTGGTTGAGATACTGGTCTGGCTTGAAAGATCGAATGATGATGATGCTCACCTTCTAACTTAGATTTTGAGTATGATACTTTCATTTTGTGATCCATGGTACCGTTGGCATGTAGAGGTCATTATAATGTTGATGATTGATGTTGATATTAGGCATGGAGATTTAGTAGTAGCCATAGATGTGCCTTTTTCCGTTTGACGTCAAATGAAAGCCAAGCCAAGCCAACACGTTTCTTGGATGCATGTCCCACTATCCATATCTGCAGTGTATCAATGGTACTGGATAAAACGTTGACCGCTACGGCACTCAAAACACATTGTACAAAGTGCAGTAATCTGTTGTGTCGTACATGGGCATCATCTGTACTTTCAACATACAACAAGTTATCGGCATGTACGCGCCTCTGTCTTCCATGGCAGCATGGTTTTGTCACCACGGGTTTGTTTGTACTTGATGAAAAGCTTATGCGTGTCTACTATGCACAAAATATTCTTTTTTGTCAATATACTTTCGGAGTTTTGTTCCTAAATTGTCACTATGTAACGACTAGCCATGGCAGCATGTTGTGTGTAGATTTTGTCACTATGGTTTGTCTGTGTTTGATGAAAAGGGATGTGTTTTATCTTTTATACAAATACTTTGTGTCAATATGTTGTATATGCAAGTTCTAAGATAATTTGTTACTTACATGCGCATCGAATGTCGACAAACAACATTTTTGGATGACAAGTTGAAACTTTGAAGATTCATAACTGTTTCATTTGAAATCTGTTTTCTGACAAAATTTGTTCAATTCGATCCTAAATCAAGTTTGGTTTGTGCCATAAGAATTTGTAAATTCATCCAAGATGTTGTTAGTTTATGGCATGCATATTGGTGAAGCTAGATTCTAAAACATGGGGCATGTTTTACCAGTGTAAGCCAATTATGCAAAATTAGATTTAGTGATTCATGACTTGCTTTTTGTCTAAAATATGACTTTATGGTGAAAGTCAACAAGCTTCCAGTTGGTAGAGTTTGATCCAAATAATTATGGTATGTTGTTTTTACATGGGAAAAACTTAGAAAACATATGATTCTTGAGGAACTATATCTCCTTCATTCACTTTTAGATTTCAGCTTTGTTAGTTGGATTGAATAATCACTTAATTCTAGTTTATGTGGTTGGAATATTTTCCAAAATGTGAGGTAGATATGGGATTCCTTTTAAGTTCAAGGCATCCGGTTTTAGCCTTTTTATCTTCATACTGTATATTTTAAGGTAGTTTTTACCATTGCAAGGCTCTTAGTTGCACAAGAATAATTATTCGGTGGTTTTTCTATAGAAAAAGTGTTCTCGAGGTGAAGGTGATCATTTTTCAGTTGAAGGTTTTTTTTATGCTCTATAATTGTTAATAGCATTTCAATTTGAAGTGAAAAAAATCAAATTCTCTTCTCATTTTTTACTACCGATACGTCATGATCTCACAATCTATGATACGTCATGATCTCACAATCTATGAGGCCTCATGACTCAAATCTTGGATTTCCTACAACAAGTGAGACTCTTACTAATTTGTATGGTTGAATCCAAGTAGCTTATTTTCATTGTCATTTGTTTGATGGACAATAACTTTTTTAACAATCTTCAAACAACAGTATTCTTACAAAAGAAGGACTATGTCTCTTGAAAACCCCTACTCGCTTCCCATAGAGTATTGGTCAATTACAAAGTGGAAATTCTTTTTCCGTATAGAAGCTTACAAATTTAGTAGAGTGGTCTAGTATGGAGCAGGTCCCGCAATGGAGTTGTGGTAATCTTCAGTGACACGTACATGATTGCTGCTCCATACATCATTACCATGGTACTCACTGAAAACATGATAGGATGTCACTTTAGGCCACCATTTTAGTAACACCTATTGATTTCCAACTTCAAAAATTCATAACCCATTGTAGAAGAGTCCAACAATGATGATTCCACTTGCTCTAACTTTCTACTAATTTTCTCCATGCACGAAAATTGCTCACACTAATAACATCCCTGAAGATTTCCCGTGCTGAAATTGCACTATTATTGGCCACCTTACGACACCGACAACGAAGGGGAATGTGAGGGGGCCAGGTAGTGGCAGACGGCAGGTACAGCAACTGACCCCGCTGCACTGCCTGAGTGAGTGCGAGAGGGGCGGCAGTGGGCGGCAGTGGGCGGCAGAAGGCGGCAGAGCGGCAGGCCCCTCCTCCGAACATTCTGGATGTTCATTTGCTGAATTATTCCTTTCTTGACGCGTTGAGCCTAATCGTTCTAAATTTCCCACAACAAGGAATACAAGAATGCATTGCCACCCCTCTCCCCTAGATACCGGTAGATAGAAACTTCGGTCCCTTTCTAAGGGGCCGGCGTGAATGAAGTGCCCGTTCGTAATGCTAATATCCTGATGGCCACCGGACAAGGGGAAATTGGAACAATACTACTTCCCCCTCTCAAAGGTGAACACTATAAGAGCCTTACCCCATGCTTGAACCAACCAGTATTTATTTGAAGGTGAGGGTGGCTTGCATGTAATTTGGAGACACCCGACCCGTATTAATAAAAGCGGTTCGTTTTTTTAGATGATGGGTTTACCAAGAAGGCTTGGCAAGCCCTCTTAATGATACGGGTGACCCTCATTCTTATCTTGGATTATTCTTCCCTCAATTTAGGATGCTTTTTGAAATTCCTTTGTATGAGGAGCTTGCAATAGTTGTTTTCTGTCACTTATCTAAATCGAATGGAGGATTATCACGGCACGGTCCTCACATGAGGACAACCCATCATTTCTCCTCCCTAATTTTAAAAGAAGGGTTGCTACAGGACGAACCTTGAAATATGACGGGCCGGTTCAAGCATGGAGACTCGCCCTAACTACACTCGTTTCTAGCTAGTTGCAAGTGCCTAAAAGATACTTGAGATAGATAGATAGATAGAAACTCCGGTCCCTCTCTAAGGGGTTGACGTGAATGAAGTGTCCGTTCGTAATGCTAATATCCCGATGGCCACCGGACAAGGGATAATCGCTTAACTTCAGAGTTCTAATGGGATCTCGTGTAGTAGCCTTGGTATGACCGCATCACAAAGATACTTGACATAGTATCCCCCAAAGGGCTTTGAGGTACCCATACAACAAGGTCCAAGGACCCCCCACAATAGTTGGGTGGACTATAGTGGTGAGCACCACGCCGGCATGGGGAATAGAACTCACGACCTCCTCAATCCCCTCTCCCCTCATATGACTCCGTTGTATCAGTAGGTATATTAAATGGGCGAAACTCCTTTCTGAAAGGGTAGAAAGAAGTGGTGAAAGGAAAACACTAAAAAAAATTATATATATTCAAAAAATTACTTCTTTTTGGGCGAATGTCATTATGGTTAGAATATCAGAGATTGTTAAAATACATTAGGATTGGAGTTGAATCTCTCCCTTTTAAAAAAAAAAAAAAAAAAAAAAAAAAAAAAAAAAAAAAAAAAAGAAAAAAGAGAAGAAGAAATCATGAAAATTAGTGGTAGCGTGTAAATTTGTGTACAATAAAATCTCAATAAGATAAGTAAGTTAATCATTATTGTTTATTCTGTAAATTCTTTGAAAATTGAATACGATTTCACACAAATCTTTTAACTGAAAGTTGAATTGACGCCTTATCGGCATCACAGCCACACTAGAAACTCCTAACTATAGGCGGCGCTATGAGCGTCCTAGAAACTAGTAGCGCTATTAGTATTCACAATAAATGCGGCGCTACAGCGTTTGTTCACTACCTCCTTAGAGAATACTTGAACTCCGCTATGCTCTTTGAATAGATAATAGCGCTATGTGCTCTGTGGGAAGCTCCGTGGTAGGCTCCAATTTCACACAAATCTACATATGCACCTAAAATAAAACATCAAAAGTAATGAATGACTCTTAATCATTTAATCATTCAACATTTGCGGATGGGTTAGACTCTGAACTCGAGTTTAAATGGCGAGAGTTTAAATAGTGCTACGTGCAACATTGGCTCGCGTGCAACAGCATTGGCTGCAGTGTTGGCATGTGGATTTTGCCTTTATGCTTGACTTTGAGCAATACACCCAATAGTAGCATTTTAAACCAATGGGTGTACTAAGTAAACCACGGTATACACACCAAAGATGGTGTACTGTGGGGTATAAATCTTGGTCTCTTTAGACCATGTTTTTACTAATACAATACTTGATAAAAAGTGCTACATGACTTTACGATAAAGTTACTCGTACAACAAAAAAAGCATTGTAGATATAGTTTTTCCACTACAATATCAAAAACTTCTTTGCTTCAAAAATTATGATGGTCGTAATATGCCCTTTGACTCCTTCGTTGTAAACATATTGCATTGTTATTTTCTTACTGTAGAGACTGATTGTCCCTTTACACTATGGACCAAGAGCCATGACCAAGAAAATTAAAATCACTTTCATGGTCATGGCTCTTAGCCAGAAGCCGTGACCATGATAAACCAAAATTGGACTTTTGAGTGAATTTGTCACTCTTGTAGTATAAACTAGATTTAGACCGGGACAAGTTTGAGCTAAAATAAATCCTCATCATTCTCTCTTTTACCTTCTCTATTTTCCTACTTCCAATTTAAATAATCAAACACTAGCCAATCCATGATTTTTGATCCTTACACTCTCCTTGATTGAGGCATTTGCTTCGACTCAACTAGAATCAAGGAGACCATGAAAACATTATCCACACTGGAAAAATTTAGCATACTTTGGGGACCTCAAAGTTAGTGGTCATTCTCGTTTTTCCAAGGTAGTGTAAAGCCGAATGGGACCAAGTGCACTTTACTCTCCAATCACAAGTTTTAGAAGGACGCGGTCAATCTTCATGGTCCATACTCTAAAGCGACCCTTAGTGTTCGAATATCTTAAAAGAAAGGAGGAAAGGAGGGCGGGGGGTAAGAAAGAGAAAAATGAGGATTCATGTTAGAAAACTAAGATTAAACTTCTCTCGATCCAAATTCACTTTACACTACGAAAGTGACCGAGCCACTCAAAAATCCACTTTTGTTTTATCATGGTCACGGCTCTTGACCAAGAAAATGATTAAATTTACTTGGTCATGGCTCTTGGTCCATCAGTGTAAAGGGGCCGTGAGGTGCTTAAAAAATATTGGAAAGAACTGAAGAAGCGTGCGAGAACTGGCAGAGGGGGTGACTGACTGACTGACTGAGTGGGCGGCACTGACGAGCGCGAGCCCATGCCACTCAAGCGTGTCACGCTGCAAAAAGCCCCACTGACGGGTGCCCGCCCCGTCGCCAGCAGTATTGCCAGTGAGATGAATTGACTCCTGTTGTTTCCCATCACAGACAGAAAAAAAAGCTGAGGGCTGTGTCAATCTCCTCATTAAATTTGACATAAGTTAATCCCCCACTGCCGTCTCTCACGCTCCTGGGCAGGTCGCTCGCTGCCGGCGTGCTGATCACGCCACAATCACCCCTCGCCAATTGGCTTCTCCTCTCTGTTTTCTATTCCTTTTTCAATTCATGGTGGGTCATGTCCCCTCCCTCCCGGATTCATGCAGCATTCGGCAGCACCACCCCCGCTGACACCTCCGCCCTCGCTCTTGCCACCACCCACTCTAATTCCTGTTTCTTAGCTTACGGCATCTCAGGAAAGTCAGGATAACTCTTCACTCCTTTGCATGGTCAAGCCTTTGGATGATATAGTCGATTCATCATGTTCGTCATCAATCTTGCATGGCCTCCAAATTCTTCTTCCTCGATTTCTTGGATCGTTGAAAGACTAATTTGTAGTAGAGTGGTCTAAAATGGAGCAGGTCCCACAATGGAGCTTTAGTACTATTGACTTACACGTACATAATAGCTTCTACATACAATATGTACTTAGGGCCGATTTACACCTAGGGGCCGGGCCAAGTTTTCTTGGGGCCAATTGCTTGAAATTTCAGCCCGTTTTTGGGTTGGGGCCGGCCTCAAGTCCTCATTATAATATGATTAGAATGGGGGCCGATTTTCCCATATGTAATGGCCTTCGGGCCAAGAAGCCATGCCAATTCAATAAAGTCCAAAAAAAATCAGCACTTCTCAAAAAACGGACGGATTTGATTCGGAGAAAGAAAATTGTTTTTTTTTAAAAAAAAAGGTTTTTTTAGACAAATCTGACATTGGCCCCCAGGCCAAGAATTGGCCTTCCATTCTCGGTGCACCCAATTCACCGAGCTCGGGCCATGTCAGAACTTGCATTTCTTGATTAAAAAAATTCTGACACCAAATTGGCCCGGCCTCTGGGTGTAAGGGGGTTGGGCCCGATTTTTGCCTTTCGGCCAATCACGAGTGAGGATTTCAGCCCTCAAACGGGCTGAATTGGCCCGTCCCCTAGGTGTAAAGCGGCCCTTAGTGCAAACAATATAGTGTAACGCTTCATGGCACCATTTTAGGAACACTTTTAGTCCCAACTTCACTTCTCATTGTAGAAGAGTCCAATAATGATGATTTCACTTGCTCTATGTTTCTACTAATTTTCCCCATGCACGGATATTGTTGCACTAAAGATTTCCTATGCTGGAAAATGAGCCATTACTTAACATCTTACTATAATTTACTGGCATTTAAATACCATTGAGTTCTTGGGTGGTATGCTATTAGCGCGAGATGTACCATATTTTAGAACCTTACTCACTTAATATGCCTACTCAAACTTGGAGCTTTTTTTGAAACGGATTGAACTAGGAAAGTTTACACATGATTTTGTCAACGACTGAAAATTACAACAACAAAGTTGCACGGAGATGTAAAACATGAAGTAAAAGTTTGATGTGACATTGAGCTAATAATATGCTTCACATTCATTTTCTAAATATTGTAATAGAAAAATGTGGTTGTTGATGTGGTTGTTTGATACAGTTGTTTTAATAAACAAGGTCGATCGTGTTATAATTTGATAATTGACTAAAGGTGAATGTATATATCATGACATAATTTTTTTTAGAGGGGATTATTATTTTAGAAGTGGTGAGAGTTTGAAGATTTATTTCATTTTTTTTCTAAAAATGTTTCAATATATCAAATCTAGATACACGATTTGTTTCTACACATGTGTCGATCACTATGAGTACTTATGACCGAGTTTCATCACATGATTCAACACTACTTTAGATTCCGACACTCCAATCACCATATGTATCATTTCAATTTATTTCAAAATGCATCTCAATTTTGTGGCATTGTGCAATCCCTAACATCACCTCAATGATTAAAAAAGTCATTTCAATTTTGTCACATTCATATTTCGAGACATTCTAAACTTTTTCATATTATTTACCAACATATAAAATATTTGTATCTTGAAACAAATAAATTTCCAAAATCAATGTTTGCAAACTTGGCAAGGAATTCAAAAAATGTAATGATTTTTAAGAAAAATCATTTAAGACTTGCCAAACGACATTTATATGAATTTTTTTTTTGTTCTAAAAGTGATTTTGAAATGATTCTAATTTAAAGAAACACTTTATGAAATGAGGTTTTGACGACAAAATCAAATGTTATATACATAATCCTTAAATGAAATGATTTGTTATCGTGAGACTTCGTGTCGTCCTGCGCAGCTTGGGACACATCTTGGGACATACTCAGCCGGAGAATCTGTCCAAATTGACCCCTTCACACCAAGTGTCAACTGTTTATTCGCTCCTTACATTCTCGGATCAAGAATGAATCAGGTATTGCCCTTTCAAGCCACGTGGTCAAGTTCGTTGATTGGTGGAAAGTTGTCAATTGTATTTCTAAACCAAGAATGATTTGTGGTTGTCGTCCCTTTAAAGTCAGATGGCGGCGTGCGCATCTTAGGACATACTTGCTCCGAGAATCCGTCTTGCACTTTTTCGAAGTTGACCACTTCACACCGAGTGTCAACTGTTCATTAGCTGCTTACATTCTCGAACCAATGATGAATTAGGGTATTCCCCCTTCAAGCGAGGTGGGGTTCTCTGATTGGTGGAAAGTTGTCGATTGTATTCTTGGACCAAGAATGATTTGTGGATGTCGCCCCTTCAAGTCACGTGGCGTCCACTTATTGGTAGGAAGTCGTCAATTACGCCAATGACTATTATCAAGTGGAAAACAATCTCATTATAATGAAATTAATGTTTTGATTTTTATTCATATTCAGAGAACACGAACTACTCATCTAGTAATCTATGTTACTAGATATAAGACCGTTTGAATCACAATCAATCTACAAATGTTTGAAAATTCCAAAAAACAAGACTGGAGGTAGATAAGTTATACAAATCCACTTGTATATCTTTGCAACACCAATCACCAATGTGATGAGTAGAACACATTTAGTGGCACTCCGATTGAAAGAGGGAACCAAACGACCAGAAGGAAACCAAACGACCATACTTGAAAGAATAACATCGTTTCCGTAACCTCGCTTGTACTTGATTCTTTTTTATCCTTTGTCAAACTTCAAACTTCCCAACTTCCCATAAAGAGTTGTGTTGGGAGAAAAGAAGTGGCCCAATCCACATTCCAAATCCAAACACCAAAACTTCGGGTACCGAATGCCCAATTCACAAGAAGTGAATGTGCAGAATGATGCTGGGAATATAATGATTGTGTTCGAGGGAGGGGTCGGGGCCGCCGCAAGCAGGGCCTGATATTTCCCGGTCAGGGGGCCTAACGGAAGAGGAAAGGAGGGAGGGGTGCGTTGGCGGAATAGTGGGCGAGATCTTTATGTTGAGAGGCCATCTGTCAGCTAACAAGCAATCCACCTCCAAAGTGGACCACTCTAGCGGGGGTCTTCATGCGCAAGCAGGGTCGCAAATTTCTAGGCTCCGGGTCTCACTAGTACCTTCCCGACTTCTCTGCCTTCAAGACCCGCCCTGGTCGCTCCTCCAGATTCATTTTTCCAAGCACAGCAGTCACAGACAGTGAACGGGACCACTACACTTTTCCACTCTCGAATTCCACATCTTTACTTCTCCCAATACCTCTCGAATCTGAGACTTGCTATGGAGCCTTACTACGAGCAGCGCTATGAGATGCCCAGTGTATCAGAGGTACGCCAACTGCTGTGCTCAAGTCTGTGAGAGATTTTGCAGTTCTGGCAGAGCCTTGATTGTGTGTGTGTTTTGACTCTGCTGTTGCCCAAGTCTGTGAGAGGTTCTGCAATTCAGGTAGAATTTTGGTGATTGTGTTGTTGGGATTTGGGTCTGAAGCGATCGATCGTTGCTGTGCACAGGTGTTTTATGGACCTCGAGAGCCGACGTTCATAATGAACACGGACCCGTATGGGTACCAGAGGGGAACCCACATGGTGCCTCCAGTCGCGCCAGTGCTTCCTCGTCGCGACCTGGTCGGCCCGGCCTTGCTTCCTCGTCGTGACCTGGTCGACCCGGCCTACACCACGCGCGCGCTGGTGGCGCCGTCCTCCACGCAGACGCACGTCCTTCCCGCGGGGACTCCAGTGAAGACTCACCCGAAGGGATTGGTCCTGAGCGTGCCAATGTGCTGCGACAAGTGCGTCGAGAAAGTGCGGAGAGCGCTGGAGGATCTGGAGGGCGCGCGCGACGTGGTACTCGATCAGTACCAGCAGCTGGTGACAATCTCCGGGGATGTTGATCCGGAGAAGGCGCTTCGGAGGGTGAGGCGAGTGAAGAAGCGGTCCAAGTTCTGGCGCATGTCCACCCAGCCGCTGGCGTACTCGGGATCGCCTGCCACGGGCCAGGTGATGTCCTCCAAGGCGATTGCGAACTCGTACCGCGCCCCAGGGTACCACACCTCGGCGTATCGCGCCCCAGTGTCGGCATACTCAGGCTACGTGAACCCGGCTCGGCCCTACAGTTCCCCTTACATCGACAGCGCGTATCGATCAGGCTACGTCGAGCCCCGGGGCCTTGGCCACCAGGCCAGGTTCTACGACGATTCGGCGTTTCGTTCTCGGTTCGATCGCGGCACCCCTTTTGTACAAACGGCTGATGACATGTATTATTAAGAATCCTATCACACCGATCACCGCCTTCTTTTTTTGACCAGGCTTTGTAACAGAGACTCCTCCTTCATTGTATGATAGCGGCGACTGGATCTGAAGGAGGATACTTGATACTCACCAGCAAGAGTGAGAATTTTTGTAATGTGCGGGTATAAATCGCTGCAAGATAGTGCACAAAGGTATGCAAGCATGGTGACCTTCAAGCAAGTGGGTAGGGCGAAACAATCTATGAGGGTTTAGTTTATGTGAAGCTCTTCTGGTTGATGATGACGAAATTATGGAATACTTCTTAGACGGGGTTAACACGGCTTGTGTTCCCATCATGTAAGTTTTAGGTGTAGTAAGTTACTGGTTCTCGGGTATGGACTGAGTATGTTCGGAAGCCCTCATTTGGGAGAGATTCTTGTTCCTGTAAAGGTCATCACCAATGTTAAAGATTAGTAAAAGTACTACTTTTATCAACTATTGTCTTCGGTTTTCCAGTTCTTCGGGGTCTTATTCAAGGGCTTCGTTTCTATGCATCTGATTTTCTGTATTTGACAACCCTGGAGTTGCACACTTGTACGTTACAGGCGTCTAGTTCCTAATACACAATCTATGCATCTTTTGAGTTGAATGCACGAGAAATTAAGAATGTTGTGCAAGCTGCACAGACCCTTGCAAGAACAAAAAGGAGAGGAGGTGAATTGCAAGTATTTGAGGTATTCCCTTGAGACACTGGTTGACTCATATCTACTTAAGATGATATGAAACCATGGAGATGCGTGAACGATACTTGAGATGATATGAAACCATGGAGATGCGTGAACGAAAGGCGTTTTCAACATGTGTGATATGTCTTTGTAATTGGCATGTCTACAAGCTAAACAAAACATACATCTGTTTATTAAAATTTCATATCAAATTCAATGGCTTGAAGTTAAATGCAATACCTGAGCTTACCCAGCATTGTCTGGCTCGGGGATTTGGTGTATAAAGTGATAATGATGAACGTAGATGCAGTTTAACTCTGATCACACATGCATCGTGAGCACTCTCATGGCTGCAAAGACAGGTACAAAAATAATAATGCTCGATGCACAGATTCTTCGTGCTATACAAACTTTTTGTACTACAAAGCATCGATTGTTGACTCGAAAAATCTCGTTGCTTCAATTTCGTAATTGTTCGAAACGTGCTTTCATTTGTTTCCTTTCTTTGTGCAAATGCACATGTTTTCAAGCACAGCCATCTAGAAGCCTCATCTCTTATCAACGAGCTACACATCTGTGAAGCTGATAGCTAATATAAAATCATGAAGTGAATTTGCACATCAGTAAAAGTAAACATCTACACACATGCATAGAATACTGATTTAGTCTACAGGTAGGAATTTCTCTAGCCACACTAAATATAATGATAAGTGAACCATTTCCTTAAGTGGAACAGAGCATGTGATACTAGAGAGGAACGAATGGAATGATGCACATTCGGAAGAAGGTCCTAGAATTTGCCCTAATTCCCTGTTGAATTGAGGAGCAGAGGATCGGGGGAGTGGAAAGAATCCATCTCGATAGGAAGGCACTGCGATGGTATTGGATTTTGCACTCCTAATTGATACTGTATTGATTCGTGGCCATGCCACCAAAAGCTGCACCGAAGGCGGGCGCCAAGGAGAAGTCCAACGGCGGACCTTACTAAAAAAGCAGAAGTTCGTAGAGGATAAGGCAATTGAAGAATAAGAACAAGAGTAATGCAGAAGTACGTGCAGAGCTTGCATCAATCCGTGCAGAATGCCGGGCCTAAATGCGGAGGCGACGCCAAAGCCGCGCAAAAGGTCCGAATTATCACCCCGATCGCCCTCTTCTCTCGATTTCTGTGCAGCAGTGGTGCCTGGCGATTGAGGTTGTTCGAGAATTTGCGATTGATCAAAAAATTGCAGTAAATCAAGATTTTGCGATTGATCGAGAATTTGCGTTCTGTTGCATGCAAAAGAAGAAGGAAGACGAGGCTGCGAGGGACAAGGAGTTGAATGAGCTGTTCAAAGTGGCCATCAGTCGTCCGAACATTCTAGTTGGTACGCTGACTGTTGCAATTCATCGCTGTTCAGTTTCGCCACACCATTTTTTATTGGAATACGTCCGCTCCGGATTTATCGTTTGGCAGGCGTGGATCCTAAAGCAGTGGTTTGTGAGTTTCTCCGACACACCAAGGGTTTCAAGTGCAAGTATTTCCATGACTTGAGTGTAGAAAGGAAGGGAGAAAGAAGGAAGGGAGAAACGAGTGATATCTACAGCGATCAGCGCGATTCTAATGGTGAGCCTGCATGGAAAGTCGCTTAGGGCTGCTGCATGGAAAGTCGCTTAGGGCTGCTGCATGGAAAGTCGCTTAGGGCTGCTGCATGGAAAGTCGCTTATTATTCGTAAGCTAACTTGTTCATCTGCAATTGTGTGGAGGGCCATGGATGAGTGGGATCAGGAGACTCTTTAGAAAGTGGTCGCAACTAAAGGAAACAAGTTCATCCACAATAAGCGTACGGAAATCGTATGTATCTCAATCCTGCTGTAGCCAATTGTAGCATACATTTGTATATGTGGTATCGTCGTTGTCAGCGTTCTTCCTTATCATTCTCTATTGGAATATTAGTCTGGAGATTCTGCACAGAAGTCTCGTCTTTGTCAGTGGTACGAAGCCTTTTGAAAATTCTCGTATCTTGGAAACTTGTGTCTTTGCTCTCCGTTCTGTGTGTGGGCATGGAGACTTTATTCTAAAGAGAGGCGTTCTCTTCTGTGCAGGTGTGCAAAGATTTCTTGGATGCTGTTGAGAAGAAGCAATATGGATGGTTCCAGAGGTGCCCTAACGGGAGGAAGGAGTGTCATTATCGACATGTCTACGTTCTGAAATCACAAATGAAGGCACTGCTTGAAGAGGAAGGTGAGAAATTGACAGTCGAGGAAGAAATTGAGAATCGGATGCGTTTTGGTTCCACTTCTCAGCTATGGTTCACAGATTACTATCTCTTCAACTATCCATTTCTACCAGTCCGCATTCGTAATTGGACCAATCCGGTGCTTTTTCTACTCGTATGCAAAAGGCACATGACCAAAACGACTACTCCTATGACGGCAGAGCTCTTCTCTGAATGGAATGAAGTACGGATCGATCTTTTGAACTTATCATCGCCACACTCAATTGCCCAGAATCAAATGTCTCTGAGTGGGACTATATATTGCATGGTTTATTGATGGGTATCTTCATTGTATGCTCATGCAGTGGACGGGAGCTCTCCCTTTCGGACGCCAACTTGTTCGTGGATGACGCGGAAGCATTTGATTTCTATGAGCGAGAGGAAGAGCCTGAAGCAGCAGGCCCCTCAGAGCAGGTACTGATTAACCTCTACTTGTTATTATTCAACTTAATACCCCCCATTGAATCTTCAAGGCATCTTCTTCTTACTTCTAATGCGTTTGCAATAAGAATGCCTCGATTTCCATACATTGTGAGATTTAAATGACACCAAGTTCTATCGTGACAGGCTCGAGAGAAATCAAGAGCAGGAATTTGTGAGCAAGACGAGAAGCTATTTGCGGTTGACGATGATGACGACGAACCGGATCTCGACGATTTGGATGACTTGGAGTCGAGGATTCTTAAGACATCCATGGATGACACTCCAGTTGTGCTTCGTGTATATATTGTGAGTGGTAGTTCTTGGAGGTGGTCTTTTTGAGACTCCTCTTCATGGTTGATACGAATCTGGAGTTCTAAGAGCGTATACAATACAATAGTCTGCGTCACAAAGTGGATGTTTTACCGCTTTTTTTGCATAATTAGAGAGATTTTGGACCTCTTGCGGGAATCAGTGTATGGAATGACCTGTGTAAATTTGAGAGACTCGAGTTTCGCACATGCTTCATGTTCGGTGCAACATGATTTCGTGTATCAATGAACCTTGAAGCATTCGTCAGCCTCAAATTGTAGGACATGATCATCCGGAATGCAACAATCATGGATTCACACAGACTCTTTTTGAGATAATTATGTGCTAATTACGCCTTTTTGGCTTATGTCTGACATAAATTGATTTCGTCTTCATGATTTCAGAAGAGACCTAAATACGACTTGACCATCCACATGCAAAAATCAGAAGTGTCTCAACCATAATAACCAAAAATTGAGAGAATATTCTGTCACATTTATGAAGATTCTGTCACATTTACGAACATTCTTTTTCCTACTCTTAGCGTTTTTGACATTCCGAATGCTGAGGAACCTGCTCATTAATGGCTTTCAAATTAAGCTCCTTCGTCTGATTCTAAAATTTATACTTCGATTGGTTCGAAAGGATATAAAAATAAATATAAAATCTAACCAGACTTTTCTTACGAAGTTTCCTAAAATCTGGATTCGTCGTGAACCAGTAACTGAACGAGTTTGCTTGAAGCTCGCTTTCACGTCTCTCTCTGGAGGTTTGCTTTGTTGGTGCTCCGGCGCGGTAAGAAAGTGGCAGCAGCCTGAAGCAGCCTAAACACACTAGCAACGTGGCAAGACACGAACTTGTGCATGCATTCTAGACCTTTGATTCAACATGCTTTTGTTACACGGCCTCTTCCATCGACGGATCTCGGAGCTCAAATTCCAGATTATTTCCGGTTCCCGCAATCCACGGGCACGAGAAGACCGTGCTGTCGCTATTCGTAGAATGCTTATGATATGGTCCACATCACATGAGAACGAGCCATAATCGGAATAATGGGGAGTCCCGTAGTAGCGCGAGCGGCTATAGAGATCCACTCGCCGATAGCGGTGGTCTGGGCGATCTTGCTGGAGGTGACAGCCTACAAGGACTGGAATCCGTTCATAGTGGAGGTGCGAGACATCAAGCCACCGAACGAGGCGATTGCAGTGGGAACCCAGTTCACCCTCTACTGCAAATACTCAGATGGGTCGACATCGACGTCACGCGAGGAGGTGAGCGAGGTGACACCGCCGGGCGACCAAGACGGAGTGAGCAAGGCAGTGCTGGCGTATGGGTACGCGGGGGCGCTTGCGACATTGGGAGTGGTGAACGGGACGCGCTATCAGTGGCTGGAGCAGGACGTTGCCGGCGGGCCCACGAGGTACCGCACTGAGGAAGAGTTTCGGGGTATCGGCGCCTCGTTCGTGCCGCTGGCGGGCGTGCAGGACGGATTTGAGCGCCAGGCGGCCGCGTTGAAGGTTCGAGCCGAATCTATGGCACCTCCTTAGACTGTGGCTCTTGACGAAATCAGAATTCTGCCTACATTTTGTGTTATATTCCCTTCGATCTCCTCCTTTTGCTTCACGTTGGCCAGATTTGGGTGGAACATCTTCGAGCTTTGCGAGGCTTCTCGTACGATTGTAAGATTTCTGCTTACTTTTGTTTATCGATCCGTTTGTGTCATCCGTTTCAGAGTTGGCAAACATGAGAATTGAGCACGATGGATATGCAATTTTGGACATGTGGGTCGACTGATCAATTCATTCCTCAATGGAGCTGAAATCGGGCTGAAAACGAATTGTTTTAGGAGTGTTGGTATTTCAAGGATAAATGCATGCATGTGAGCAATAGCTGTTCACGTTGCAAAAGTGCTGCAAACCTTGTTCGATGTAAAGGTGTATAATTATGTCCACGCTCTATTGGATGCTTTACACGAGAGTCAAGTCAATCGTGGGCCCTAATGAGGGCAAATATCTACTTGTGTGATTGGAACATTCAAGATCTTTCAAAATGTATTCCCATGTATCTTCAAATATCATTCTGCATAAACTCATATTTATGAAGTGTTCAAATATCATTCTACATTAATTCATATTTACGAAGTGTTGAATAGGATTGTGTATAATTTATTCTCATAAGATTATGCTGACATGTGTTGCTGCACAGTGACCTTCACTTAGTTTTACATTAATTAATTAATGTTGGGTCTTTCCTGCCACATGAACCCCCTTAAGGGGTGCCACATGAACCCCATGACTGCACTTAATATTAAGATTTCATTCTTTGAGTACAGCCCCCGGCCCTCTTATACTTTCTCTAGCCCCCAGCCCTCTTATACTTTCTCCAGCCCCTAGCCCTCTTGTACTTTCTCAGGGAGAGGAAGCAGCTACAAACGATATGGGGTAAATCCACTCCTCCAAGACCCCCCACCCCTAAGACCCCCCCCCCTGCCCCCAAGACCCCTACAGTGAGACCCCTTCCCATTTTCAGGCGTACTTTGCGGCCCGCATTCCAGGGGCGTTAATGAGATTTTGGGAGATAGTGATAAGGTGAAAGTGTACTTGCTTTGATCTTGATTGTTTGTATATTGATGAATTCTTGCACCAAAACTATGAATAGTGTAAATTAGAACTAAGATAGATAGATAGAAACTCCGGTCCCTTTCTAAGGGGCTGACGTGAATGAAGTGTCCGTTTGTAATGCTAATATTCCGATGGCCACCGCTAGTTTCTAGCCTAGTTATTAGTGCCTTGAAGATACTTGACATAGTATCCCCCCAAAGGGCTTTGAGGTACCCATACAACAAGGTCCAAAGACCCCCCACAATAGTTGGGTGGACTATAGTGGTGAGCACCACGCCGGCATGGGGAATAGAACCCACGACCTCCTCATTGGGGGCCTAAGCCCTAACCACCAAGCCAAGGCTTGTGGTGCCTTTATTAAATTAGAACTAACCAATAGCTTGTTCCTAAATTCGTGAGGCGACACCAAAGCCAAGAATAGTGTAAAATAGGAACAAATTCAAACAATGACTATCTTTACAACTTCTTTTGGTCACGTAAGTACTTTTATTGGTTGGTATGACCAAAGTCGGGAATAGTCTAACTCCTACACGTCCCTAATGTCAGAAAACGACATTTTGGATGAAAGGCAGAAACTTTGAAGAGCTAGATTTTCTTCATCCGGAGTCCATTTTGAATGAAATCACTTGGGTTGGGTTGGAAAATCAAGTCTAGTTTGCGTGGTAAAAATTGCAGATCCATACAATAAAGTATGATTAAATGACATGCATTTTAGTGAAGGCAACTTCTGTTTTTGGTTTTTAGAACATTTGGCATGTTTTACTATTTCAAGCCAATCTTGTGAGATCAAAATAGTTTTTTCATCAAAAGTTTTTTACAAAAGTGATATTTTTTTGCAAACCAACAATGTTTTAGTTGGAAGTTTTTGATCTAGATAACTTTAGTATTGGATTTGCAACAATATTTCTACAATGAAAAAAGTAAAAAAAAAAAAAAAAGACTTTTGAAGTGCCATATGTCTTCTTTTTTTCCATTATTAGATTTTGACTTTATTTCTTGAGATGGATTCCAATTACAGTTTCCTTTCAGTGATAGAAATCTTGACCCAAACAAGCATATTTTGAAGATAAGGCATGGATTTGAGTGCAAGGGATCTAGTTTTGGACTATTTTCCTTTGAGTAATGTTTGGCAATTCTCACCAATGCAAGGCTATTATTTGAGCCAAGATATTTTTTAAGTGAATTTTTTTTGTACAAGAGTGTGTTTGAGATTGAGGTGAGCAACTTTCTAGTTGGTGAATTTTACATTGCAAATTTGATGTCAATAGTATTTTCACTTCAAAGTGAAAATGATGGTATTTTGTAACTTTTTTTCTACACTAATATTTCATGATCTCGCAATCTATAAGGTCCCATAAGTCAATTTTTGGTCCACATGATCTACAACATGTGTATTACAAGGTTGCACGGTAAAGTTCTAAATAACTTATCTTCATTTCCATCTATGACACTTTTTTTTGAAAATGAGTTTTTGGCCAAAAACATCCCAAGGACGGATATGGGCTAAAATAAGACTAGTTCAAACGTGACTATTTCTACAACTTCTCTTGAATAGATAAGTACTTTAATTGTTGGTTTCAAATGCTTGTATACATGGAACTCCACATTATTGTGCTTATTTTCAAAAGAGTTCAGAATTCATTTGTTTTTGAAATTTTTATCACATCAATTAAGCCGAGTTAAATACAAAGAGACCATCTGTTTTTGGAACAAAACAAAGTCAATCTCAAATTGTCCAAGCACATAAACACCTTATTTTGACAATGTAAGGTGTTATTACCTTAAATTTTCTTTTAAATCTCATAATGATTGATCAACTTTCAAAAACGATGATGTTGAATAATTTGAACTTGTTTCATGTTCCCTTTTTCAATATTAGTACTCTATCATGATACTTGGCATTTTATGTAAGAGATTATCTACATGTGCAACATGTATGAGAGTTACCGTTAAACATTATCTCACTTTCATATGCTTAATGAATCAATAATTTCTATGGATTTTTTCTCTCCATTAAATAAGGATAATGAAGTTAAATGTAAAGTCTCAATGAATATTCCAGATTGTTTACGCAACGAAGAATGATGGTACCAAACTTTCTAAACCCCAAAAAAAGAGACAAAATTAATTCTGGACCCAAGTTTAAGGCAACCGATGAGTGATCTCTTAGTTTGCACATTCCAAGAATGTGGCCACCATTCTTTGTACCACCCTCATACTAAGGCTTCTTCTATGTCTGTGGGAGCCAACTTAATAAACTTGTATCAAACTTCCTAAATAAGGTTACAATGGTGAAAATCAAAATCAAAAACTCTAATTCACTTTATGTATAACTGCAATATGCAAAGTTCTAACTAACTAACAACAAAATGGTTGAATTCTGCTTACCTCTCCACCCAAAATGAATGTAATCGACATTCTTGCTACACGATTGTAAGTTGATCATTCTTCGTGATCACACTCTCAACTATTGTATTTGAATTTGGTACATAATCAATGTAGATGTATTTGTGAAGCCTTGAACCACACATAAAAACCACAATAAATAATGTTTTACTGTTCCTCTGTCAACTACATATTAAGCTTGTACCACGGCAGTAGTCATTCGACAATGAGAATCTTGAGAAAGTTATTGATTGATACGCTGCAAGATCGATCATTCATTCTATGAGAGCAAGAGGTGAATTTTGGATTGCCCTTACCACAAGCCCTTTCTGCTCTTGACTATGAATCTCGCCGAATCCTGTTGCAGGGGACGCTGAAGCCGGTCTGCCGGCATACTTGATGTCTTCAAGTTTCCCCCGGCCTGCATTCTTCATGGCTACTCCCAAACGTGGGAAAACGTAGAGAAATGCACCCATGTTCATTGGCTCCTCTTGACACCACACAACCTCAGCCTCTGGAAAATCGATTCAATTCCTTGGTTACAGAATCATGTCACACTTGCTTGCAAAAAACAGTCAATTGAAAGAAGAGGGATCATGGGCGCGTACTAGAGTATCGCTTGAGCTCCTTGGATACCAGGTCGAACGGAAAGGGACAGATCTGTTCAACCCTGCATATTGCAACATCCTTGGCTGCTGCTCTTTCTCTTTCCTCGTCAAGTTCATAGTAAATCTGACATGACACCACCCCATCCATTGTTACAATGCTTGGGCTTCAATATTCTCGAGAGCGAATGGCGGGACCTTTACTGATATCAGATTCAAGAGAGGTTTAATCATGTTCCGGAAATAAAAGAGGTTGAATTTCCTTATCGTAACTAATGTAAAGCAGTCGGGTCATGTATATGATAACAAGCTTATATGTAAGATATGTCCTCTTTAGGTAGATGATCTCATACTAGGGATTCAATATGAGCTGACCAGTTTCTTTGAGACGCGATCAAAAATGAAAACGCACACCTTTCCGGTGCAGAAAACCACTCGACGTATACCATCTTCATTATCTTTGTGATTACCAACGTCTTTGATCATTCGCTGGAAACCACTTGTGTCTTCAAATTCGGTCAAATTGGAACGGCATTTCTGATGCCTCAACAGATTTTTGGGTGCCATGGCAACCATTGGCTTGCGGAAGTCACGGTGAATCTGTTAAACACAGAAGTGCTCAAGAGTGGATATTCCACTTGGAGTGACGGATGATGAGAATGATATCGACCAAGTGAAAGGTCACGGGAAGTTTACCTGGCGACGAAGTACATGGAAGTAGTTCGCAGGTGTGGTCACGTTGACAACATGCCAGTTGATTTCTTGCGACTGCTTCGTGGAGTCAGCTTCCATCACTGGAAATTTGAATGGATTGTCGTCACACATCTAGATTTACAGGATACCTGAGAAATATTTAGTCTATACGGGTGTCCTTCATAGTGAAGAAGAAGAAAATGCAGTATTTACTAAAACGCATGAGAAGCTCTTGAACGATGCACTATGCTACGATAGGTCTATATACGTACTTGAAGGTATCGTTCAAGACGAGCACTCGAATGTTCAGGACCTTGTCCATCGTAACCATGCGGGAGCAACACAGTCAACCCACTTTGGCGTAGCCACTTGGACTCGCCACTTGAGATGAACTGGTCAAATATCACTTGAGCCGTATTGGAGAAGTCACCAAACTGAGCTTCCCAGAGAATCAAGGAGTTCGGATTCTCCATGGAGTAACCCAGCTCGAAACCCAGCACTCCAAACTCTGACAATGAGCTGCAACAAAGCATTGAAAACCTTCAGGAGCAATATCTCGGGTATGCACAGCAGTTTATTTCACAGCTAACAATTTAAAACTAAAATTCGAACATGAACGTCAGAAACGTGAAGAACAGTAGGGCACGAACCTGTTAGAAACCGTGAAGAAGTCAGGCGGTTGGGCTTTCAGCACATGCTCCAGAGGGCAATAGATTTGCCCATTCTTCTGGTCATGGACCTTGGCATGGCGGTGACTGAACGTCCCTCTTTCGACGTCCTGGCCACTGAGGCGGACATGGTTACCTTCCACCAGAAGAGTCCCAAAAGCCAGTGCTTCACCGGTTGCCCAATCCACTCCTTCTCCCTTCTCAATCATCTGCGCCCTTTGCTCGTATATTCGTTTGATGGCTTTATGTGGATTGAACGTGGCCGGAAGCACGGTGATGGCTTTTCCCACTTCTTTCAGCATCGAGGTCTTCACACTGGAATTGACAGATTTGAGTTACAGGAGTTTCACGATCATACGAGAATCGCTTAAACTGACGCAAGATTCTGATGCAAGGAAGAATTTACCCTGTATTCCGTACTTTTGACAACTGCTCTGGACCTTTGAATCCTGCCCAAAAGGCTGCGAGCCAGTCGCGCTTCTTTGGTACATAATCTTTGCTACTTTCGAATTCTTCGTTCAGTATTCCAACTACCTTAACTTTCAGTTTGTCAATTTCATCCTTGCCCAAGAGTCCACCTTCAGTGAGCTTCTTCTCGTAAATAGCAAGCGAGTTTGGATGGCTTCTGATCACCTGAAAACACATCCAACAACCATGCATCAAGCTCAACCAATATGCACATTCAACGTCCAGTAACGAAAAGTGAGGCGACAGTGGAGGTTTACAGAATACATGGTCGGTTGTGTGAAGAAAGGCTCATCAATCTCATTGTGTCCGAACCTGCAATGCAACACGAGTCACTGATGTCAAAGAAACATCCTCAAAACACAAGAAAACGCAGAAAGAGTTGTTAGTTGATAGATTACCTGCGATAGCACACGATATCCACGATCACATCAGAGAGGAAGTGACACCGCCATTTAGCAGCTAAGTCACACACTCGCGCAACTGCTTCCACATCATCTCCATTCACATGAAATATTGGGGCACACAGAGCTTTGGCTACATCGGTGCAGTAAGGCGAAGAGCGGCTGAATTTGGGATCTGTTGTGAAAGCAACCTAGAATGTGCAATGCACTGAACCATTAAAACGCAAGCGCCATGTATAGGACTGTTATCCTACAAAAGCTTAGACTCGAATGCACAAGAATTGCACTGAGAGAGCGCCAGCACCTGGTTGTTGACAACAATGTGGACACTGCCACCCGTACAGTAATTGGGCAGGTCACTCAGGTGCAAGGTTTCATAGACAACTCCCTGGCCAGAGAAGCTGCCATCGCCATGCATGATGACAGCCATGTTCTTTAGTCGCTGTTTGTCATTGGAGTAGTACTGCTTGGCGCGCGTCTTGCCAATGACAACCGGAGCTACAGCTTCCAAATGACTCGGGTTGGCCACTAGAGAGAGATGGATGTTTTTGCCACTTCGAGTGGGCCGGTCATACGATGTTCCCAAGTGGTACTTCACATCACCACTTCCAGTGTAGCTCCCATCCTCTCCTACTGGCTTGATGCCCCCACTGAACTCGCTGAATATATGCCGGAGTGGCTTTCGCACCACATTGCCCAACACATTCAACCGCCCACGATGAGGCATTCCTATCACTATGCTCTCCACACCACCCTCTGCTGCGGAATCAATCAACTCCTGCACGTACCAATGTCTTAATAAGAGCATCGAGCTAGAATCTGAAGGGGAAAGAAACAGTAAAAAGCATCCGAGAAAATTGTAACCTTGTGGTAGTACACTCTATTTGGACCAAAACTGGACGAAAAACACTCTGGAGTCTCAATGTTTTCACCATGACGCACTTCGGATGAATGCCAATTAATGCTAGAGTCAATCAAAGTGCAGCAAGTGTGTAGACAATTCTTAATGAAGAAGATCAACTCATCAATGGCTCCACACACCAATACCTTCATTCCAGGGATGAGAGTCTCGCATCCTTCTAATCCAAATCGCTTTGCCGCTGTCCACTTCTGAGCTATGAAGCTTTCGAAGTGAGTCCCCCACACCAGACGATCGAAAATCTCCGCACGTCGAGCAGCAGAGAGCGCAACAGGCTGCTCAACACTACAAGAAGATTAGCAATATCATTCGAACTTCAATACTAAGACGTTAGATAAGGTTTGCCAGATCTGGATTAACTTCGATTCCAACGAACAGACTGTTCAATACCTGGCTTTCGATCTTGTCTCTGAGCCAGTTACACTTATCCCGGTCTTGAATGTGCATGTATTCGAACCCTATTGTGTCACAATACGCCTTCTCAAGCCGAGCAATGATGCTCTTTAATGTCTGTGGTTGGTTTCCAGTCCCCAGAATTCCTGTCATTGTTTCAACACCAACGGCGAACTCTCGGTCCATATCAGCAGCGGAGAATCCATAACTCGCAGGGTCTAACTCAGCAGGTGGAGTACGAATGTCTAAATTCAAAGGGTCTAGATTGGCCTTCATGTGCCCACTAACTTGGTAAGCCCTAATCAGCATGGCAACTCGCAAACCGTCCTGAAAGCACGAGAGTTACGACACAGCTAGTAAATCTACATTTAAAGGTGAAGCTCGTGCACGTAGATCAAAAACGGCTCTAACTCTATCATCAGATCAAACTCTAGCGATCGTCCAAATACCTGTGTGGAATTTCCTCCAGCAAGAGCCATTCCAGCAGAAGCGCCACCTCCTCCTCCTCCTCCAGTGAAATTCTTGAAGAAGACTTGCCACGATATGTCCACGCTGTTGGGATCCGCTTCCCACTGCCGTTGAAGCTCTTCCAAGAAATTGCCACTCGTTCCATGTATGAAGTTGTCCTTCAACTTGGAGAGCGGAACAGATTGTGTAGATGTGCTGTAACTCCCACTGCTTCTTCCATGATTCCATCCGAAGCTGAATCCATGAGGCAATGTACCTCGCGCGCTCGGCACCAAGAGCAAATGCCGCAAATTCTTCCTTGCAGCAGCATACCTTCCATATCTGCTCTTCCCTACACTAGCCAGACATGAAACAAATCTGCTGGCCATCTGCACCTACATTACGATACACCACTGCACACAAAAACAACAGTATCAGTATAAATTACCTTCTGCATTTTACACATCAAAATGAATGACCTCTCATAATGTGACCTTCTCTACAAAACTTATTGCAAGCATCGAACCCGAACCCTAATTTTCACCTCTCAGATGATTCAACGTGGCTACATCTCTCATTGCCTCCTCTGCACACTGAATTGGGTTTGACCAAAATCAATGCCGTTTCATCACTCTAAAGCTCGAAACAAATTCAAAATTGCATACATCATACGATTCGCATGGTTTTGGATAACCTCACCGTTACAAAGAATCAAGGTCAGTGCATGTCGATCAATTCAGCAGCACAATCGATCGAAGATTCAGTATCACATTACATACCACATATATTATGCGAGTTAACTAATGACATGCGAAGAAATACCCTATAATCGTGTGACTCCGATGATCTGAGTGAATCTTTTTCCTGTTCTTCCAAGCTGATTGATCAACCTGCGAAACGTTTCAAATTGACGAAGCCTCTGAATTCCATCACGCAATTACACCTACGATTCTGTGGGTGTGCAAATCTCTTTCTTGCCATTCCCGAAAATGGGCTGATCCATGTCCCTTGATCATGCACTAGTCCATTTGTTGTGACCCTTCCTCAAAACCGACATAGTCGAATTTTCCCATGAATGTACAACATGTCATGTGAACTGCCATTTGAAGCCATCAGGTTCGATTGTAGAAAGTAACTTGGCACAAATTTCAGCATGCCAAATGTGCAGTGAAGTGAACCATGCACTCGAACGATCGTTTTTGGACTCTTCTGGAACTTTTTAGGAATTTTTGAAGTTGGACTTGTAGGTGTTTTTAAAATATTCATGGTGAGTACACTGTAAATTAGCCCTGTTATGTACCTACTCGATAGTTGAGTCTATAGAGACATTATTAAACATGCATCAGTTTAAGTCACCTTACCTTAAAGATACAACAAAATGTGTTGGTATACTTAACATTGATCATGTTCTTAATTGTTATAGAGCTTAAAGGTAATATCATGTAAATTATGCTTTTTTTGTGTGTGTTGGAATAATTAATTTTTGGATCGATACAAGGATACTTCAATCAGATCTTTTACTATATGCTATTAACACAAGGCTTCAAATGCATATACTTTCATAGATACAGCGTTTTGTGTATTTTTACTATTTTGTATAAGGAAGTGATTTTGTACTTCATCCATAATTTTCATAGTTTTACCTTCAATATATCTTAAGACACCCTAAGTTTGGGTTTTTGTTGGTGATATTCCACCAACAAGTGACCTATGCAATTTTTACCATGTGACCAAAAGTTCTCTATAAAGAATTTCATCTTTTTACTACTTGAACCTTATTAACCAACAATACTTAAGACGGTGGTATCTCTTTCAACTACATATGTATTATGTATCTAGTTTAGTAAATCACAATATTCTAGATTTTGTAAGGTTTCACTTTTTGATGCAACGAAGAAAGGATATGAGTGGGTCTGTAAATTCTTTAAAAAAATCTAATTCTTAGTATTAGTATTACACACGACCTCATAAAACTACATCGTAAAGAAGTTGTGTTTTTGAAATTGAGGCAGACCCAATATAAAATGATTGAGTTTGTTGTCTTCATTGAACGTTGATGTGTTTGGATTCAAGAACGTACTCAAGTAGAAGCTGAAATTGGATTTAGCAGATAACAAATAACGGGATTATGACATTTACAAGTGAACAATAGAGGATGATCTATCAATAAACAATGTAATGAGAAACTCAATAGAGAATATACATAATTAGGGTTGGGTATAAATCTCAATACAAGTAAGATGTCAGATCCAAAAACAGGTGAACCATGGCCAACATTACTTAAGTACGGAAATCCATCAATTGTTCCAGATGTAAAAGAAGCAGGACCCTCTAAAGATGAAGGAAAGGTAACCTTGTATTTTCTTTCAGAAAATGAAGACAATCTTGTTTTCATTTCACCTAGAGATTATACATTACCAAGATTTGCATCATAAGTTCACTACAATCCATTCAATTTATAACCTAATCATCAAACTTATCTAATTCTAAAATCTACAATCATGCACTAATAAATATTTACATCTTCCAGAAAAAGCCGCCTCAACCACCCACAGATCGCAAGCCTTCTATATCACAAGTTGAAGACATTCTTGATTCCATATTGCCTCCGAGGTAATTTATTGAGTAGAATATACATGAAGAAATCCACATCGTTTCATATTGTTTGCTCTTATTGACAAATAATGGAAGATTGCATGCCTTTGCAGACAATGGAACCATGGAGATCAAATATGGTGTCAAAGGGTTTCGAGTGCCCCTGCTACGCGTTTGGATGTCATTCAACTTCAAGTGAGTAGAAAAACTTTTATTATTTGAATCAATGAAAGCATCCAAAATCACACTCAAAAGTATCTCATTTGTAATCTACTTACATCAACTTAACCCTAAACCGTCAGGAAGGCCCTGACACAGCCAAGAAATGTTCAATCAGACATGTGAGAGTCCCATCACATGCCCTATCCCCGGAAAAGGGTTAAAGTATCTAAGAAGAACACTACTATATCTCTCACAACTTACAACTTATACCAAATGTAGGAAAAACTTGATCAACAATTAGAACATCGACAAGCACGTGAAGTTGGAATATGTCCCATTCGAGAAGAACTCTATGCTCAAGTATGCTAAGAATTTCAATATATATATATTGATAAGCTTTCAATGCGCAAGTAATTCGATAGTCAAAAATATGATAATGGCGACAGAAAGTAGCTCTTATGTACTCATATTGGATGGACACACTGGTGGAAAAAAGTATAAAATTTTGTTGCATTACTGTACTATAGTGTTTTGATGAGCTGATAAGACAAATCTGCATCAATTGTGCGGAGCGAGGGCTTCTGCTTCTGCGAGTTCGAGATGAATTGCGTATGGTAAGACACTCATACAGCAAAGAGGTGTCAATTTCGTATGAAGATGCAAGTGCATTCTATTGAACGGTGCTGTGGATTGATCAGACCATTGCAGCCTACCAAACGTTGTACGAGAGCAGTGTTGCATTTGGGCTGCGGAAAGCTCTTCAGACAGAATATGGAAAATCCCAAATGCTAGCTCGTGCTCAGCAGGTTTGCATGATTCGCAACTTAGTCTCCGGAACTTGCAAAGCTTACTGAGGTTCAACCGATTTCTCGCGTGCTGATATCGATAAATGGCTGTCCTGCAGTTGGAAAACGAGATGAAGGAGTTGGATAGACAAGTCGCTGAATGGAAGGTACATGGTTCTATATTCAACAGAAGCCTCATTAGCCATGACCCTGCTCGTAGTGATGTGGCAAGTCAGATCTGTGGTAATCGACATACGGGTATGGTAGTTGCTGATATGTGTTTGGAATTTCTATCAATGCAGAACAAGTGTGAGACGAATGAGAAGAAAATGGCCGAAACTAAGTCGTACGAAGATAAGAAGCACGCAGAAGAGATAGCGTACTTCAGTAGATCCAACAAGCAATTGAAGGCTCAACTTGAGGCGTTCTTAGCTCCAGCTAAGAAGTAATAGCGAGTTGAATTTGAGGAAACAATTACGTAAGAAGCGTACAAACTCAGAAAGAAGAGAATGTATATAAACTAAGCACAATACAAATTGTAGCGAAAAACAGTGTGAACTTAAGGTCTATTGACTCTAACATCTCACGGAACGCACGACGGCAAGACTGTCGATTAATGAAGAATCACGCATTTGCCCTATACCCAGAATGTGAAGTTGTGAACATGAGAACTTCAGAAAATTGAATGTTTTTCAAGGTAAAAAGGTCAACATTGCTGCCAACTCCTGACTCAAAGAAAGCAACCACCGTCTAACTGGGAAGGGTGCTCGTTAAGCCTACTCTTCATGAAAAGACTTCATCAGATACAATTTACTCAGGCTCTGTCCAGCGAACCTGTTACAGTAGAAATGTCCCAAGTTAGAATTCCACCACTTAAAGTATTACCACACATAGCAGCATGAACGATCGATCGAAAACTATCCAAATATAGTACGACTCGGCACTTTCACATTGTCCATTAAAAGACAGAAATGAAAAAAGTGAGTATGAAATCATACCCGTTCACTTGACTGCAGTAGTTTGAAACTTGATTCGTGATCAAGTAACTATCTAGTCGCGAGGGCTCCGGTAGAGGTTTGAAGATAGGGAGGTTGGGTTCCTCCTCTGGGAGTGGCTCTTCTCCAGACGCTCTTCGGGCAGCATTCTCGGTCCTGTGAAAATAGAATACCTGTTAGACTCTGCTAACATAGATGTGTGGACATGAAACTTCGAAGTGATCTCAGATAAAAACGAACCTTCTCTTTTGAAGCCAGGCTTGTTGCTGTGTTTGCTGCCTCGACAGATTACGATAATAGTATTGAAACTGCACAAGAGAGAAGTGATGATAAAGCTTAATTTTCGGTAAACTTGAGTTTGGCATGTGGTCGATCGTATATTAAAAGTCGTCTAATGCTTGTATGGTAAAAAAACACTCTGTATTACAAGGAGTTCAGGATGCCCCAAATATGATGTTGGCGACTGACGTACCTTCTGTTGCTCCATAGAAAGATCGTCCATACACTCGATCAAGAATTCCAAATTCTTCTCCATGAATGGATTTGTGGACAATGAAAGTCTGTCAAAGTCGCACTGAACACACCCAACCCATCGGCAATAATATTATGCAGCTGTCACGTTCACTGACCCGAAACAGGGCCAGAGAAGCAGCAATTGCTCGCACTTACTAGATCTTTAGAAAGGTATGAGGTAATTACGGAATACATAACTCGCGTGACAGTACCTGGGTGGCCGGAGCTTCAGGTTCCAGCTCAGTCATCAAGGAGCTTACGAGAGCAGAGTTCGAAACCTTCACCTGCAATCGCCACACAGCACACACGACATGAGTTACGACAAGCAATACTCCTTAACCACGTTCTAGGTTTACGAGTCCGGCGACTTACAGAAATTTCCTCGAAAATATCTGTCCAAGCCAGATTCTTCTCCCTCAACCTGTCACACATGAACCATGATTCGTTAGGAAACGCTGAGCTCTCAAGAAACACGAATACATCCCATAGATCTGCAATCGCTACCCCTTACTTCTCTCCATTGAAATTGCCGGTGCGATAAAGCTCCATGAATCCTTCGGACAGCTTCAAGGCCTTCAATGCCAACACTCCTTGGCTGGAACGATGAGGATCGTAAATGATGCAAACGCATCTCTTGATGTTCTCCTGCAAAACCAGTCTCGTGACATGAGAACTAATCCTTTAAAACTGAATAGAATCAAGGTAAGCTGCACGTGACTAGTACATTGTACCAGAGCCCACCTGGTAGTTCAAGAAAGTCTCGATGAGCTCCACCGTTTGGAACGAGCCCATGTACGTTGACTGATACCTAAAATCCAGAAATACTTCAGCGTCAGAATGTCAAGAGATGCATCAGTAACAGTGCCAGGAAAGTCACACTTAGTACTCAGTAACATACGCACCCTCGTTCTGTACGGTATTAGATATGTAATTGAGTCAATGCCAGCCCAAACAGCGCATCAGTGCACCTCCAGATCTCTAGTCTGTTCGAGAACTGACTACTAGTTCCCTTTGCATAAACATTCGGTTGGAAGAAAAGTAATCGAACCCCAGACATTCTCATAAATGGTTAAATTTAGTCTGAGAAGGTAAGACCCGAGAAAGCTGTAAAAAGAAGAAGTGCCGAAGCAATACCAGCCAACGGTGTTGTTATCAATATTGACTTCACGAAGGCAGCGCATCATCTCCAATTGATAATTCGCTCCATCAGTGTCCAAATCATCCTCTTCCTCCCCACCTCGGCTCTATGAGCATGCCAATAACGAGAGCGAGTCAGGATAGGTACTGATCCGTGAAACCATAATACGAGCTAAGTAAGAAACAGATGTATAGAAGACCTAAGATTCAATAAATTCAACCCCTACGAAATATCCTTCCCGTTCCATAAAGTATAAGACCCTAATCTCTACAAAGACGTTCCCCCTCACCCCAAAGCCTAGCACTCCACTCTGTAAGGTTTCTGATCGATTAGGTAAGGTGTTTCAAACATTCGCAAGCGCACTGGGTCTTCTAGTGTACAGGCTAGGTCTGCAATGATACGCCATCATAAAATTCAATGCCACCATTTCTTACTTCTACTAGTACACCTCAACTTCATGCAATTGCTGCTTATATATCTCTCCAAAACTGCCTTCTTACAACTATCAGAGAAATTCGCAAAGTTACTTCCAGTATGTCGAAAGAAGCATACCGGAAATGGAAAGCAGTTGGTGACCTCCAATATGCTCCCAATATCAAGTCCAAGCAGCTGACCAGTCACAAGAGCAGGCATGCACTCTTTGCAGTGCTTGATAATTTTCAAGGCGACCTGCACAAACGAAGTCGTCTCAGAACCCTAATTCAAACAAAGTTATGCATTTGAGCGTTGTAGCCAGGGATCGGGACACGCGTACCAAGCCTTCGATTTGGACCACTCTCAGTGGAACCTCCTCCTTTTCGGTAACTGCTGCCTGAGCGAAGGAACGCATCGGCGCTGCCATATATCAAAACCCGAGAGTCAATGAAGAGAAAAATAATGAAACGATAGCGATACTTAGGAAACCGTAATCTCCGTTGCAACGAGAAGACCGAATCGACTACCCGCTAAAACCCTAAACAAGAATTCCTCGAACCGATGCCGAAAATGCACGAAAAAGGTCGGAATTTTTATGTTTTATGCTTACCGGGATTTCCGTCCGCCATGGTCGAAACTTGAAGCGATCGTTGGGCGATTTGGAGACAAATTGGTGATGTAAACTCAAGCCGCAACGCAGCTGCAGCTCCGGAAAGGAGCTCACACGAATACCGAAAACTGCTTTGTTTCTCCGTTTGTCGAAGATTAGGGTTCCGCCCTACCCAAGCGGGTATCAACCGTTGTATTAGGCGGTCACAGGTTCCACTTCCTCCTCTGTCTTTACATTAAATACACTAAACTAATATTTGGTTGTCTCCACTAATTGATATATAAGTGCCATAACTTTTAACTTTCGATTAAAGAATTTACTAGTTGTGTTCACAAGTATGCTTTCCTAAAAGTACTATAGGGGGTTATTTGCTAAGTTATAAAGTTCATCAAAATATAAAGTTATAGCAAAACTTAATCATAATTTTTAGTGTGATGAATATGAATTTGCCTTCGCCCTTATACGCCCACGAGTTCATTTTTGGGATGATGTACACTCTAAGGCCTCCAAAAAACGTCACATAATGGATTCTCATTCACCAATAACAAATTCATAAGGGTGTATCTCACTAAGTGTACCACAATGTGCAACAATAATAACATTCAAATCATGTGCTTCAAATAGTAAATTGTGAATGCAAATTGGCTTAAAGGGAGCATGGTCTATTTTCCTTCTTTTTGAGTGGGCACTCTTAGGAACTAAACCCTCCAATGTCCCCATACAACAATGAGGCCCTTGCTTCATTTATTCATTTATTGAATCATATTTTAGTTTATTTTTGTTCCTTTAGCTCCTAAGAGCATTCCCAATTGATTAGCTAAAGAGATAAGACTGGCTACACTTGGCCAGGCAAGGGTCGTTTTCCTTTCTCAACGAATTGGTCGTACAACGGATAGCTTTGGCGGCGCACGCCAGATGTAGGAGCCTACAACAGCTATCCATTCGACTTCCACTCAAACACGTCTTTTACTTCAAGTTAACTCCTTTTAGAAGATTTTTTTTTTTCGTTTTTTGGGAAATCACAAGACTTTTGAACAAGTACTCTTAAATTTTTGTTAAAGTATAGTGGAAAGCGAAGTATAACATAGTCATTTAGCTAGTCGGTTATAAAAGGGTGTGGATTCAAAAAGGTTAGAGGAAAGCAAAATATAACATAGTCCTTTAGCCAAGCCGTTGGGAATGCTCTAAGGTTTGTTTTTGGTTCCCAAAAGTCCACCATGCATTGTAATTATGAGATACTATTGGATTATAAATTCATCAACAATAAATTTTACGATGATTAAAACATGGAAAATATATTCAATGAGTACCTTACACCAACCTCTTCAATCCAATAGTTCAACTCTCATTTCTTGAACAACCTTTAAACACTTATCTTGGGCCATGATATCTTCACTTAGTGTTTTTATTTTTTTGAGAAACGTGTTAGGTTGGATCTAAAATCAAGTTCAATCTTAGTAGTAAAACTTTCATATCCATCCAAGGTGTTTTAAATTTGCGGCATGTATTCTTGTACAAGTAGCTCTTTTTTTTTGGGTTTTGAAACAAAAAGGAGGTTTTTCCATTGTAAGTCGATTTTTTATATCAACATTTTATTATATCTACAAGATGTTTTAGGATAACACATATGAAATTTCTAATTTGGATTTTTTATTGAAATATTTTTGGTAGCAGGTTTGCGATCGTATTATAGACTATTTTTTTTTTTAAAAAAAAAAACACATGGATCTTAAGGAGTTGTATCATACACCACTAGATATCAACTTTATTTGTTAGGTTGGTTTCCGTAATGAATCAAGTTCTTGTGATAGAAATCCTAACTCAATTTGAGATGCACAACATAAAAACATAGCTTTCATTGTAGTGCAAGGAAAGACACCACAAGCCTTGGCTTAATGGTCAGGGCTCATGGCCCCCAATGAAGAGGTCGTAAGTTCTATTCCCCATGTCGGCGTGGTGCTTACCAAAAAAGTCCACCCAACTGTGGTGGGGGGTTCTTGGTCCTCGTTGTATGGGTACCTCAAAGCCATTTGGGAGGATGCCATGTCGGGCACTAGTGGCTAGACAGGAACTATCATAGTATTCACCCTGAGAGGGGTTAGTAGTTGTGCCAATGGTGTAATGACCTCCGGACATACATCCAAGTATAGGTCGAACGAACACTGTATTCACGCCAGCCTCTAAATAGGTTGGAGTTTCTCTTCTTCTAGTGCAAGGGATCTGGTTTATGGGACAAATTTCAATAATGCAACTCTATTATTTAAGGCAAAATAAAAATAAAATAAATGATGGTTTTTTTGGAACTTAAGAATTTTTGATATGAAGGTGAACAACAATCTATTTTTTTAGTGTTTCAAAGAAAATGCTTTGTTAGTAGCATTTCTACTCCAAAGTAGAAAAATAGGAAATACATGAAGCAAAATCTAACATAAAAATAGGAAGTATATAAAGCAATGACTTCAAATATAAATCATTACATGAAAGTATGGAGTTTTTTCCAAAAAGCCTTAACTCGTTTCCAACAAAAGCCAAAAACCAAACCATGTTGGATTGATAATGATAACTATAAGTAGATAAGTACTTAATATTCACTTATCAAGTCACCTCCATCATTGTTAACATGAACTATTATGGACATTTAAATTTTTAAACAAGAGTTTAGGGCAATACAAGTTGTTGGTAAAAAAGTAAGAAGACTAAATGCTTGTATTCAACAAGTTATTGCATTGAAGAGAAGCACTAAGAAATCAACATGGTCTTTTTCCTCCGCCGCCACCCCCACCTCCACCTCCACCATGTGCTGGTGCAGCTCCACCAGTTGTGGGTCTAGAAGTACAAAATTAGTGGTGTTAGTTACATTTTTGTTGTGTAACCATATAATCAACATATTCAACTAATTGTATAATACCAAAACAAACAATACAATGTTCCCGTAAAACCGTATCACTAAGTGAGGTTATCATGTAACTAGTACAAGATAGAGAAAAAAATAAAGAGTACTACTTACAATCCCACATAAACCTTGAATGCATCATAGATGCCCCATTGCGCTCCCGTAAGTGTACCAACCATAACAATTCTCAATGGCAGACCTCGTGTAAATAGTGCCGTCATTCCTATATCGCTTATAGCCTACGTAAAATAATTCAAGAAATAGCATATAAGCATACAACAAATAAATAAAATACAAAAAAATGTATGCATGTATTTATGAATCAACACAATCATTTCTAATTTTATTTTGGTTGGTTCAAACATCATTCCTTAACCCCTAAACGCCCAAGGGGGGGTAAAGCTCCTAACGATTGGTAATAATGCTGATTTTTTCAAAACTGCGTAAAAACAAATAAAAGATGAAAATGGAAAATTCAACCGTAGGATCTTCTTTGGAGCATGGCAATTAGTATGACCTCTAAGTTGCATGCCATTTGGAGGTATGGATTTCAAGATCCATGCAAAAAAGGGGTGAAGATCACACCACTAAAACTTTCATGAAAAATCTCTTTCGCCCACTCTCACAAATTGAGGATCAAGGTTTTTACTATTTATCCAAGGAGGGAGTAGAGTAAACCCATCGAGGAGTTGAGCAAAAAAAACGGCGGATGAAAAATCGATGGGATGAAAGCGGGGTTGTGCACCAAAGACGGAGCCTCACATCCAGAATGTCGAAAAACGACACTGTGGGCGCTTAAGGGTTAATGTACTTCATACAAGTTTCGATGATCCAAAAATATATGAATAATTTCAATTTAATATATTACTGTATTTTTGATATGATTGAAGAAAATAATGATTTTTTATTGATAAAAATATGTGAATAACTCAAAGAACCTCATGGACATAACGTATATATACTATAAACTCATAGATATATGGTACTTTACTCCTACACATATCGAATTTTTGCCCCTCAAAAAACATCATCGTTGTTGGAGCGTCACTAGACAAAATTATAGAAGTGTGATATTTAGATTTCAACTATGCAATAGACTTATAATTATTCGTGTACACTAGATTCATAGGCATGGGCTGCAAAGATTGCAAGATTGTAATGAAGCAAAAAACTTTTAAAGTGACACATCAATCCATACCACCTTGAATTGAGAAAGGAATTTCACTATTGAAAAGTAGACTTGATTTTGAAATTTTACACAACAAATCTTGTTATCAACATGCAATAGAGGAAGAATTATGTAGATCAAGTATATGCTAATCCCAACGACTTTCTTATAATTTTAATAACTACATTTTATGTCTAACTAAAAATACATAGTGAACAAATTTAAAAAAATAATTTACCTGACCAATGCTTGCACCTTTCCGACTATTCAAATATGACACTAAATTGTCAGCAGGATGAGATACAACTGCACAAAGTACTCCAGCAATATAGCCAGCTGCAAAACTAATTCCGAGTTGGTAACCTTTTGAACACTTTTCTTTAGGTATTGGCACTACATGTGCATACAAGGCATCCACCGTGGCCTCAAAACTTGTGAATTTCATCATTGTATCTACAATACACAAGACGTCTCCTTAGTACAAATACAAAACAAACTTCATGGTTCAATTTTTACATTTAAGGAGAAGAAAAAGAAAATAACAAAATTGGTGGTATAGATATGTTACTAACATGGTATTTGGCGTCCCCACAAAGGCACAAGTCCACTATATAATCTGCACACCAACCATATCCTCACCAAATCAAAAATAGTTAGTCTAGACCAAAGGACCAAATAGTGTACTAGTTACAATAACTTCGTAACTAAAATATACAAGGCACCACAAAGCCTTATCTTGGAATAGAAGGCTCATGGCCCTCGATGAGGAGGTTGTGGGTTCTATTGTCCATGCAGGCGTAGTGGCTATTATCATAGTCCACCCAACTATGGTGGGGGTTGATATGCCTCGTTATATTGGGTACCCACCAGGTTCTATGGGAGGATACCATGTCAGGTATATTGGGTACCGTAAAGGCCCCCCCGTAAAGGCTAGTGCAATTGTGGGGGTTGTATTGGGTACTCTGAAGGCTCTATGGGGGGAGATCATGTCAATTATATTAGGTACCCTAAAGGCCCTATGGAGGGATACCATGTCAGGTATTTCCAAGGCAAGTTGCACTAGCCGTTGTTTTTTTTCCAAGGCAAGTTGCACTAGCCGTTGTTTCTTTTCCAAGGCAAGTTGCACTAGCCCTTGTTTCTTTTCCAATGCAAGTTGCACTGACTATTGCTTCTCCGATACAATGTCAGGTATTTCCAAGGCAACTCGGGGAAACCATGTTAGGTATTTCCAAGGCAACTCGGGGATACCATGTCAGGTTTTTCGAAGGCAAGTTGCGTATTTCCAAGGCGACTCGGGGATACCATCTCAGGTATTTCCAAGACAAGTTGCACTGGCAGTTGTTTCTAGGTTGTTTCTCATACCATGTCAGGTTGTTTCTCTAGGGAGAGTTTATGCTATGGTACGGATGTATTTCTCAATTGACATACAAGGAGAGTTTCTGCTATGGTACGGACGTATTTCTCAATTGATAGAAATATCAAAGAAAAAGAAAGAATATACGATGATCCATAACATTATCTTCTCATGGATAGTAAATTTGAATTATGATCATATTATGAGAGGTATTTCGTAGATATATTTGGTTGAAAACAAAGAATATGTGGGTACCCTCCAAAGCCTTCAGCTGCAACAAACTTAGACATGCCATCAGTAAGGCCATTGGCAAAGCCAGGCATGGTTTGAACTCGCACTTTGACAGCTTCAAAGGGACACAATGCAATATCAGCAACAAATTCTGCTGATGCGGAGCCAGCTAAAAACACCAAGGACTTGTGCTCCGTAGCAAATGGCTCCCCTGCCATTTCCGCATATGTGTGCTTAAAAAACTCGTACAATCCAAATTTACATGCTCCTTGTAAACTGTATCCAACAATTGTAGGACCCCATCCTTTGTACAATCCCTTTGCACCTTGCTCCGCCATTATCATTTTAAATCCTCCAGAAATAGATGTATACTTTCCTGGATCAATCTAGGAATACACATGATTGTTTTAGTGAACTTTGACTACACTAAATAGGACAACACACTAATTTCTATAAACATGTTATGAGTTTTTACCCTCTACATCACTCAAGATGGGGATCCTTCCAGATCGGTCAAGATGAGTATTGGAATCAATACTCTTGGTAATAAAAACTTATAGCAAGTTCAAATCTTAGAAAATTCCAACACTAATCTACCTATTTAGTGTAGTGTCATCTTATATACATGTGATAAGAAGGGAATAATTATCATATGGTATAGTTATCTATAGAATGAGAGTAAAGTAAGAATTGGAATTGGATTTAAAATGAAATAGGTGAACCTGCATGTTGCACTTCACAATATCCAAAGGTGTCACTCCCGTGTGTGTGATACCACAACTCAAAATGCCTCCAACTGCACAATAGGCATAAAATTCTCCGGTGTAGAGTGGTATTTGTCGTGTCTCGCTAGCTCCTGGAATCATGAACTTACTCCGACATTCACTATTAACTTCTCCACAACCCCTACTTTCAAAACAAGTTCCTCTTCGGAATTGTCTCAAAACATCGTCATGTACACTACCAAGTCCCAAAGTACTACTTCGCCTCCTGCTACTACAAAGTGATGGAGTACATCCTGCAGCAATCCCATTTAAAGCAGCCACCGCCCTTGAACTTCTATACAAATAATCGGGCATCAATCTTTGATTCTCCGAAAACGCCATAGTGGAAGACCTTACGATCTCTCAGAAGTCGTTTGCGTTTTTTTTTTTCCTCTCTTTGCGACCTAATTGCTTGTAACCTTCCATTTCAATCTTTGTATTAAAAGGTAGTGAAAGAATAATGTTCGATGTTCTTCATTGTTTCTTTCTTCTTTTTCTTGTTTTGAAGGAAGATATTCTAGGTATCATCAAAAACTTCGAAGAGAAGGAAATATTGAAACTCTTTTGGGCTGCAAATTTGATTCACAACTTCAATGAACAATCTACAAGTCTACATCTCCAACCAAATCATGCAAATATAATTTAAAAGATGCAATCAATATTATAGGTTTATTATTGTGTTGTGAACAAAAATTTCAATATTTTACCCTAAAAATGAAAAATGATATGCTTCATATTTCATTGTCGAATTAGTGTTTTGTAAAAATCATACATCGTTTATTGAACATTATTGAACATAGAAATTGAATGAAACAAGTGCATCGTAGGGTATACCACATTGATATTGTTACGAACTCCAATATAAAAATTAGTTGATCAATACAACACCAATATAGTGTGGTGTAGATCTTTGGGAGATTTGAGTGCCACCAAGCTTGCAAAATATTTGAAAGCTATGGCAGTTATCACCATACAGAGGTGATCTTCTATATTGAAGATGGAAATTATATAGACAAAAAACTATGATATTATTTTCAGACTAACTAATAACAAGACTCAAGACCCTCTTCAGTGAATCAACCATAGATCAATATTCTATAGTAACTTTAACTCCAACCTTTGCGATTCATATTATTAATTCAAATCAATATCAAATATGCTAAAGTCAACCAAAATAAGTTTAAACTTAAAATCTCATAAAAAAAAATTCGCCATTTATTGGCATGTAATAACCATATCATGTAAATTGAAATGGTTTTAACCACTCCACATTTCTCATTTGCCTACTATAAAACCAACTCCCTTAACATCATATACAACCATAGTGATAATAGACCAATTCCATTACTACATCCATAGTGATAACAATAACTCATTTGCTTGCTATAGAACCAACTCATTTGCCTACCATTGGTTGCCTGCTATAGAACCAACTCATTTGCCTACCATAGAACCTATTTGCCTGCTACATTTGCCTACCATAGAACCTATTTGCCTGCTACAGAACCAACTCCGTTAATATCATATACAACCATAGTCATAATGAACCAATTCCATTACTACAACCATAGTGACAATAGTAACTAGTGAAAATGCTAAATTCTACAAATATAAAAAAAAAGAGAATATTCATACAAGAAATGTAGGAATGATGCAATGAGCTTTGATTGAGGAGTCAATGATAAAACTTAAAAATAAAATCCAAATTTGAACATATAGAGATATCTGCTATATTGAAGTGAAAAAAACTTCAGATTGTACCCCTATTTAACACATGGGTATTGACAATAACTCTTGATATTGGATGCCCTCGAGTATCCATCAATTTCAGAGACGGACAGGACATGATATCCAAAGTGCACGCTCATTTGTATGAAATTCTAGTGGTTTTGTCAACTGAACAATACTTTAATCATGAAATCTAAGGCAGATCTGTGGACCACATTCATTCTCTACTGAGGCTGGGAGATTCATAAAATCCAAGGCCAAAATCAGGTGCTACCATGTCTACAAGGCGCATGAACGAATGGTATTCGATATAACGAAGACAGTGTTGAGTTCAAACAATGGAGAAATGCTTTACCAGAAATCCTCACAAGAACACTGGCCGTTGTGAAATCTATGGAACCTGTTGGAATCCCTGGCTATGATTTCCCGACCCACGACCTTGGAGATGAATTTGGAGGCCGTGTGACAATCACCACAGATCCTGAGATTCTTGAAGATGCGGATAGGGGTCTCAGGAGGAGAGCTGATGAGTCCATACGCAATGGCAAGGCGTTCACTGTGCGAGCAGAGCACCGTTTCCTGGTGTGCTTGCCCCATGTCATGCAAAACGAAGCGCGTGTCTGGGGCATACCCGGCCTCTCCCATTTTGGCAGCCAATCTCCCCAGCTCCGCATAAATCTCCTCCGTTTTGGGGTGAGATCTGTCATCTGCAACGAACTCGTGAATGGTGTTGTTCACTTCTATCCAGCTCTTGCCTGGCTCCTTCCTCACCCCTCTCCCGTCCATCACCCTCCGTATCTTCGCAACGTCGTCCCAGCGAGCCACTGCAGCATACACATTCGATAGCAGCACATACACAGCGGCGTTGTGTGGATTTAGTTTTAGCGCTTCGTCTGCAGCCTGCTCTGCCAGCTCCACATTGCCATGTACCCTGCAAGCTCCCAGAAGCGTCTCCCAAACAGCGGCATCTGGTGCACACGGCATTTGGTGGATGAAGGTCTCGGCTTCTTGCAACTTCCCTGCGCGCCCAAGTAGCCCCACCACGCAGCCGTAATGCTCTATTGACGGAGAAATTCCGTACTGGCTTTCCATCACGGAAAACTTCTGATAGCCTTCCTCGACAAGTCCTGCGTGGTTGCAAGCCGAGAGAATGCTGGTGAATGTCGAGCCATCTGGCTGGACTCCTGCACTTTCCATCCAGTTGAAGTATGTAAGTGCTTTCGCAGCAAGTCCATGTTGTGAGTATCCGTTGATCATCGCATTCCATGTCACCACATTCTTCTCCGGGATGTTGTCGAACACGTTCTCCGCCTTTGTCAGGTTCCCACACTTGGCATACATGGTGATCAGCGCTGCAGCAACATGTATATCGTTGGAGAATCTCCTTCGAACTATCTCGGCGTGCACTCGCTTGCCTTCCTCCATTGCTGAACAGCTAGAGCATGCATTCAGTAAGCCAATGAAAGTGAACTTGTTCGGGGCTACACCTTCCTCCTGCATTTGGTGCGCAAGTTTGAGTGCTGCTTGACCTTGACCGATGTGAGCGTATCCTGCAATCATCCTATTCCACGAGACAACGTCGCGATTCGGCATTTGATCGAAGACTCGTTGAGCGTCAGTGATACTCCCGCTTTTGGTGTATGTGTTGATAAGAGAGTTTCCCACGCCAGTGTCGAGTTCATAGCCACTGTTTAGAATGAAAGAGATCACGTTCTTTCCTTCGTCCGGAGAGCTTGTGCATGCTTTGAGGATGCTACTGAAGGTGGCCTTCACGGGACTTAAACCTTCGGTTTGCATTCGCCAAAAGAGCTCAAAGGCATTAGTGTTGTCGCCGTGCTCCGCACACCCGCCGATGATCGCTGTCCAGGAAAGGACGTCGCGGGAAGGTAGGTTGTCGAAAACTTCCCGGGCGTCCTCCAAGCTGCCACATCTAATGTACATATTGATCAGTGCATTTCCCAGTCTCGCATCTAGCTTGAAGCCGCTTCCAGTGATGAGCTTGTGAACTTCCTTTCCGAGCTCCGAGTCCCTGCACGCAGACAGGATACTTGTGAAAGTGATAGCGTCGGGCTGGTATCCTCTGTTTCGCATCTCCTGGAAGAGGTTGATAGCGGTTTCACTGCTGCCATGTTGCCCATGAGCTGCAATTATGGAGTTCCAAGAGATGACGTCCCGTGCTGGCATGTCGTCGAACACCTTCTGAGCCTCACTTACACTTCCGCATTTCCTGTACATGCTCATGAGTGCATTTCCGATCTGCACATTGGACTGGACTCCATTTGTCAAGATATCCTGATGGATCGCTTGCCCCTCTGTCAATGCTGCTGGGCTCCCACACGCACTGAGAAGGTGCAGAAAAGTGACCCTGCCCGGCTTCACTCCCGCAGATTGCATCTGCTTGTAAAGCTTCATGGCCTCGTCACGATCTTCCCCTCGGGCATAAGCAGCTATAATAGCATTCCAAGAGATCAGATCCTTCTTGGGCATGTTATCGAAGAACTCACGAGCTCTTCGCAGGTTCCCACATCTAGCAAGCATGCTGACGAGGGCGTTCCCTATTCGTACGTCCGAGAGGAGACCAGCTTCACTAATGTGGTCATATATAAGCTCGCCTGATGACAAAGTTTTTGAGGTGGAGCAGGCGTTCAGGATACTTATATATGTAACTTTGTTCGGCACGACACCCTCAGAGCGCATTCGGTGGTACTCCGCTAAAGCCTCGTTGTGTTGTCCATGCTGAGCAAGTGCTGCAATCATGGCATTCCATGCAACCACATCTCGACCAGAAATTTCTTCGAATGCTTGCTTGGCACTCACCACGTCCCCGCACCGAATAAACATTCCAACCAAAGCGGTGCCAACACGAACATCCGACTGCAAACCGGCCTTGACAATAAGCGCATGTATCCTCTTGCCCTCTTGCAAGGAATGAAACGCATCAAGCACATTGATGTAGGTCACTTTGTCAGGAGAAATGCCCTCCTTCAACATCTGTTCATACATGCTGACGCACTCCTTCATATTCCCCTGACGTGCGTACATTCCAAGCATGGCATTATAAGAGACCACATCTGGATGAGCCATTCCGTTGAATAAGTTACGAGCGGCGACAAAATCTTCACACCTGCCATACATGCTGAGAAGCGAATTCTCCACCCGGGGATCACGGTGGAACCCAGCGTTGATGATCCGAGAATGCAGAAACTTGCCATCTTGTAATGCTGCAGGACTTGAACAGGATGTCAACATGCTGATGTAAGTAATCTTGTTTGGAATGAAACCTTGCTCCTGCATCTCTTCGAAGAGTTGGAACGCCTTCTTCTTCAACCCTTGCTGGGCGCACCCTGAAATCATCGAGTTCCAAGAGATCAAGTCCCGGCGGGTCATTCGACTGAAAATGCGGTGAGCGTCCGACAGGCTTCGGCACTTAACGTACATGCTAATGAGCAAGTTGCTGAGGAAGATGTCATTCTCCACCTCAGCATTTTTCATCTGCATGTGAATTTGCTTCGCCTCAGGAAGAGACCGATTCTTGGTGCCCATCTGCAGAAGTGCAATGTATGCCGAACGATCCATCTCATTTGAGTTACCCCTCATCTCTTTGACAAGGGCCACGTCTACGGATGCGCCAATCTTGGGCATCTGCTGCTCTGATTGTAGCCATGCTCTCGTAGAAATGAGGCGAATTCCAACCACCCTGCATAATCTGCAAATCAAAACACACTCAAAAAAGGAAGCTCTGAACCCTAAAGCTTAAACCCTAAACCCTACAATCCAAACCACCACGCTGACCTAAACCCTGACCAAGAACAGCAATTTGTGTGCTAGAGCAACCAAGGAGGCAATTTCTTCAACACGAAATTTTCCCGGAAGATGAGAGGTACCTTCTTGCAGGTGATTGCTTGTGCGATCGAATCACGTTCCTCCAGAAGCGGCGGTACATCGAGCCAGCTCATAGCAGCTCAATCCACGCTCATCGGGAGGCCAAGGCTCCTCTATCGGCACACCTTATCATGCGTGTTCCCCAATTCACTCTATCTTGCAACAGATGACGACGATACCGCCACTGACACAAGTTTCCTCCGCCGTCGCAACAGGCAATCTACAGCCTTATCATCGTCATAAACCAACATAATCAATAAAAAGCATGCCTCACCTTCACGGTCACGGTCGCACACAAGCTTTACAGCGAATCATTCTCGAATGTCGGGTATTACAATTCAAATCGACGCCACGCGCAGATGTCAATTGAGCACCAAAAGCGGGATCTCAATTCGCACGATAAGGACTCTGTTCGCAATGGTTCAAGGTCCACGTTCTCATCCATCACATGAGGGGCCACTAACCGAGGGCAACGGATGAGCATGCGCTACCACGTCATCGCTGGTCTGCAAAAGCACTACTGTAAAGATTGAGGAAGGATATTCTGTTGGTGTTATCCGATGAACTTGCCGGGCGCCATCATAATGTACCGGGCCCGTCAACACGTTACAGGGTCTTCCTTGAGTGCTTCCTTCTTGACATATTGTATTTGCGTACCGACGAACAGATTCTCACTCACGTTTACTTCACCTTGTGTGTGTCTCTGCCGGCATACATGATGCCTGGGGAGCACGCAATCGCCTCCATTGCATTGTACAATCTCTCGGCGAGTCCGTCATCAATCCGATCCACGGCTCATCCTCCTAATTGAATGTCGTTGATTGTCTGCCGTTTTTGAATGTATCCGATCGAGGGGGGTTTGCGTATTGGCAGTGACAGAGAGGGATGTGTGCCGTATCGATGAAGACGACATTTAGGGTAGAGCTTGTGGATTCGAGGTCGAGTTAAGCTAGAGTGAAGATTTAGGCGGTCTGGTGAGCAAGCACCATGAAGAGGTTTGTGTACATTAACGATCGGGATCACTCTGGTGGCCAGCACTGCAGTAACAAAATCTCCAACACGAAATACAATCTCTTCAATTTCATTCCCAAGAATCTCTGGGAGCAGTTCAGGTGCTTTGTCTCTTTTTCTCTCTGCTTGTCTCCGTTGAATTGCAGCTGGATTGAGCCGTTTTCGTTTCCATTCTAATGAGATTAGGTCAGGCAATGATCCTGAATGATGTGCTGTGATTGCAGCCGGTTTATGAACAAATACTTCTTGTTGATCGCCATTCTGCAATTGTGGCCGCTGATCACGCCTGTGAGCCCTGTGAGCACATGGGGTCCTCTCATTGTGATCTTTGCGGTGTCGGCAACCAAAGAAGCCTGGGATGACTATGGTCGCTACTGCTCGGACAAGGAGTTCAATGAGAAGATCGTCCGGGTCGTGAAGAAGGGTGTCGAGACTCCTGTATGTTATCAATTCTCCCTGTTTTCTGAGGTTCCCATTGCTTCTCGATTTTCGATCATTGCGGTTCATTGCGGAGCCCTCTTGTCCATGCTTTTCTCAAGCGAATGTGAGCCTTTTCCACTTGATCCGTGCTGGAGCACTGAAAGTGATGGAATTAGGGTTTTAGAAGACTTGACTTCGTATCATAGTATTTGGTACTTTGTAATCTGCATTGTTTCGACCGAGTCCAGCGCACTGAATTATCGATTTTGATGCGATTTAATTCACATGACTCGTGCAATCGGTTCTCTGTAAATTCGAGCCTCGCCCGTCTTTGCGAATTTCACTCGAATTAAGTATTGGGCCTGGAATATCTGATCCCTGAAATGGCTCATTTCATTTTTATGTTATGTTTGGAGGAGAGATGGCTGTTCGGAATGACCGATCAATTAACAATCTTATGTTCATTTGCAGATTCAAGCACAAGGAATCGAGGTTGGGGATTTGGTCATGCTGCATGAAAATGACGAAATTCCATGTGACCTGGTGTTATTGGGCACGGCGGAGCCCTTGGGGCTTTGTTACATTGAAGTAAGTCCGAGGTAGATTGTGCCCTCATACTTGTATACTAGTACCGAGTTCAATGGGCAATAAATTCGCTCAGATGATGGACACCCCTTATGAGTTTATGAGGGTTTTATAGTGACAGTTTAGCTTCAAGGCTTCTGGTTGTCTCAGAGAAACTGAATAATCTGCTTGAACGTCCAGACATCCGCTTTGGATGGGGAGACGGATCTAAAGACTAGAGTGATACCTGCAAACTGTCATGGACTGTCAAGTGAAGAGGTGCTCAAACTGAAGGTATGTGGCTTGCAAACCATCGCTAAAATAGGTATTGAAAATGTAACAACAAATATTGGATGTTAAAATAGGTATTGAAAACGTAACAACAAATATTAGATGTTATTACGGTGGATGAGAAGCGTGTAATTGTTGCAGGGGGTGATGGAATGTCCAGAGCCTGACCGAGACATTCTCAGGTTTGATGCAAGAATCAAGATTTCTTCACCAATTGAGGACAATGAGTTCTCTCCCTTGACTATCAAGAACACTCTATTGCAGTCTTGTTATCTTCGCAACACAGAATGGGCTTGCGGAGTAGCGGTTTACACAGGTTAGACTCATCTACAGATATACTTGCATTTCGAGGAACATGAGGGCTTTACTTATGCCGTGGAAATGTCCAATTCTGCTATCAGGCAATGAGACAAAGCTCGGGATGAGCAAGGGTATTGCAGAACCAAAGCTTACAGCTGCGGATGCCATGTTAGACAAGCTCACAACCACCATCTTCATTTTCCAAATCGTGGTGGTTATGATCATGGGTGTGGCTGGCAACATTTGGAATAATTATGAGAAGAGGAAGGTTCGTACAAATGATTTTCTGTCAATTTAGGGCCGTCAGTGGTTTTCCTTTTACATGAGTTTTCAAATATTTATCAACATTTCAGGTAGAGAGTCTTCATAATTTGTGACTGTCTTGCAACTGTTAGAGGCAATACTGTGCGCGAGCATGATGAAGACGGTTACTAACAGTGGTGCATGATTAGTGCTACAGATTTGGTATTTGCGGTTTCCGTTAAAATCAGAATGGTATGACTTCTTGGTCATCCCGTTGCGCTTTGAATTACTGTGCTCTATCATGATTCCTATCTCAGTCAAGGTATGAGACGTTTCTTCTGAATCAATCAATAATATAACGTTGTTGATTACGTTTGAGAGCTCTTAATTAGAATATTTTCATATATCAAATTCGTGGGTTGATGCTTCTTTACTGCCTCTGCGTTAAAGGATTGAGCTTGTAGAACTGATGTCTTGTATATTATATTGTAAGAGAATGCATTGAGATTGGTATCGAATGTTCATATTCTGTTTCTATGTGGAGCAGGTCTCGTTGGATCTGGCAAAGAGTGTCTACTCAAAGTACATAGACTGGGATCTTCAGATGTATGATCCACAGACAGGCACTCCAGCAGTTGCAACCAAGTGCGTTTCACTCTTCAGTCTATCTTGTCATGAAAAGTGATCCGATGATCTTTTGATTGCTTGCTCGGTAATTGAATTTCCAATTTTTGATGCTGCTCCTAGTTTTGAGTGAGAAGTTTTATTGTCTTGTTCGCTGGTTGCAGTACAGCTATTAGTGAAGACTTGGGACAGATAGAGTACATCCTCACGGACAAGACAGGGACCCTCACTGAGAACGTGATGGTGTTCAAACGCTGCTGTATAAATGGTGTATATTATGGTAACGTTGCTGGTGATGCTCTTGCAGGTTAGTCTTTTACACGGGAAAAGCACCTGTATTATATAACTTTATTAGCTGATGATTTCCCGAGTTTGGTTATTTGATAGGATATCATACTGATCGATATGGAATACATGTTCAGTTGATGCACAAAAACTGTAATAAGGAGTTTGTTCTTTCTTGCTTTTACAGTTCCACTTTATAGGGTTACGTAATTCAACAGAAGATTTAAGTTTGTTGTGTTACTGAGGTTTTCTTTCGAGATGATTTTGTGGCGAATGTGGGGATGTGAAAAACTGTTCTTACTTCACAGGTGCTTCGTAGTATCTGACGTGTTCCTGGTTATACAGATGAAGACCTCACGCGTGCCATAGTCGAAAAGGTGCCTGAAGTTCTCAAGTTTCTGATGATCATGACCATCAACAACACCGTTGTGCCACGCACAAGGTAGGAAATTGCATCTGGTCTTGGATTTTGATCTGTCATTTCTGATTCGAAGCTCATTTGTTCACAAGCCATGCATACCTTACCGGATAGGTGTGGTTTTTCCATTTCACAGCTGGTCCACATGACGATAATTCGATGACCTTTGTTTGACGTTGTGCTGGGGCAGTGGAGATGGGCGTCTTGTATATAAGGCACAGTCACAGGATGAGGAGGCGCTCGTCCAAGCAGCTTCTCAGTTGCAGATGGTCCTTTCTTCCAAGAAGGGATCATATGCTGGTGAGCATCATGCTCATTTCGTTTTTGTTCACTGTGTCCATTTATATTCTTCTTTGCTGTCTTCAAAGTCACCTTCATATGTACACATCACCGTCCATTATGTGAAACTTCTACTCCTATTGAAGTAGTCGACATCCGTAGAGTAGAGGGCGTGCTTATGTTATCAGAAGCATGAAATGTGCACACGAAGCTATTTATATCAAGTGGAAGTATCTGAGACTTGAACATAATCATTCGGGTTTGTATTCTGCAGAGGTGAACTTCTTAGGTGAGGTATTGGAGTTTGAAATTCTCAATGTGTTGGAGTTCACATCCGACCGCAAGCGCATGTCGGTAGTAGTCCGAGATTGTGCTGCAGGAAGTCTGCATCTGCTCACAAAAGGCGCCGACGAAACTGTTTTCCGCATACTTAGAGCTGGTAAGCTTGCTTCAAGTTCAATTTGAGCCTCTGATAGCGGCAAATGCTCGAATGTCGGTCGTGTCTTGAGCATTCTAGTCCTGTACAACAACACTTACAAGCTGATTGTTTGCAGGTGAATCAGTGCAGCCAGTGGCTGATGCTGTTGACCAGTATTCTCAGCTCGGTCTCAGAACGCTCTGTTATGCTTGGAGGGACCTTGACGAAGAAGAGTACTCAGCATGGGCCATCAGATTCAACGAAGCAAGTGCCGAAATACTGGATCGAGAGGTTAGTCAGTCTCATTGAGGCAGCAGGCTATTCGAGCCTGTAACTGCCAACAACACTATCTGGCTGGGTCAAGAGCTAGTCGAGTAGTCATGTGTAATTGGGGACCAACGTGAAGGAATATTTATCGAATAATTCCCACAGTTCGTCTTGTTGTTCTTGTCTTCCGAAATTGTTGATGCATACACGTGGCTTACAATATATGTCTCGTCGAATTTGGGATGGGTGCCTTCACAGTTGAAAATCGCAGAAGCTTGTCAACTTCTGGAGAAGGATTTGGAGTTGCTGGGTGCATCTGCAATCGAGGACAAGCTACAGGTGAGCCTTTATTTGTAAATACGCGTATTCATCAGCAAGTATTTTGTATTTGGTTAAGTAGGGACTGGATTTTGTAGTACCTCTGTGACGCAGTATCTCTCAATTTCAACAGAGACCTCAAGACTCACTTTTAACAGTATGGGAGTATGTTGACAGGATGGAGTTCCCGAAACCATTGCGTCTCTGCGAAAGGCCGGGATAAATTTCTGGCTGCTCACGGGAGACAAGCTGACCACTGCCATACAGATTGCACTTGCGTGCAATTTCATAGTGGCAGGTATGTCATTCTCAGATTCTGGAATGTGGACCGTGGACTTGGAGCATTGATTTACAGCGGATGTCTAGTTGTGCTGCATTCATTAGGAATTTTAATGCATGTGAATGCTACTTGGTTGCAGAGCCGGAAGGTCAATTACTTAAGATTCAGGGTTCTACGCCCACTGAAGTGGCTGCCAGTATAGAGCGGGTGTTGCAAGTGTTGCGCACTAGAAGCCCGGAGAATATAAAGGTAATCGGCGGAGTGTACCACTTTTCTTGCTAATTTTTATCTTTCTCTACTGTCTTGTGTAGTACCAGAATGAAGTGACTAGTTTTACGAACGGAGTATGTCAATGGTGTATTTCTCAGAATGTCGCATTTGTGATCGACGGATACACTTTGGAGCTTGCTTTGGAGCATGAAAGGGCGGCTTTCACGGACCTGGCGTTGTTGGCCAAAACAGCTTTATGCTGTCGTGTTACTCCATCGCAGAAAGCAGACGTATGTTTCTTGTCCTGTGAAATTTCTCTGCTGGAGATAACTTGTCCACTTAAATCACCAGAGAAAACATGTGTCTAAACATCACTTGTGTCTAAACATGCGAAATTTCGAACTTACTGCAGCTGGTTAGACTGGTCAAGAGTTGCGATTTCAGAACACTAGCGATCGGAGATGGAGGCAACGATGTGAAGATGATCCAGGAGGCTCATGTTGGAGTAGGCATCAGCGGCCGGGAAGGTTTGCAGGCAGCCCGGGCCTCGGATTACAGTTTTGGAAGTAAGTGGCCTTTCAGTGTTCGTTAGAATCAACTGTTCTAGTCACTAGCTGTTGTACCCGTTGTTGGATCAATGTACTAGTACTTTCCTTCAAGAGCCTCACTCGACTGGTGTTGGGATCTCTCGCTTTTGTAAGATAAGTATGTGGCGGGTGCACATAGATCAGCTGCACTCGGTCAGGTTGGGTGAATAGATGTCGACAAGATCAAATAGCTGCACTTCGATTCCATTCTTGTCAACGAGCTGATCATCATTGAACTTGGAATACTTATTGCAGAATTCAAGTTTTTAAATCGGCTGATATTGGTGCACGGAAGATATTCGTATAATAGAACGGCCTTCTTAGCCCAATATTCGATCTACAAGTCACTCGTGATTTGTTTTGTTCAAATCTTGTAAGCTTCTGCTCAGTTTGATCCTTTTTCAGTTTTTCTTTAGAATGGATGCAATTGCGAACGGATGATTGGGACGTGTGGTGGCTCTAACATTTTGACTTGGTGCTTTCAGATTCGCATTCATATCTGGTGTCTCAGGAACTAGTCTCTTCAATTCATTGAGCCTAATGGCATACAATGTAGTATATACCAGCATCCCAGTCATGATAACGTCACTGCTTGACAAAGATCTCTCGGAGAAAACTGTCATGCAGCATCCAGAGATTCTCTACGTCGCACAGGCGGGGAAGTAAGATTCGTTTCTTAATCCATTGTTCTACTGAGAAGATAGTGCACTCGTCTTTGACTCTGATGCTTGCTGTCAACCTTGGATTTCTCAAAGATTGTGGCTACTGAGCTGAATCATTGTTTCCTCGACTACAGATTAATGAACCCGAGCACATTCGCTGGCTGGTTCTTACGCTCAGTCTACCATGTAAGCTTCACATTGTCTACCTGTCTCATTTGGTTCCTCATTGTACGACCTTTATTATAATTAAAATATTCTGTTAGTCTCAAAAGGAAAAGAGGATATACTCTTTGCCTCCATGATTTCAATTTGTCCCAACTTGTCTGGAGTTAGGGCAATCCCTGAGTTGTGAGAGATTTCTACTGTCCAGGCAATCGTTGTCTTCGTGGTGACCGTCCGCGTTTATGCGTACGAGAAATCCGAGATGGTGGAGTTGTCGATGGTGGCCTTGTCAGGTTGCATCTGGTTACAGGCCGTCCTTGTGGCGATTGAAACCAAGTAAGACTTCTCGTCTCCCCAGCCTTTATTGACGGATTTGTAGTTTTCTTTCGTTGGGAATGTGTCATGTTGGTTCTCTGCTGTGATTAAAAGGTCAGAAGAGAGACACGCCGTGCATGAATTCATTTCTTCCTTCCGTGTTTTGCAGCTCTTTCACCGTGTATCAGCACTTGGCAGTTTGGGGCAATGTAGTCATCTTCTACATACTCAACCTCATCTTGAGCTTACAGAAGCACTATGGCATGCACACCATCATGTTTCGTGTTTGCGCTGATCCAGCATATTGGTTCGCCATTCTGGTACACACTGCAATCGAATACTTTGCATGAATTTTCAATGATCCGAAGCAGTTAAGATGAATAAGATCGTGGGATAGGGTAGTCGAGCTGACTTGGACCTGCATGGATTGTATTGTGGCTGCAGCTGATAGTCGTTGCGGGAATGGGACCTCTGACGGCACTCAAATTCTACCGATCCACGTACAGACCGAACGCCATCAACATGCTGCAGCTGCTGGAGCGGCAGAAGCCCAGTGGTGTGTCCGTGGAGTCAGGTGCAAGCAGCTCGAGCTCGTCAAGATCAGTAAGCAAATCCAATTCCAGTCAAGGCTCGGTGTTTGAACCGCTGCTGGCTGGCGAAGCCAATGCCAGCGGCAGAAAGAACGGTAAAGTGTCGTCTCCTGATTTTTGGCCTCTCAGTCCGGAAGGACGGACTCTTGGAAACAAATGAGCCTGCCACGCTCTTATGAGTAACTTATACATTCATTGGGGGGTATAGTTTCTGTATATCGAAATGAGTAGGAACACTCCAGATAAAATTCTGTTGTGTTGAATTTCGCTATCATTGTAATAAACAAGGTTGTACGGAAAGAGCTGCAACCTATTGACTGGGCTAGGTCGGCTGTTCAAAAGTGATCACTTTTCAGATTCATCATACTCTAGAGGCGATGGAAGAAAATTCTCGGTGTATCGATATGTGCTTGTGATTGGACCGGATCACCAGGTCAAACGAGAAACTTTTTTAGTGACGTGTGGCAGAGAAGGTCTCCTTCTCTTGCAAGAGCTGAACATGTGTCCGAAAATGAACACATAAAATAATACTTGTTGGGAAGAATCCGCCAACAAATGTTGTTGGAATCTTGTGACCCATATTGACGGTTCTGTTGCAACAGCCCAACTGGAAAGAAAGCTAATTTAAAGTGGAACATCGTGGGTAGTCTTCTGCATGGGTTTTACACGTGCAATTAAGAGGCTCCTATCAGATAGAAAAGTAGTCAAATCCTTGTGTTGATAAGGCACATGGGCGGATTAGTGCTGGAAGTCGTCTGCATGTCTCCAATTTCAGGGCTGAGTGAAACTTATGCGAACATGCAGATAGATATTTATGAGGAATATATATTTCATGCAGGGCTAGCAAAGAATTCGCTCTCCCTCGGCACCTACTCCCAGAATATGTACTACTTCGGGAACCGTACTTACACGGCCCAGCAAAGTGAAATCTCAACCGATTCTAGAAAGACTGCAATAAGACAAGTTACACAAGAGTTTCAGGCTTTCAGCGCACAAGGGAATTGTCCACGAACTGGGGCCGCTGGCACCAAAGTACCCGCCACGTTGTAAAAGACGCCAGCCAAGTGCTCGATTGCTACCGAGGCATCTCTGACATCTGACATGGCTCTCCCGCCCACCCAGCTTGTCTCTCGAATCTCGAGTTTACACTGCACCTTATCTGACTTATCCCGACTAGCCTCAAAAATTACCCTTTCTTTTTATGCAAGATGAAAATTTTCAAATTTTGATTTATTTTCGGGTTTGTAACCATTGGATCTAGCACCTTCCTTGTATGTGTATGTGTAAATCAAATCTCACATTCAAATTCCTTACCGGTTGTGAGATTGTACTCTTCAAAGTTGGAGAAGGAGTTGTTTTGCCTTGTTGTAGAAAGGGTGACTGGTTTATTGAGAGGCTGAAATAACCATTTTTGGTAGATGTGAGGCTTTTCAAATTCTTGTTCCTTGGTGAGTTAGGAACATCTCTATGCAATTTTTACCCTCATACAACCTATAAAACCTAGAGAAATGCTTGAGTTTGTACATGGAGGTATGCAGAAATACATACAAAGGCTAGTCTTTGACAGTTAAAATGGCATGTGAGGAATAATTGCAGTGAGATATCATGCTTAATAACCTTGTTTAGGTGTCCAAAAAACAAAAATTGAAAAAAATTACATTAAATTTTCTACTAATAAAACTTGGATAAGCTACACCTTGTATTACAACTACAACAATAACTTCCATAGCTAAGCTCAACTAAGTAAGATATAAGTTTATAGCTTCCATGGGGACCCTTTCAAAGGAGGTGATTTTAGTTGGCCTAAGCTTTCAAAATGTAGAGATCTTCAATTTGGACAGTTTTTGAATAATTTGAATCAAAAAGTAGGATTTGCAACCCTATTTTACTTTAACGAGTCTCTACTTAGAATTCTGAAACCAATTACATACAAGTAGGGGCAACCCTTACCGTTCCTTGGTGATCAACTCGTTGGCCCCATATTAATAGATATTCCTCTCAAAAGTGTCCTCAATGGGCCCTAACTACTTATTCTAACTAGTTGCCGTTCATGTGAAGAGTATATCAAAGAGCCACAAAGTAACCCTCTTGTGCACTTTTACTTTAAAAAATTTCTTTTGCACTTTTACTTTAAAATTTTATTTATATATATGATACATAATATATATATTATAGTTTTATAATTTTACTTCTATAAGTAAAACCTTTCAAGGCATACAAAGAATTACAGCATAAAATTCTAAGGTAAGCTCCCCAAGCATACTAAATGTAACTATGTGTAATCCACACGACTTGGTATGTACTACTAAACATTTTTATTCTTGATGGAAGGATTTATCGATTGCGATCACAATATAACCTCCCTCCTAGCAATACAATATGACCTCCCTCCTAGCAATACAATATGACCTCCCTCCTAGCAATATGAACAAACAATTGTTAGTTTTGTGAAAAAAGTGAAAAGGTTGTAGACACTCAATACAAGCAACATATAACATCACAACACTTAACATATATTTTAGTGTAGTGTAGAGCAAGTTAATAAACTTTTGTAAGACCTTATAGTTAACATAGGAGCTACGCACTCTCCATAGAGAGGCCAACGGTTGAGATTTTATTAGAAGTAACAAGAGCCATCAAAGAGTCCTAGTAGAGCCCCCTTGTCTGGTGGCCATCGGGTTATTAGCATTACGAACGGACACTTCATTCACGCCAGCTCCTTTGAAAGGGACTGGAGTTTCTGTCTATCTCCTAGTAGAGTTATCTACATGTAACTTATCCTAAACTTATCTAACTTACTACAGTAGTCTCAGAGCTGCACGATAAGTTTTGAGATTGATTGCTGGAGAGAGTATATAATTCTCAATATCTGTCAGTCTGCCAAGCCCTCATCTTCCGCTCATGAGGAGCTGGTAGCCGAGAATTGTCTACCTCTTGCTCCCCGGCCTGCAGGCAGGTAACGTCTGCATGTTTGCAGTGTTGAAAACTCGACACAGTTCCGGCATCTTTTCTGCTTCTGATGATGTTTTCAGTCCTACCCTCCTCATCGTCGTCATGGAATCCGTAATTGTTACCTGAGACCCCTGTTCGATCACTAGCTAGTTGCAGGCAGACAGGTTTTCACAGCTAGAGAGAACAAATATTCTGATCAGATTGTGGTTTTTCTTTCAGACCGTGTGCAGGTGCAGCTAGCTAGGACGACGGATTCGCTACGGGCTACTTCGTAAGTCCCCGAATTCTTCTCTCACCAGCTGCATGTTGAATCTCCTAGACAGGTGCTAAAGTTGCTCCATCAATCTGTTTCTCTGTTGAGTACTTCGGCAGGAAGATGTTCGAATCGGAGTGAGTTAGATGGTTGAGTTCCGATCACTGTCTAGAAAGTTCAGGTCTTTTCGACATGTTCGAGGAGCCAGAGATGGGCAAGTACAGGATAAGCTGATTTTAGTTTGATTGGGAGATTCGAGCATGCACAATAACGAGCTCCTTTGGAGTGTTAATCGTTTTGACAGTAGAATTCTCGCTGTGCTGCAGGTATTGATCGAAGATGAAGCGTCTTCTTTTTGTAGCCGCGGTGGCGGTGATGTTGCTGGCGGTGACGGTGACGGCGTCGCACAAGGAATTCCACGAGCTGGGTGTCTCAAGGGCGCAAAAACGGACGGCGAACAACACACATCAGCCTTACCGCACGGGATATCATTTCCAGCCGCGCAAGAATTGGATGAACGATCCAAACGGGCCGCTCTATTACAAGGGCTGGTACCACTTCTTCTACCAGTACAACCGGGAAGCCGCGGTGTGGGGCAATATCACATGGGGCCACGCGGTCTCGAAAGACATGGTGCACTGGAAGTACCTGCACACGGCGCTCAAGGGCGACCAGTGGTACGACGTGAAGGGCATCTGGTCGGGGTCTGCCACGTTCCTGCCGTCCGGAGTGCCCGTGCTGCTCTACACAGGCTGGTCCAACGAGTCGCACCAGATCCAGGCCATGGCCGTGCCGGAGGATCCGTCGGACCCCTTGCTGCGCGAGTGGGACAAGCCGGACCACAACCCCATCGCCGTTGCGCCCCCGGGGTTCAACACCAGCCAGTTCCGGGATCCCACCACGGCGTGGCGCGGCGACGACGGCATCTGGAAGATGGTTGTGGGCGCCGTCGGAGGCCCCGATCAGTTAACGGGCAAGGCGCCGCTCTTCACCAGCACGGATTTCAATCACTGGACTTACACCGGCAAGTCCATCCAGGAGATTCACGGCACTGGCATGTGGGAATGCCCTGATTTCTACCCTGTCCCTCTCTCTGGCCGCCATGGCTTGGAGACTTCTGTCATGGGTGCAGGGGTGAGGCATGTGTTGAAGGTCAGTCGTCTCCTCTCCCAACTTTTCCTTCTCCAAGCGTGACAGTCATTCCTTTCCAAGACCCATTATTTCCTCTAATCCCTGGTTAGTCTGTAGTCCTCGCCTGGATGGAAACATTGTATAACTGGGGAGTTACGGATTGCTCATTCGCTAAGGTATGGCATTTATTAGCGTGCGTCGGTGTTTTATGAAGGCCAATCCCTGTCTTGGCAGGGATTGTCCTTTCCACCTTCTATCAGAGTTCAGTTCCCTTCTGAAAGTTAGATACGAAAATTTCTACCTTGATGGTTTCCCTGTTTTCATTCTAAACTCAACGAACGAACTCTCTCAGGTTCTATCTCATCTCTATTTCTCGAGGTTACATGATTATTGCCTTCTGAGGATTCCCTGTAGGTATCTTGTATATCAAATATCATGTTTTCTTACAGTAAGGAGATACATAACAATTCTTGATAGCGGTCCAAGTCTCGTTCGTAGAGGGGTCATCAAATCAATCCTTCTCTTAAGTTATTGGCTGTCAATACGACTATAGATGTACCTTTGAGATTAAGCACCTGAGGTATCGCTGGAACTCTATTGATCGTTTCTTACCGTTTCAAGATATAGGCTTGTTGAAATGTCGGTGGTTTTATTTTGTTGCAGGTGAGCTTGGATCTAAAGAAGCATGATTATTATTCTACGGGATTTTACAATGAGACGACAGACCAATACACGGCGGAAGACACGAGATTAGACACGGGCTTGGGGTTGCGATATGATTACGGCAAGTTTTACGCAAGTAAGACATTTTTTGATCAGAACAAGAATAGGAGGGTTTTGTGGGGGTGGGCTAATGAGAGTAGCTCCGTGCAAGATGACATCGACAAGGGTTGGTCGTCTGTGCAATGCATGCCAAGGCACATTTGGTTGGATCCCCAAGCAACTACAAACTTGTTGCAATGGCCCATCGATGAGGTAGACAACTTGCGACGTATGCCCTACACGAAGAAGGATGTGGTGCTTGAGAAAGGCTCAATGGTGGAGCTTATGGGTGGCTCGCAATCTGACATTGAGGTGGAATTTGTCTTGCCTGAAAAGAGCAAGGGTTTGTTGCAAGCCAATGAGCTCTTGGCCGAGAACGGTGCATTAGATTGCACTGCAGTTGTAGCAGGGAATGGCATGGGGGCAAACAGCTACGGTCCATTTGGCGTTCACGTGTTAGCATCTGAAGATTTGAAAGAGCGGACATCAATCTTTTATTACGTCACGCACGACGGCCAACACGGAAATTGGAAGACGCTTGTGTGCGCTGACCATAGCAACTCGTCATTGCAACAAGACGTGGATAAGACCATGTACGGAAGCTACGTGAGGGTGCACAAGACTGACACCTCGTTGACCTTGCGAATCTTGGTGGATCATTCAATTGTAGAGACTTTTGCCCAAAGTGGTCGTACGACGATCACTTCCCGCGTTTATCCCGAGTTGGCTGTAGGAGACTATGCTCACACTTATGTCTTCAATCATGGCACCCAAAATGTGACGGTGAAGTCGGCAACTTCATGGGACATGGCCAATGTCATGCTCAAGAATTACTAGGCTTACCAAACAGAAACATTCATCAGGAAGGGTAAACTACTCAGAAAAATTTTGTGGTCTACTTTCCATTGTAAACACAGTTTAATAAAAGTGACTTCAATTCACATATTCTGGATGTTTCTTCAATTTTTGCAAAATGTTCTGAAATCAGTCCCCATAGAACAGTCTTCACTTGTTTATGATTCTTGCTCCCTCGTCTGATCAATTGACATTTATGTGCAGGGCATGTATACTGGGATGTGACCAGGGTCCTTTTGTTGTCTGTTTGAAGGCAACTTTATATAATTAGGAAATGCTTGAGAAGATAGTGCACATAGAATTAGGCGACCATGATGGTATTACTCGGAAAGCATCATTCTGGCACAATATGCATAATTCAGTTTTTAGCTCCGACTTTTGGAATATATATGTAATTTGGTATCATGAATGTACTAAACTGAATGAGATTTTGACTCTTAATAAATTCTCCATACGACATTCAAGTCAACTTTTCTTTGGTGCATACTAATCTTCTGTACTCTTTAGGAAGATCCGACAATTTTAATTGTAGGAAATAGACACATCAACTTGCATATTTATTGAGAGCCACCAGGTCCTGCAAATTCAGATGGTTGAGTGTACTTTTAAAGGGTTGCAATCTTCCACCGCATCTGATAGCGGCAAGGACGATGTTGTATTGCCTTGTTCATTTGTCAACCTCATTCTCCTCTTTTATTTTTGGAGGTATTTGACTGAAGGGGCCCTCACTAATGACTGGGTAAAGGACGACTGTTGACTGACAACACAATTTTGTATTGGCCATAACTTATATCAAGTTTTTTGCAGACAGCTTGAAATCATCATCTTCTGCCACATATTTGGCATGTGTCAAAGTGTCTCGAAAGGAGTTTTTGTATCAAAGATAAAATATTCCTGAAATATCTAAATATCTCTGTCTGTCGCCCTAGTTTATGGAGGTCGTACCATTCATAGTTGAGCTCTAAAATGCAATTGAGTTCTGACTGCCATCCAAATCGAAAGAGAGAGAGAGAGAGGACATTTAGTTTTAAATGAGCAGGTTGAACTTCCAGATTGTATCAATCTAAATCACAGGATAATAATTCAAAGCAGAAGAGTTCAACAGGATGGCCTGAAAAAACTTCCTGGATACTGCTGCCATCAATCATTTGATCATCATGACCATCTTGGCACCTGTATGTACTCATTGTTCATCATACTCAACTTGCAGGGATTTCAATCACGTTCAGATATGTCAGGATACAGATCACTGCTCGCCCTAAGATTCATGGTACACAACCAACATCAAAGAAATGTATCCTATGTTTTTTCACTAAATAAATATTGACTTCAAGTATGTCTTTAGATATACTCAAAGGGGCTTACTTTAACTTCTTAAGTATGACTAAGGTGCTTTTTTGTTGAGCACAGAACGAAAGAATTAAGCCCTCTAAACATGATGTCTCGAATTCACGAGAATGCAAAAGACTGCAAGCTCTTCAAGAAACAATCGAGTACAGTCTCCAACTGTGATGAGCTTTCACTCCTCGTAATTTGCAAACAAATAAAGCATAAGACAGCTCCAGTGCACGGGGTTTTCAAGATGGATGGTGTCCTAGAACCAAGAAATTTTTTTCAAAAATACATTAAATAGCACAAACTCATAACGAGAACTCAGGGGCCCAATTCCCCCATGTGAGCTACAGTAAATATCTAAGAAGTGACATCCCACAGAAACGAAACATTCGAAGATGTAAGTTAGCGAAGCACGGAAATTAGTAAATGTATGGAAAGATTCTCCATGGGACTGCCTTGCGATACTCCTGCCAGATCTCCTTGTACTTGGCAGAACACCTGGCTTCGTCTCTTCGCTCTCTCCACAGCAAAAGAATGAACAGATACGTCGGATAGAAGTAAGGCACCGGTGAGCTGCATGTACCCATTACAAGGGGGTGATTAATATTGGAAGTTGCAAATGCTCGGCACTAATTATGACGACTTGGACATAAGCACGAGGTACTGGATCAATTTGCATGGCGAATGAGAGAGAAAGATGAGAATGTACCTTACTCCACAAGGCAAACTAAAAGAGAATGCCAACAGGATGTCTCCAAGATAGTTGCAGTGTCGTGCGATGCCCCTGCAGAAGCAGATACGAGTCAGCTTCAGTGTATTTTCTCTTGATATTTCATCAGCTTCAATCGGCAAAAGTCATATACTCCATCTACAGTATGAGGTGAAAAATAGTCATACCAAAACCCAGATATAAGAAGCCGTCCACCGATGGTTTGGGCAGGCCGGCCCCAAATTAAGCACTTCGAGTTTTGCTTGAACCTATGTTTCTGCTCATTCGCTCCTCTGAAAACTACGAACCTGCTCCAAAACAAGTTGTTGACAAGAATTTTAGATAGCCATTTAACAAATAAATACGTAACCACGCTACTGGTTGGAAAATAGAAAAACCAGAAATTTGATTGCGGTAATACCCAATGACGAAGACGATAACATTCATCACTGCAGCTGCTGGAGTTAAATCCACAGAGTGATACAGCAACCACCAGGCCTGTTCACAAGTCTCGTTAGACGATTATAATAAAATTGTCGATGATATGGATATTTCTACCCGATTTGACATCAGATTAAGTCCTATCCTTTGATTAAGCTATAACTACGAAACTTACACGGAACTTCGGAGAAGAGCAACACTATATGACTGACGAAGTCGGTAGTACCTGGATGCTGAAGGTGAAGGGAATGAAGACCATGTCTCCGAAAATGAGCATAAACCCAAAATGTTCAGCTATGATATCCCACCTGCGGATCGTTGAGTCCTTAGTACTGGACGGAGTAGATCATACCCTCATTTCAAGTTACAACCACAGTAATATGCCTCCAAAACATTGACTCGCTATGAACTGAATACATCACTTCTAACGCTACGTAAAGTTCACGAATAAAACACTCACGTTGATGTCATGTACTCCTCGTGCCAGAAATAGTCAATCACGTAAATCTGCGTGAACAGAGAACATGTGATCAAATTTGAAATGGATCGAGGACCGGCAAAAGTATCACTGTAAGCGAGGGAAATGGTATCATACCGTGCAAAATACTTGACACAACGCCATAGACAATGATAATGAGCCTTGCTCAATGTACTGCTTGGCAGCCACTGACAAGTTAATCAGAAGCCAACCCATCATCCCTGCTCGAATCCAGAAGAACCTGCATCCCATCACAGGTGAACAACACCGGAACTTCAGCAAAGCGCCGCTCTACTCACATTGAAGAATTATTGTCTCAGAATCTGCAGGAAAACTTCAGAGAATTATTGTCTCAGATTCTGCAGGAAAACTTACTTAAGGTCAAGGCCGAATAAGTCGGGATTCAACTGTACTCCAAACCACCTGCTCCAGAAAAGGGCGGTCAATCAAAAGCCAAAAGCCAGTCCTACATAGACTACCTACCCCAGGAAGAGAGCTACTCCAAACAACAGCTCGAACACATTCTGCTTTAAGCTCCTTGGAAATTAGAGAAATCGTACCAGTCATGAAGCACGTTGCCAGTCACGTGAGATTTAAACGATGCTGACTTCGACTTAGACATATATCCCCTTATGTGCAACCACACGGACATCTGTGTCGTTCCAATAAAATATCAGCAATCAACACAACAGTTGACAAATCGCAACAACATCATAAATTTGACCTTTACTACTCACCACAAAACAGAGCCCAAGCGTGGTGATACACATGTGGCCCCCATAATCTGCAACAATCTAGCAAAAAAAGCTCCAGATTAGTAGGTGCCCAGGACATACATAAGCATTGAACATCAGTTGAACAAGATGCTCCTTTTAGCGATGAGTCACTCAAACTCTGAACAACGTACAACTCGAACGAGTATGAAAGCAAGCATCAAGTTGTGCACTACGAGCATAACCAAGGGTACCAAATGATAAAAGTACCGTGGCTGGGCAGTAACCACATTTGATTCCAACACCAAGGCCGCAGAGAATCACCACCAACGATGCGAATCCTGTGTCCAAGACAACCAAAATATGTGAGTAACATACACAGACATTACATTACGCATGACAATACATCACTACTTATTGTGTAATGTATCATAACGATACACCACTACTTATTACACCCTATTAGCATGATGAGAGGTGAATTCCTCACCATTGCACTTGTAATGAAGTCTGGAGCCGTCCGCAAGAACGGCGCCAGCGATCGTGCGTCCTGGTAGAATAGCACCTAAGAGCACCAGTACCGCAAGATAGCCCAACAAAACGCCTAGCAACGCGCCCCACTGCCCACATTGTACAAAAAGAATCTCACAAAAACAATACAGTTCAATGAACCAATCATACTAGTCTTCCTAGTCTCACAATGTGAACGCTACAAACGTACACAAGATGTCACTCGACTAATGATTATTTCGATATGCGACATGTGCTCCAATAGAAGGAAGTAACGCGGACACGCAAACAGGGGATAATTATCGAGGTGATTCGCAGCATACCGTCCTCGCATCTGCCATGAAAAACTCCCCCTGCACATGACGATTGAATGGCAATCAGAACAAGCATGGACCTAACTCAGAACACGAGACGCTTGTGCAATGCGGTACGAACACCTCAAAATCAAAATGCGTGAGCGCATACCAGTACTGGGCCCAATTCATTTTGGAGCCTGAGAAGAACAGGCAATGTCTGTAATACCAGAACATAATTGTCAGAACCAAACAATGTCCATTCAAAAGAGAAGGTCCTGGATCACAATTGAACGATCGGGTGAGGGACAAGGCTAAAAAGAGAATTTCTGAAGCGCTAACCCCTAAACCCCGTGGACAATACAAAGAGAAACCAATAATGTGATCGGAGCAATAGCATCCGCACCGACGAATGCAGCCTAACCCCATTCCCTTCCATCTCCTCATTCAGCCATAGTATCTCCTTGTAAAATTTCCCGATACATACCCACAAGATGGCAGCCCCAACTTACCATGGCGGACGATCGACAATGGCACGCTCGCTGGCCCAAAATGTTGAAGAAATCCGAGCGCCTCACAGGCTCATTGAGCTATGATCCAGAGTTGAGAAAAGAGCAACAATCGATGCGATCGGGTGCAACAACATTGCTCGCAGGGCAGCTCCCTTGCCTCCGATGGAATCGAACGCGCGGAAACCCCGCAGCCACAACATTCGATGATGGTTGACAGCTATGAGGTGTATTCGACGATGACAGGTGCTCATCCATATGGATGAACGTTTCCCAGCGATGATCACTTTCTTCATCGACTATCGTCTGCGCGGTACTTCAGTTGGCCCATTCAGATTGTCAATGTAAGACAGGATGAATATCATCCATTCAATATCATCCTGCCTTGAGGCAGGTGCAGGCACTGATATACCGTCCTACAGCACGCAGCATCACTACCTTTACATAAAAGTGGAGCAAGGTAGGGTAGGAACATCTATACTCGAGCGCCCCTTAACCCCTAAACGTCCCTGTGGTCGTTTTGATACAATCTGGATGAGCGTGGGGATGTTTGCAAAGCTCCCATTTCGTCATCCGTCACGTTTTTCATCCGTTCTTTTTTCTACCCTGTAGTAAATCGGGTCTAGTTTACTATGGTCTTTTCTACGTTATTAGAGGAGTTACAGCCATTCTTAGAGAGTGTTTTGAGTAAAAACCATTTTTTGTTTTGAGAGTGTTTTGAAAATTTTGATCTAAAATTTTAGTATTCGGGTAAGTGAGGGGGGCAGATTGCCATGTTTGGGCAGCATAAAAAGAAAGCTTGTGAGAAAGATGATTCACTCACAAGCAACGGTAGATTGGAAAGAAAAATTCAATGCAAAAGTCAGAAATTCTGCCATGTGGGTCAGCGGAAGGATCAAATGCCTCCTATTTCAAGGAGGTCCCACATATGTAGTTTTTTTATAACTATCTTTTTAGAATATGTCAGATTTCTTTTGGCATTTTTCCTTTTCTCATGCTTGCCCCCACATGCTTCCCCTTGCATGGGCAGTGGGGAATAGTACTCACAAAAATGCCAAATTTGAACCACCTTGCATTGCAAGGTGGCTACAATAAGCTATTGATTTTTTTTTAGTGATGTATTTTTCGAATGTTGTTCTAAACTTGATGCCCTACCCGACAGTAGTTGACCATTTTTTCATTTGGTGCCTCAAACAATGCGATTTTCAAGCCCAAAGTTGAGAAATAGCAACTGCCCCAAGAATTTCAGCCCCCTTTTTTATCACTTTTTCAGAAAATCCTTGCATCCTATTCATCACCAAAGTCTAAAATTGAGCATACTAGAATTGCATCACCCTATCTTCAAGATCCTACGGTTGGATTTTCAAGTAATTACTGTCAAGCGATTTTACACGCAATAGAAAATTTTGACATTTTTCACTATTTTCTCGCAGTTTTACCCCCAGGGACGTTTAGGGGTTAAGACCATTCCCTATAACGCATGCATTCACAAGCATTTCCTTACCTATAAAGGTGTACTTGAGATTCTATTTCTAAAATAAATTTTACAAAAGGCACTCATTGCAGCAAGCACATGTAACGTTGAGGTGAATTGCCTTGAGCATACTTTCAAAAAGAATCTATGCACATATGTAGGTGTCTAGGTGTACAAAACTTTGAAAACCCATAACTTCTTCACAAGAAGTGAGAAAAATGTAAATCCACTTGACTCTTGTCTTGTGTTGTCTTCTCTTGTCTCATTCTTTTTTTCCTTTCTTTATTATTATTCTATTTTATTTTTTGCTATAAACATTATGGATCGCATAGGTCTTGATATATTAAATTTTCAAGCATTTATGTCCTTACAAATATTGAAAATTATTTGTATGAGCGTGACAACATTGCAAGGGTGTACCAGTAACTATTTGGGTTTGAAAACAAAAATTTGCATTGAAAAATTTCAACCTTGGAATTCGACTTTACAAGTCGCCCCCCCCCCCCCCACACACACACACACATTCACCTTGTGATTTATGAAATATCTAGTATAAATCAAAGGCAAAAGTGTTAATTGAAAACCCTTTCATTTAGACTACTTGAAATAGGAAAAGCCTATTTTGCATTGCTTAGGCCTTTAAAAGTTAAATCAATTGTTTCAAAGTTGTTAACTTGTTCATGTTGAGTGAAAGTTGCACTAGTCACCTCTATATCGATATTTGTAATGTGATTTATAATGCTTGGGTTTAAACTTTAACCCTTAAACGCCGAAGGTGACCCGAGGGGTCATGTTCCAAGAGAATCTCCTCTGTAGCTCTCAATGTACTCAACTTTTCACTTATATTTTGATGTCAAACTGGTCACCTTCTTCTAATGCATTCAAAAAGTGAAATTTTAGAATTCAAATCACAATTTGTATGAGTGATTTTGTGCTTTGAAAGGATTGTGGTAGGTAGGTTGGGGTTGTACAATACTTGTAGGAGGTTGCAAGCTCATCATTGATTGGATCATTCATGATGCCCAAGTTCAAAAAGTGCACTATTCATCATGCCCACGTGCAAAAGATGCTCTGATCCGATACTGGGCTGCCCAAAACCGTATAGCTAGGCGTTTAAGGGTTAAATCGATTCTATTGCTCTCATCAACATGACGTCACTATTTGAAGTAGTTAAACTTTCGTATACATGTGCCAAAATTTTAAAAGACTTTAAGAGTGTTTTTTAATAAGAAGAGATTGACCCCCTCCTTTTATTCTTTTTCTTTGAACTTGGAGCTTGTCATGCTAAATAAGAAGTAAATTCTCAACTTTTAAAAAATTAGTGTTAAGTGTGTGACTAATCGGGTTGAAATCTAAGTAGGAGGGTCATTCTCCAATTCCAATTTTATTCACAGTAGCTCAAAATGAATTTGCTTCATGAATATTGTAGGCCAACTACTGTTTTCACCATTAATTACTCTTTACACTAAGTGCATCACATCTAATAACAAGAAACAATAAATAACAAAACCGAAAAATACCAACCACTTATCACTAACATCCGCAACTTAGGATGGAAAGTTGACCCACTGATCGTCATTACGGCAGACGCTCGAGGCACATCACACAAACCATCAATAAAAACACTTGTAGATAAATTCCAATTATCATAAACATGCACTAAACGTACAATTCAGGAAATAAATACCATTGCCATTTAACATGCAGGATCAATTATTCTACATAAAAGAAAAATCGAAAACAACCAAAAAAATACCAAAAATAACCTTACAATAAATTAAGGGGGGGGTGGAGTAATGGCGTAAACCACTTCTCACAAAAATTTAACACTTGTCTAAGGTAGATGGGACGGGGTCGATTGATTGGTACAAATTTCCTGCCTATGAGTGACTCACTAGCAGCACCAAGCTATGAAGATCACACTAATCACTCAAACGGAATCGAACCCGGACTGTTATTATCAATACAAACATCCTTTCCTTTCAAACTGGAATCATTAGCTTGGCGTCCATAACACACTCAAAACACCAGATATATATACCATATGATCCACATCGGGATGCTCCCCTTTATTGGCTGTGTCATCTGACATAGTCTTTGTATTGAGCGCCCCGACGGGTTTCCAAAAAGGTCCAATGACCTATCTCCTTGTGCGTTTACACCTGCACAAGCATTTTCTCTCTCTAAGCCTTTTCTCTCTTTTCTCCCTGGACGCGTTTCGTGCCAGGCTTACGCGGGGTGATTTGCGATGCGCCGAGCTTGCGCGCCGAGCGTCCCACGATTTGCGATCGATCGATGCGCGCCAGCTTCGTAGATCCGTTCGAAAACTAAGTATAAAGAAGCACTCATGGAACCCTAGAGTCATCTTCTCATTTTGCAATCACTGTCATCGGCGTTCGTGGTGCGAGTCGATTCTCCTCCAGCAACAAGCACGGATGTGGACACTCGACCTAAACGCAGGTACGTGAAGTATGCTGCTATCGGCTATCGTTATTAGGGTTTCCTAGTTTGTGCGTTTTGGGGCTAATGTTGTGATTTCAAACAAGGTTATGGGTCCAGCGATGCCGTCTGCTGACATGTTAGCAGCTGCTGCACGACTTACAGTAGCCAAGGCTCGCCTCAGGTATGATGGAATGCCTGAGCATATTTTTAATGTGCTGAGACTGTTGCTTTTCTTTACAATCTGCCAACTATTCTGTCGATATTTACATTTCGGTTTGGTAATTGCCAGAGAGGCTGAGTTGGAGCTTGAAAACGATCCCTTGATTGGACCTGCTCTTGCAACAGTGGTGGCGGAGGTTGCTTCTGCTAATGATGCGGAGCGATTTGAAGAGGTTACCAGGATGCTTTCGCGTGGTGGAGCCACTGGCCTCTGCTTTGGGTCTTGACAAGGATAGTCTTGCAACAGCTCGCCAGGTTGCGCCGCTTGCAACTGCAGATCTGACAACAGCCATGGTCAAAGAGTTCACTTCATTGGCTGGAGTAATGGGTCGGCATTACGCGCTTCAAGAAGGGCAGCCTGTGCAAGTATGTACCTTGGCAGTTTTAGACTAATATACTTGCTGCAACTGAACTAGATTCTTTGAAATTGAAAGATCGAAAGGTATATAGAGTAGTAACGTTGCAAACGTGCTTCAAGTAGCAGATGTTGTTTTTGAGACTTCTCTTCCACGATCTGCCGGTGACTCGTTACCGAAAACCGATGCTGGGGTGTTGCTAGCTGTTGCCGACAGGTAACAGCCACCGTCCATGCCATATGGTTCTCGTCCATGGACACTGCACACTAGAGGATCATTTTTCTTCATAATTTGAGTTATTCTTTGAGCTGCTATGTTCATCTTTTGAGTAGATCATACTGGTGTCTGGTTCTCGTTTTCACTAGGTCTCGGAATGTGTTGAGATGTGCAGGCGTGACAGTTTAATGTTGAATATTATCCTGTTAGCTTTCCATTCTCAGCCATATTGTCTGTTTTCTGTATCTAATGGAGTACAGTAGTGACTTTTCTCATGAATTTGGTTTGTGTTTCGCAGGTGAACCAAATTGGGTCTGTTACAGAATCTATTCAAGCTGCGTTGGATTCCAAAGCGGCTGGCTGGGGTGTAATGGTTAGCCACAGAAGTGGAGAGACCGAGGATGCCTTCATTGCTGATTTGACTGTGGGTCTTGCCAGCGGACAGGTAATTCATAACTTCTATTTCATTGATCAGTACTTCTACTCCATTTAGGCACCATCGACACCTTCCTGCTTTGGTTGGGATTTTCTAAAATTTTCTCTTCGCCTTGCAGATCAAAACTGGAGCTCCGTGCCGGAGCGAGCGTCTTGCAAAATACAATCAGGTATGTCGGTTATATTGTCCCTGAATAATACCTTCCTTACACTTTCCTTGCATGGACCTGGGAATGAGTTGGATTACACTTTCCTTGCATGGACCAGAGAATGAGTTGGACCAGAGCAGGTGAACCGATATGGGAACTTTGACTCTGAGAAAGTTCCAGAGTTCAAATATTTCCATTGCAACTTGATAGACAAGGATGGGTTCACTACCGTGACCCTGAGCATCAAGCAAGATCAAATGCGTGAGCACAATCCTAAGCTTAGAGTGGGTCAAGTTATTAGGGTGGAGAACTTTGGTGTGTCAAAGAAGAGTAAGAAAGGGCACGAGAGGGGTGATATTTTGTTGGTCTTGAAAGCAATGACATCTACCATTGTCACTTTGCTTGAGCCAACACCTCTTGGCTTCAAACCGGAGTTCTATCATACTGACTCCATAGATGAGTATAGATTCCGGTCGCATGAGTAATGGGCTTGTGCCACAATAGCTGTTTGTGTTATTGAGCTAAGGGATACATACGTGGGCAAGTATAGATCATTGTTTCAAGTTGTTGTAGCCGATGGCTGTTCAGAGAAAGATCATGAGGTGCTGGCTTTTACTGATCAATTCAAAGCGGAATACGAGCAAGTCGTAGAAGCTTTTCGTAATGGCTTTTGCGTGCTTGTTTTGTTTAAAAATATCTCGAGTACACAGTATAGTGATAAGTATCTTATCACAAAGCCATACACCATTGTCACTCCGGTGGTAGACGAGAACAGTAGGAAAGCGCTCCAAGACGTCTTTGTGAACATTGGAAAGAAAACGCAGCAAGCTTGCAAAACCGTAAGTAGATAAAAACAATATTTCTCCTTGAATTTCTTTACTTACACTTGATTTTTTTATGCTAATGGGAGGTGAATTCTCTTGTAGGTTCATGGCACCCTATCTATCAAAGTGCCATCTGTTGCACCTTTCAAGTAGCATTGTGTGAAGTGCTTGTTGCCGAATGTGATCATCATAGATGGCGGTTTTTACTGCAACCACTTCCATAGTGTCCGAGAGGTCATTAAAAAAGCACATTTGAGTGCTAAGATAGTGAACGATGAGGGTGAGATCCTCATCACCATAGAGGGGCAGTGGTTAATTTCTTTAGTGAGGATGAGCGAGGAGCAATTTCTTGCCCTCTCTCATGGACAACGAATCAAAATGTTGTCCACCCTCAAGGTGAAAGGAGGATTTCTTTTGACCTCCCTGGCTGTGCTTTGTGGCTATGAGGAACAAATGGAAGCAATTGGAAGCGATAGTAATGTTGATACAAATATTACGGATGAGGATAACCACTTGTTTCAAACTCCAACCAAACGGAGGTTGGATGACGATGACGCTAACGCAGGAGCTGGATCCGCCAAGAAGATAGTAAAATAATTTGAGTGTGAATGATGAATATTATCCTTTATATGATTGTAATCTTTCTTTTTGAGTAAAGTCTATCTTTTTTGCTGATGCATGTGTTGTCTTTTTTTTCCTCTGAGATGACTTATCAGCTGACAAGTTCGGGCCCAAGTTGGGAACGATCAGTTGACCAGGACGAACGTCAATGAATGGGTCGTCAGAGTTCCTCCGATATTCGCTCCGATCTTTTGCTCTGATGCGCCACTTCTTTGGACCTCGGCACCCACATCGTCTCCTTCCCTTGGAGCTCCGATCCGATCCCAATGTTCTTTTATCTGAGCTCTAGATTGACAATCACAACGCCTTCACTTAAACTGACTCCTACCACACTTCTACTTGCTGTCTTGTGACACTCTTCTTTTAAGATTACCACATGTAATCCGGAATGATCACAGCCTGGTGTTGATGATTTTTGTGCAGGTAGTGGATGCGCAATTGTGTCCATGCTGTTCCAAGCTGGTGTGTCAGTCATGTATCAATGTCGGTGCTCTACATTCTGTTTCAAAATTTCGTTCCATCATCAGAGTACTCATCTTTTGTTTGATGTATTATCAGAGATGGTTGACAGATCAGAAGTCGGAGTGCCCTCACTGCCGAGCACCCCTGCTGGTCTCACAACTCGTGAGCTGCCGATTCATTTCCGAGATATCATTGGTGAGTCACACTCTTGCTCCCTTTTCACTGCAACGATCTCCCTGTACAAGAGCAAATGGAATCATGCTGGTGATTGTAGGCCTACTTTCAGAGGTCATGTTCGCACCACATGCTAGTTTAGGGCCAAGCAGATGAGTGACGTAGGACATGAAAGTATCGTAAGATCTCAATCATTGTAGGAAAAGATAATTGTCGATGTTGTTTATGGGGCATGATTCTCAGTTCCGATTCAATGAGATGATTGACGATGTTGGAGTTGGCTTTTGGAGCATGGCAGGAGTTGAGAAGATTCAAGGGAAACGGTGGATCGCCACGACGGACTGATGGAGAGCCTCCCGTACTGGAACGGAGGGCTCAACCATGTCGTGATTTCGATAGCGGACAATTGGGTGAAGACCTCGCGGAGCGAGAAGAATGATATCGGCATGGCGTCGACGTTGTCTTCGATAACTCATCAGTCTAGTTACCGCCCCGGATTCAATATCAATGTTCCTGTGCCGCAGAAGAAATTTTATCCGAAGCTGCAGGGATTGAAGGCTACCGAGAGGAAGTGGTTTTTGACTTTCAAGGGGACGAGGTACCTGCAAGACTCTAGTGTTGGTGGATTTCGGAGTAACCCGGCGCTTCGAGGGATGCACAACGGCAAGGACATCGTTGTTGCTACTACTTGCAAACAGGTACTTACCTGCAATTCCTTAACCCCAAGCTCGAAAATTCTCACACTTCAATTCAATCAAATTCATCACTAGCTGAATCCCAACACGTTCAGTCCAATTGGGATCGAGACTGTCATGGTCACCGCTTTTTTCTTCAAATCTAAAAAGTTGGGCAAACCAAATTTGGACTTTTCGAACCTTTGTTGTGTGGGTGTTCGCAAAGTCTTTAGGCTCTGAAAGCTTCGAGCGAATAGTACTGAGCTTCCATAGGGAATTTCCAAACCTTCGTTGTGTGGGTACTCGCAATTTCTTTAGGGTCTAAGAGCAGTGAGTTGATAGTATTGAATCTGAATAGGGAGTTGTATGAATACTCTTGAAGCATGGGAAGAGCAGTGAGGTAATACTAGTGTAATTTTGGGTAGAAGAAAGTGAGGTTTTTGCAACGACTATCTTGAGTTTGTTTCAGTTTTGCTGATTTTTGATTGTTGTCTGATTGTCCGCACAGGATCATCCGAATCACACGTTTGAGAAGCTGAGTGTGGCCTATGGTCGCCACAAGAAGAAGATTCGTATGGGAGCTGTTGGGCTACGAAGACGCCGAAAGGTACAACATCATTCATTGTTGTCGGTAACATTCCGAGTCTCAATTTTAGCGAGTTCTCACATTCCTCTTCGCATGGCAGGAGCTTTCTGCACTAGTGACATCCGTCGATAAAAATATTGAAGCAATGCTCAAGGTACGTCAATTTCCAACCTTGCTACTTCCGTTTCAAGGTAGGATGAAACTAACATCTGTTCGTGTTATTGCCAGTCAAAAGACGAATCAGCAGCTGAGCTTCAAATGGCATTCAAAAGGATGCGGGTAAAGCATCATCAATGCACCGAGATTTCTTCATAACGTTAAGTTTTGAAAATGCTTTGCAGTGTGTTTCTTGAACCCTTTCATGCGAATTTGGTTCCAAGTAGTCTACACCTTCGGATTGCTTGAATGTGGGTACGAAATGTATGCAGGGACTATCAAAATCTGGAGGAGTATGATCGTTACGAAGCGGATGGACTGGACGACGAGGTGGAGGATACACGAGACTTTGCCACCATTATGCGAGATTGACGAGCAGCAGAAGAGAATATCGAGGAGCGAGATGGAGTGAATCACCATACCCGCGTTCGCAAGCTTCCCACCATGCTACATGGTGTGTTCAGAAATCTCATGGCCAAAACAGAACACATTTTTGTCTAGCCTCAATGACCTCACTTATAATGTTGCAGATGATGATGAGAATGAGGCATACCAACCTGCCAGACGCCGAATGCGTGTGAATGAGCCTGTGGCATCTCCCATGATGAGTATGAGCGAGCACGATGATACGGTATTGTCCTCTACATTTTATGATCCATGCTCTTTTACAAGAAAGCTTGTCTTGACTGTCAATGCCAAATGCCATATGCGTAGGGTGATGGTGATGAAGAAGAGGACGAGGAAGACGATACTGCCGGAGGTGACCTTCTCAATGTACAAGGGAACGGCATTGCAGATTGGGTGGCCAAAATTTCATTCAAAGAAGGTTTTGTCGTTTTCTGGAGACTTTCAGCTCCAAGGAAGCCATGTACAAGAAAGTGTACCGAGACAAGTTGGATAACATGGTCGCAGGTAATGCGCACATCTCTTCCATTCGTCTCTTTATGAGCCATTTTTGGAACCTTGTTGATGGAGTTTCTGTTTCTTGCTGCAAACTTGTGTAATTTGGAAATGAACTACGTCCAATGGATCGACTCGTGCCCGGAGCTCGCCATTTGGCTTGCTGATGCTCCCCGACCTTTTCTGGAAATTCTAGAAGAGGAAGCGAACAAATTTGTTACAAGGCATCATCCAAACTATAAAAAGATTCATGCTAAGATTCATCTACAAATCAGTCATCTTCCTGTAGAAGATAAGATCCGCCACATCGGGTATATGCAACTCCTCTGTCTTCCGTTTCATATCTTATATTAAGACAGTTTTGACATGGGTTTTTGCGCTTCATATGATCAGGTCAGTGCACTTGGACTCCTTGATCAAAATCTCAGGAGTAGTCACTCGAAGATCGGGAGTATTTACGCAGCTACAAGAAGTGAAATACGACTGCGTGAAATGTGGAACCATTCTTGGGCCGTTTACTCAAAACACTCAAACTGAGATCAAAGTGGGATCCTATCCTGAATGCCAGTCGAAAGGCCCCCTCTGAAAAGAGCCTGCTCCACCATAGTTGACTAACGCTTCGTTCATGAACCTGCCCGACTAAAGATAAGCAAAGTTTGGATATTTCGTTTCAAGGTAGGATGAAACTAACATCTGTTCGTGTTATTGCCAGTCAAAAGACGAATCAGCAGCTGAGCTTCATATGGCATTCAAAAGGATGCGGGTAAAGCATCATCAATGCACCGTGAAGTGATTTCTTTACTAATTGTAACTCAATTGTCCGGATATATGTCTGTCAGTAAGTTGGAGGTTGTAAATTGTGAGATTCTGATCAGAAATTTGGGACATGGGAGGATGAATTCAGGACGTGTTGTGGGTCTCAAGAAGGTTCCACCAATTTGAGCATTGTATGTGAACATTGACAGAATACCATCCAGATGAATTTCATACATGTGGGAAATAGGGGCTCTGAGTTTTGTGGTAATCTTATGTTGGATGACAGATCACATTGGAGCCTCATCTTGATTCGCTCCTCCAGCCAAGTTATTGGGCATGTACCGGATCAAGGTATGTGCTATCTCTGGTTGATTTCTGTGCAATTAGGGCTTGTGGATAGCACACGAACCTGCTATGTATTTGTTTCAACAGAGTCTGACAAATAGTTCTGGAATGAATTCTTAATAGGTCAGAATTCATGTTGGGTTTTGTATGAATTTAAGTTGGCAAGTTGGCATTTATGTACTCCTATGGAGAGGAGCATGGAGATAGTACCGCGCCAAAGATATTAGTCTAGAGACATTAATCTAGATATTTGAATAGTTATATTGTATGTTTTAAAAAAAAATTACATTAATAAAGTTTTTTATTTTTTCCTATCAAAGGGGTGTCTACCCTACAAACTCCCTTGAATTACGCAAATTACCCAAATTTAGCAAACTACAAAAACTACTCAAACTACGCAAATTACTCGAAATATACAACTTCCTTTATTACTTGAATTACTCAAATTACAAAAGTCATTCAAATTACTCAAGACATTATGAAAATCATTAAAATCATTTTCTAAAGACATACAATTTTTCAAAGTTATTATTGAAAGCTTGAATACAACTACCAAAACTTAAAGCCTTTGCCTTTGAAAAGTATATAAAATATATTGTTGTACATCTTACATTTTAACCCGTAAAGTTCCTTAAAAGCCAAAACTGCTTTCTGCGATTTCGAGCACCCTAGATGAAGGTTCAAATTTCTATGTTTTAGACTATAATTTAAAGTGGGCATGGTGCATGCACTATAAATGGCAGGTGCATGCACTATAAATTGCAAAGTCAAATTTGACTTCCAGAATATTTTAACTAAAAATTTCGTTTTCAACCTCGATTGGGGTAGAAAAAAACTTTCTCTGATTAACATATTTTCAAAAATAACATTTATGAGTTTTTCTGATTAGATCCATGCATTGATTTGCATGTGACCCAAGTCATAATATTTACTGATATTATGAGGGCAGCCTTCAAAATTTCCAACAACGCGCTCCAAAGAATTTAGTGATTTTCCATTTTTGTTTTTTAACAAATTGTCAGAATTTGAGATTTACGTTGTTTTTTTTTTTTTTTTTTTTTAATCTAAAAATAAAATATGCATAAAGGCACCTACCTACCGTTCACTTTTTGGCTAAACCAAATATGTTTGACGTCATGCATGTTTTGCTACATCGTTGTTTTCAAACCTCTTTCTAGAAAATAATTTGCATGCATGAAGATTCAAAAAGCATAATGAGTATCTAAAATTTTGCATGGGCATGCTCAACTTAGTTTTGTATATGGAAAAAAAAATGAAATTTTTTTTTGGGGTAACAATCATCAAGTCCCCCTTTGCACAAAGTAGACTATGTCTCCCAAAGAATGCCTAAAAAAAAGTTTGGCGTCAACTTTGAACGTCACGATCTCACAAATGGTGCACATCCAATGGTTGAAATTTGACCGAGTTCTTTAAATAGTAGTTTTTTAAAAATCTTACGGTTGAAAGTTCCAAAAAAGTTTTAAAAATATGTTCAATATCCCCATTTGTGGAAGGTGGTAGAAAATCACAGTTTTGGGTTATGAACTCCAAAAAACACAAGGAACTTTAGGGGTTAAATATATTTAATTATTCAATGTCAGCATAATTATTGTCCAAGGGCATTTTGTCATTCAAGGATTTTACTCTAGTTACTATTTGAAGCCTATTCAAAGATTTTTTATTGCATTCTACCAAAACAATTTACTTGAAAGTTGAAGCGTTGATTTATATATAAAAGATTGTATTTCAATTTCAATTTCAATTTCAATTTCAATTTCAATTTCATATTCAATTTCATATTCAATTTCATATTCAATTTTTCAAAGTAAATGTGCAAATTGTGATTTGGGTTAAACTCCTAAAAATTTCAAAATCATTCTAATTAAACAAAATTATTCAATTTGGAAAGTAAATTTCTATATTAATCAATCATTACTTATACATAAATTTATATAATGGCTCTTATAGATAAGAAATTGGAAGAGAGTAATTTACGTCGAGTTACTACCTATAAATTCATTGTTGGTGACTGTTTACTCGACTCTATTTCATATCTCCTAGGTCATGAAATTTCATCTAATCTCCTAAGAAGGAATTCCATGAATCATCCTGCCAATTGCTTAGTTTTAAAAACACCAAAAGCTCTACAAACACTAAATGAGGAATTAAATCATGAATGGTTGCATGATTTACATGTAGGTGTGTATAATGAGCATGACTATATTCGAAAAATGGCTATGAGTGCAAGTAATGGTGGACTTTGGGGGGATTTTACTGCCATTAAATGGATCTCCGATTATTTACAAAAACCTATTTATGTCTGGTTTAATGATAGTGCAAGGATTATTAGTAGATCTGGACAAGAATTTGAATCAGAACCATTGCATTTAGCATTTGGAAACTCTCATTACGAACCTATTGAAAAATTACACTAATGTATGCCAATAATGTTACCCAATGACAATGAACGTAATAGGAACAATTGTCAAAATGATGTAATTGATTTAGAGTCAAGTCCTTCACATGAAATTGAAGTTCTAATTTCACAAGGGACATGGATTCACGATGCATCAAATCAACCAAATCTCACTAATTGGCAATCAAATGTGAATGAACAATCTTCAAATTCATGTACTTCAATCAAAAGATTTGACCATGGTTTTAATAACTCCAAAAATGATGTCGGGTTCACCAATGAAATGTACATGAGCTCTTTTCCTAGTACAACCAATGAAACAATCATGAAATGTGAATCAAAATTAGACATGGATCAAAACTTGGTAGCAAATATAAACAAAAAATCTAAACGAATGCATTGGACTGTGGAGTCAAATGACCTTCTAAAAACCTTAATGTCAAAATATGCAATCAATTCAGAAATTGCAAGAAACTTTTTGTTACAGAAAAGTGAGCTTGATTTAACAATTAATCAATTCATGCGTCACATTAGAAATTTGAAATCTGGCAATCTTAAATCTAATATGCCCATTTTAGAAAAATCACAAGTAATAGATTCCCCCAACACTCCTATTGATGTTACCTTAAATTCAAGTGAATGTTGTTTATCAACAAAAAAACGAACATATACAAGATGGAAAGAGATGGATGATGAATTAGAAAAAATTATAAACGATGATTCCAGTAATACTTATATTGATAAAGCAAATTCATTTGTGACCAAAAATCCAAGTATTAAGATAACTGCAATACAAATAGTTAAGCGGATGAAACTTCTATCATCTAAAATGAAAGTCAAGTCCACTTTAATTCAAAAAGAAAAAAAAGAAAAAAATTATCATTTTGTTAAATATCATATTAAACTAAATGATACTCCAACGTTTGTATGTGAATTGTGTGAAAGATATAATTTTCTTTCATCATCTACTTTGATAAATGAGAAAATCCTTTGCCAAGTAAACAGTTTTCTTCATCGAAGTCTTGAATTAAAACAAGATGAGAATTTATATGTATGCAATATTTGTTTAAATTGTGTCAAGAATGAGAAGATTCCATTCTATTGTGTCCCAAATAACATTTCTAGAATTTCTACCATTACAAATGTGAAAAAATTGACATCATTAGAAGAAAGATTAATATCGCCACGCTTAGCATTTGCACAAATACATAGATTGTACAATTATGGTCAATACAAATTACATGGAAGTATTGTCAATGTGCCTGCAGATATTGATTTAACACAATCCATTCTTCCGCGTTTACTTGAAGACGGAACAACAATTGGAGTGTTATTAAAACGCCGATTGGAATACAAGTCTCCGTATATGGCGGGGAACATACAACCAAATATGACAATGTTAGCATTAAAAGATTAACTAAGCACACCCCTTTATAAAGAATGTAATGTTAGCATTCGCCTACAATGGAATAGTTTATTTTCTTTACACATACAATCAAATGCTTCGTTTAATTTGAAAACTCGAAATGCTATACACGTTGTTACTATATATCGATCCCATTCAACCAAATTAAAGAAATTTTTAGAAATTCTACAAGAGCTGATATATAAAGCACCAAATGAATGCCCTATTATTATTTTAGGAGATTTTAATGTTGACATTTCACAAAATGCAACCCAAAAATATGATGCTAATGAGATTTTACACTTTATGAATGACCATTGTTTATATCAAAAATTATTAACATGTACCACAAAAAACAATTCTTTGATAGATCATATTTGGACAAACATCCCTGGTGGAGATGCTAAATATGGAGTTACTGATGCATATTGGCCGGATTATCATAAACCTATATATTGTGCTTTTAAATTACCAACTACATTACCAAAGTTTTCAAAAAATACAACCTCACTTCAATTTATTTGAACAATAACACATGAAGCGAAATAAATAAGAAATAATCTGCAAATTCTAAGATGTTGCATATTTTTATTTGAAAGAATCATCAATCATTCAAATATAAATTTTGTAATATATACACCATGTAAATACTAAAATGGAAACAAAATGCCTATATGGCTATATCTAATCATGTTTAATCACATTTTAAACTAAATAATTGTTTTTGAACATTTTATAGTCAACAAGCATAAAAAACAAAACCAGATTCAATATCTTGTATTACATTGGTTTATATATGATTTTGTATTAGATGTTGAGTGTGAAGACAGAGCCGTGACGGTCTTACCGTTTTCTTGTTTTGGTAACTATAGTGTCTATTCCTGAAAGGGGTGAGTAGTCTTGCACCAGTGGCCCTATGTCCGGTGGGCACCGACTCATTGGCAAGACGACCAGACACTTTATTCACGTCGGCCCTGTAATAAGGACCAGAGTTTTTATCTATCTACCTATCACATCTAATTGGATGTCTTTAGTTTTATACTGAAATGTTGTAATTGTGCCTACGAACTTGACTACATTTTTTATTTCTTCACCATCGCACAAGTTGATAATACCTCATTAGGTTGTTTTTTTAAAGATTTCAAAATAGTGATTTTGGACTTTGTTATAGTTTTAAGAGGCAAATTGAACTTCTTGAAAAGAATTAAACCACATTTAGGTTTATGATTACATTTATTGTTTCGACATCCTCCTTAAGGTTAATAAATATTTCTTGTAACATTGACTGAGAAAATTATTATGCAAAAAAGTTTGTATTGCAAATGTCAGAGGTCTGAGAGCCTTCAAAATCATTTACATATTGGCATCAAAGTCATATTTCAAAGTTTGAAGAGAGTAAAGGTACATTTTCATATTTTTTTTTTAATATGAAATTGAAAACAACTGAAGTTTGGTACCTTGCTTGCAGGTTGATGAAAATAATAATAGTGAAGGAGAAGCAATGAGATATTAACGCGCAATTAAGCAATTATGCACCCGGCTATTTAAAAGTGCACTTGGATACTACGATGGCTATTTCTTGCAAAAATGGAATTTTTTATTTTTAAACTTGATTTTTTCTGGAAAAAAAGGTGTTTTGCAAAAAATGTTGCGTATTGTCAGAAGTGGTAATATAAAAAGACTTCTAATGGCATTGTGAACATATTTTTGGTATAAATCCATGTGAATAATACAAATATTTTTGTCCAGGGATATTTGAAATGCTTAGTATATGCTACAAATTGTGTAGATTATAGTTAATATATTTTTGGTGAGCAAAATGACGCGAGCACCAAACTGTTAATAAAAGTAGGCACCAAATTGTTCCAATGGACATTTAATAAATATACTTCATATTGTACTTTGTATATATGTGGTAGAAAAGTATCTAAATACACAGATTCTAAATGTATACCAAGTTATGTATATAATTGATAATACAACTAAATTCCATATGTTCATCGCAACAACACGTCTGAAAATAATCCTTGCGATCTTGTACTATCTAGTACGTATATACACTTAGAAACACCATGTGTACACAAAACACATGGACTACATACTAATATCTAATGCGGCTTGCAAGCGGTCATCGTCGATAGCTTGGGTTTGCATTGCGATATATTCTAATATATGGGCCTTCGCAGATTGGATAATGCAAATGTTGCTTGGAACCTGCACTCCAAAGACATTGCGGTTTCTCCCTCGACTATGACCAGACATGATTCTTTCTGGTTCGTCCGCCCATGAAAAAATACATGCCTCTTTCTCTATCCAATCGTGATTCTCCCCAGATGGCTCCCACAATGAATCCAAACAGTTTGCATACCGTTGTAAAGAGGAACTCGGTCCGTCACCAACTCCCCCTCGAATGATTGGCCAATACCAACAAACTTTGATCTTGATTTTATTCCGGCCTTTTCCGTCTTCAATCACCTTCCCTAAATAAAATGGAACACCTTCGTCTACTTCTGCACGATCAACACTGAGGGCTACAAATTGTCCAGAACGGATATCGGATTGAAGATCAAATTGGGGAAAATGATAATCAGTACCTTCTGATACCGCTCTTTCTTCGGTTCCATCAAAGATGTGACTGCGAGCCGTTCTTTGTGCCCTACGCACTGCTTGGTTAGGTGGCCTCTCTCTTCGATGACCAAAGTATCCTCTAGCCTCAGAATTTGGAAGCATCGCCACTATTTGGTCCACAATAGTAATCTCGTGGTTTGATTCATTTCGATCGTCAATAACATCTATTGATGCATCTACAATAGGTGATGTCTCTAATACCTCTGAAGGCCAAAGCTGTGAAGAACTATGCTCGTTGCTACGATCTTTGCTTGGGAATTCGGCTAGGTATAGTTTCAAATGTTCTGCCTCTCTTTTAGCTTCACCATTTTTTTCCGGATGTTGGGATCTTTGAATGCACCTTTCTCTGTATGCAATAAAGTCATCCAATGCCTTCAACTCCCTTTCATAAGCTGCAAACACCTTTGCAAACGATGGTCGTTCTTCTTTATTTGGAAGCGAATGCAACGTCTTTGTCCCTAACTCAGGTCCCCATTTATCCTTGCTATAATGTTTGTGTTGTACTCGAACCTTACCGACCCCCTCTCGATTGTCCATATAGAATCGCATGTGGTGCGGAAAGGTTATGCCAACCAAAGAGTCCCCACCCGTCAGTAAGTGAGGGGTTATGAAGGACTTCCAGTCCCACACATTTTCTAAGAGTCTGGCGCTAACAAACGCCTCTGTTATGGATGTACCTTGTTCTATTAGACTAAGCATTTCCTTCAATGAGTCGATGTCCGACCTCTTCAACACATTAGATATACAACTAAAGCGTTGGTCGATATCTTCGTGTGTATGGCCCACTATAAGGAAAGAGAGCTCCACCTCTTGAAAAAACCCAATCCCACCAATGAAACACATAGAGCAAACATGTAAATGTTTTTATTCTCTCGTGTGCGATTATCCGCTTGATACGTAATGTTGGAGGAAAAAGCGTTTTCTCCTCTTCACATCTCCTATCACGCGCAACAATGTGCTCACCACCTGGTTGCTATCATGTTTGTGGTGCGCGCCGAACCACACATCGCAAAGATAAACCAATCCCATGTACGAGGGCTCCACACAAATGGGTCTTCACAAACCGATTCTCGATGTTCTTCACGGTTTGACGATTCTCGGTACCATGGTAGTGTTTTGATCCACGCCATCAACAATGATGCACATGTACAACTCCAGCCGTGATAAAGACGACCTCTTAAGTATCCAATAATCTCTCCGTTCCTCCATCCGAATACGCAAATGCATCATAAACAACTCTTTTATTTTGATCCGAAAGATCGCATTCGTGGTTTCCTCCATGGCACATTTATATTCCCAAAGAAATGATAACACTTTGAAAACCTCGAGAATGGAGGTACCGGACATGAGGATACCGATGCGCGCCACATCCTCCGAACGAGCTAATGAAATGGTTTCTCCGTTACAAACTCTCTTCACCTCCTCGTTCACGTAATTGAATATATCAGACTTCTGAGTATTCATGGGCAGGAGAATAAGAGGCACCACTTCGTTGTCATCCTTACAAAGAATTGAACGATGAGGTTGAGGACAACCACCTTCGTCCACAAATGATTTAAATGAGGCCTCTGCCGCTGACATTCTAGTGCTCTCCCGAAGCGGGTTTGAAAGGCTGTTACCGTGAATCGCTGCCACTCTTCCATATATTAAACACTCCTTCTTCAGTTGTTTAAACCGTCTTTGTGAATATCCAATGCCCAGAGCATAACAAGCATTACAAACTTGTTTGCCATCTAACTTTGTGACAAATTTATCTCGTTGGAAACGTTCCGTCCGTGTATAAAAAGAAAGCAGCATTTGTCTCATCCAAGTACTTCGAATTGCATAAGTAGAAGCCTACGCATTATAACGCATGTCCAATAGATACCGTTCTTGAATGTCTCTCAAACAATTTTGTTTGCATCCTCCTCGCCCTATTGCCCTTTCAGACGCTTAGAAGAGATACCTTCGTAGATATACCTTCTCTAGAAGATGTCTCCCTAGAATCTCTCGCTTCTTCTATTTTGCATAGAATATGGACGTCGGGCCGCTCGACATTGAATAAGCCCATCTACATGGGGCAAATCTCGGATGTTGGAAAAAAGTACTTTGAGAAAATGGAGAGTTCTCATCTACGGGGTTTGAAGCTATACTCTCGCGCCGAGACCTATCGGTGGATCCAGGGTGTATTGAAGTTGTCATGGAAATCAAATTCTTGTGCCAACCTAAATGCGGTGGCGTTTGAGACCCATTCAATACGTCCTCGCCATTTTGAATGGTGGGTTCCATGGCTATCGCGACGTAGATAAGACTTGTGCCAACGGATGATCAATCCAACACACATTTTAAGACGCTCTCCCACAATCTCTCCAGTCCAATGCAATGCATCGTCTACCCTAGTGATGCGTACCGCCACCTCGGACGGAAATCTTCGATCCATGCATTGCGCGCCCGATTTCAAATGTATACTCCCTAGTTGCCAAGCCGACAACTTCTCTTCTTTCTCGATAACAATTCAAATGTCCTTTCCAATTGAGATGAAATGACCTGAGTAATACCATCTCCAGTCCGCCTTGCACGAGCTGCTCGTATTAATCGCGCTCCCACTGAACCGTTCGGATCAATGACATCGCTTTTGTATTGGGTGTTTTGATGTACTAAAGGGATTTGGAAATTGGAGCTGTCCATTGTCGTTGTTGAACTAATAGGAACCTATACATTGCAAACATGTGAAAATATGTGTGTAAGCAATAGAAAATATCATTCATTCAAACGAACATATGTTCAAGGACATAAATTTTTGCTTCCAAACATGATTGTTAATGTTGGTTACTAAGTTCGTAATGATATTATATATAATTGTTAAGATTGTTTAAAGTTATTAAATTACTTAGGATTATCTTGTGTACTTTATTTATACATAAATTAACGGTTTATCTACCTCTATAGACATGTGTTGGATAAAATAATACGATGCTAAGTTTTGATTACATGGCAATAACAATAATCATGTTTCATACCTTGTCCAAGACTATGTTACACCTTAGGAATTGGATTGTTTGCGTTTCATAATACATTGCTAAAAATCGTTGATTGAAATAAAAAAAGACAATGACAACATGAAATGGCGTCAAATTACTTTGTACCTATGGCAATTTCCATTATAAATCCTACATCATGCTTTGAGCGTGCATAAAATCACAAAGATGGTGGTATTGTTTAGGATAAAGGAATAATTATTGCAATGACAATGATTATAGAAAGTTACAACTTACTTAGTTACTTATAGGTTCAATTAAATTTGCAAGAAAAAATAATATTTGCAATATTCATTGTATGATCTATTTTCATAGCGATGGATAGAATTATCATGTGTTCTTGTATGAATGCAATATATTATTGTTTGGAAAATATGGTAATTTTAAACTTTAACTTTAACTTCTACTACATTATAAAAATGAAAGTTGAATAAAACTTGCAACCAATGATTCAATTGCACTCAAGTAGGAACAAAGTTTTATAGAAGAACAAAAAATATTAAATCAAATTGTAACTAAATTATTCCCACCTCAATGAGTTAGCTTTATAGGGCTTAGAACCAAGTGGTGTACACACCACATGTCCATTCTTAGACATGCTCTTCAATAGATGTAAAATATATAGACCTGGAAACATACAACAAATAAACCGGAATTTAGCAATGCAAACACTTGTGCGTTAGAGATTATTCAACTAGTAACTTACATTTTGAGTCATCTTGGAATTTGAAAGAAAGAATAAATAAATAAATTTCATTTTCAGTGAATTTTAAGAATTAAAAAAATGATTCACAACACACAACAAAATTTCAAGAATTTAGTGAAACAATAACTTGTAGATTACATTAGCCTTCTACTAAAATCATTCAATTGTTTTCATAATTACAGAAAGTTTTTTAAAAAACTTAACATACAACAAAATTGCTATAATACAGCAATAAAAATACCTTCGATTAGACATCCATCAACTAAAAAATGACATAATTTTATTTTTATTTTATTTTTTTTTAAAAAATAAAAGAGGAGGTGGTAGAGGTGTTCGCCCGGACACCCCCTGGCCCCTGCCTTGCTGGCGGGCTGACCTGCGGCCGAGGTGCAGGCGCAGCGCCGCCTCTTTTGATTTTCATCTGACCTCCCCGCTTCTGATCTTCTGGCACACTTGCCGTTTCTTTCTCCTCCGCTCTTGCTCGTGTTTTTGAAGGTCGTTGTTGCCGTTTCTTCCTCCTCCGCTCTTGCTCGTGTTTTTGAAGGTTGTTGTTGTCGTTTCTTCCTCCTCCGCTCTTGCTCGTGTTTCTGCAGGTTGCTATTGCCTTTTCTTCCTCCTCCGCTCTTGCTCCTGTTTCTCAAGAACGCTGCTAGGACGATCTGTAGAGCACTAGGAGAGTTTCGTGACTTGTTGCAACCAAATTTTTTTTTGCCGATTCTCCTTATATCTTGCTTTCTTTGTCATCAATCAATCGCCTTGCTCTAGTACCGAATCATTGCTTGCTCTAGTACCGAATCATTTGCTTGCTTCTAGTACCGAATCGCCGCTTGCTTTAGTACCGAATCATTTCTTTGCTATTGTACCGGATCGCCGCTTCTTTGTTGCTATCGAATCGATGCTTGCTACTTCTTGCGATCTTGTTGTTATTCCTCATTGCTATCATTGGTATTGTTGCTCTACTGTTTGCGGCGTGCATTTTGGGTTCTTGTTCGCTCTTGACAGTGACGCTACTATTCAAGTTGTCCACTTTGTACTCGATATGTTAAAATCTTCGTCTTCCTCCCTTCATCCTCTTTGTGGTCTTTGTTGCAGCCATGCAGCCGCCACCAAAGCCACCAAAATCCTAATCTTAAAACCTTAAACCCTAAAAAATTTTAAGAATCTTTAAAAAATAGAAATAATAAAAAAATTATCAGAGATTGCAAGGGGTGTGCGCGCGCACACCCCTTGAAACAATCAACCAAGTGAACTCCAATAAACATCCCATTTACTATATTAAAGCCATTTCAAACGTCTGATACCCGCCCATGAGGGATACCCGCCCATATTGATACCCGTCATACATCATTATAATTACTTGCTTAAGAACAAGAAAAATGAAAACATTTAGCAACACATGATAGTAAAAATATTAATGTAGATATTGTAGAACTAACATCTTTCACATATAGTCGTTTGAGACTAAAGAATATTACCTTCTTTTACGATTCCAAATTTCTAAAATTGTCTTCACTGTAAAAAGAGCATTTAACCCCAGTCAAACATGTTCGCACATTTTGGTCAAGGGAGAGAAAAAAAACACTATTTACATAAAACCTATAGATCTTCATTTTAATTTTTTTTTTTTTTTTTTTTCTAGCGAAAAATTTATGTGATAAATAAATTCTTATCAATCATTTTGGATTTTCATTCTAAAGCATGTTGAGTTCACAAAAGAATAAAATGTGGCATAAAAGTTTGTCAAATAATTTCAATCTCGATCCTTTGCATATTTGTTTTGAATATGCTACACACCTTTTCCATGTCTAGAAATTGGTTTTGACCCCTAAAAGCCCAAGGGGGTAGGAAGCTTGAACTTCACCCTAGAAAGAGCAAGACAATCAGCATTTTTTAAGGATTTTTGAAATTAGATCTGAACAAATCCAACCGTAGGATCTTGTAGGATAGTAGTATGGAAACCTTCACAAAAAAATTCAGAATTCTTGCCCGCTCGGATTGGGAGATATATGCATTAGATGAAAAATATGCAAGTTTTGATCTTTCGGGCAGCAGACTTTGAGCAATTATTACGACTTCATACAATGTTGAAAACGCAGCCTCTCTTGGAAATACATTGTCATGTATAGTTCTATACCATTTTCAAAAAAAAGTAGAATTTTAGGATGTATACATATTTTATAATGTGGCTTGCAATGGGCTGAGGTACACAAAATCTTGAAACATTGCAAAATTTCTCAAAAACTTTACACACCTTGGGGCACAGTGGAAAATAAAAAGGGTGCGGATGGGCCCTTCACTCTGATTCCAAGAAAAGAAGAATAATTGTTATAAAACACATTCAATAATAATAATATAGCAAGTAGCATGTGAGGTGGCATGTGAGTTGTCGCATATGGCATCCACCCAAATCTTGTCTCACATAAGCAAGTCTCCCTCCCCTTTACCCATAAAAGCAATCCCCCTTCCCCCCTTATCCATTGCCTTTTTAACATTTTGTAAGCATGTGAGCAGTGGAGAGTGAGGGGAGGAATCATGGGTGACCCTCAAACCCTTTTCGCCCCTCTGTCAAATTTCAAAATTTCCATTTTCAAGTCGTTGCCCAATCAATGGCCAAACTCACACTTGATTGGCTCTAGATGTCGCCCACAAGTCGCCCAAGTCCAAATCTTTGCCCTGTTTGTGTTTGAAGCTTAGTAGAAAAAATTCTATGAATTCAAATGAGGTTTTGTAAATTGGATGTAGTTCTCAACTCACCAAACTCCTAGTAAAAAAAAATACTTTGCAAAAAGTTACTTTTTTTACCCACTGGAGCCCCTCAAAAATCGGCATCGACCAGAATATGGTCGATTGGGCTTTTAGGGGTTAAGGTAACCAACATGATCATGCCAATCATGATTTTAAAGAAGTTAGACCTTGTATAGTGAATTTTTTTTAAGCCAAGTGAAATTAAAGTGTGCTAGACCACTCAATACAATTAAGCAAATGAATTATTCTTATGATTTCAAATGCTATAATATTTTAATCCTTCCGATGCATAGTAGCCTAAAAAATTTGGTGGCTTTATATCAATGTTTATTTTAAGATTCTAGGATTAGAAGTCTTAAATTTCACTCTAAAACTAGATTTTAAAGCCACTTTTTGATAGTGACAGATTTGAAGTGTTTCTTGAAGAATAATGGCCTAGGCTTTTCGGGGCTAAAGAGTCGTCAACCATAAAACATCTTCCACATGAAGTCATATTAGAATCAAAACAAACAAAATGGCCAATGTTAGTCTATATTCACATGAACCATGTGGTCGGATGGTGAATTTTGGTATAAGTTATCAATATTTTATTGAATAGAAATCAAAACAATTGTCAAATAGACTCTAAATTACACCATATTAACCATTATGATATTGTGTTCCAATGATGATTAGGTTGCCATGCCGCCGCAACGTCGGAACCAACCGCAAAATTGACAAAGCATGGGAGAAGCGGATGGTGGATTGTAGAAGAGGACCCTCAAAGCCTTATTTGTGGATGACGCACCAACCTTTTAAAATAAGGGACCGTGACGTCGGCGTTAGGTAAGCGTTTTGGCGAGATTCAAGCAATTACTACCCGCCCATCGTCCCGACATGATATATGTGATGTGTGTGTCCGAGATCTTTGATGAAGCAATGCAGAAGACTTCTCTGTCGAGACAACTTCTTCTTGCATCCATTCCAGAATCCTTGCTTGCAAATTCTGGGTCCGTGAAATTTCTCAATACCTTGCAGAAATTTTGGCTGAATATCGCTTCATGCAAGACGACACGACAATGAGGGGGAGCATATGTCACATTGTCTAGGGTTATCACAGGAGGATGTGGCACGAGCAATGGTTCTTATGGATGCCCATATTAAGTACAAAGCATTACTAGAGGCGGATCCAACACATGCAACATCACAAGGTCCACCAGCTGAACCAGAAGAGACGGATCCAATTCATCGTAGTTATGTTATTGGAGGTGAGTTGGATTACCAGCCACTTCAGCAAATTGCACAATCTGTGCCCGTCCAGCGTACCGCGACTACTGAGCCGCCTGTAGGAAGTGTTCCTCTATCTGGAAGAGGACGTCCTTCAAAGCGGCCACGACGTGAGAGAGGCGACATAGCATTTGGTTCGGGTGGAAGATCGTCGAATGTGGCTACAAGTGGTGCGAGGTCAACTGGACGAGGATCGAGGGCACGTGGTAGGGGTAGTGGGTCTACAACCATGAGGTTTAAACAAGTATGGAGCATCTGCTTATGTACCGAGTTCTTCACTGAATGTATCGGCAGTGGAGGACGAGTTTCAGGAAGTATCGGACCAGGACGAAGAGGATTCAGAGTCGGAACCGAGGATGGCGTTGGAGGCCTCAACGTCAAGTAAGTTCCTAGCACCGATACCTACTGAAGCAGAAATCGCGAAAGGATCACTATGGGGGGACATTGTATTCGAGGTGAAGATCGACAAGATTATCCAAGTGGAGAGTCCTTTGACAAACTATCGGGTACTCTCTGCAAAGAGAGTTAGAGAGGTTTATGACTTTATGAGACATCCAGGAGAACAAGACTTTGTGTGAAGCAAGTTGGTTCTTCGTCCGATCAAGACATTGTGGATGTCACTCTGCGGCGATGGTGTGGTTCGGCGAGAAGAGGTGGCATTCCCCCGAAAGAGCTCAACGAGAGTTCCAACGCATATTTGATACACACGGATTAGCGTCTATTCACGGTACAACACATTCTCGATTGTGTTGGCTTGAGAGAGGATCATTTGGGAGCGGTGGATGGACAACATATTGTTGCGACTGCAATTTTGCGAAGGAAGAGGTTGCCCAACACAAACTCTCATCTCTTGAGTTTATTAACATCTTTGAAATGCGGGAGGCAACATTTGTCGTATACGATGATCGCATTGTACCTGCAAGAAAGTCCGTCAGCGGGTCAACAAGAAGGAATGAAATAGGAAAAATATTCCACCATGGATGAGGACTTGAGAAAGCTACGCGAGATTTGGGAGTTGTATGGGAAGCGCGATAGCTTGGTTTCGTGCAGACGGCGATGAGCGGGGCTAAAGCTCGGTGTGTGTGCGGCTAATGCGGTCTGAGAAGAACCTTGTTGAGGGCAACAAAGGTATAACAATCAAGAGGTTGGCAAAGCGGATGCATGACTTGACCATTCATACGTGGAATCCTCGGCGCGAGTGTTACGAAGCTATCCTTCAAGTGTGCAAGGACTACGAAGATGGCCATCTCTTTTATAGCGAGGAAGAGGAGAAGAAGTGGAAGGCGTTTTGAGACAAGAACAACCTAGATCCCTCTCTTGTGGATGTACGGGAGCATCGAAGCGAATGACCATGCATTGGTTGAGGCGGCGAATGTGGTTCCACGATCCGCTTATCTACGGCTAGTCAAGTCTTGTGCGGCTAAGCCGGTGGGGAGGACACCCCGCAGACGCCGACAATCATATTACTTTCACGCCATCGAGGATGCGTCCAGGGATACCCGTACTATTGCAGTGCGATTGACGGATCATGAGACAAGAAGCGGTCGCTAATATCACTCGTTGGTTAATGGTGTCCAACAAAGAGTCTTCACCTAATTCCATGGAAGAGTTCTTCCACATATCTCAGACGGAAGTATTTCCCGGGGCAAGGGAGCAAATTGATGCATTTGGCAAGGACTTGGCCAAAGACACAAAAGCCGCATGGGCTAAACCTACACGAGAGAAGGTGCAAGTTGGCGACATAAGTGAACTTATTCCCACCTCCATCAAGGTTCACTATCGGACATTGCAACAAGAACACATGGAGAAGTGGAAGCATCGGCGAGATGAGGTGGTGCCACTACCGTCGCATGGAAGTGGGTGTTACAAGTTGAAGGCCAACTCGCATCAAAGACACCGGATCATCTTATGGTTCGAGCAGGAAGGATTATTTCATCCTGGTGTGTCCGTGATTGACACAATCATACTTATGGGTTGTTGATTGTCGGCGTGGTGGGGAAAGCGTGGAGACGGTCATTGGGAAGAAGAAGCGATTCACCAAAGTTATTGCACAATTGTCGGCGTGGATGACGGGCGTTGAACGATGGAACAAAGATTCTCTCTGTTACCACCGGCCGTGTTCTTAACGCCGAGTTGTTCGCGAAGCTCAAACTTCCCGATGGTGGCACTCAACGACATGGATGTTGGGATTTGGCGCAAACTCGGTTGATCAGTATGCCCTCAACTTTACACAGGGGTGGTCGATTCTGAGAAGCGGTGGAACCATTTGGAGGTGTTGTTGTTTATATGCAACACCGTTGATACTTCCCCCAACAGAATTATGTTTAAGGGACCGCCCACTACCACTTGTATTTCACGATCAATGGAGTGAGACACATCAACCGTCGGAGGGTGATAGACTCGGCGATCGCCATCCGAGCTCTCTAGATCGGTGGATGCGTATTTGCCAATTGGTTGGGGTTTGGTTGCGTATAACATTACAACGGCCATTCCGACAATCCTTCATGGAGGTTTCCATGGATCGGAGATCATTGTCATTGACGATAGCCTAGAAAGGCTAAACTTCTTGTATACAAAGTTGTTTGTCAACTTCCAAGGACAATTGAGATCCATGAGATGACACAGTGCAAGGAGCACTAGCGTTGGCATTTCCGAGGCGAAGATCCGATGAACATAGGTTGAGGAGGAAGGCGGTAGCGACGAGGACGAGCTTGGAGATGAAGCGGATACTTCTATTCCAAAGACCATACACATTGGCAAATGTACGACAACCGCGCGTGAGTATGGCGAGATGTACCCCGCCCGATCATAACTCATGTGACGACGGACTTCATTCGTCTCGTGGAACCTAATGGCTTTGAAGAAGGATCGGAGATACCGGAGGTGGTTCTAGATACTCCAATTCAAAACGAGACCAATAGTGCCATCCATTCCACAATCTCTGTAATCACGGACACCATAGCTTTCAACGAGGCCTTCGCACCAATGAGCGACATTTAGAGGCGGCTTCTACTATAACACCGATGGCATAAGGTACACTCGCCACGGTGAGCGGGCGATTACACGCACGATGAGTCTGCGTCCGTCGGTCTTCAAGATTCTATTGATCCCCGGTGTTTTGGCGACAGTGGATCGTATATGGTACATGAGGCCTATGAAAGCGATCTGAGGTAGGACAATGGAGGAGGATGATTAGAGCATCAGAGATTTATAAGTAGCAAGTCAATATGATGTTTAGGTGTTATGTTAGGTTTGATTGATATGTTTGAGCAAAGTATGAGATGTTTGGTTATAGTATTATGCATGTTATATTATAGTATTTACTATCGTTTAAAAAGACGTTTATGAATTTTATGTATGGATTTTCATATAATATAGAGCGAGATGCTACATATTTTCTCGTTGAATAGCACATGTTGGCCTTTTATCTCTTATAAAGTATGTTTGTTGTATAAATGCCAAAAATAGTATATAAATGTCATATAGCAATGTACAACGTAGAAGTTCGTAATCAAAATTGTATTGAATCTAAAAAGAAACACTATAGGAAGTTCAAGGACAAAATTGAATCTTTGAAATTCTTTAAATTTCAATTTTTGCACTCCAAGACGTGACGTTGTCCTTCATATTGATCCATTGGGATTTGTATTCCAAAAAATTATATGGTACACAAAATAATAAAATAGATGTTGGCAATATTTGAATATAATAATTTGGTAGTATTTACAAAGCAATAAAACATGATTTAGCAACAAATTTGTTATTAAAAAAATACTATTTCTCATTAGTTTAAGTTTAGTGCCTCCACATTTAAATTTTTTTTTTTGTGTGGAATTTTTGTTGTTTTTTTTCATTTTGGAGGAAAATGTTGTTGTTTTGACATGCCATTGAGTGCACTTGGCAAAGTGCATAATTGCTTAATTGCGTGTTTATTGTGTTTTACAGTGAGAATGATGATTAAAACCCTAACCACCTTGTAATTAATGTGAGGATAGTTAATAATTCATGTTTTATAAATGGATTGGAAAGAAGTATACTATATAATTAGGAACTATATTCAATGATTATGTACTGATTTGTGATAAAGTATTAAATTGTTAGATAATATTTTTAATATCACAAATTATTGTTTGTCAAGTTTTCCTCTCCAAGGACCATAAGTCTTGAAATTATGAATATATTGATTGTCTATAGTTATAGTTTAGAAATTAACATTTTTTAGGAGAAATTCTAGTTGTATAAAATATAAATTAATAAAATGTACATTAATTATGGATGTATAAAATTTTATTTAATTGACCAAAAAAAAAAAAAAAAACTATTTTTTTGCAATAATTTTATAATTTATTTTTTAAAATTATTTTAGAACACCTTTTATTTTTATTTTTTAAATTTTGTTAAAGAAAAATATAAAGTACCGAAGAGGAAAGTAAAAAAAATGCATAACAAAGAGAGCACATGCATAGACACTATGAAAAGATCAAAATCACAAAATCACATGAAAGAATAAACACACAATTAAGCATTTATGCACTTGGCTAAGTGCACTAATTTCAACAACTAAACCACAAGAATTTGCCTGGAATTGGGTTTTTTTTTTTGTTTTTTTTGTTTTTTTTTAAATTCAAAATCTCACACATTCAATTTAAATATTTATCATATTTTCAAATTGGAGTAGAAAGTAGGCTTCATAAAATTAGCTAGAATCAAGTTCAAACAATATTATTTTAATGATTCCAATCTCGATTTGGAGCTAGAGCTAGAATCTAGGAAATCAGAAGAAATTATTCAAATCGTCATTGTGGTCACTTTAGCAAACTTTAGGGGGGTTAGGTAATTAAATACCTTCAAGCGGTGTATACGCACACAACCTTCAATTTTTAATTTTTAGTTTTAAATTAAAGGATAAAATTCAAATTAGGGTTTAGAGTGCGCGAGGGGGTATATAGTGCGATGGTTTGTGGTAGCACAAGGTGGGGTTTGAGAGGGAATGGGATTTGAAAAGGGTAATTGTAGATGTGGAATTCAGAGAAAAGAAACCTTTAGTTGCAATAACAACTATGCATAATCACACCCCTTACTAGGCCTAAACCCTATAAACGAACCGCAAAAATAAAAATGAAGAGGTGTGCGGCCACACATTCCTTCTTTGGGCCTAAACACTAAAGTCCAAATCTAAATTTTTTGGGAGAAAAAAATAATAATAAAAAAATTTAAAAAAATTATTAAGAGGTGTGCGCCGCACACCCTTCTTCTGGGCCTAAATGCTCAAATCCAAATCTAAATTTTTGGAAAAAAATATATATATTAAGAGGTGTGCACCCGCACACCCTTCTTTTGGGCCTAAACGCTCAAATCCAAATAAAAAAATTTTGGGAAAAAAAAAAAAAAAAAAAAAAATAATAATAATAATATTAAAATTATTAAGAGGTGTGCGGCCGCACACCCTTCTTTGAGCCTAAATGCTCAAATCCAAATCTAAATTTTTGGAAAAAATATATATATTAAGAGATGTGCACCGCACACCCTCTTGGGCCTAAACGCTCAAATCCATATAAAAAAATTTTGGGGAAAAAAAAAAAAAAAAAAAAAAAAAAAACACAATAATAATAATAATATTAAAATTATTAAGAGGTGTGCGGCCGCACACCTCTTGCTAGGCCTAAATGCTCAAATCCAAATATAAATTTTTGGGAAAAAAAAAAAAAAAAAAAAAAAAAAAAAAAAAACCTAAAAAAAAAACCTAATTTTTGGCGGTTGTGGCGGCTGATGAGTGATGACGTCATTCAAACCCTAATTCCAAAGAAACATACTAAGGTGTAGAATAAAAGGAGAAGGTGAGATTAGTATGTGGTAGTTGTGAGGTTTGAGAGATGAAGTGGTTGAGAGGTTTGAAAGATGAAGTGGTTGTGAGGTTTGAGAGATGAAGTGGTTGTGAGGTTTGAGAGATGAAGTGGTTGTGAGGTTTGAGAGATGAAGTGGTTGTGAGGTTTGAGAGATGAAGTGGTTGTGAGGTTTGAGAGATGAAGTGGTTGTGAGGTTTGAGAGATGAAGTGGTTGTGAGGTTTGAGAGATGAAGTGGTTGTGAGGTTTGAGAGAAATGAGAATAAGATATGAGAGGTGGTAGTAGGGTTTGGGAGAAGAAATAGAAGAAATTAGGAAGATTTTGCAAAAACCCTAATTATTGACGGCTGCAACGTTTAAAAACCCTAAACCTAGGGGTGTGCGCCCGCACACCCCTTGCCATGCTGAATTTTTTTTTTTTTTTAAAAATGAAAAAAAAAAAAAAATTGAAAAAAAAAAAAAAAAAAAAAAAAAAAAAAAAAAAGAAATCATTGTTGCTGGGATTGGCTATGAAACTAGTCCAACCTCGACGGGAGCTTGGAGGATTGATGATGAACTAACCTCTCAAGATTCAAGAAAGTCAAAGTGGATTTTTGCTATTTTGGGCAGCCTAGATGACGGGATTAAAATCAATAATTGATCCTTAGAATTTTATTGGATGTTTCTTACAGTATTATACAAATGTATCAAGTTTATTATTTTCCGGGTACTATGTATTATGTCGCAAGTAGGACTTTACCATATCAATTGACAAATATTACAAATCATTATTGAGGACATTGGGTAAAACTACTTATTTTCTAATATGTATTATTGTGCAAAAATTATATGGTTTTCAACTAGTGAACTTTTTTATCAAAGAACCCATTCACCAAGCCATATATTTGGGTTTTCAAGTGCACATTGGAGGTTATTTACATAAGTGCACTTTTAAACGTACAAGTGCATAATTGCTTAATTGCTTGTTAATAGTCCTCTAAATTTGAAATAAGAAGACAAGGTAGAGCCACCTTGAGCACTTGTAAAACAAAATCTATAAAGAAAGTACCAAAAAATCAAGTACAAAAGTAAGAAGCTTCCAATATGAAGGAAAAAGCTCCTACAACAGGTAATTATAAACCCCATTCACTAAAAAGTGACAAGATATTTCAGATAACCCCGTAAACTAAGAATCTAAATCTATAACGTAGAAACCCAACTTATACATTTATCTTTCATTAACGGCTTGACACAACGCATTTTATAGATCACTTCTCTTCTCCGGATAGATCATTACTCAGGATTCAGGGTTTGAGTTTGAGTTCTTTTTTTGTATTTTAAAAAAATCTCTTTTGGGAGGATGCAAACAACATATCCGGATGTTATACGGTCGCAATGTAGGAGGAGTTGTTGTGAGTGAGGACAAGCAAACAGCGATGGTGCTCTTTTACAACAACGGCAACAACAAGAAGAACCTTAGTCTGTTGTCTTTATGGAAACTTCGTCGGAAAGAACCTCTTGGTCACCAAAACTCCCCCTAAACACGTCGTTGTCCTACTTACCTTCTACTCTTGCTAGTACTTCAGTTTTAGGATTTAATTCTTAGATTGTGAACACATTGAAAGGCTAACATCAATGCTCTTTAGCTCCAGTATTTGTGGAAATCACTTTAAATTAAATACTCTATATTTAATGCTTACTACCAAAGATATGATGGTTTGTTTAGGTAATCTTATAGGAATGATGAAGAATTTGGAATTGTTTTGTAATGTGATAACAACACATTGCAAATAAATTGCAATAGACTCACTCGATTTGCATATACTTTGCTAACAAAAACATTCACTAATGTGTTGACAAAAATCTAATTATTGGTACAGTTTTACGATTTGATTTGATTGAATTTAAGTGTAGAATTTTGGATACTAAATTCACGAGACTTCATCTCCAAAATAAAATAACTTTTTTGTATCAATTCTACGGTAATATAAAGTTGTACCGCAATGTTAGATTCAACAACAATTAAATTTTAAAGCAAAATTAAGGTTTAAGTTAAAAAATTCAAATATATACAAGTACCCAGTTTTATCTATATTGGATACGTCGACAGGTTGTAAGTTGCAAGTTTGTTTTTGATCTTTTGAATTCTAATCTTTCTCTTCTATGTAGTGTCAGTAGAGGCTGCTTCACTATACTGCACGAAACCCGTAATCTATAGCGGTTCTTTAATTCCACTACCCATTCCTTTTAAAGGCAACACTCTTTGCTCCGTATTGCTCTAGAAAGATGAGCGTAAAATTTCCTTGTAATGTTGCACGGAACTTGATCTTAATAGTTGTTAAGAATGATTTTTTTTTTATAAAAGACCATGCAAATGTAGCTTTTTCAATTGCAAGTGAGAGACACTTGCGAGCTCTCATTGGATGCGGTTAATTTGTTATTATATCCAAGCACAAAGCTTTGTTTATGAGAAGCCTTGAGATTGTCTTCTCACTCATAGATGTGTTAAACTTTTGAACTGCCACAAGTGTGAGATACTAATTTGAAATAAAAGCACTTGTGTAATACATAGTAATCCCCGATCTTTAAAGCATTTATTAAGTCGCTTCACTTCCCAAAGCTTATCCTCAATATAAATTTAAATAAAAAATATTACACCCTCGAAACCTCCAAAACCCTCATAGCCTCCATAAACTTGCAACCTTAACTTTCACTTTCCAATTATAAGCCAATTAAGTCACTTGAGTAATTAAATGACTAATTAATTGAAAACCTAATATAACCAATAGTCAAATCTAGTGGCTTTTGCCACTTTTAAAGGGTTGAAATTCTATAATGGATGTCATCACATCAGTGAATGTAATCTATAGAATAACATTTACAAGTGATATATTAACAAAGAGGTGAGTAAATTAATAATAACATTTAACAATGTTTAAGTTCCATTTAGCAATGAGAGAGGAGTACAATTTTGTTAATCCTTAAACGTTCAAGTAAGCCCAAGTGGCTTGCTTCCAACAAAATTTTCTTTGCAGCTCTCATTGTACTCAACCTTTCACTTATATTTTAGTGTCAAACTAGTCACCTTCTCATGATGCATTCAAGAAGTGAAATTTTACAATTCAAATCACAAATTGTATAAGTGATTTTGTGCTTTGAAAGAATTGTGGTAGGTAGGTTGGGGTAATATATAACCTTGTAGGAGGTTGCAAGCTCATCATAGAATGGTTTCTGATTTCCTAATGCACTATTCATGATGCCCAAGTTCAGACGATGCTGTGATCCAATTTTGGGCTGCCCGTTTCAGAACCCATGGGCGTTCAATGGTTATCACGTACAGTGAATCAACATTTATAAGTGTAACATTTATCCAGGGTGGACTGCCACTAAATGCCGGTACTCTCCGTTCAGTGCTCCAGAGGCTAATTAATGCAAAAGAAAATTAATGTGAAAAAAATCTTCGAATCTGGTATCCACCCACCGCAGCTCGACCTCCTAAAAGCGCGCAGGCCAACAGACAAGACCGCGTCAAAAGCCGTCCCCGCGGAGAGACGCGGACGCGCGGCAGAAAGGTGGTGGCACATGGCTCCGTGGACAGACAACCAGAGGTGTGGCTTGTGGAGCACAAGAAGGCCACAATAGGGGAGGTGCGTGCATTTCGTTTTGTTGTTTTGTGTGGTCCTTCGCAACCCTAGCCTTCGCACGATCACCGCCCACGCCAGCAAATTCAGGAACTGCTGCTGCTCTAGAGTTCCATCTTGCCCGCCATTGCGCTACCTCTTAGCACTCTATCCAAGTCTTGCAGGTCTGGCCATCTCGATCTTTGCTCGCTTGCGCCTTCGCGGATGTCGGAGGTACTCGCACACACTTGATCGCTCTCTGCATTTGCGGTGGTGCGCCACTTCGGCGATATTAGACTGGCGGCGCCAGGGTTTTGTGGATGTTTGTGAATCTGAAGAAGCTAGGGTTATGATCGTCCTGGATTTGTCCAGTAGTCGATAGATTGCTTTGTGGAATTCGCTCGCGGCGGAAAGTTTTCAAGTCAAGATTTCTCTGCTTGTGATCAGCTTTGGGCGCGACGGAGTTGTTGTAAGTCTCGTTTGTTGAGGCGGATGTTGATCCTCTCTTGCTTTTGTTTTTTGTTTTTCGTTTTGTTCTTTTGTTGTGTGCGCTGTAGCGTGTAGATTGGATTGGTGTTGATTGTTGAGGTCATGTATGTGCGTGCTGGCTGCAGCTCAGTTATCTTTCCGTCGTTTGGTGAAGTGGTGTGATGCTTTATCTTATTTGCTCGAAGTCCAGCGTGATATTGGAATTGCTTATCTCTGGTAGGAATTTTCTCATTTGAGGAGATTAGCGTATCTTAGCCGAGATTTGTTACTTGATTTTAGCTTTTGGAATCTTTGATCAGTTACGTTGAATATGTATATTGAAGCGAATCGAATCCTTCTTTTCATGAGTGTTTGTAGGTCTTTTGTTGATTTTTGTCTTTGGTTAAATTCGCATCTAGCGGGTTGTGGACAGAAAATGCTCCGATGTGCAGCAGTTGTGTAGGTTATATTCCCGTTCATGTATGTTTCAGTATGTCGCAGCACATATCTCCGTGCTATCCTTTTCGGCGAAGTTATTTTCTGAGTGCTCTTCCTCGTCTTCCATGATGATGCAGGTTACGCTGTTGACGGGATTTGGAGGATATTCATTTAAAAAATTGTAATACTGAGGGTTCACTCTGGCAGACTTTATCATACCCCCGTCTCGCACCGGTGGGCAGGTGTGGGGCCTTGGCGGTTGCCTAGCCCTTGCGGGACATCAGAAAGCTATTAACTCGCAGGTCTGGAGGGCTTGTCGCATGGTGCAGGGGTTGGCATTGGATTACGGCTAATGTGGCTTCAAGAACGACCTTTTGATTGATATCAATGTAGACAGCTCGCTTGGGGTCAGGATTTGACCTCGTCCCCGTCTGTCGGCTTGACAGTCTCGATATTGTACCCGATAGTTTTCTTGTAGATTTGGTCGTCAACTATTTATTTTCAGGGGAAAGCAGAAGAACGAGGGGATAGACAAAGGAAAAAAAAACAAAAAAAAAACAAAAAAAAACGCACACCTACATTTCTGAGCGATATAGCACGCAGCAGTAACACTAATGGTCTTTGCCACCATTCGCGAGGTTTTTGCCTTATTGTGACCTCAAGTGCAAATGCACTCTTGTTTCTTGATGGAATTTGGAGAGAAGGGATTCTGGTGCAAGGTTGTTTTTGGTGGGGAAACGGTCTGTGAGGAGGGATCGAAGGAGCTAGTTATCTGTCACGTGACACGCTCAGAGCTCTGCGGCTAGGGGAATCATGGGCAAGATAGCCTGCTTGACATCAATGTTTACTCGTAAATCGAAAGTGAAGGTATATCACTGCACTATGTGGATACCCTTTGAATCATTACATCCTTCTCGTCGTTTTTGAGTAATCTGCTGTGATGAGTGCTTTAGTAGAAATGTTATTCCTAACGTCTTGCTTTTTGGGGACAGGTTATTACTCCAGCAGAATGTTTGGAAAGCAATAGTGTTATGGAGTCATCGCGGAAGACACTCTTATCAAAAGACAGCGATAATTTGTCTGAGAATTCTCAGAAAGGCTTCATGGCGAGGGAGGATAACACATTCGAAGTATTGGATCTGACAGCGGACAATGATAAATCTGCAATGTCAACTGGAATTATCTCGAAGCAGCTACTGTCTGTCCCCTCGATTGCAGAATGGGCTAAGACTGATATGTCTAGCTGGACAGAGCGAAGCGGTCCTGATTGTGGTGAAGTCCTTAAATCGAGCCATACCGAGTTTGAATTTGACACGAAGGCCGTAAATGTGTCAAATTATGACGAGGTTGACTTGCACGTGAAGATTGCCTCTCAGATGGCGGATGGCGAGTCAGTTCGGGAAGATGCCTACGAGGGCGATGAAGATGAGGAGCTGGAAAGTACGTGCTAAACTCTCTACACTCACCATCGTTCTGCGGATCTTCTTCAATAATCATTGCTTCTGTACAATAGATCATATCTCGTGGTTTTCTTTAGTTTCCATTATCGATTATCAGCTGTTTGACCTTGGCGACTTAGTAGCTCGAAATGTGTGTTTTGGAGTGCAGAGGCTGCAGACTCTTGTATTATTCAGATTCAATCTGAGGGGTCGGGCAGTGGTGAGCATTCACCGGATGAGCAGCGCTCAGGCTTTAGCGGGGATAATGGGGCTGCTACATATTATGAGTTTCACTCCAACATGGCTCACGGGTCTGATACAGCCGCGAGTCATTACTTCGATGAGGAAGCAATTGGAGACTACGTTAGTGACCCAGGTGTTTATCACGATGATAACTCAAGTTTGGGCCGTTCCGCTGAGGACGTGGAGGACGGTCAATTTCACACCCAATCTCAGCATGCCGACCATACTCTTAAAAAGGCTCGTAGTGAAGGAGGTCTGTATGACCTGGGGCTAATGCCTCAGCACGAGTCATCTCAACGAACTGAGCAGGATCTAGTACCAGTTTCTGAAGGAAGCCCTTCATGTCTGAATGTGAGTGGACGTGATTTTTCCTTCCTTTTACCGCGGGGTGTACATGGTAGTACTCATTCAGAAGATGCCAAAGACGTGCGTTTGAATTGGAGGTTTCCTGAGAGTGGTCCCTCAGTCATCAAGCAGAAGCCATGGTGGAAGATGTTACTCATCTCACACCGTACTATCCATCCTGAGGCCAGCCGTTTAATAGCCAGTTCGTCTCTGAGTAGGTCTGAGAGGCTTCTGATTTCCGGTGGCACCGGCTATTCTTCAGATGTTGATTGTTACAGTGGTACCCCAAAGCTGGAGGTTGATGAATCTTATTCGAAGAGCGATGTTTATCATCCTGAGAGTGTTCGCAGTGGACCATGTGCTGTGATTGGGGAGGGTGTAGAGGACGATGCTTGTAGTGATGTCCCACACATGAGTACTGTGCCTGATGGAGTTGCAGAAACTGAGGAGGCTTATTTTGACGATCCGCCTTCGGCTCATGATGACGGGAGAAAGGACTTGAAGGTGTCTATTTCGGATCAACCTGACATGAGAAGGGTTGAAGAGTGGATCAGCAGTATTGATCAATATCCTCTCTTAGCAGATGAAGAAGCTGAAGGTATAGCTTATTCGGATACTGAGCCTTCAGCACCAGCAGCTTCTTTTTTTCGAGCAAAAGCATCCCGTTCTGATTCGACGTCAGTAGATGGGAGTGCTCTTCTGGACCGCAGAAATCATCAGGGAGACCATTTCCCGGATGCAGATAATGAGATGGCAAACTTCATTGCGCGGTCAGTGAATCCATTGTCTACGGTAGCCCATTTCTCTGGTGTGGGTTTGAAGCTCGTTCCACCCCTTGGTGTGCACAACAATCTGAAGACTCTCAACCTCTCTGCCAATGCCATCGGTAATGACTGTCACTTTTTAATCTCATTAATGGGCATTGTAATTATTATAGAATTGAATGTACTTTATGCCGACGTGACATTTTGTGACCCATGCTGCAACTTCGAGGACTTCAAGCATTCTGTGACATGTGCATTGATATGTGCATTTTGAGATGTGCTGATACGATCTTTTTTACTTCTACAGTACGCATCTTACCGGGGTGTCTTCCGAAGAGCTTACACACGTTGGATCTGTCAAAGAACAAGATTGTTGTTATCGAAGGGCTCCGCGAACTTACGCGGTTACGTGTGCTGAACTTGTCGCACAATCGACTTTTGAGGATTGGACATGGTGAGTGGATACAGAACGTGTTGTAGGTGTCTTTCAGTGTCTGATTGTTTTATCATTGATGTGTGAAACTCTTCATATATTAATATCAATGTCTATGAATTTCGATCTAATCAACAGGTGCCGTGAATAGTCATTGTCTTGATAAGAATGCCATTGCTTTGAACGGTCACACACATTTATTAACTACTGGTCAACGATTCAGGTTTGGCCAGTTGTACTTCTTTGAGAGAGCTCTACTTGGCTGGGAACAAATTAAGTGAGGTGGATGGGCTGCATCGACTACTGAAACTTAGCATCATCGATTTGAGTCACAACAAGCTCGCATCAGGCAAGTCAATCGGACAGCTGGCCGCCAATTACAACTCTCTGCAGGCAATCAACCTTTTGGGAAATCCATTGCACAGCAACCTTGGCGAGGAGGCGTTGCGGAAGTTGATCAGCAACATCGCTCCACAAGTCGTATACCTCAACAAGCAGGCGATGAAGGCTGTTTCTGCGAGAGACGCATCAGTGGACAGTGTGGCTAGAGCTGCCTTGGGCGGTACTAGTCATCACACGCATCAGCGAGGGAAGACATCTTCACAGAGCAAGCCCCTCCGGCGTAACGGGAAGAGTGCTTCATCCGCTTCCCCGAGCCCACATCATCGAGATAAGCGAGGTGGAGAAAAGTCTGGAACAAGTGGACATGGTTCTCGACCCAGTTCAGTGAGAAACAAAGCTCCCTCAGAGCTTCCCCCTCGTCATCGACACTCGCAGAGCCGAGCTGCCCCTGTCATTACGCGTCCAGTTTCCACAGCACCACCTCTGAATATCTAGAATATCAATACATCTGAAGACTTGAGTCTAGTCTCTTCACCTTAGGAGAGATGGTTTGTCAGTATAGATAAGCGTGCGGGAATGGTTTTTCGAGTGTTAGGATCATCAGCATTACCTACATACGTGTGTAATCAGTGGTTTGTCTTCGAGGAGTGTCTTGTATGTCTTGTTCCTCCTAATAATATACGATATTTTTGTGGGACATGTCTTTTTTATTCTCTAACCTTGTGATGGATGGTGATGGACGGTGATCGTATGGATGATGACGGTATGAACGGTGAAGTTGAAGGCTGGGTGGCAACTTGGAAAAGCTTCCGGATTGTGGAAGTGAGCTAACAGTACACGCCTGGATGAAGTCTCAGCCTGATATGGACTTTTGCCATTTCTAGCAGCCTAAGTTCTCAGGTTAAAACTTATATATTTGAATGAGATTTCTGCTGAGTGTTTCCTATAGTACAAGGTGTGTGTGCAACAAACTGTAGAGTCAAATGTTGATTTTAGAGTTTTTTATTGTAAATTTCACTAGTCAAATGTTGATTTTAGAGTTTTTTATTGTAAATTTCACTTTCCATACTTTAGGCGGCCAGAAAAAACTTTCATTTTTGAGAATTTTTAAACTATTATTTTAGGAATACGAACCCAATAATTGTTTGAGTTTCAAAGGGCCTTAAGTCAAAAAGATTACCAATTCTACAAGGGCAACCTCCATCTTTGTACAAGCAAGCTTCAAAGTTTTCAGAAATTTCAGACTTTGGATATTGTGATCCAATGTCAATTTTTGGACCAGTGACAAAAGATAGGCTTTTTAATAAGATCTTATGGTTGAAAGTCTTAAAATGGTTATAAATTTTGCCTTAATCCCATAGAGGTAAAAAATTGTAGTTTTGAGTTTTCAAGCTCCAACAACACACAAGGAAATTGAGGGGTCAACCTCCAAATGTCTGAGACTATTTATAGCAAAAAATTACATTTTCAAAAGAGTGTTGTGTGTGAAATTGAAGTTAATTTATATAGGTCTCAAGTGCACAATCTTATTTTGTAGATCATGTATTTCAAAATTTGAGCTCCAAGCCTCATAGATTGCAAGATCATAACGTAGTACTCCCTCTGTCCCATTATTATTGTCCAGTAGGTTCTCTCAAATCTACATTGGGAGGTGGATTTGAGAGAACCTATTGGACAATAAAAATGGGATGGAGGGAGTACTACTCAAAAAAGATCCCAAAATTTCATCATTTTCACTTTGAGGTGGAAATGCTACCAATACCCCAAAAAGATTCATAAAAAAAATTTGTTGACTCAAGCAATAGCCTCGCAATGGTGAAAATTGCCCCCATAATCTACAAAAGAAAAAAAGACCAAAACTAGACAACTTGCACTAAAACGCATGCCATGTCTTCCTCACAACATGGATGAATTTAAGGTTTCTACCACTATAATTAGCCTCAAATTAAACTGGAACCCAACAAATCAAATTGAAATCCAACGGTGGATGAAGGAGAAACTTTTCAAAAACCATGTAGTTATTTACTCTTCTCAATGTAGAAACATTATAAAAAAACTTAATACCTATAATATTCAAATGACAGATCTTCCAACCATGAGTTTCATCTTAAGACCAAACTTATGCATAAAAGACTAGATTAGATTTCACATAATAAGCTTGCAACATTAAAACATGCCCCATGTCTGAAAACCCAAAAACAAGAGATGCCTTCACTAAAATGCTCGCCATAAGTTCCTACTTTCTTGCATAGGTTTGCACATTTTACCACACAAAACTAGACTTGATTTGGAACCTAATCCAAATGCTTTCATCCAAAACAAACCTCAAATGAAGTAATTATGGCTCTTCAAAGTTGTTCCTTTCCATCCAAAATTTTGTTTTTCTACATTCGGCACATTTAGGGATCAAATGCCTAGAGGCTCACATTCACTTTTACGATACTTTCTATTACAAAATCTATTGTCAGGGAGAGTGCGCAATAATGGCTCAAATTTCAGCATGCAAAATTTGTAGTGAAGTGTATAGGGAAATACAAGTGAAATACATGTGAAATAGATAAGCTATTTTTGTTCATGGAGGAAGTAAGTGGAAGGATAGTCCAAGTGGATTCACCAGATAAATAGAAACTCCCGTCCCTTCCCTTTCTAAGAGTTCCTTCCTATGAGGCCGACATGAATGAAGTGTTCGATAGTAATGCTGATATCTCGATAGCCATTGGACAAAAGGTAATTGGAACAATATTACTTCGATGGCCCTTGGACAAGGGGTACTTGGAACAATACTACTTCCTCCTCTCGAGGGTGAACACGATAACTACGCTAGTTTTTAGCTAGTCACTAGTGCCCTGAAGATACTTGACATAGTATCCCCCCGAAGGGCTTTCAGGTACCCATACAACAAGGTCCAAGGACCCCCCACAATAGTTAGGCGGACTATAGTAGTGAGCACTATGTCAGCATGGAGAATAGAACTCACGATCTCCTCACTCAACTTTATACTTATATTTTGATGTCAAAGTGTCAAGCTCGTCACTTTCTTATAATGCATTAACCCTTAAACGCCCATGGGATGTGAAACGGGCAGCCCAAAATTGGATTACAACATCTTTTGGACTTGGGCATCATGAATAGTGCACTTTTTGAACAAGGGCATCATGAATGCACCAATCTATGAGCTTGCAACCTCCTACAAGGTTATGTACAACCCCAACCTCGCTACCACAATCCTTTTGAAGCATAAAATCACTCATACAAATTGTGATTTGAATTGTAAAATTTCACTTTTTGAATGCATCACAAGAAGGTGACCAGTTTGACATCAAAATATATGTGAAAAATTGAGTACAGTGAGAGCTACAGAGAAGATTCTGTTGGAAGGTGACCCCTGGGGTCACCTTGGGCGTTTAAGGGTTAACAAAGTGAAATTTTCCAATTCAAATCACAACTTGTATGAGTGATTTTGTGTTGTGAAAGGACTATGGTAGGTAGGTTGGAGTTGTACATAACCTTGTAGGAGGTTGCAAGCTCATCATTGATTGGTTCATTCATGATGCCCAAGTCCAAAAAGTGCACTATTCATGCTGCCCAAGTCCAGAAGATGCTGTGATACAAATTTTGGGCTGCCCATTTCAAACCCCATGGGCGTTTAAGGGTTAACAAAGGGTTTTCTTGAGTATTCTATTACAAACCTTATTTGGTGGGATCTTGTCTCCAAGTTGAAAAAAATCAAAGACAGATAATATTGAAGGAACATGGACATGTGGCCAAGTCGTTGGATGCGGTTTTTGACTACCACGTAGCGAATAGGCACAGGCCAAGTAGGCAGCATCTGCGATAGGCCCGAGGGTCAGGCCCACAAGCGGATATCAGCCAGGGGCAGGGTACCACTGAAACGGGTAAGGGTATCTGAAATCTAGCACTATTCTAGATCCCTTCACGATACTAGTCTGGTCGTCTGGTCCTGGCGACCAAGTTATGCAGTGGGAGGGTCAGCCGATGGCCATGGCGTGGCGCTGGCTCCTGTCATCGCCATCGCCATCGCTGCCAGGTTCCCGTCCCGTCGCTAGTCTCTGGTGCCGCACGGGCTTCACGCCGGCCATAGCAATTGATTCTCCCACAATCCCGCCACGTGAACGCGAATGGCTCCCTTTCTCACTCTCTCGGAGCTCTCAGTCCACTCTCCTAGTCGTTCCTTCTGTTCATCTCCCCACGTCGTGCTCGTCTAGGTTGGCGGTACGTCGTCTCGTCCGCGCGGATTCGTCGCAGATTCTCGCGGATTTCAAGGACGGATCTTTGAGTGGGGGAGGGTTCTTGGGGGGTTGTGCAGCATTGCCTTTGCCTTCCCGCATTGTGGTGTCATTTATCATAGTATCTTGAGGTCGGATCACCGCTAGGGCGATGTGGGTGTTGCTGTTGCAGCTCGATCAATAAGTGTTTACTACTGTTTGAGCTAGCTATCCCCATCCATCCATTGACTCGTCAGAGTGCGTGACGTGGGCTGTGCATTGCTTTTGTGCCACGCAAGGAATCTTGAGCTCAGCTTTGGTTCCGCAATCCCCAGGCGTCGTGAGTGGTCGACGTATTATCTTCTTCTTCTCCACTCTCCATCCTCTCCGACTTCGTCTTTCTCCTCTCCTGCCGACTTTTTTCTCGTTCAAATTTTCGTTCTTGTGCTCTCTCTCGCACTCTGTCAAAGGCAATGCCGCTGCTGCTTCTTCTGTCGGTTTCTCATTGATCCGACCGACAAGTAGACAGTCACATTACTATCACTGTTATACGCATGACGAGCAGCTGCACTCGTCAAATTTGGTAGCGGCTTTCCTTTCAGTCGTTATCGTCCAAGGCGAGTATCGGAACCCCTGGACGCTTCTTTGGTACAGTGACGCGAGTGATTAGGGGGACTTACTACCCTTGTCGTTTAGGGTTTTGTTGTGTGTAGTACGAGGGTTTGTTTCAGCTCTGTTTGTTGCTGATGCGGCAGCTCTATCGATTGCAGAAATAGGGGAATCGAAATAAGGAGCACGTGCAATGTCAAGTGCCAGCGGCTCGGCATCCAATGGAAGTATGAATCTGACCTGTATAGACTATCATGTCCAGTCTCTAGTATCAACTCAAAATCAATGCTATGCGCTCTAGGGGTAGGTGTCTACGGTCGCAAAGTGAGCACCCTAAGACCTTGATCACAGACAGTGTGTTTGACAAACCTGTCGGTCTTGGAATTTGAGTGGCCGCACGTTAGTTGAGTTAGCATATGATCACAAAGGCTTCCAATGTCGAAATTGGAGGAGGCGTGGTTCATGTCGCTCACATTTAGCAGATGAAGTTGAGTACTCTCTGTTGGAAACTCGAAGGGGAGGTCTCTAATACAAATGGTGAACATGCCATTTCGACTAGCTTCTTACAGGTGGGTGAAGAGTGTGAGTGTGCCACATGAATAAGAACCTCCGACATTGGAAGTGGTCACTGATGTGGAGATGCACCTCCGTCTAAGGTTGCCGACCATGTTTTCACCTTCCCTGCGTGGAATGCGAGTGAAGGAAGAAGGATTTGTTGGAGTTCTTGCCACATAGAATGCGAGGAAAGGACCGATGCATTGCTTTAACCTAATTTTTCTGTGGCTTGTGTTGGAATTTTCCAGACGGAGTGATTTATGGTTCTTACTATAACCAATCAGTACCAGGTCCTAGTGGCGCAGGCCCATCGGAGCCGAGTTGGAACGTGGATCCAGGTACTGGAAGCCACGGAACAATTTTAGCATTCTCCATGTAATGAATCAGGGTAAGCCATGAATTAGAGATCTGATGGTGGTGGGTGGTGCTGCCACTGATGATGATGCTGCAGGGCCGTCTCAGACCTTGAACGGATGGGACGACCCGGTCGACGGGTGGGAACTTCAGCCCTCGTACAACTCATACGGCGACTACAACAATGGAAAAGCAGCGTGGGACTCGCAATCTAATGGATCCGGCTCTTTCACTAAAGTCAATAACAGTCGCAAAGGAGGCGGTGGCTCCGTCGCATCCGCGCCCCCGTACCGTGGCGGTGGTCGTAACCAAGGCAACAATCGCAACTATAGCGATCGGGGCACTAGCTCCAGAGGCCGGGGCACCCCGCCTGGGCGAGGAGGAGGTCGAGGGGGGAAGAACTATAATAATAATGGAAGAGGAGGTGGCGCTGCGAAAGGGAACTCCAACTGGGGGCAGAACCAAAACTCGCGTCAATACGACGATTACGGTGCCAGGGGATGGGAGAGTAATGGGGGAGGTGGAAATGCTCAAGCTCCAGCTCCCTCTGTCAGTCCGGAGAATGGCTGGCAACACGTCGGAGTTCCCAAGAACCGCAACGGCTCTGAATGCTCCTCCAGAAGCGCACCAGGCGGTCAGAACCCCAAAGCCTGGCATCAGGGGGCCAGGGCATCGACACAGCTCGTCTCAGCTGGGTCGTCAGGTACTCTTCTTCGAAACCTTTTGATCGTAGCAACCGCCTTCATCACATCTTGTGTCGGTATCATACGTCGGCAAGTTTTGACCAGTTTTGTGCCTGATATGATACTTGATCGGCTTATCAAACTTTGGTGTTTTTCCCTGAAAGGATGATGCAGTAGATTGGGAGGGCGGTGGAGCTTAATGGGGGTTGGTGATTGCAGGGAATCAGTTGCCGCAAGGGGAGGCTGGGAGTGTGGAAGGGTATGACTACCCAGCGAGCCCGTACTCCGACAGCCAGTGCTCAGACCTGGACCATGTGGAAGACGACAGTGACGACGCGTTCTTCAGTGACGACTCGTTTACGCAGGAGTCGCATGAGGATCAGAAGAAGATCAAGTGGTTCCGGGACTTTTTCCAGGACTTGGACAGCATGACGGACGGCCAGTGCTCCGAGCACGACCGGCAGTGGCACTGCCCAGCGTGCAAGGGCGGTCCGGGCGCCATCGACTGGTTCCGTGGACTGGTGCCGCTGGCCACGCACGCTCGCACCATGCGCTCTCGCCGCGTCAAGCTCCACCGCAAATTCGCCGAAGTGTTGGACGAGGAGCTTCGCATTCGCAGGTCCGGCGCCCCGAGCAGCACCGCGGACGGCGCGCAGCTGACTTTTGGAAAATGGAAGGGGCTCAGCGAAGAAACCGAAATGCAGCAACAGCAGCTCGTTATCTGGCCTCCCATTGTGGTCATCCAGAACACCCAACTCGAGCAGGACGACGAAGGCAAGGTACGTGTCGGTGACGAACTTCGACATCCATCTACAGATTGTTGCCCATTGAACCAACAGAGTATTGGAGTGGATCGACTATGCCAATATGGCTTACACTCCGTGTCGATCACCATGCTTCCTCATTATTTTGAAGTTTGTTTTGAATATGAGAAGGAATGGAATTGGACAGAACCACTCTTCACTAATTTATGAATTTTTAAGATTGTTCTCAGGCGTCTTTCTCATAGATTTCAACTCGTAAGACCAAAGGGTCTATGTATAGCTGGTCACATTGTGTTTGGAAAACCTTCCACATGACGTGACTTAAAAGTCAGAGAACCAGTTGTAACTGCTAATGCCGGAACTTGAAGCTTCGATTTGTGTTGTTCGTGATACACTGAAGAGGCATATCTTTTGGCCGAGTAGGCCATCATATCTCAGTATCCTCCCAAGAAACTTCATATTGTTGTGTTTGTTGCAGTGGATTGGAATGGGGAACAAGGAGCTGGTGGACATGTTCAGGGATTACAATCCGTTGAAACCTCGCCATGCGTACGGTCCGCTGGGTCACCGCGGAATGAGCCTTCTCATCTTTTCCGATTCCCCGGCTGGTTACCACGATGCAGTCCGCTTAGGGAACCACTTCGTGAATACGCGGAGAGGCCGAGACGACTGGAATCGTCCCAGTAAACTGATCTTCCGTCCCGGCGGTAATCGGATCCTCTACGGCTACTTGGCTGTGAAAGAAGACCTGGATATCTTCAACCGACACAGCAAAGGTACGCATTTTCAGGACCCCATACGGACTCTGTTCCGAGATTGGTTCATCAACGAGTAGGGCTTAAGATGCATACGTGGGCTCTGGTGAGGGCAGGGAAGACGGTGGTGAAGTTTGAGGTGAGGAAGCTGCAGGAGGTGGTGGTGGAGCCGATGCAGCGAATGGAGCTAGAGAATCAGCAGATGCAGTCGTTGCAGAGCGAGGCCAACTCTCTGAAGAAGACAGTGTCGGAGACATCCAGGAATTTGCAGCTGCGTGAGGAAGAGCTGCAAGTAATGCGGGAGAGGACGGAGAAGCAGCACAACGATAACAAGCGTCAGGTATGCTCACAATACATGGACCGTAGCCCACCTTCTCATCAGTGTTGATTTAAGTCTGACACCCTCTTTGTTTCGATATCCCTTTCGGTGTGTTTTACATGTAGCCAAGAATGTCATAGTAGCACAGCTAAACGAAACTCGAGTGATACGGTTCGTGTGTTCACTAGGACAACTGTTCAGTTTAGCAGGTTTTGTGCGATCAATTTGACTCCGCCTTCTGTCTCACAGTCACTGCCAATATTCAGGGTTCGATAGAGACTAACCCAAAGCCTTTCGTTATGTGCACAGATAGATGACATGACGGAGTTTTTCCAACAAGAAAGCTCTCAATGGGCAGATGAGGTAGCGTCCAAGGACACAGAGATTCAAAAGCTGAGAGATGCTTTCGACAAAATGCATTTCAATCGGTGTCAAGAACTGGATGCCCAGCGCAATCTCCTCAACAGTCAGAATCAGCAACCATTGTGAGCTTTTGACCTTCAAAATCTTAAAACTTTGCACAGTTTCATGACATTCTTCACCTCTTGCTACCGAAATCAAAATGGGATAATCCTAGCACAGTCCACATGCCTCTGGAAGACCGAACAAACCTAGATGGAGGATGATGATTTTGTGATGCTGACGTCGATGTGTTGGGCGCGCAGAATGGTAGATGACATTCAGCAAAAGACGAAGAAAGTGGAAGGGAGTTTGCTGGAGGCTCAAGATTTCGAGAACAAGCTGAAGGAGCTGGAGCAAAAGCATCATGAGCGGCGAGTCCAGTTCCAGAAGCAGCAGCACGAGGCTCTTCTCGCGTTTGAGCAGCAGATCAAGACGGAGAGGACCGAGTTTTTGCACAGCTTTGAGAAGCAAATGCAGATCCAGTAGTAAGATGGCCATTCCTCTCTCTGCCAGCCGGAAGGAGAACAGTGCTCACTTCATTCCTGCTCATCTTCGTCTTACTACTGCAGATGTGCCTTCGCCGAAGTTGTTATTGCCACGGTAGTGTGATGATGCAGGCACTTTGAAGTGGAAAATGTGAGGATATGGTCCCTGCTGCCAAGCCTACAGAAGCTTGTATTTGCACTTGTATGAGACCAATGACTGTCCCCCTGAGCTAATTTATAAGTTGGAAGAAGCACCAACTCAGTTGCAATGCTTCTCCTTTCCTACTTGTTTCGTACTTGTAATTTGCGAGCTCCTCAAGTGAGTGTAGGGTGCACATTATTCTAATGTACTTGTGATGGATTGATTGTTGGCGTGACATTTACAGGATTGTTTAATGAGAGTTAGAAACTATCCATTCCATCAGAAAGTTGTTTACAATTAGGGCACTTACAATTTGTGAATGATGTGAAAGATGTTGACTTCCAATATAATTGATTTGGAGGACAAAATTGTGTCTATAAGTTCATGTTTCTTATTACGACAAAGTATTTGGCTTCATGAAATTTTCATACTTTAGGGAGTTACTTTATTCAATTCAAGTAATTAATAATTGAAACAAAAGCAAAAATCTTGTAATGATAAAGTCCACATTGTCCTTGAGGCAAAATGCTTTCATCTAGGAATATAAAGTGGAATAGTAAATTCAACATTTTAATATGAAAATAGATAACTCATAGAAGACATTCAACTCCGTCTCTAAATAGTATCATATATGTGCCGCTCACTAAATCCAATCCATGTTCCAAATGTCAGGCCCTGTTTTAGTACTCTTTCCGCGAACCGCGTAATGGAAAGAAAGCGGATTTTGCCCCGATCGCGAGCGTCTTTTTCTTCCCGCCCGCGTCTTTTCCTTCCCCGACACACCATTGCACCTATCGCCCGAAGAACACTATCGACCACCGATACCCCTGGACCTCGCGTCTATCCCTATCGGCTCTGTGGGGCCCACTACCCGACACGTCCCTCTCGCGGACGCCCGTTTTCGCTCTCCGTGCCGATCGTACCACCCTAAACCAGATCCACTGTTCTCGGCCGGGTGGGGCCCGCTGACCGATACCACTCTATCGTCTAGCCGATAAGCCGTGCCCCCATCCCGCACGCGCATTTATTGCCCCCCGCCCGATATGCCCACTTTCCATTTGTTATCGGCTTCATCCGTTTCCACTATTATCGGCTTCATCCATTTATCTTGTTATCGGGTACTAGTTTTCATTCATCCATGATATCATAACCAACATGTCACATCCGATGCGCTGAGCGGAATGGGATGTGTGAGATTTGCGAATCCGAGGTCTGATGAGACGGAATGATGAGGTTTTGAGTGTTTTGATAGTATTCTTTTTTTTTGAATCAGTATGCACGATGGTGAAATGATAAAAAAATTTAGTGAGTTATCACTTCAAATGTTGGAAGTGGCGGCTGTCAAGGACGAGGGCGGCGCTCGAAGTGGACGCCATCATTGCTCGCGTCATTTCGCCCATGCAAGGTTTGGCATCTTTGGAATGGCAACGTTTGCCTTTGGCGAACTCAGCTTCATTTGCCATCTTCGCGCATTTTGTGGAAATTCCGTGGCGCTCCTCCTACGCTTCGTCGATTGCGGAAAACTCTCCCACATTTTCAGTTTCCGACGCTGCTTTCCGGTGAGTTGCCATTGCTATTCTGAATTGTCGTTTACGCCTCAGTGTGTAGCGTTTTAAGTTGTGACGATCGAACAAGCAGACAAGAGCTCACTTCCTGCAATTAGGGTTTAGAGCTAGTTTATTGGTGGTCGAATGCAAATATTTTGGCGTCATGTTAGAACGAGGAATGTCGCCCATACGAGAATGCATATCTCCATAATTCAGTTAACGTTGGTGGTAGGTCGATTTCCCTGTACAATGCCTGCATAAGCCACAGTCGAGCCTTCTTTCCGGGCCATTCTTGCCATTCGTAGCCGAACAACTTCTCCCTCGGCAACTGCTGATTATTTCCACGGAGGAGCACATACTCCCAAAACGCAAGGCTGGCGACGTACCCGCACTCCCAAAGTTCCCCCTGCATCGGAACTTTCAGCTTCACCACCCTCCGCTCTTGCCAGTTCTTCCAATTGCTTGATCCAACTTTCACATGTCGCGCCAATGCCCACGCCATGTGCACTATGAACTGAAAGTTGTACGCTCGTACGTCATTGTGCATGTTCAGCGTGTCGATGTGGTACGTCACAGTGTCCTCCACTATATAGATGCTCCAGTGTCCCTTATTTTGGTAGGGAACAACTAAAGTGTTCACCAGCGGTTCCGTTGTCCGAAGCGTTCTGAATATAGAAACAACCACAGAATCCCATGTGACGTCCTTCTCTCTCAAACAACTGGTGATAACTTGACCTAACCAATTGTGAGTTAGGTGGTACTGCATCCGTATCTTGGGGTGTGCTCGATACACGATGTGTCGGAGCATGAAGTCCATAAACGAGCCGTCCAACTCTCGGCTATCGCCTGTGACGCAGGTCCAGCCCGATTGATCCGTTGGTAACCCTACAGCTTTCCTGGAATCGGGACCAAATACAATCATCGTCCAATGGACATCGCCCACCTTCTCACCCGGCGGTCTGCGCAGGGACGTGGAAATCAAGGAAAGCACGATTAGTACACTGCTCATTCGGCAATCAATATCCAATAACCTATACGATAGTCCAGACCGAAAGTCTACCCCTGAGTCTCTACCCGATAGCCTACTCGATAGCCTGTACGCGATAGCCTACTTGATAGCCTGTACGCGATAGCCTACTCGATAGCCTGTACCCGATAGCCGACACACTAGTCTCTACCCGATAGCCTACAGAGAAGACAGTACACGATAGCCTACACGAGAAGTTGATTCCCGATAGCATACGGTGGTGGACTACACAAAATTTAGAGAAATGAAATACTGTCTTTGAAGCCCGAGTATGAGTCCCATGTTGGCTTCCACGTAAGCCGTATGCGTTCTTCGCCTCAAAGCACAGACTTGGCTCGAAGTTCCAATACGGCAGATCGGAAGTGCGTTGAATGGCATGCTCACGAATCATACAAGTATAAGGAGGATTCGGCGAGTATGGCTTCGGGAACTCCAACTGTGGAATGAGTCCGGGATAGAATACTATCCACGGTGCATCCCGCTCAATGCCTGCCTTTATCTCTGCCAACGTCTCCTCAATCCACTCCTTCGATACATTGGCCTGTTTCAAAACCAGGAGGAACACCATCTGATTCAGACGGAGAATCAAGTATGATTTCATCCGTGTAGATTACATCCGCTCCAGATAGCGGAAAAGCGTGCTCCGGTACTTCTCCAGTTATGTTGGTCGTGGGAATTACTTGGATGCGTCCGAACCCGCTCTCAGTCAAAGGCATTGGCGCGCATTGCGATAAATCAAAAGAGACCTAGATCGCAGGATGCTTTGAGTGCGCAAAACCCCGCCCGAGAGATATGTCGTGCATTACCCGAGTCCAACCAATTGTCGTCTCTCTACGCTAGAAGCGGCGGCGTCGTGTAGGCGCCCAAGTAGGCGCTCGAGGTACATCCGCCAATGCCATGTCGGCCACGTTCACTTTGTGGCGGGCACTATCGGGTTTCCCTTCGACCTCCCTCTCCGTAACGTTTTGGCTCGGCAAGCAATATTTCCTCCAAACTCTCGCGACTGGAACCGCCAAATCCGACTTGGCAAAGACATTATCGTCTACCTTCTCGGGTAACCTCTCCGCGATTCCTCCCTCTCCAAAGACATCTGCCTCTACCCTCTCGGGGAACCCCTCCAAGAAGCCATCTTCCCTCATCGGCACGAACGACTCATCTTGCCTATCGGCCTCCACCTCCATGGGTGACACAGCTCCCTCTTGTCTCTCGGCAACCTCGTCAGCTGCACGCACATCCATCTCTGGCCTCTCCGCCTCCACCTCCATGGGTGTCACAGCTCCCTCTTGCCTCTCGGTTACCTCCTCACTTGGACCCACGACCTTCTCTGGCCTCTCGGCCTCCACCTCCATGGGTGAATGAACTCCCTCTTCTCTATCGGAAACCCCCGAAGTGAGACCCTCATCCATCTCGTGGCCTCTCGGATTCCGCCTCCGTAGGTGTAATGACTCCCTTCGATCTCTCAGCGACCTCCTCCGTCAGACCCACATCCTTCTCTCGCACGACGACCACCTCCTCCATGGGTGTGGAAGCGTCCTCTCCCGTATCCGCGGCCCCCTCCGCGATACCAAGGTCATCACCTGTGCTATCGGCCACATCATCCGTTGATGTCCCGGCTTCCTCATCGCTCTCTCTCGGTCACCTCCTCCGCCGGATCGACATGCTTTCTTCTCGCTCCTCGGTGCACTCCGTAAGATTAGGATCATCCGAATCGGGAACATGAGATCCAACCGTAACCTCCATGCACGGCCCGATAAGTGCTTCCGCTCCTTCTACATCCCGCGTCTCCGTTGACATGTCCGCGGCTTCGTCCGCTACGGGTTTAAGTTCGAACCGATACCTTTCGTTGTTACAGAGCTTCGTTATCGCCTTCTTGCAATCGGTCATGTCTTGTTGTCTCGCGACCACTATAGGATGGTCGTAAACATGAGTGATCCCGTTTGGTAATTCGATCGGTTCCAGAGCGTCGGGTATATCTGCACATATCCGGAACATCAAAACTCGCGCCAGTAAATGTATATCATAATAAGAATAGCCTAAACCCGAACATGATAAGATGATAAAACATGGACGATAATTACATGTTGTGCTTCCAATGAAGTGGAGGTCGAGGTCTTCTCGTAGTAAGCACATATCGTCTAGTGTATGCCATGGCAGATATGCGCTAGGAAGGCATCCGATAACCCACTTCTGCAGGACCTCGTTCTCGTGATCACATTCACCAAGTCGATAATTGCTCGGGCCCGAACATAAGAGATGAACGTGTTGGGCCACTCCACTATCGGGCATACTCCCATCAAGTCGATCAAAGAGAGCCTCAACTTGAGGTTCTCCGTCACCATACTTTCGACCATTTGAACAACATCCATCCCAACTTATCGTATAGGTGAAAGGCGCCTTCCCATCCGTTAATTGCCCTCTCCCGCAATTTCCCAAGTCGTTCGCGGCTAACTTTCGTGTTCGGGTGACACATATTGTTTCCACTGCAGCAACGGAGTACCCGATAAGTACAATGCTAGATATCAGTTATACGATAACCAACAAGGACAGACTACGTTACACGACACATACACTCTCGCGTATCCGATAATCAAGAAAGTAAACAGAATGAATATCGGGTACCCGATAGGAAGGAAGCTTACGGAGAATTAAAGCCCTTGGTGATGAACCAACACTTCGTAAGTCTTGCCTCTCGGGGCGTGCTCGATTCAACGCGCACTTTCTTGACGTATCCACAATCGTTTGCGCTTCGTGCACGTCGTGTGTCCATGGCATTGGCGGGAGCAGCGGTCGAATGAGGTCATTTGCAGCGGTGTAGTGGAAAAGCATGTTATGATTCCAATGCAATGACTCCCATTCTAAACCATGAACCGCATCGTATGTAGCCATCCGCTCCCGGAAGACGACAGCGTGATTCCAATGCTCGCTTTGGCTTTCGCCTTACCCGATACATCCCAATCACGCAGATCAGACTCGCATTCTAAGAATGCCCATGTGCTGTTTATGGAGTTCATCCAGAACTCCGGAGGTGGTTCCTCCCATGGTGATTCCGCGTGACCGCAAATAACTTTGCACGCGTCCAACTCCCACTTCGGGACATCGGCAATGAACGCCTGCCCGATAGCAGTCTTGAAGGGCATCGCGTTCCTCCCCTGTCCCACTAACTCCGCGACCATGCGTTTGAGTCTTCCAAATCCCGCACACATCGGACGCCGCACCATCCGCAACTAACCCGTGCGTGAGGAGGATGTAAAAAGGCGATCCTTGGGAGAGGCTCCGAGTCTTCATACTATACCCGCGGAACACCTCCTCTCGTACACGCTCCATGTGTGTAGTACGTGCGAATCCGATTGTTTCGCCTTGAATCGGAATCGTGAGTCTTCCCACCTTCTTTCCCCCACTATTCTCCTAAACTGCTCCAGGTACTCAGACACATCTTCATCCTCGTCACTGCTATCCGATAGCTCTTCTGCTGCCCTATTGACTACCTTGTACGCACTCGCATCTGCTTGAGAACCACCTTCTATACGAACACCAGGAGAATTCGTTGCTTCCAGTTGGTCTCTCTGCAAGGCCGAGATAGTTCTCTCAGAACTGGAAGGCGGATGAGAGTCGTGGCCGAGAGCCTCGTCCTCTCGGGTATCGTCATGGACACCATCCGGATGACCATCGTCCCCGATAGGATCCACATACTCCGAAGTATCGTTCATCGGAGCCGGTGATTGATGTCCACCATCATCATCGTCGTTGTTCCCTTCGTCAGATGCATCATCAGCTTCTGAATCCACCCGTGCACGAGAGGCAGAACTACGCGTCTTGCGTGGGCGAGTACTGTCATCGGACCTCTCGCCCGTCTCTTCGATAACACAGTCCCTCTACGCCTCCTCGCGGGTTTCTCTGATACCTCAGGCACACTCTGGAAAACGGCTATGGCTCTCTCCTCGTCTGACGCATCTTGTATGTCCTTGTAAACTTAGCTACCGGGGGATATCGAGGTTGGGGTACGCCGGCATCTTCCGGTTTCTTAGGGCACTTTGCATGAAAGAGATGAATGTTGAGTCTGTGCTTCTGGAAGTGCGCCTGGCAATGAGGACATTTGTACATCTTCACTTTGTTGTCGTGTTTGTCAATGACCGTCTCGCACATGTCCGACTGCGGCCCATGCATCTCGAGGATGAGAAGCCTTGCGTCCATCGGGGCCCATTCCTCCCTTCCGAAGTGTGTATTTTCCACCCCAAAGACTCGCTCAACCTTCTTGGTATCCGGGTTGTACTTGATGCGAGTTGCCTTCAATTCGATATTGGATGCGATAAAGGCGGCCTTGCATGCGCATATTGATATTGATCCGGCCTTTCCCATATCTCTGCAGGTCTACAAAATCACACATGGTAGAGATTTGCATACAGACCGTCAGTGTCGATAACACCAAAACCTAGAACAAAAGATAGACAACAGACGCGACACGAGATACGAGAGACGATACGTCATAAGCGTTAGGCGATAGGCGATAGGCATTACGAGGTAGACGATACGTCATAAGCGTTAGGCGATAGGCGTTACGAGGTAGACGATAGGCATCACGACGTAGACGATAGGTGAAACACTGACCCCGTTTCTAGACAACAGATGTTGCACAACATAATCTCCAACAAAAACAACAAACGTTGCAAAACATAATCTCCAACAAAAACAACAAGCATTCCTAACCATAATCTCCAACAAAAACAAGTATTAACGCTCTACAATCGGCAATTCTCCATTTCTCGAGTAAGCCCTATCGTGAACGCAAAACAAAAATCGAACAAAGACAGAATTCAAGATACCAGCACTACTTTTGTCAATCCATAAAATTCTGCTTCAACACCTATCGTGAATGCGACCTACCACCAACGTTAACTGAATTATGGAGATATGCATTCTCGTATGGGCGACATTCCTCGTTCTAACATGACGCCAAAATATTTGCATTCGACCACCAATAAACTAGCTCTAAACCCTAATTGCAGGAAGTGAGCTCTTGTCTGCTTGTTCGATCGTCACAACTTAAAACGCTACACACTGAGGCGTAAACGACAATTCAGAATAGCAATGGCAACTCACCGGAAAGCAGCGTCGGAAACTGAAAATGTGGGAGAGTTTTCCGCAATCGACGAAGCGTAGGAGGAGCGCCACGGAATTTCCACAGAATGCGCGAAGATGGCAAATGAAGCTGAGTTCGCCAAAGGCAAACGTTGCCATTCCAGCATGCCAAACCTTGCATGGGCGAAATGACGCGAGCAATGATGGCGTCCACTTCGAGCGCCGCCCTCGTCCTTGACAGCCGCCACTTCCAACATTTGAAGTGATAACTCACTAAATTTTTTTATCATTTCACCATCGTGCATATTGATTCAAAAAAAAAAGAATACTATCAAAACACTCAAAACCTCATCATTCCGTCTCATCAGACCTCGGATTCGCAAATCTCACACATCCCATTCCGCTCAGCGCATCGGATGTGACATGTTGGTTATGATATCATGGATGAATGAAAACTAGTACCCGATAACAGTATAAATGGATGAAGCCGATAATAGTGGAAACGGATGAAGCCGATAACAGTGGAAAGTGGGCATATCAGGCAGGGGGCAATAAATGCGCGTGCGGGATGGGGGCACGGCTTATCGGCTAGACGATAGAGTGGTATCGGTCAGCGGGCCCCACCCGGCCGAGAACAGTGGATCTGGTTTAGGGTGGTACGTATCGGGTACGGAGAGCGAAACGGGGCGTCCGCGAGAGGGACGTATCGGGTAGTGGGCCCCACAGAGCCGATAGGGATAGACGCGAGGTCCAGGGTATCGGTGGTCGATAGTGTTACTGGACGATAGGTGCAATGGTGTGTATCGGGAAGGAAAAGACGCGGGCGGGAAGAAAAAGACGCTCGCGATCGGGGCAAAATCCGCTTTCTTTCCATTACGCGGTTCGCGGAAAGAGTACTAAAACAGGGCCTGACATTTGGAACATGGATTGGATTTAGTGAGCGGCCATATATGTAGGGTTCAAGTTAAATGTGAGAGGTTTTGTTTACTATTTATCGTAGGAGAACCTAAAGGCAGCCCCCTCCGTGTAAGTGTGCATGCTAGATTCTTGCTCCTATGAAGATTTGATCACCTTGGAATTACCCTCAATGTAACCCACACATACATGCAATAGGGTGTATTACTATAAATTAACCTATATTGATCACTTCTAGAATTTGTAAGTACTTTTTTTTTTTTGAAAAATAGGGAAACTTCCTCTTTTCTTCTTGCTAATTACTGAAAAATAGTAAGGCACTTGTTCCACCATTTCAAATATAGTGAATTCCTTGAATGTACAAAAAAAGGCCTTCATACCTTAGTACTAGAGTGTTTCTATGTCCCCCAAGAACACCCAATCTTTGTAATGTCATTTTTCCAACCTCCATAATCTCACCCCTCCTCTAAATTTTCCTCCAACCCTTCTGATAGTGGGCCTTACCATTTGCTTGTGCGACTTTGTTAATGGGCACTCACGATGGTCCTTACCACTATGGTCATCAAATTTTATTGTATTAGAAAATACAAAATGTCAAGCTTGTCCAATGGATTGTTTGATTTAGGGGCTACAACGCTAAGAGCACTTGAATGGAGCCACAATTCTCCTTGCTTCATTAGGTGTGCTCTTGTAAGTTGAGTTGCTTCTCTTGGCTTCAAAACTCTTGACCCCCAAATCACATCTGACTAGTTTAGATTGCACGGGGTTATAGGCACCTCTCCGTTAGGACCTTGCTATCAAGTCTGCATCTACTCTAGAATGCTCTGGAACAAGACAAGGGAATGCCTAGCCTAGCAAATAAGTGCTTTATCACAACTCTATTGGGCTTGCTTGCTCAATAGTAGGAGCTTCCACGTTGATAGAATGGACAGTTGAAAACCATGTCCGTAAGATGACCATACTCAAACCGTTTTGAATTAAACTAACTCATTGTTCGCCACTCTCCAATTGAATCCCTGAGCCTCATTGGCTCAAATGGCACCACTCATCGGCGTATTTACAAAACTGCAATAAATAGATACAAATAGCTTTGCCACTATTGAGCACCAACTCACAAGCTGGAATAAGAAATAATTGCAGACAACAGATTCAAGCTTTAAACCTGCTTCTATACACTCTAAATGAATCGATCTCGAACAAGACTCAATCACCAGTAACTTTTCTCAACACAGCTCGAAGATGAGGTTGCTGTTCATGCCCATGGATGGCCATCTCCACCGTGTACCTTAACTCCTCCCCTTCTACTTCAAACAGCCGCGCTATGTCCAAAACCTGCCAGCATTCTAGAAAATAAGAAACACGCTCACACCTTCACTTGCCACCTTCCAACACACAGTGAGACATAATCGACTCTAACCTTTGAAGCGTTACCAACAACAGTACTCTGTAATTTCACCGTCTTCTTTGCTGCGTCAAAGGATCCTTTCTGCACAACACTGGTGCGTTAGTTTAGAGCATCTTCCGATTCCAAAACCTTCTCAGCACAGCATGACTATGTACTTTCTAGCTACATGATTATACAATAAGAGCTGGCTAGCTGCTTCCTAGCACAGAAGCTTAGACGAAAAAGAATGGCATTGTACCTGCACTTCAGCCAGACCGGTGCTCTGAGCAATGACGACTTCTATCGAGCCATCCGGCTTGGGACGCCAATACCCACTCTCTGCATGCATAGGCTCTCCTGAAGCTGCTTTCCATGTCTTTTGAGTATATGCGATCACAGGCTGCATTGAATCATGTCAAGTGAGAAACAGAATAAGTCAAACAAACGACATGAATGCCAGATCGCTGCTTAAATTCCTTACTCTCCGATGCCTCTACGTGTTCACTTCAATACTAAAATTTCGCCGTAGTGAACTTTCTGAAATTTGCTCAATTCTCAATGTCCTCCAATAGTAAGCCTCAAATGTGGCTCAGGCCCTAACCCTAATTGACATCCACATATAGAGTGACTACAGCTAGTACTTTCGTCTTACTCAAAAATCCACAGCCGATTCTAAAGTAGTTTTTGTTCGTTCACTTCTCCACTCTTGCAGTATTGCGCGGATTAGGCGATACGCGGTGATTCTTTAGCGAATTCTCGAACGAATTGTACAGGAGAGGACAGAAGAGTGCGTACCTTGCCGGTATGCCAGAGCTTGATCTCCTCGCCGTATTTGAAGGACTGGATAGTAGGGAATCCTCCTTCGCCTTCACCGCGCCAGGTGCCAAGCAGAAACGAGAGCGCCTGCAACTGCGGATGCAATGGGACCGCCATAGCTCTCTCGTTTGCTTCCCGCCTCAGCAGCTGCGTGCTCACCTCGTGCTGCAGGATAGCCTTTTACTCTCGGACGTCCATTGGCCGTCGGAAAATTTTCTGGACCATTTGCACGCTTCGAATTCCTGCGACCAGTAGTCGTCGTGTTCGTCACCTCACGGTCACGCCCACGTCCGTATACAGATCTACAGTCGCTGTACCTTTCGTCATCTATGTATACGGCTATCACCTGCGACAAGGGTAATGTGCCAAATAATCCCGGGAGGAGGAGGGTGGAGTCCAACGAGGACATGAATTATTTGGTGCATTCACCTCGTTGCAATTGATTTCTAAATGTAAAATCTTCATGAATCATCCACAAAAACAACTATAAATTTGAAATCGGATGAAGGCTTGACACTTTTCCTGCAATCACCTGCTACGAGGGAAAACTCACTCTTAACAAGGGATTGCGCTGCAAAAATGTCAGCAATATTAAGGTGAATTTTCTTAGGAGGGGTTTATGTATTTGGGTTGTGATGCTCGAAGGGGCATTCTAGAAAATAGTTCTTCACGTAAGATTAGTTTTGAAAATACCCCAAATATTGTCACCTTGCATTATTCGACCTTGAGAGTGCGTCTTGGCCTCTTCTTGTGCTTGCTTATGAAATTTGCATTTCGCACCATGGATCTTAATGTAATCTTCTAAATGCCTCATAATCCCCAATAGTAGCAGATAATGTTATTGTTAGCGCAAAAGATCATAATACATGGTTATATTTAAAGGAAAAATGTTGAAGAATGTGAACTTGCATGGTGGTTGGCAAAGGGGTAAAGGAAATAATCATAGCAGTTGTTGAAAAGTGTACCAAATGATACTTTTCCAAAAGCAACAACTTCTCATACAATATTCTTGTAGAAGACTCAATAGGAGAGAGGTGAGTTAATCAATCTGTAGCATTTTCTCTCCAAAGTAAAAATAATGAGTTCTTGTGATTTTATTTAAGCACTAATGTGTTATGATCTCAGAATCTATGAGGCCCATTACTCAAAATTTGGCCTACATGACCTACAATATATTAATTACAAGATTGTACAATTGAGATCAGAAAGCATTCCTTCATTCCATTTGTGACATATATAGGCTATGATCTACATGGTTAATTGCTTATTATAACATGTTATTGATTATATTTATCATGTACATCATTGTTGAGGCATATTGCGAAGCCCTTCAACCTACCTTATAGAACTACTTCTTTAAATAGTGAGAATTCATGGAAGGTACGTCACTAATTATGAATTGGCTTATGTGTTTGTAACGCAGAAGGTAAAAATGTTCTACAATCTACAATATAGTTATGCATAGAATAACTAATAAGCTTTCTAGAGAGGAACATCAAGAGAGCACCAAGGTCTTTCTGCTAAAACATAGCAACATACTAAAACTGAAGGCTTTCTAAAGTGAGGCCAAACCTAGCTTAACCTTTAAACGCCCAAGGTGACTCGAGGGGTCACCTTCCAACAGAATCTTTCCTGTAGCTCTCGCTGTACTCAACTTTTCACTTATATTTTGATGTCAAACTGGTCACCTTCTTGTGATGCATCCAAAAAGTGAAATTTTACAATTCAAATCACAATTTGTATGAGTGATTTTGTGCTTTGAAAGGATTGTGGTAGCGAGGTTGGGGTTGTATATAACCTTGTAGGAGGTTGCAAGCTCATCATTGATTGGTGCATTCATGATGCCCTTGTTCAAAAAGTGCACTATTCACGATGCCCAAGTCCAAAAGATGTTGTGATCCAATTTTGGGCTGCCCGTTTCACACCCCATGGGCGTTTAAGGGTTAAGGTTTTCATGACAAACTAAAACTCTCTATATTAATCCTTGAACGCCCAAGCAGGCCCGAGGGGCTTTTATTCAACATGATTTGCTCTATAGCTCTCATTGTAGTGAACTTTTCACTTATATTTTGATGTAAAATTGGTCACCTTCTTATGACGCAATCAAAAAGTGTAAGTTACAATTCAATTCACAACTTGTATGAGTGATTTTGTGCTTTACATGGATTGTGGTAGGTAGGTTGGGGTTGTACATAACCTTGTCGCAGGTTACAAGCTCATCATTGATTGGTTCATCATGATGCCCAAGTTCAAAAGTGCACTATTCATGATGCCCAAGTCTAAAAGATGCTGCGATCCAATTTTGGGCTGCCCCTTTTCGACCCCATGGGCATTTTAAATATACATAGAATTCGCTAAAGTTCCCCACAATGTAAACTCCCTCAAGGCTAATTGTTGATAGCATTGTCACACCCTTCTTTGATCTAGCTGATTCTGAGACTTTGAATTGTTGCACACTGGCCATGATTTTACAGACAACTCAAAATACCCAAACTTGAATGAAAGCACAAAATCCAGTACTAGCCCATAATGATACTTTGAGAAAGGTGGAATATATATACCACATGGTTTCTAGAAGTCTTATTTATAGTATAATATCACCATTGACATTCTTTTTGGATCTGCGTGGCAATAAGCACCACGTGTAGGAGTCCGATGTTTGCCCATGCAAGCAAGTAAGTGGAAGAACCTTCGTTCGAGCTACAAAAGGAGCTTCCTTCCGGGAGAGGATCATCCCAAAATGCAGTAAAAATCCGCGCGTGGTGGCCTCGTGCTGGATCTCCAACCCTTGAGATCGCTCATGCAATGCCACTCAGCCCCCCTTTTGTCCTTTAATAACGCCACGCCCTGCTTTTGGCACCAGCACTCACTGACAGATTCAAGTCTGCGAGCTCTGGTCACGGGTACAAACCATCAATGCAATACTGTCCGCAACAGTTTAGGGTTTTGTCCGGTTCGATTCCACCACTCGAAGCTCACCGCGATGCTTCCCCAGTTGTTAATTTTCACAAGGCTCGTGTTCAGCCGGTTGCATTATACTGTACATGTACAGTGTGTTACTTACTAGGTGCGTTAGTGAGTAGGAAGTACCTCCCTCCCCCACATCTTCCCTCTCGTACTTCTGGTCGAGGGTTTGTGTTGTTGCGACAGATTCTTCTCGGTTGGGGCATGAGCAGGTTTTTGTAGCGATGAAGCGATTCATGTCATCGAAGGGAGGACAGGATGAGCCGACCTCCTACGCGGACGAGGAAGCTAAGGTTGCTTTCTCTCGCTGTGTTGGCTTTATACTCAATCAGAGATAGGCAGTGTTTTGATGGGTTTTTCCGTTTCAGGTGAATGATCTGAGGACAGCGTTGGGCCCTCTCAGTGGACGTGCATTGCAATATGTCACTGATGATTGCCTCAGAAGGTATCTGCGTGCTCGCAGTTGGAGTGTCAAGAAAGCCGAGAAGATGTTGCGAGAGTCTTTGGCGTGGAGGGAAAGTTATAAACCAGAGGAAATTCGCTGGGTCAGTACATTGCTATCTCTGAATCTCGTTAGTTCATGGCACCACATTCCTGATTTGCGAATCTCTTGTGATTGTTCCAGGAAGACGTTGCTTCCGAAACGGAGACGGGTAAAGTGTACAGAGCGGCGTGTATAGACAAGCAGGGTCATTCTGTTCTGGTGATGCGTCCCGCAAGACAGGTGAGCTGTGGCTGAATCTGACAGTGGAGAATGTGGAGATTAAGGTACAAATTGTGGTTTTTCATCTGGCTAATGTTCCAGTCTAAGTGCAATTTACGTCATTGCAATATTAAGTAAGTGGCTTTGAATTGCTTCTGAGCGATTGTATCATTATCATGATTGTTGGTCGCTCAAAGTATGTCCTTTCAAGGTGATCATTAAAAGTCATGAATGGAACTCGAGCTGGTCAATGAGTGCATCAGAGGTATGCAGGGAATCTGGTCAGTTTGTTGATTATGATGATGATGAATCTGGTGCAGAATACTACTTCCCGGGATGGTCAGATTAAACAGCTGGTGTACTCTATGGAGAATGCCATACTGAACTTGCCAGCGGACCAAGAGCAGATGGTTTGGTTAATCGATTTCAAAGGCTGGAGCATGGGCAAGTCCATGCCTGTCAAAACTGTCCAGGAGGTTGCCTACGTCTTGCAGAACCACTACCCGGAGCGACTAGGCATGGCCATCTTGTTGAATCCTCCTCATATCTTCGAAACTTTCTGGTTGGTGAGTGTCCATGCCGTCTTGTCACACCGACATATTCACCCCACATTCTCTTATTGTCAATGCATTTAATATGACGTTACAACTATTAGCATCAACCCGATCAACTCAACACTTATCGTTACCTTGAATCAACTTTCTATAAGCACCATAATACTAGCTAGGCTACTTTGTGGTTGCTCGAGGTTAGAGTTCAAAATTCAGAGATATCGAAATGCTGATTGATCTTGCATCCAGAACTGCACTCGTATTAGGGTACTACGTGTTTAGTACAAGGTAGAGAGACATTAACATGCCATATTCCTGAACAGATCGTGAAGCCATTTTTGGATAGCAAAACAGCAAAGAAAGTGAAATTCGTATACAGCAACGACCCTACCTCAATGAAGCTTGTCAACGATCTGTTTGATCAGAGCACGTTAGAGGAGTTGCTAAAAGACGAGAACTTCAGTCTGGAAGAGTACTCTAAACAGATGCGACAAGATGATGCTAAGTTTGGTTTGCGGAGAAAGTTAGCAGATGAAAGGCAGCAGGGAGCCTGAAACTAGCCAGGGCGTTGTCGAGCTGTACCTTGACTTGAACTCTTCCAGATTATTTGTCAACTGGGTCTGTTGAAACCAGTTCATTTTCTGCACGAGGTTGGGATAGAGAGCCACTCTCGCCTATCTGTAGATAACTTGATTCAATTTTGCGTTCAATTTCTCGTTGCATCTCTCCTCTGATTCCACAATAGTCAGGACTTGTATGAAAAGTTGTTTCTCTCTACAATCAATGGAAGGTGCAACTTTTTGTCAGGTACCCCTATTTGGTAGTGATGGTCACTCATCATGAGCGAAGGTCAGCTTGCATTGTACTCGTATTAGGTTACAGGATCAGAGCAAGGGCAGAGCTGAAGTACATTGGTAGCAGTTTGTGAAGGGAGTTGGACGGTATTGGTGTTGTTCCTTGGCCTCCGTGGACATCAAGAGGGGTTTCAAGTCAATATGGCCGAGTTGGTCTAAGGCGCCAGTTTCAGGTACTGGTCCGAAAGGGCGTGGGTTCGAATCCCACTGTTGACACATCTCTCCCAGCCCACGTGGAAGCTTTTTCGCCCTTCTGAAGGAGGAAGTTGGACTTTTTGGCGCCCTTAGGGTGGCAGTTAAGCTTTTAATTACAAGAGAGCTTTTGAACACATCATAAAGATGGTGGATATCTCTTTTTATTTTTTATTTTTTTCCAATCAATGTATCTATCAATTGAAGAATAGGGATCTTCTTTCTTTTCTATTTTATGTGGTTCTTGTGTTTTTGATTGCAACTACTTAAGACTTGCAATAGAAAATGTCAACTTCATTGTTTGTATACCTTCGTCTAGGTAATGTCAATGTATCTATGAATTCTTTAAGATAGATAGATAGAAACTCCGGTCCCTTTCTAAGGGGCCGGCGTGAATGAAGTGTCCGTTCATAATGCTAATATCCCGATGGCCACCGGGCAAGGGGAAATTGGAACAATACTACTTCCCCCTCTCGAGGGTGGACACTATAAATACGCTAGTTTCTAGCCTAGTTACTAGTGCCTTGAAGATACTTGACATAGTATCCCCCCAAAGGGCTTTGAGGTACCCATACAACAAAGTCCAAAGACCCCCACAATAGTTGGGTGGACTATAGTGGTGAGCACCACGCCGGCATGGGGAATAGAACCGACGACCTCCTCATTGGGGGCCTAAGCCCTAACCACCAAGCCAAGGCTTGTGGTGCCTTCAATTCTTTAAGACATGCAATAGAAAATATCAACTTCATTGTTTTTATACCTTCGTCTAGGTAATATCAATGTATCTATCAATTGAAGAATAGGGATCTTCTCTCTTTTCTATTCTATGTGGTTCTTGTGTTTTTGATCGCAATTCCTTAAGACATGCAATAGAAAATGTCAACTTCATTGTTTTTATACCTTTGTCTAGGAAGTAATTTGCATGAAGGTTCAAAAAGAGAAATGAATCTCTGAAACTGTGTATGGGCATTCTCAATTTAGTTATTTAAATGGAAATAAATACGAGTTAAATTTCGTGAACAATCATTGAATCCCCCTTTGCTCAAAACAAATTATGCCCCCTAGATAATTATTCAAAAGATAAATAAAAATGCACTATCTTTGAGATTATGATTCTCGAAAGTGTGAAGATCCGATGGTTCAACTTTTTATGGTAGTACTTATAGTAGGTAGTTTCAAGATTCTACAGGTAAAGAGAATAGAAAGATATTTCGACTTCCATATATACATAGTGGTTGAAGTATGTAGGATGAGTTTTTTAAGATCCCAAAACATAAGGAGATTCGGTGTTAATTCCACTTATATAATATGATCAACTTCTGCTAATACGGTGATAGTTACTAGACTTTACTTTTGACGGAATGAAATTATTATCTTTCATCTTGTATGGATTCATCTTAATATTTGGAGAGTTCATCTTCTTGTGTATTTTACAACTAAAAATTTCCTAATTTTTAAGAATCTCCATGTTCCTTGACCTGACCATTAGTTGCGTTAAAATTTTGAAAATCTACCTTTTTGTTATAAAAAATTGAGAAATATTATTAGGCACTCATTTTCCAAATTTTCATATTCCCTGTCAACATATGAAATTTGTCACACATGGAAATTTGAAATTTTGGTTTTTTAAAATAATTGATTATTTAAAGATGAAGTCCGGTAGAGGCTACGGTAATGCCATCGAGGTTGATACTTCGAGCAGCTGTTTACCCGGTACCACGGCTCTGATCGGGTATCGATAAGCCTCTAACGGGTATTGTCAACCCGTTAGCGGGTATCGTCAACCCTGAAACGGGTATCGACAACCCTCTACTGGGTATCAGAGCTCCGATCGGGTCTCGACAGGAGCACTCCTCGCGAACTCTCCCCCTTTCATAAGCCCAAAACGTAGGGTTTAGGGTTTAGCACAGCGGCCAAGGGAATAATCAGCCTTGTGGTTCCACCGAATTGCCTTTTGAAGCTTTTCGCCATTTTTATCTCGCGCATTACATATTCGCAGAAGACCTTGTATTGCCTTTCGATCCTGGGATCAACACTTGATTGAGGTCAGCGGTCGGCGGAAGAGATGGCAGGCTCCTCTTCTGACTCCGAGGAGCCGAAGCTGCCGGCTCACTTGGAGCTTCAGCGCACACGCGTAGTGTGCGCTCCGGATGCTCCATCTTATGTAAGTCTCTCTCTATGTTCGAACCTGAGAACTCGTTTTCTGTAAGTGAATTGGCAATATCACAGACTTGAAGCACGGTCTTAAAAGAATATGAAATTTCTTGAGTTCAATTTCTACTTTTCATGTTTCTAAGACAGAGCTGTATGAAATTTCACGGCGTTCCTTTTTGTATTGGTTGTATCCAAGTAAATTATTTTAGTAGACATGTTTAGGCTTTTAAATTAGTAATGAAAAGCAAAAATCATCGCGATTTGTTTAATGTACTGAATATCTACGTGGTGGTTGCTGCAATATGGAAATTGAATTCTTAAAAGCACTCAATTTGCGTTCAGTTTGCTAGAAAGCGATCCTTACGTAAGCTCTCCTTGAACAGACAGAATCTGTACAATACTCTGGGGCATACATGGCATATGGAGTAGATAACAGCTTACGGCTTGAAGATTTTTGCAAGAATCTTCGTGTGGAGATCGTTTCTTTAAACGATGAGGATATTGAGTTTGATCTAATTGGTATTGATGCTGCTATTGCGAATGCGTTTCGGAGAATACTCATCGCTGAGGTACGATCGGTTCCTCGTCATTTGAGTCATGACCAGTCTCTCATCCGAACCTTTAAGCACTTACTTTACACTGGAACCGGGTATGTGACTGGGTATATAGGTGTGATCGTGATTGTAAGAGTGGGAGTCTGACCTGGCAGTGGATAACGTCATTATTATTAAGTAGGCAGGAACACCATTCAATATCTGACTGAGGTCGGCGATTGTGGTATTGGGACGAAAAAGCGAAAAAGCTTAACTTGGATAGAAATTTAAGTAAGAGTTGCGCTTGTTTGCAGGTTCCTACCATGGCGATAGAGAAGGTCTATATTGCAAATAACACTTCAGTGATCCAAGATGAAGTTCTTGCTCACCGGCTTGGGTTGCTACCCATTAGAGCCGATCCGCGGCTTTTCGATTACAAAAGTGGTATGAGCCGTGATCTTCATTGCGTCTACTCGAGGATATTTTCTTGTTAAGGTCATATTGTGACTGCAGGCTGTGCTGACTTTCTTTACTTGTAAATTTGTAGAGGAGGAGAACGCGAACGAGAAAAACACAATAGTATTCAAGCTCGATGTAGTATGTACACGAAAACAGGAGCGAGTTATGAATGGCTCAGGTTCGACTTCTGAGCCTTGTTTTGAGATCATGTACTTCATATGAGCTCTTCTAGAGTTTAATTGATTATCCTGTAGTTGGGTGTTTCCGAAATCCAGTAGTGTGAATTACTGTTGGTATTGCAGTTGAAACGCTTGGATTCATTAAGTTGAAAGAGATCTTGTAGTCTTCTACCTTCAGTGTTGGCGTACACATTTGTGATCTTTCCTCATGCTTAGATCTTACAGCAGTATAGCCTTTTCTATGGGCGTATATATTCTTGTAGAGGAACGGGTTTATATGTATCATTAGGAATTAGATGCCGGTATGAATTTTGAGGATTGCTATCGATTGATTCTGCAGTGAAGTCGGATCAGATGAAATGGCTGCCTGACGGTAGCGAAATGCCCTTTAATACCAATACAAAATTTACATCTTTTGGGACGAGTCAAGCAAATCTGCCCGGGTTAACGGATGGCATTTCTTGTCAGTATCCTGACATTATCGTGGCAAAACTTAGGCCAGGTCAGGTATGTGCCTGTGCTCTGACTTTAAGTGTATCTTAAGACTACTGCTGAGGGTCGTAAGAGTTGTGGAGTAAGCTTGGGTGAGTAGTTATAGGGTTGATGAGGTCACTGATCGTACCTTTCTTCGTGTTCTCGCTGTGAGTCTTTACCCGAATCGGTTCTTTGATGATTTGCAGGCTATAGAGCTTGAAGGGCACGCAATGAAAGGTATCGGCAAGACTCATGCAAAGTGGTCCCCTGTGGCAACCGCCAAGTACAGGATGCTTCCAGAGGTACAGCGTGCTACTGATTAATTTGCTCTTTTTTGCTTTGACCAAGTCCTGCTCCACTTTGTTGTCTTGGATGTAGTGTCCACCCTGTCTACCTTTGATTTGACGGTTTCCTTTCTTCATTTTTTGTACAGGTAAATCTGATGGAGGATATCCAAGGAAAGCTTGCAGAGGAGCTTGTTAAAAAATGTCCTGTTGGAGTTTTTGACATCGAAGATATGGGCTCAGGTGCTCCATCCCGCTCCTATGATATGAACTCACAGCGTCCAGCTCTGTTTTTGATTTTTTTTGTCATTTAGAATCAGTGCTCACTAATCTGTTCCATGTGACTTGCCTACTTGTTTACAGTCAAGAAGGCCAGGGTTGCTAGGCCAAGGAGCTGCACGCTGTGTCGAGAATGTGTTAGGGGAGATGGCTGGGACAAGCGGGTGCAGTTGACACGAGTAAAAGACCATTTCATATGTAAGCTTTCTTTTTCAACTCGGAACAATGATGAGAGTCGTAGTTGTGTTTCAGTCTCTCACAGCTTGGCATTTGTTTGTACTCTGCACGCAGTTACCATCGAGTCCACTGGAGCTTTACGACCCGACGTTCTTTTCACCGAGGCTATCAAAATTTTGAATGAAAAATGTCAGAGAATTCTTACGGAACTCTCATAGTACGGTTTATTTTATGTTAGCCCATCACATTTTTGGATCATGGTCCCAGGTTTTAGTTTTACAAGTGTAGTGAAGCTGAATAGTATTTGTATAGCGAGGCATTCAAACAGAATGATTTTAAGTTCCAGCAGCTTATTCGATCTCAAGCAGCAGTTTGTGCTCATTTCTCTTTCTTACAATTTGCCAGTTATAATTTCTTACGATTATTGTTTTTCCAGGCGGTTTGAACTACCTTCTCTGGAAATAGTTTCTATAGTGAAATTTTGATCCTTCATGAAATATTAATTTCCAATGAAATTGCAAAGATTTCTTCGAGTATTTCTCGTTGACCTGCCTCATATACGGTATTGTTTTCATTGAATCAGCTGTTCTGCAATATCGCTTTAGGGAGCTTGTACTGCAAGTTGTATTTGTCGTGTACTACCTAGGGATTGCATTGGCACTTCAGATTGTGCAATCGATATTTGAACAGTCCGCTTTCAGTCGAATGAGTTTTATTATTACAAAAAAACAGGAATATTACATTCGTGCCATCTTGACACCTTGAATAATCTCGCCTATTATTTGTAGATGCTTTACAAAATAGTGTCCAGAATTTGTAAATCATCCAATTATTTCGAGATGTTTTTCTAAAATGGACACAAGGATTTTGTATATCATCGAACTGTACAGTATGACCACAATTGTAGTGTGTAATAACCCAATCAGCCCAATTTAAACTTCTAGAGTAGATGATTGCTAGAGTATGAGGAGATTTAATGCATGAATGGTCTTGGTGGAAAGATATGGGAAAATTCTGTGATCAATTTACGAAGGGTTTTAGTTTCAAAACTTCAAAACTACGTGATCAATGTATGTATGTTGCAGAACTCTAGTGGTATCAACTGAAATAGCATTCGAGATTACATCGTATCATCAGCAGCTGGAGAAAAGACATGGGATCAACCAAGGTTATTTGCACGTTGACATGAGCAATGATCGAGGCGCATCATAGACTGTGCAAAGGCACTGAAGGAATCAAATACCAGCAAGAGCTACTTGGGTTACTGTCATTGAGTTCAGTGCTATGTGTTCTTTGAGCACTTTTACTTCCATAGAAAAAATGGGAGATGATGGAAAGCGTCGAACTTTGTTGGCGTGCTCCTCTTCTCATTGTAGCCCCCGATCGACTTGCAGATGGGTTGCAGCTTTCGGACGCTCTTGTCACAAGTCGAACTTACTTATCTTTCTCCAGGGTCGATCTCCAGCTTCAGGACGGCGGTGTTCCATAGTTGGCTGTACGTGTTGTCTACTGCCGACACTGATGATGGGACCCAACTCTAGTCGCTCGAGACCATGGCCAATTACGAAAATGTGGCTCTAGTCTGCATCAGTCAGTGTATATACATTCTGGTATGTTTGGAAGAGATCGAAGCATGAATCAACAATAGCATGGATCACCGACCAGATAGCAAATCGCAAGTTTCAGATACGCCAGCAATCTGAAACTTGAATGAGGCACGCACAGCAAGAGCACACAAGACCCTACACACTGAACCGCAGGTAAGTTTATAACATGACCGCTCTTGACTCAGCACGGTTAAGCTGCAACCTTACAACGCGGTTAAGATCATTTAATTGCTACTTGATCACAACAGGAAGTTGATCGAAAGGCCAACTGATAGAGCACGGTCGTGCTAACCGCTCCACGATGAATGCTGAAGAGGAGTGGGCATACAGAGGTCAGAACCTGCTTCAGAATCTGTCTATTCAAATGGAGCATGTATACCAGATCGTAAACCTTCGATTTGCACATGTTCACCCGATGTCAATAAACAAAGTAGCTCCAGGTGAACAAGCTTCGGAAGAGACTGTCAAATATCCAAGAAACACATGAGAGGGCTGCCGCTGCATCTCAATGCTTGCCTCTCAGAGAAGGCTGTTGCCGTGCCTGACAAAGCATGGATGTCCTCTCAAGTATTTCTCAGACATGAGACAGTCTCTCTGCTTGGTGCCTGCTTCTGGAACTTGGACATTTTTATAGGGGTGGACAGTCGTGCCATTCGTTTGCACGGCGAGCTCCCGTGTTGTGCTCGTAGCAGCTATGTGTAACAGCTGGAGAACACCTGCGCCGCAAACCCAGGAGATTAGATTTTGAGGATCTTGGCCGCAATCGGCTGTCACGGAACGGTGCCCAGACAACCTGTTGCATGACAAGCACATCCCTCTTACTAAGTGATCGTGGTCTATTGGGGTTACCGTAGTAGTACTGCAGTACTAATTAACCCCTAAACGTCCCAGCCTATTTTTAGCAGAAAAGCACATTTCCATAGAAATCGTCATAGATGAAAATGAAGAGGAGCTAATAAGATCTCAACCGTACAAAATTGTAATAGACTTATCGAAGATCATGTGGACCAAAATTTGAGTCATGAGGCCCTATAGATCGGGAGATCATAACATATCAATATCAAAAACAAACTGCAAAATTTCATCATTTTCACTTTGAGGTGGAAATGCTACCAATATACCTATTGCAATGAAAAAGTCACCAACTAGAAAGATGTTCACCTTCATCTTAATAAGTCCTTTACCCAACAAAAATTCATCAAAAAAATTTCTTGGCTCAAATAAAAGCCATGCAATGGTAAAAACTACCGAAAAATTTACAAAGGAAAAATAGTCCAAAACTACACCCTTTGCATTCAATTTCATGCCTTATCTTCAAAACATCTTCGACCTTGTTAAGGTTTCTACCACTTAGACCAGACTCTAATTGGAGGCCATTCCAAAAAATTAAGTTGAAATCCAGCGGTGGATGAAGGAGATATAGCTCCTCAAATATCATCCATTTTCTCACTTTTTCAGTTGACAAAACATCATTGCAAATCCAATAGCAAAATCATTTGGATCAAAAAACTTCTCACTACAAAGTTGTTAAGAATCACCTTAAAATCATGACCATGAAAAAAAAAAATCATGAAAATCTATTTTAAATTTCACATAATTGGCTTGCAATGGTAATACATGCCCCATGCTTGGAAACCCAAAAACAAGAGCTGTCTTCACTAAAGTGCATTCCATTAATTCATACTTTATTGTATGGGTTTGCAAATTTTACAACACAAACTAGACTTGATTTGGAACCCAACACAAGTGATTTCATCCAAAACGGAGTTTGGATGAAGGCGTTATGGCTCTTCAAAGTTTCTGCCCTCCATCCGAAATGTAGAAAAACGACATTGGGGACGTTTAGGGGTTAACCTACTGAAATCAGTAAGTCTCCAACAACTCTACATTCAATAAATTGAGAAACATTCTAAACCTAGGTAGTGCTTGAGTTTCAATTGAGCAGATGAATATCCACATGATGTATATATATATATCATGGATGAGATAACCAAATTGTTCAGGTCATAGAATCTATAATGCATATAATGCATGTACATTATGTTGTCATTATTTTGTGAGATGTTGCTTGTGGAACCCAATGGAGCAAATATTGTCAAAATCCACTTGTGTATGAAGGAGATCATAGAATTCCTCAAGGACCATCTATACCACCTTCGCAAAGTGTGTAGTTTTTACTATCCATACCAAACTTGATTTGGGTTTGAATCGAGCATGTTTTGTCAAAAACGACCTTTAAGTAATGTGGCCCTTCAAAGTTTTAGCTTATCATCCAATATACCGAATTTTGATATTCCAGGTACTTAGGAGCACACATTGAATCTTCATGAACAACTAATCATCTTTCATATATACTGCAGCAAGTACTTCAAACCTAGAATGATATGTTCTGTGACTTCCGTCCCATCGACTTCTTATCATGCTTAAATGATTTGGTACATACAACTGATACAAGAGGAACTCAGTATTCAAAAGTTCCCAAAGCCAGTCAAGATGATGAGCTGTGTAAGAGCTTTCCAGAGCATGCTGGTATCAACTTTTGTCTTCTAAAGATCTAAAAATCCAGTGATAGCCCACCATCATGGATGGCAATGGAAATTTTTGAATATTAAGATTCTGGCCGAGAGCAATAAGAGTGCTCGATTGTGAAAGTCTCGCATATATACTTCTACAGTCTACCGATCGACTTTTGGATGAAGCATCTACACACGTCAGGAACATTACCCTTCACTGCAAATCCCCACATAGCTAGTCTTTACTCGACTTAAGAACTTGGAGATCGAAGCACCAAAGCAACGGAGGTTCTACTTGCAGCAGCATACTATATTCGTAGATACCAGTACCGTACCTGCTTCACACTCTCAATGCAGCTGAGGTGACTGCAGCTCCCAGGTGATTAATTTCGACCTAACACATTGACAATTGCACTACTTGAGAACACTAATTTCTTCACGTAATGATAATCTAGCTCTCACTACTACATTTTGAGGGGATTTACAACGTTTTCTTCTCAATCATTGCTCAAGTTTAGCAACGTTCTTAATAAAATATGCAACGTTTTGCTTATTCTCTTAAAAACGTTGCTCATGCAAGTTCCAAAACGTTGCTAGACTTGAGCAACGTTTTCTCAAAAGCAACGTTTTCAACATTGCAAACGTTGGAAAATATGAAGAAGTAAATCTTCGATATGGACAGGGTCTTGATCTTTCTCGAGGGAAGTAAGGAGACGAGTGACATGATTGCCACGATGTTACGAGAAGCATCATGTACAGGACTTCCATTATGAAATGTTGTGATTCATTATGCGATTAGCCACGATGCATGCGGGGAGTAGGGTAGATATGTAGTTGCAGCAGACGTCAAATCGCCAGGGGAATTTACAAGTCCTTCATTCTTATCAGAACAGTGGTGCTGGTTCGCGGAACTCCAGCAGGAAAACCCATGCCTAGCTCCGGTCAGTGAATCAATGTCAGAGTTCTCGGGCTCAGCAAATGAGCATTTTCAGTGGGAAGAACAGTAGCACGCGGTGGACCCGCGATGATCACCCAATTCTAGGTGCTAGGTAATCGTGATCGTAACAAACAAGATTTTGCGTGGATGCTGGCTCCAACAACCATCATCATTCCGACAGAAGAAACAAACAAATAATGGTGAAAATCTTTCGTATTGTGACCCATCGATCAATTTCCGTAAGGTCTGAGCGGAAGTTTCATCGTGTCGACAAAGAGAACGGTGACCCTTGACTGTGGAATTGTAGTACAGTACTACTACGGTAACCCCAATAGACCACGATCACTTAGTAGGAGGGATGTGCTTGTCATGCAGCAGTTTGTCTGGGCACCGTTCCGTGACAGCCGATTGCGGCCAAGATCCTCAAAATCTAATCTCCTTGGTTTGCGGCGCAGGTGTTCTCCAGCTGTTACACATAGCTGCTACGAGCACAACACGGGAGCTCGCCGTGCAAACGAATGGCACGACTGTCCACCCCTATAAAAATGTCCAAGTTCCAGAAGCAGGCACCAAGCAGAGAGACTGTCTCATGTCTGAGAAATACTTGAGAGGACATCCATGCTTTGTCAGGCACGGCAACAGCCTTCTCTGAGAGGCAAGCATTGAGATGCAGCGGCAGCCCTCTCATGTGTTTCTTGGATATTTGACAGTCTCTTCCGAAGCTTGTTCCACCTGGAGCTACTTTGTTTATTGACATCGGGTGAACATGTGCAAATCGAAGGTTTACGATCTGGTATACATGCTCCATTTGAATAGAAAGATTCTGAAGCAGGTTCTGACCTCTGTGTGCTCACTCCTCTTCAGCATTCATCTGACCTCTGTGTGCTCACTCCTCTTCAGTCTTCAGCATTCATCGTGGAGCGGTTAGCACGACCGTGCTCTATCAGTAAGTTGGCCTTTCGATCAACTTCCTGTTGTGATCAAGTAGCAATTAAATGATCTTAACCGCGTTGTAAGGTTGCAGCTTAACCGTGCTGAGTCAAGAGCGGTCATGTTATAAGCTTACCTGCGGTTCAGTGTGTAGGGTTTTGTGTGCTCTTGCTCTGCGTGCCTCCTTCAAATCACAGATTGCTGGCGTACGTTATTTTCGCTCGATCTGGTCGGTGATCCATGCTATTGTTGCTTCATGCTTCGATCCCTTCAATTCCAGAACATACCAGAATGTATATACACTGACTGATGCAGACTAGAGCCACATTTTCGGAATTGGTCTCCAGCTACGAGAGTTGAATTGCATCATTGATGTCTGCAGTAGAAGATCGATCAGGACAACACAGTCAACTACGGAACACCTCCGTGAGCTAGAGATTGACCCTGGGGAAAGATAAGTAAGTTCAAACTTGTGACGAGACCGTTCGAAAGCTACAATCCATCTGCGAGTCGATTGGGGGCCACAATGAGAAGAGGAGCATGCCAACAAAGTTCGACGCTTTCCATCATCTCTCATTTTTCTATGGAAGTAAAAGTGCTCAAAGACGATGACGCATAGCACTGAACTCAATGACAGTAACCCAAGTAGCTCTTGCTGGTATTTGATTCCTTCAGTGCCATTGCACACTCTAAGATGCGCCTCGATCATTGCTCATGTCTGTGTGCAAACAGGAGTGGTTGATCCCATGTCTTTTCTCCAGCAGCTGATGATACAATGAAATCCAGATGGAATGCTATTTCAATTGATACCACTAAGTTCTGCAACATACATACATTGAGCACGTGTAAATTGTAGGTTACTGTCGGCTAAAGTTGAGCCCATAAAAGTAATTTGGACTTTGGGCACACTCCCACTTGTTTTTGAAGTTTTGGAACTAAAACCCTTTGTAGATCACATAGTTTTCCCATATCTCCACCTAGACCATTCATGCTTTAAATCTCCTCATACTTTAGCAATTATTTATTCTCAAAGTATAAATCATTCACGCAATGACAATGTGGGGTTATATCTTCAAAAGCTTCACCACAAGGACCTAGGGTATGCCTACTTCTCAGTCGGACCTTCTTTCTTTGATTCATTAAAATCATTTATCAGAATTAAAAATTTCATCGCTGATAAGAAGATGATATTCCCTGAGGTGTTCTTTTAAATTTTCCCTAAAAGAGGAGAGGAAGAGTCGAACTTTACATCCTCAATCAACGAGAAACTCCAAACTATTTAAAGTTAGGAGATATTTAAAGTCTTTGTTTGAGCTACCCTTGGAAGTATGTTTGGAGGTCATGCTTCCAATAGTTGCTGGATGTCTAATCCTTTTTGTGATGAACATAGATCACTACACTTGTTTATAGAACCTAGCTACTACTACCTGAGAGATGAAGAATGATTGTTATCTCCTCAAAGAGTTTTGTCACAGCCAAACAACAAGCTAGGCCAAGAGCCTCTATCATATATAGTTGGGAGGACCATGGTCCTCATCACCACGTGGACACGTGTGGCAAAAGGAACACGGATATTCCTTGTTAAGCACCATAAGTCCTAATGACCAAGCCAAGGCTTGTGGTTCTTCATCATAACATTAGATTCCCTAATTCAAAGTAGAAAACCACACTTTAGGACCACATCACATTCTTGTTTGGAATAAACACTATACAAGAGTTGTTAATTACTGTTACGTAGAGATTAGTGTAACGCGTAACTTTTGATAAAGAACACTATTTCTCAACTCTCTTAGTGTTTACTTTGGGCCGCCATTGCAATCAAGGTCCGGCTTGTCTTTTGTGCAAGCCACCAATTGCACCACTTTCAATAAATTCTTCCACTTGCAAGAGATTGTGCATGCTCACACATTTAGTACAATGGTCTGACAATTAGTGTTGTAACACTAGATGCTAACATTTAGTGTTATAGTTCGCAATTAACATTTGTACCACTAAATAACAACTCTTGTGTTCTTTATTTTATCCATCTATATACTTGTTTTGTATGTGATGCGCTAGTTTAATTTGATTTTATTGATTTTGAATCGCCGAAAAATTCAAATTTAAGTAGAAGAACGATAGTGGTACTCAAAAAAAGACGGCATCTACACGTAAATTGAACTGTTAACTGATTTTTTTATTTTTTTTATTTAAAAAAAAAAAGCAATAGTTATTTGATAGCACTGTGTAGAACTGGCCTATCATGAGGTAATTTTGATTATTCACCTTTTTTATATCATCAATGTAATTGGCCTCTATTTTATTGAACAAGACATATCACATGTGCCAATATGAGGTGTAGATATGTGGACTTCAGAACCTCATTCTTTTCAAACTGGCTATATCTCTTTCACATTTTGGACATTCAGTATTACTGTGGTGTAGCACGAGAGATTCCTAAAGGAAAAGCCATGATTCAACATAATCCCTGCATGTACTGACTGCAGCCAAGTAATTCGTCAATATAACGCCTCATTCACGACTTTAGTTTCCAATCAAACCCTCAAAAGTTGCAGAATCACAGAAAATCTGCAACTTGTACAGAACTTCCATCATGAAATGCTCTGTCAGATGCATTTTTGCAGGAGGCTGGCTGCTTCGTTGTAGCAACGGTTACCGGGAACAAAATTGCTCGAGGAACCACGATCAGTGATTCGATATCCGCAATTGTATTGGTCCGATCTCTTAAACATTCCCAATTAGCCACTGATAGATAAATAATTCGGATCGGAGGCTTTTTCAACTTTCGGATCTCGACTCCCAATGCTTGCTTGCATGGATTTACATGCTTTCTGTAGCACTAACATGAATCATTACTCTCGTAGGAAGAATACAATGGAGCAGATATTTCGCTAGGAATTAAGGTAAGTGACTCTTCGGGATCCGGAATTCCGGACCCGACTGGCTAGTAAGCTACGGCGATGCTAACCACGAGTGTTGTTTTCATCTCTTTGGCTTTTCAGATTTCAAAGGACACTTTAGAAATTGTTAGGTTTGTAAAGTACAAGAGTGTCAAATAGAATGTTCTGAACAATAAATGATGAGATTGGCTAATTATTCTGGAAACTAGAAAGAGTATAAAGTGGATTAAAGTAGGGGTACGTGAAAGCATGCTTATGTAAGCGCAATTTCTCCAAATTGAGAATTGTGATAGTGTCTTTTAAGTTACAAGCAATTTGTATACTTTGTCTAAGAAAGTAAGAATGTCTCAATCATACGGAAATTCATGAACAAGATTGATGTATGATACTTTTGTATTATTTGAGTTTAATTTAAATTGATCTTGTCATTTTGGGTCCAAGAATTGATTGCGACGCTTGACAACCGGCACGAAAAAATGTTGTGCACATTTTCATGTTGAGAAAGTTTTAATTTATGCAGAAAGTATCAATATAATGAATTTGACTATTATTGGGACATTCTTGGATCAAGAATGTCCCCATAATTACAAAATTTTAAGGGTGGGAGGTTTAGGCTAGGACACTAGGTTCAAGATCGCATCTCTCATATTCTTGTAAAACTTGAGAAGTTCATAGGCTGCCTAAGTTCCAACTATTGATTTAGTTTATTAGTGAACATTTGGCCAAATGTTACCGTGGACAATAAATTTTTGTTATGATTTATTTCATATTAGGTTACTTATTTAGATGATGATTGACAAATTTTGGTTTAACTATATTTTTTGTTACAACCGGTTTGTTACTAATATTTCCACTTTGTGGAAAATGAGAATGAAGAAAGTTTGAAATCTTCTTTGACTACTTGTACATTACAAATTTACAAATTTACAATCTATAAGACCTTATGACTATAAATTTGATTGACATGATTTTCATGAGAATTGAGTTGTTTACACTAATTTGTACAAATGACACTTCAAAAGATATGGTGGTTTTAGAATGAACTAGCATAGTGTTAGCATAGTGTATACGACAAGAGGGTTTGTTAGACCAATAATTGATGTAATGACATATAAATATCCAAATATGAGTTGAAGGAACACTTTATTTACATGAAACTTTGGAGTTTTGTTGTTAGAGAGAAAAAATTGTAAGGATAGTTAGAAATAGTGACTTAGTGAGGGATTCACAAATCAACATAAATATTTGGAGTGTGCACCGGTGTGTAGGAAGGCTGGCAGCCCTAGAAGACAGGACCCACCAGCGGCGGTGACACCATGATGGAACCAACCGATGGCGTCGGAGCTAGGGAGGCAACAGGGTTAGGCGCTCAGAAGACATGGGTAGGGATTGACGAAGGGAGCAGCTGCCATGGAGCCATGAAGGTGTTGGACTCACTACTGCAACTAGGGCTCAACTGACACCATTTACGTCTACTTGCTTCCTCTACTCCAACCACATATGCTGGTAACAAAGAGTTTAGTTGATAACAAAGAGTTTAGTTGCATGAAGACTATCGATAGAAGCACATAAACTCAAACTCCGCCAAGTAGCTGGCTACATTTATTCACGATTATATTTCTCTCAATTGATAAATAATTGATTGTTTTAAGTAAAAATGAAAAGAAAGATAACATTTGAACTTCATATATCAGATTCCTACAAATCTACGAAAGTCAGTATACTAGGGAAGAATAAGCCTTTCAATGAAGTGATTCTAGGAGAATGTGACGTCTCGCATGACGTGGTCGCAGAAAGTGTGAAATGCATGACTTCTTTCAAGAGATGGGCTCAGAGCCTCGGTGCCTCGGTCCATTACGTAACTTACTCCACGCCTAAATTCTGACTCCAAGTGGGTATGAGCAGCCACCAACAGCTGACAGCCGATGACCACGCTCAAGATTCACCAAATCCAATCTCCATCGATTCGGGGCAAGGAATTACACTGCAACTCCCGATCATTCTCCAGCTGTCGAGCTAGCTCGATCAAGACGGAATCGATCGAACTCCAGAGCAAATATCACTCGACATACAAATAATGAACGACCAAAGCCATGGTCACAATCATCAAGGATTTTCACTCGATCATGCATCGTGGTATCCCATTCATTTGCATCTAGCATTCTCTTTTGAAACTTCTTGAGCTGGTTTTCTGAAGCTCAGGGCACGATCGAAAACTGCAGTTGCAGCGTCTTGATGTTGGTATCTTATATCTAATTAGAGGTACATCTGATCTTGATCTTTCTATTTTTGTTTATCACAGTTAAGATTAGATGTACCTCTAATTAGATATGGGGATATCAGCTTGTTTAACGTGCTAATTCTGTTAATAATCATGATTCTCAATTTAAGCAATCAATCATCTTGTACTTGCATCAGTTAGATCTAGAGAATGAAGACCGGGCCACTCTTGACCTCAGAATCACTACTCTCGCACACGATGTTGTAAACTTCATTTTCTTCATGCATTGTATGATTCAGTTTGCGTTTAGACAGATCATGTGAAGTACTTCTGCGGTACAACGTACTGTTTATTTCATCCTGGAGTTGAAGTTAAAAATCTGCACATGGAATGAGGGATTGCAAATATCATATCACTTTTGTAGGATCGATCTCCAAATGATATTGTTATTCGGTGGATTGAGTAGTTTGTGGATCCCAGTGTTACGTTGAATCAAGGTTTGTACTTTGGAAACTACCACATCATGGGTTAAATTATACGACTGAGCACGACTTGACCTTTAGCTTGTGTAATCAACTTCTTGCAGGACTGTATATTAGTACCTTTGATTTTCACAATAGACTATATTTGAAGAGAGCGAGAATGGACCAACCTTTTGAATTCTGATTGATCTACTTTTGTCATACATGGGCATGATTGTTCGGTCGGAAGTATACGTCACAGGGTAGGTATGCTGTCAAACATTGCATCTTGAATTATGGTATTTCCAAGTTTTAGGGGTCTCCTGCTACACCACAGTAATACTGAGATGTCCAAAATGCCAGTTTGATAAGAATGAGATTCTGAAGTCCACATATCTACACCTCATATTGGTACATGTGATATGTCTTCTTCAATAAAATAGAGGCTAATTAATGCTAATTGACAACTCTTGTGTAGTGTTCATCCCAAACAAGAATGTGATGTGCTACTAAAGTGTGGTTTTTCAAGTTTGAATTAGGGCATTTTATTAGGATGAGGTACCACAAGCCTTGGCTTGGTGGTTAGCGCTTATGGTGCCCAACAAGTACATTCCGTCCTTTTTGCCACGCCAACATGCTGACAACTATACCATGGTCGATAGGAGCTCTTGGCCTAGCTTGCTGTTTGGGTACGTCAAAGCTCTTTGAGAAGAGAACAAGCACAAGTTATCTCTAGGGTAGTAGTGGCTAGGTTCTAAGAGAAAGTGTAGTATTCTATGTTCATCACAAAAACGGTTAGAGGTCTGGCGACTATGCAAATCACAATCTCCAAACATACTTCCAAACTTTATTCCTGCTAAGTACTTTAAAAAGTTTGGAGATTCTTTTCGATTCAGGATGTAGAGTGCAGATTACTCTCTCCTCCTTCAGTCAAAACTTAAAAGAACACCTCAAGCACTATTATCTCCTCATCAGCGACGTAATATCTAAATGCTGAAGATTATTTCAAATTTTCAAAGCATCAAAGAAAAGAAGGTCCCAACAAGAATCACTGAGTATCACTGAGAAGTAGGCAGACCATGTAGGTCCTTGTGTTGGTGCTTTTGATGATATTACCCTCACATTTGTCATTGCGTGAATGATTTCTTCCTTCGAAGTAAATAATTGCTTAAGTACTCAAAGCAAGAATGGTCTAGGTGAAGATGTGGGGAAACTATGTGAACAGTGAACTACAAAGGGTTTTTGTTTCAAAACTTCAAAAACAAGTGCAAGTGTACCGAACTGCTCAAAGTCCAAATAACTGTTTTGAGCTCAACTTTAACCTGCATTTTAAACGTGCTCGGCGTATGTATGTTGCAGAACCCTAATGGTATCAATTGAAATAGCAGTCAAGATTTCATTGTATCATCAACAGTTGGAGAAAAGACATGGGATCAACCACTCCTGTTTGCACACAGACATGAGCAATGATCGAGGCGCACCATAGAGTGTGCAATGGCACTGAAGGAATCAAATACCAGCAAGAGTTACTCGGGTTACTGTCCTCTAGTTCAGTGCTATGTGTCATCTTCTTTGAGAACTTTTACCTCCATAGAAAATATGGGAGATGATGGAAAGCGTCCAACTTTGTTGGCGTGCTCCTCTTCTCATTGTGGCCCCCAATCCATCGACTGGCAGATGGGTAGCAGGTTTCGAACGGTCTTGTCACAACTTTAAACTTACTTATCTTTCCCCAGGGTCAACCTCTAGCTCACGGAGGTGTTCCGTAGTTGACTGTGTTGTCCTGATCTTCTACTGCAGACACCGATGATGGTATCCAACTCTCGTTGCTCGAGACCAATTACGAAAATGTGGCTATAGTCTGCATCAGTTAGTGTATGTATATTCTAGTATGTTCTGGAAGGGATCGAAGCATGAATCACCGACCAGAGACTCAGAGAGCAAATAACTTAAGCTAGCAATCTGAAATATGAAGGAGGCACGCCCACACAAAACCCTACACACTGAACCGCAGGTAAGTTTACAACATAACCGCTCTTGACTCTGCACGGTTAAGCTGCAACCTTACAACGCGATTAAGGTTATTTAATTGCTACTTGATCACAACAGGAAGATAACCGAAAGGCCAACGATAGAGCACGGTCGCGACACGACGAATGCTGAAGAGGAGTGAGCACACAGAGGTCAGATGAATGTTGAAGAGGAGTGAGCATACAGAGGTCAGAACATGCTTCAGAATCTGTCTAGTCAAATTTGAGCATGTATACCAGATCCTAAACCTTCGATTTGCACATGTTCAGCCGATTTTAAGAAACGAAGCTAGCTCCAGGTGGAACAAGCTTCGGAAGAGACTGTCTAATATCCAAGAAACACATGAGAGGGCTGCCGCTGCATTTCAATGCTTGCCTCAATAAACGAAAAGGCTGTTGCCGTGCCTGACAATGCACGGATGTCCTCTCAAGTATTTCTCAGACATGAGAAAGTCTCTGCTTGGTGCATGCTTCTGGAACTTGGACCCTTTTATAGGGGTGGACACGACTGACATTCGTCCGCACGGCGAGCTCCCCAATTCTGCTCGTAGCGACCATGTGTTACAGCTGGAGAACACCTGCGCAGCAAACCAAAGAGATTAGATTTGAGAATCTTGGCCGCAATCGGCTGTCACGAACGGTGCTAAGACAACCTACTGCATGACAAGCACATCCCTCCTACTAGGTCATTGTGGTCTATTGGGTTTCAGAATCTGTTTATTCAAATGAAGCATGTATGCCAGATTCGTAAACCTTCGATTTGCACATTTTCACCCGATGACAATGAAGAAGTAGCTCGAGCTGGAACAAGCTTCGGAAGAGACTGTCCAATATCCAAGAAACACATGAGAGGGCTGCCTCTGCATTTCAATGCTTGCATCTCAGAAAGAAGGCTGTTGCCGTGCCTGACAATGCATGGGTGTCCTCTCAAGTATTTCTCAAACATGAGAAAGTCTCTGCTCGGTGCATGCTTCTGGAACTTGGAACCATTTTATAAGGGTGGACACGACTGACATTCGTTGCACGGCGAGCTCCCGTGTTCTGCTCGTAGCAGCCTTGTGTTACAGCTGGAGAACACCTGCGCCGCAAACCGAGGAGATTAGATTTTGAGGATCTTGGCCGCAATCGGCTGTCACGGACGGTGTCCAGACAACCTGCTGCATGACAAGCACATCCCTCCTACTAACAGGTCGTCATCGTGGTCTATTGGGGTTACCGTAAAAGTACTGCAATTCCGCAGTCAAGGGTCACCCTCCTCTTTGTCGACACGATCAAACTTCCGCTCAGACCGTCCGGAAATTGATTGATGAGTCACAATTCGAAAGATTTTCACCATTATTTGTTTGTTTCTTCTGTCGGAATGATGATGGTTGTTGGAGCCAGCATCCACGCAAAATCTTGTTTGTTACGATCAGGATTACCTAGCACCTAGAATTGGGTGATCCTCGCTAGAGGAATTTATAAGTCCCTCATTCTTATCAGAACAGTGGTGCTGGTTCGCGGAATTGCAGCAGGAAACCCATGCCAAGCTCCGGTCAGTGAATCAATGTCAGGTTCTCGGCTTCAGCAAATGGGCATTCTCGGTGGGAATTACAGTAGCACGCGGTGGACCCTGCTGCCACTACATATCTACCCTACTCCCCGCATGCATCGTGGCTAATCGCATAATGAATCAGAACATTTCATAATGGAAGTCCTGTACATGTTGCAGATTTTGTGTGATCTTGCCACTTTTAGGGGGTTGACTCAGCGACGTCCAGGGATTTGTCAAAAGCCGATGAATGAGATTTACTTCGCTGCAGTCTGGTCGATGTACGCACGTTCTAGCTCTGTAAGTTTTCTTTTTTTCTTCGATCGAACCGATCAATGAATCATCAGTTGAAAGAATACATGTGTTCCATAGCAGAACCTCTACCTGGAGAATCAGCTGCAGTAACCTTTCGTGCAGCTCCGTAAGTCTTTGGGAGGCAGGGGTTATTGTATAGTGGAGGCATGGGATGGTCCAATTGCAAGTTGCGTGCTTGCACCGTCACTCAAAGTCAAAATGGGCACTGTAGTAGGAGATTGGTGCGCTTGCAGACAGCCCATACGAACCTGAGATTGAGATCTAGAGAGGAGACAGTAGTGTCGTGGCGTTATGAAGCACGCCAATTGTACATGGACTGTACAGTACAAACGGTGGACGATTAGACTTGCTAGCTGGTCTCCCAACGAAAAAGCTCACTGAAAAAGCATGGCGTATCCGGCGGTGGCCGAAGGAGGTACAGAACAGCCCCTAAGGCGCAGCTGCCTCTGTTGCTGCAACTACTCTTCTCTTTCTTTTTTAACCTTGCCCCTGCTCCATATGTTGATTTCACTCGCCTGCTTTTACTGCTTCGACCCTGTCTGTAAACTGCCATTTGTTTGTAGATGCAGACAATTCCGTTAAATGGCATCATGTCGTCACAATGGGACACTTCAACTGTAGTTCCAAAACCATGTGATATACCAGAATTTGAAGGTGATATTATGGAAAATGAGTGACAATGTATGTGAAGGGGTTGTGATACTACAGCCAATCGGTATATGTACAAATGTAAGGTCTGGTGTGACAAAATAGCACGTAGAATAGCACCCGATTACAATGAAATTGTGGTGAGACACATATTAAACTCAAATGTGTAGTTGCTAAGTAGGAATAATATGTTTGCACCTGAAGGGGTTAAAACTCTCACCATTGGTACGTGTTGTGACCTCTAATAAAATTACTGAAGAATAAATCCAACGAACTATTTCTTCTTGTAGAGATCAAGATCAAAATATGTTTAGAGATTAAGTTCTTCTAATTGTTCAACCCCTAAACCTCCCAACCTATTTTTAGCCAAGAAACACATTTTTTTTAAAAGTGTCCTAAATGAAAATGGAGATAAACTATCAAGATGTGAACTCTACAAACTTTTAATAAACTTGTTGTAGGTCATGTGAACCAACATTTGAGTCATGAGGCCTCATAGATTGAGAGATCGTAACGTATTAGTTCTAAAAACAAACTGCAAGATTTTATCATTGTTACTTTAGAGTGGAAATTCTACCAACAAACCAATCGCAATAAAAATTTCATTAACTACAAAGTTGTTCACCTTCAGCTCAAAAACAGTATAACACCATTGCCCAAAAAAATATCACAAAAAATTTCTTGGCTCCAATATTAGCCTTGCAATGGTGAAAATTGCCAAAAATTAACAAGGGGAAAATAATCCAAAACTAGACCATTTGCAATAGAATTCATGCCTTATCTTTGAAATATCTACGATCATTTCAATGTATATATCACTAAAACTAGACGCTAAGTCATCCTAGAAAATAAAGTTGAAATCCAAGAGTGGTTGAAGGAGATATCATCAATTATTTCACTTTTATTGTCGACGAAACATCATTGCAAATCCAATGTCAAAAATATCTAGATTAAAATACTTCCAATAAGAAAACATGCCCCATGCTTGACAACCCGAAATAAGATCTGTCTTCCCTAAAGTTTATCAATTCATACTTTTTTGTATGGGTTTGCAATTTTTACCTCAAAGTAGACTTGATTTGGGACCTTTAGAACCAAAGTACTTTCATCCGTAACACACCTTGAATGAAGAAGTTATGGCTCTTCAAAGTTGTTGCCTTCCATCCAAAATGTCGTTTTCTACATTTGGCGTGTTTAGGGGTTAAATTCATCTTAGTAAATAAGTTTCATTACAATTTCAAGCCTCCATAGGAGATATGATTAATCTTGATTTTTTTAATATGAATATTGATTACCTCAAATAGCAACATGAAATTGAAGAATGTCCTACTAGAGGTGTCATGGTTTGCCAATTGGGTTCAGTGAGAACACTGAAGTGGCCAAATCATGATAGAAAGGAAAAAAAGGCATAAGCCTTAGCCTACAGATAAGTGGTCGTTGCATAGGAATAAATTGGCCACTTGTCATAAAACAACAACTTAATCTCTCCATCTGGATAGAGGCAATGCACCCTCCCCTCTCTCTTTGTGTCACCAATCTTTCCATATGGATATAGAGATTGTGACCTACTCTTTGCCCCCCTCTCTTCCTCTCGCCTCTTTTAAATCAAAACTCCAAATCTATATGATGTCGGTGGGCCTTGAACCTTCTATCTACTACTTGAATAATCTCCTGATTAATCTCACTGTAGTAGAGTGCAACAATCTCCTCTACTACTCAGCTTTTAGCCTCCACATGAACTACCTGAAACCCATTAAGTCATCCCTCAAAATAGTTGTTTTCACAATAACATTTTGAAAGATTGAAATAAACTCAAGACCACACCAAAACCATACCAAATAGTTTTGCTTCAAAATGGATGTGATGTAACTCTCACAATATGATTTGTGTTGTCTAGGATTTCAATCACTTCAAATTTCAAACTACAACAAACATTGTTGTTCATTCCTCATCATATTTTTGTTTCAATTTGACTTCCAAATGACGTGTGTAGAATCACCATATACTCTCAGTTCTTTACCAAAAAAAGTGCACTCTTCTTTTCACATAGCGACTGCTGAGCCCTGTGGGAACTAAGGTTACTTTGGTTTTGATATAATCTCCAAAAACAGGATTTGATCATTTTATGTTGAAATCACTGTCTTGTGATGTTCGTTAATAAAAAAGTGCACTTTTTCCACAGCTACGCATATCAGGTTTTAAACTGATGAGAATAGATACTAAATAATCTTGATCTTAGCCAGAAGGATGGACAAGATCGTGCGATGCGCTCCTCACCTCGCCCTTCTTGTACCCCGTCCGTCCCCAGCATGGAGTCAAAACGTACGGTATTGAAGTTGCCTCTACCCTAAAGCTTGTACTTCTGAAGACCTCATGCCATTGTCGCATGAATCTTCTAGTAAGCTTAGGTCTCGCATACTGCTTTGATAGATTCACATTCAGTTTGCATTTTTCTAGGCTGGAGGAATGTTTTATTGGTGATGGAGCATGCAGATTGGGTTTAGATGGGTGGAGTTTCACATTAATATCGCTGCTGTACAGATCGTGGCCACGGTATTGCCCCTGCCACTTCAAATGGATTGGCGGTGGTTGAGAGGAGTAGTGAAAGCGATTGTCTCCGAGGGTGTTACTAATCGGCCATATTCAGGTTTTGAATAATGCGTGTGTGATATTTCATCGCATAACTTCATACCGTAAAACAATAGAGATCTCAGAAACCTGACGTAGTCCCACACTCCCACAAACAAATCTTTAAAACGACGGAGAATAAGCTCAAAAGCATGACCTGCTCCCGATTGAATTGAAGCCTTGGACTCTGAACGCACACAGGTGGTCTTAGTCCGAGGAGGTCGAGTGCTCTGAAAGTTCCTCATCGAGGCATTCATGCGAGTAGGTCTTGACTGCCCGACTAGCGAATCAGCGACCAAATACATGATTCAGCGCGTGGTTGGATTGGTCAATGTTTGTAAGAAAAGAGTCACCTTCTTCTCAGTGCAGAATCATTTCCTGTTTGGATTTAAATTGGTTCCCTTCGGAGGAAGGAGGGCTGCGCCTGCCGAGGAAGTAGTGCAAAACCAAGGCGACGCGCGCGAGTCCAGGCAGCAAGCTACCACATAGACCCGCACCCGAGAAAAATGAGATTAATATCGTAGGGATCGATGATCCTCATATCAGATATTAAACTGATAAGAACAGATACTACACTTGATCTTAGCCAAAAGGCCGAGAAAGGTATATTTCCCTGTCATCACCTCGCCCTTCTTGTACCCCCTCCCGTCGCCAGCATGGAGTCAAAACGTAAGGGATCATCATGCCTCCACATCCTCGCTTTTCCTACTGAACACCTAATGCCATTGTCGCATGAATCCTCTAGCACGCTTAGGTCTCACATTCTGCTCTGAAAGATTCACATTCAGTTTGCATTTTTCTGCGAGGAATGTTTTATTAGTGATGGAGCATGCAGATTGGGTTTAGATGGGTGGAGTATTACACCAACGTTGCTGCTGTACACATCATGGCCACGGTATTGCCCCTGCGGAACTCACTTGCATGCTGCCTTCAAATGGATTGGCGATGGTTGAGAGGAGTAGTGGCAGCAATTACCTCCGAGGGTGTTTCTAATCGGCCATATTCCGATTCTGAGTAATGCGTGTGTGATATTTCAGACAATCAGACTTCTTGTGGCATCTTGCAAGCTCTGGCTCGAATGGTAATGTCACTCTCTGGTTATGATTGAAACCACATTTGAATTTGTTGATCTCGAGAGGTATTCACCGAAACTCTAAAGTTAAAAACTCTCACAGCCGCGCAATTGTTTTTGGGTAAGTTCATGTTGTGCTTTTTCAGTTTATCCATACATCGATTGGTTAAAAATCGATTCAAAAACTTATGCGAGAGAATCAAGCATTCTTATGATATTGCTGTCTCTGTGAACAGAGCCATATTTATTGCGTGCAGACATTGTACAGACATTGTGTATGTGCAGCTCACAAAACTCTAGTTTGAGCTTTATGGTTAGAAAACGCTTGGTACCGTATACTCCTCCACTCAGTGGATCATACGATGTTTCATTCACTAGAGTTAGTATGACTGGAGTTCATTCTAGAGCTACTCTATCACATGCATTTGAGAATACAATTACAAATTGATTGAAGTTCTTGCAATTATTTGGTACAATACCTCTAATAATATCTTTTTGACTGGCGTATCGTATGGTCTGAAGCTTAGTTCAATGTATTATAAGAGCAATTCATCTTAGACACTTGATGTTGACTTGCTTTTGGGATCTGATGTGTGTGAAAGAAATTGTGTCACATTTTCTCCTATTTTCCTTCAATGTGGTCACCAAGAATAAACAAGAAGACTCGCAAGAAAATAAGGAATATACCTCGCATACCTAAAAAGCCATTGTGCCCCGTTTCATTACTATTGTTTATGCTATTAACATGAATACCGAGAATAAGAAGGGCTGCCTCACAAGTGCATGTTGGGAAAAAGTTCTTTTCCAGTTTAGTGGGAAAGCGGTATTAGGGAGTTTGGGTTGGGGTTAAAGCTTTTGTTTTCTTACCTAGTAGGTGGCCTATTGCAATGTGGACAAGAACAAAAATTCCTTGTGAGCCACGTCAGAAAAACGCTTTACTTACCTTCTTATCAATCGCTATAGTTAACTCTTATAAGATGAACAAGATGATAGTTTCACCTAGTGTTGATAAAATTTCATGTATGTTACTCTTACCACATGTTAATAAATGATTTTTAAACTATAATAAATGATTGGTGGAGGTTGCATACATGGACATTGCAAAGTGATACAATGATGAGAGTCCCTAGTAGAATTGTACTTAGGCCTACGTCAATGAGGTGATCTTCACTACGAATGCGGGGGGGGATTGGTTTTTAAAAAACCTCCACCAATCATTTATTATAATTTTAAAATAATTTCAATAAAAGTTCCACATGGACGGTTTTGCCCTTCTCTCACTTTACACTACAACCAAAGACCATGGCTTCTCAAGTGTGGGCTAGGGCCCAAGTGGAGTTTGACCGAAGGCTTCTGATTTTTAATGGAAAAAGGGTCTGAGATCTTATAGTTGAAAGTTTAAATAGAAAATAAAAACTTGACCATACGTCAATTCAAACAATGTGGTCAAAAATCGCACTTTTTATTCTTGAGACAGTTCTAGCTTCTACGCTGAGAACTCTGTCATACCGCTTGAGCAAAATTCTAAAGAGACTTATCAACATCTATGGACACTTAGCTTGTGTAACAGTAGCCATCACCAAGAGAGGTCCTAAGAAGAAAATCATTCACCTTTTCTATGGCAAAATTGACAAGGTGGCATGGGACCTAGGAAGATTGAATTGGGCGGACAAGGCTCCAAATCACCCTCCAAACCGGCTTATGGGCTATCCCACCAAGCTTGAGAGAAATCTTTTAGCAAGACTTTACCAAGCGGACAACATTGTCAAGACCAAGTGGAGAGGCACCCTCCCCAAAGACTGTAAACTCAAGTGGCTCAACATGTGACATAAGCAAAGAATTAAGAAAGAAGTTGGACTTATTTGGCCTATCTCACATAGAGTAGTCACAATCAATGCTTGGCGCGACAAGGTCCAACCTAATCTACACCAAAGGTTTGTAGTATGCAACAAGGATAAGGGAGACTGAGAGACTTTTGCGTAGATTTTGGGATTGCCCATCAGCTGGAATAGCTTGGAAATGGTGTGCCAAAATGTTATTCAAGCTAACCTTTGAGAAGAAGAGAGGAAGGAGGCAAGAAAGAGTGCCCATTTTCAATTGAAAGCAACGCATTTTTGCCCATAGAATGCCCCAGCAGTTTAAACAAGTTAGAAGAGTTTGGCTCCTTTTAAAAGAAATAATGCTCCTTTCGAGAAGAACAATGCTCTCGACGCTTTGGCACGACAAAAACGATGTTGCCTTTGATGTCAATGATTGGAATAAAGAGAAAATAGAGCTTTTTCACCATATGGGACTTATTGACTTCGGGAAACTAGCATGGCGAAAGACTCAGAAGGCGTGTGGTAAGGCTAAGGCTAACACGCTTGAGAAGAGTGCAATACTTATTAACCAATTTAAGGAAAATTGGTGCATCAACGGAGTCCTAGCTACTTGGAAGGGGAGTTATCCTCAATGGCACCTTAGAGGACCATGAGTAGGTAGGTTGTAATTCTATCTATCTTGTTTCTCTATTTCCTTATTTCCTCCTTTAAAGCCCAGAAAAAGTCCAACTTTGCCGCACATGACACAAGTAGCTTTTGTGTAACACTTTCTTGTAATAAAGGTCTCCCTTTAATTGTGTGCCAAAAACCTAAAAAATAAAATAAAATTGGAGGTCCCAAAAAAGCTTGGAATTTTATGAGTTAATCTTCTCATCCCATAACTTTTGTGTAACAAAAGGGTGTCGAGCAATTATATTAGATTTTCGATCCGAGTTGTTGAATTGTCTTTAATGTTGGCAGGTGTTACTAGATTTTGGATCTGAAGTGTTGTTATTGTTGGTAGGTATTTCTATTTTTAGTATTAATCATCTACCCAACTCTGATGTTGGTAATACAACTGAATTTAGATGTCATACTGATGAGTGGACCGTTTTCTAGACAAACCGTTACACTAGTACACGACCATAAGAGTGACAAATTAGCTTTAATTACGATAAGTGGTGATAAAGGTTGAGGCTAGTGATCACCTTAACAACTTGTGTAGTAGGTTGTACTAGGTTGCACAACTATCTTTGAATATATATCACCGAATGGTGTCTGCAATCTATTTGAAATTTTCGGGTGAACAGTGTGTCATTGATATGCAACATCCAAGGTTGAATTTATTCAGCAAGGAGAAAAAGACCAAGTTGCAAGGACAATGCTGTTGAGGTTGACGTCCACATTGAGCATGTTGCAATTAGTGCCACCAATACCATCGAAGTACAAGCAATGTAAGATCTAGTTAAACGAATTAAATGGAGCAATTGTTGATACCTTAGGAAGTGGTGTATCTTATATGTCTTGTTATTTTGTTTGAGTAAGGAAGAGAAGTTCTATCAAGCGGTCACAACGTTGTTCTAGTTGAGGCATAGGGCAATGCATTCCTTGGTTAAGTTTTGTCCCAAAAATGTAGGTGGTGCACAGTTGTAAAGGATGTTCCGGTGGAGAGGCGCGGCTACATTCTCCCCCTACATTAACCCCTAAACAATACAAACATCATTAGACATCCAATACTAGAATTATTTGGAACAAAGATCTTCCAACTAGAAAAATGTAGGTTTTATCTTGATATCAAGAACATCTCGGGCTCTGTTGGGGAAGAACCATCAGTCAATTGTAAATCAACCGAACGAATTTGTCAACTTATCGATTCAATTTGAAAGAGTTAGGTTTTTTTACAACTCATATTCTAAATATCACCAAAGAATCACATGAGTATTACCCAAGTATCATGGAGGTATCAAATAGAATTAACGAATAATTTTATGAAGAAGGGGATAATAGCTAGATTGTGTTAAAAACTTCCCGAACAGCGAACAGTGATCTGGGGGTAAATGAATGCTAAAGATTGCCACTGGAAGTGGTAAAAGTCCAATGTCACTTCCGTGTTAGAGATCAAACTCGTAAATCACATTACATGTTCAGGAAAATCACACAAAAGTCAATACACAGATACTTATAACAAGTACATGCGTTTGGAAAACTGAACAAGACTATTGATGCGCTTTACAGAATAAATTTCCAAAGTCAAACAACAAACATAGTCTTTCGAAAACATTCATAAACTTTACGATCAAAGTCGAAAAACTGGAGTCCGGACTTGAGGGATTGAACTTCACAATAACAGGTAAAGGAGCACACATCGATGAAACTGCCAACTCTGTAATATACATGCCTTGCATGCAAAAATGTTTCCGTATAAATGCATACTAGAACATCATGTGCATGACTATCCTAAATCGCTCCATTCTAATGGAAAATACTCATTCAAAAAACGCTGGCTGGCTACATGATCGGAGAAACAATTCTAGATTAGAGTTCTTTTGAGAGAGTCAGTTCGAGCTTGATGTTCATGGCCGCCAGTTCAGCAGCAAGATACCTGAACACGAACGGCATGGCCACTGTCTCGATGCCCTTACTACTGTTGCAGACGCGGCAAATCTTCTTCCCGCCCTGTTGAATGCCAAGACCCAGAGATCCCAGGGTGCCTCTCGTCGTTGGCAGCGGTACTATTGACAGTAAGCTTCCACAGGTGCGGCACACATTGGCCGTGTGATAATCGGAGCATGCATGTAAACGATCGTGTAATAGATATGCTGCTCCATGCGCTAGCAGAGCATCACGCTCCATCTCTCCGAACCGAATGCCTCCTCCTACCTTACGACCCTTCACTGGCTGTCTCGTTACTGGGTTCACAGGCCCCATTGAACGCACCTGAGCAAAACATTTACAGGCCAAAGAGTTCAGCCCGAAGAGTAAAACAAATCTTACCACAAAGCTCTATATATGATTGAAGCGCTTGAAGTGCCCCATGGAATGTTTTCTACATTGACATCAAGTGCAGGGCCTGAGGAGATTTCACCACGAAACTCTATTTTTTTGTTTTCGCTGTGAGTGTAAGACCTTACAAGTGCATGTTTTCTACATTGATATCGAGTTCAGGGTCTGTACCTGGTACTTGTCAGACACCATGTGCCGCAGTCGTTGGTAATACACCACGCCCAAGTAGATTTCGAAAACAAACTCTGTGCCGTAGACACCACTGTACATGACTTCAGTCCCATGGTAATTGAATCCATGCGCATTCATTTCCTTCCCAAACCTTTCTGCGCTCCCGTCGTTCCCTCCTTTATCGGCGAAATTCTTTCCATCTCCTTCCGGACCGCACTTCTTAAAGGGAGTTGCATCTTTGAATTTACCATCCAGCGCACCCGCCTGCAGTTTCAGGAGACATTTCCACTTCATTCATAATAACCCTAATATCGGATTGGAGCTTGCTTGATTGAAAAATACATGCCATATGGTATGTACAAGCAGATTGTAATGAGAAATTCTCCCCGTACTGTAAGGACACGCTACGATTGTCATGTTAAGAAATTTGACAGAAACCAAAGACTTATAAGCAAAAAGAATGTGAAGAAAGAGCATGATATGAACATCCAAAAGTAAGAAAGAAGGTCCACCTTAGCAGCCATCGACTCGAGAAGCATGCCAATTGTCATACGTGAAGGGAAGGCATGGGGGTTGATGATGATGTCTGGGCGCATCCCTGTCACAGCGGAGAAAGGCATATCCACATCCGGCCACAGTTGTGAACACACTCCTTTCTGTCCATGCCTACTACTGAACTTGTCTCCAATTTGCGGATATCGTGGATGCCGAGTGCGGATTGTCACCTTCTGAAGAGGATCTTTACTGCCTGTATTGATAGCAGCCACATAATCCACAATGGCAGCTTCAGAGCCTTTCAACTTTGACAACTTTGACACTCCTGTCATCTTGTTTAAAACACTACAGTACGGATCTCCATCGGCCAAGGTCTGCACATAACATCCTGATATTAGGTCACAAGCGAAAAAAATCAGGTAAAGTTACACTTCAAATGTTTCACCGAGAGGATTTGCACTTCGAATTATTTACCTGTCCGATGTAAGGTAGACCATCAACATCAATGAAGTTCGCCGACTTGTCCGCCTGTTCCTTAAATCTTGCCATGGCACCGGACCTTGCAAAAACATTTGTGATGCCATCTCCCCGCTGTCGAAGATCGGTCAAATCAATTGTCTCCGACTGCATTCACGCACATTAGTTGTCAGTCCCGTAAAAGAAGGCTTCAAGAATTTCCTGTCTTTTGAAGATGCAACAAATGTGTGCAGATAATATACGTACCTTGTAAACTTGGCCATAATGTAGCCCTCGCTCCACAGATGACTTGTTCAATATCATAGCATCCTCCATGTCGAACCTGATCGATAATTCCAACAATGAGACCAAGAATGCTGTTGACATGATCGTAGAAAATAGTACAGTAAAGCATGTAGCGTCGATTCTTACCCCGTGTAAGCAAGAACAGCAACAATGGCATTAGTACCCGTTGGAAATTCGTTCATGTGGTACTTGGACCAAGCTCCTGTCTGCGCAATTGGCATTTGCGGAGTCTGCAAGCAAAGCATACAATTTCAGTCTTAACCATAAGTACATTCTTATAAAAGCTCAAACTGAAAGCTAATAACACAAGAGAAATCGTGGCATGTTCAGCAAGCACATAACTTAGCCTGAAAGCAAGTTAAACGTGGGAACGCAGAATACAGGAATTAAGAGATCAACACATTTCTAATACCTGGATTCGGTACATCTTATTATCTGCACGATGTTGCAGAGCTTGAGCAGGGAACCCCATTGTTTGTTTTCCCATCTGTACAAAACCATCCTCCACGTCAATAGGGCACTCAAAGTGAAGTAACACAAAGACCATTATGAAACTACTGCGCACAAAATCAAGCTGAAACGCGCAATTTTGCACTATCACGAGCAGAAAGGTCGGGGTCGAGCCAGTACCTGACACTGATACATGTTACGGGGACTCTGATTGTGATCAGACCAAGGAGTAAGATTTGCAACAACACTCAGAAAGGCTGTAGCATTTATCTCCTCGTGCGTTGGTATATAATTAGGGCCAGAAGCCTCATTTCCACCTGGACATTTGATCTCCATGTACGCCTGCAGAAAGCCCAGCTTCTTAGGATACAATTTCAATGAAAAGAAAAGCTCTAAGGCTTGAGATATAACCATAACCTCCAGAGTCGGGGCAGCAGCGGATGGACAATACAACATTGTGTAAATGCAGAATGTTGACTCACTGACCTGCTCAAGGGGCCCAATAAGTTCCAAGCTACCATCTCCAAACATTTGCTTCACGTTTCGTATAAAACGCGAGGGTGTGGTGGCGAGATACAAACCAGGGTATGACCCTGCTGATGTGCATGGAATATAGGCTATCTCCATATCTGCTGGAACCTGCATACACATATCAACTCAGTCTTCTTCCAATCTCATGAGGGTCAATCTAGAAAAGAGGCCCATTGGTGTTCTCATACCTCAGATCTATCGACTACTTTAAGTCTTCGAAGATGATCAACGACAGTAGGGATCGTTCCGGTCGCCACATGGCCGATAACACAACCGTCTAGCAACACTGTCAAATATTTTGGCGGAGCCATATTTGACAATTTCGGGTTCACTGGGACGAGCCCTAGGTTGACCAGAATCTTGGTTACTGCCTTGCGAATCTGAATAGGATCCTTCTTGATTCCCCGTGCATCCACATCGGATGAAATTTCTGCGATGATCAGTTCAGAAATGTCAACATCCCACGTGGCACAACGGTTGAACATAAGGCAATTCGTCATCCGCTCCACTTATTTCCGAATCTAAGTTTGTTCACTCATTCAGATCATTTGATGACACTCAACAAGTGTACTAAAGGTAACTGCAAGACGAAAAATGTTAATAGAGAAAAATGCTTACGACAAGCAGCTGTAAGATGGTTGAGCAGACCACACGGTGATCCATCAGGCGTATGGACAGGACACATGAATCCCCATGATCTGCATCGAGGTAGTGAAAGTCTTTCCAGGTCAGCAGATACGAAGACTAGGAATGCACTTGCTGCGAGCTGCCTACAATATTAATACCTCAAAAAACACTAGGACGATGGTACAGGTCTTGCACTGCAAACAAACACACCGAAAATAAAGGCCACTTACTCAGGAAGTAGCTTTCGAACTGTGGTGGTCCGAAGCGTCGCAAAGAAGGCACCTCTATGTACTGAACGAAAGTGAGAAATATATCGAAGGAAGTTCAGCTTCTCTGCGACGACGGTGAAGCCTCCAACCTGCACGCACAAGCAAAGCAACATGTACGTCACGTATAGATCCAACTGAAAAAATTTATGCCACCTGATAATCAGTGAAACAGTTCACACCAAAAATGCTTAGTACCTGATTCAGATCCAGCCCTGACTGGCTGACGAGATTGCCAGTGTTAAGAAGATACTCAACCTTCTTGCTCACATCAGAAGGTGGCACTTTTTCGAATACCTTCTGCACATGTTTCACTGCTACAAGCATAAGTCCTACCAGCTTACATCCAAAAACGTTCTTACGAAGCCTAATTACGTGCAAGAAGAAAGACAAGAGGACAGAGTTTATATCGTACGTTGCAGGTCATTCTCGGCGGGTTTGTCCTTCATCTCTTTTACAAGTTGTCCCTGAAGTCTCAACAACCAATCCTGGATTCGATCCTACAATCAATCCACAAAAACGGCATCCTCAGTTGAACTTCCAAATCAGAGACAAACGCTCTTTAGTGGATCGTAATGTCAGAATCAAAAAGCTATTTCCTGTGCAGCAGTCCTGAATACAAAGTCCAGTGAAGTAAAACAACCAGCTATAATATATCCATAGATCTCCTGCTGTTGCAAAAAAATTCAAGAAGTTTCAAACAAACCTTGACCACGATTGTCAACAGATGACCCGGAAGTAAGATCTCGTGATTTTGCAACGCATCTGCATTATCTGGTTTTGCCATCCCGTCAACCAGTGCGAAGAGCTTCTGTAACATGAACCTGCATAGCACGTAATGTATATGAACCATTAGAAGAGAGGAACCGGTTCACTACACATACAGTGCTTTTCTGCCTCAGTCGTCGAAACTTCATATGCTGAAATGAAACTGGAAACAAGACAGACCAGAACGATATACACAGTAGTGATTAGGTAGGGTAAAAGGGAATACACGAGCAAGTTGAATTTATCACGAGGATTATCCAGATGGCAGAGTATATAATCCGCAAGAACCTGTTCACCTATCTGCAAAACTCACAGCGTTGAACTACGTTTTAAAATCAGAACCATGATTTTAGATAGTAAATTGCTCAAGCTCAGTAACCATATGAAACTCTGAGGATCCCGGTCACCCATAAACTACAACCTGATATAGGAAATACACACGCCAGTATCTTCAATAATCATACAGGAAACTGATATCTAAAAACAGTGGAACAACATTGAGTGTCTAGTATAAAGGCCAAACTCATTACCGAAGCTGCTGGTTGATGCTTATCCTCTAGACCCATGACTGGCCGAAAACGATTGCCTGCATAAAACACAATTCTACAAAGGTTAGAAGGCTTACAACGTAGTCGCCTTAACTTACCGATTACAACTAGAATTGCCGTGTTTCTACATACAATGCACACTCATATGATGGGTTATGTGAAGTATTGTGGTGGTAACTCACCAAGGAATTGAAGGCACTCGACACGTGTGAAAAGTGCAAGGTTCTTCACTTCTTCCAATATGATTTTGGCCCTTTGACTCACAAACTGTGAGCCCACTACACCTTTCGTGTTCTTGAGGTCACTCTGGATGGCCGTCAGCTGCTCATAAATCTCGAACTCACTTACTTCAATCAAAGCCTGCATCACAGAAAAATGACATCAGTACTTTATTCCTCAACGACAGGCAAAATCAAAGAAGCATGAAATAGTTAGTGGTGACCTTTAATATAATCCCAACAGGTATGAGAAACTCCTGACGCCGAAACCTGTCAAAATTGAACCGCCAAGTAATATTAGGACGGTTTTATTGCTTCAGGTTACTGTTACGAACACAATGCAAGCTGATACAAGCGATAACGTATCTACTATACAATGGCTATTCATTACTGATCTCCTGATTACTGCACACAATTTGATATATAACAATTTAGCTACATGAACTCTTCCGAGATAGAAAAACCATAAGCGAACAGAGGCTTACGAGAATCCAAGTGATGCACTACCGTATGTCATGTAGTACATCCTCATTGTGACCGCAGACTGATCCGGCCGCACACACCTGCCATGATCATTCCGAGTTTAGCAAACATGCAATCTAACTACATCAATCGTACATAAAAAAGTATCTGAGAATCACACTGTTCAAAGCTCTCAAGACACACACTCTGAAGGATGTCTGAACGAATCAGATTTGATCCTTCTCACATTTTTCAACAGCTACATTTGCCTTTCATGCTCCCTACTGTCCTCGTAACAAACACATCAGAAGGATTCAGTACCTGATCATAACTCCCTTGTCAGAATAATTGGGGCCACGGTTCCTATATGAGCTTCGCTTAACTCCAACGACCTGTACGTAGGAGGGGGACAAATGTGACTCAGGCCAGTAATATACCATACTCATAACAACGTAATGAAGAACGTCTGCTGCTATAGCTATTGTAAAATTTAAGAAATGGTCTGAACATACATAATTACGCTTCGGCATGATAAGAAGTCGGAGAATCCGTTCATTCCCGTTACAGATGAAGTACCTGTCATTACAATTCAGAGTACAAAACAGTCAGGAATCAAGTACCACTGCAAATTCTTGTTGCCACTATAAACTCATATACTAAAATTAAGAATGAGAAAAAAAATAGATTATGTCAAATCGTTCTTGGAGCTCAGAAGGTAGTTGATTTTGACAGAGATTTACATTGGCTGGACAACACATCAAGGTTCTTCTCGCTACCAGAAAAAAGTGTAACAAATTGTATATACATTTGAAAACCTAACAAAACTACTCTACTACCGGAAAGAGTAACTGACCCCCCCATTTCCGTAGCCTCCTCTTTCGCAGCGACCATCTGCCGCTGATCAAGTCCCCGAAGATGACAAACGCTAGACTGGATAACGCAAGGCCAAAAGACAACACACGTGATTTCAGAGACCTGAACTTGACTTGATTGTTGCAATAAAAATTAACACTGAAGCATGGAAGCATACAATTATAAAAGAAAAGTAAAGAAAAAATATCCTCACTATAAATTCCTGTACTATCAACAACACAATTTAAAAAGTTGCATCTGCAAGAGTAGACGACTTCCAACAGATTGTTCTGAGAGGGAGTGCAACCGCACCTTCACCATTACAGGCATCTTTCCGAAGGAAAGATTGTGCCGAATAACAACTCCGTTATTCCATTGCATGCACACATCTCCTGTAAATATACCCCGGTAGGTCAATCCACCAAGTCGACACTGCGATTACAAGCAATAATTACAGATCAGAATTATACCACTTTTGTTTCTACAAAAAACAAAGCTAGTGCCGACATGAAATTGATTATATCACACAGGAATTCAATTGATGTGAACCAACTGAAAGAGTGGTTGTGAAAACATGCAGACCAAGTTGAAAGGTCTGTTACCAGAGCGTTACTTTCACTACGACTGATCAGCAAGGAATTAAGACAGTCTTACTTCGGATGGCAAAAGGCGCTGGTCCAGTGCTTGGCTCCCCAGATCCTTCATAGGCGGACTTACATTGGGCTTTTCAACCCACAGTGCAAGCAGTTAAGGTTTTCAATTCATGAACAAATCCATTGTAATTGACTAATAGGATTTCGACGACAACCCCTAGTCCTGAAAATCAGCAGGTATAAAATTCTACAACCTTTGCTTGAAAGTTTATGGATGACTTCTTGACCTGACGATGAGCAAAAAAAATTCTAAAACGAAGTGATAACTGAGCAAGCCTTCCTTAGAATTCACCGATAGTAACTGCTTACTGAGCTCGCAATATAACCAAGCGAAAACCCTAATCACTGAAAATATTGTAAGGAGCCATTGCAGCAATTTTGTGATATCGGATTTTGCTGAAATTTTGATGGTTAAGAAACCGAAAAGCAGTGAGTTCAGCCTTGAGATTCAAAATCCATGAAAAGTGTAGAGAAAGGATATATCGCAAGGTCGTTCCCGAAATGGGATGCTTCAATTCCACGGGCTGCAAACGCCGCACCGCCTCTTCCAAACCTCGCTCCACGAAGTAATCATAAGACTCTACGTGAGGTTTAGTCAACTCATGCAAATGGCTCAAATCAAGCTCATCGTTCGGCCGACCAGAGTAGAAGCTGCCGAATCTTGGTGTGGACGCTGCCATGCTGCCGCCGATCGCTCCTGAGCCACCACCGCTCTCGCAGTGCGCCACCATGATTGATCACGCTCACATTCCCAAGCTGACTTGCTCTACGTTGCTTTCTCTCTCTCTCTGGCTCTCTCCTGTACAATTCAGAAACTAGGAGGTAATTAATTTGAATTATGATCGCTGCAACCTGTTGCACTCTCGGATTCCAGGACAATCTGGCTCTCCTTTGGGAGCAGAGTCATCCCACAGCTCTGAAGCTCGCATCCTTAAACCCTAAGCCCTAGTCCTCCTCCTCATTCTCGCCAGTAGTCCTGACCAAACTGTATGTGATATTATGGAGGATTTCGTGTTAACCCCTAACGGCCTAAGTGACCATTTTATGATTGATTTTTGGAATGCAATTGATTTTATTTATACATAATATACGATAATGATTTGAGGTGTCTTTGGTATTGTCAAAAAGCCTTTTAAGTGTTTTTAACCTTAAAAGTCCCCAATGTATGTAGGGTTGAATCTTTGAATAGTTATATCTTCTCCATCCGAAGTTCATTTTTAACAAATGTGTTGCAATGGAACACAAACCAAGTCTTGTTTTAGTTTAAGAAAAAATGTGATTCATCCAAGATGCTGTGGATTTATGTCATGCATTATAGGGCAAGCAGCACTTCTTGTAGGATTCTGAGACATAGGGCTTGATTTGCTATTGAAAGCTAATTATTCAATCTATATAATCCTTTTCATGAATCTCTTCTGTGTAAGTTTGTTTCGAGAATGATGCCCAACAACTTTTCAATTGGAAGCTCTTTTATTGGAAAATATTTGGTGGTAGATTTGCATTGATGTTTTTATATTGAAACATTCAATAAAACACATGGTTCTTGAGGAGATATATTGTTTTCATTCAGCGTTAGGAAACCAATGTTATCCTCTAGGTTAAATTTTAGTTAAAGTATATTTTTGTAGCAAACATATCCCAATCCAATTTTTTGAAGATTAGGTGTAGATTTTAGTATAAGGAATCTAGTTTTGGCCTATTATTCCTTTATCACATTTTGAGCTATTGTTTGAGCCTATAAAATTTTTGAGTGAAGTTTTTGGTGTAGGGGTGTTTTTTGCAATGATTATCTCCCTTATTATTGATTCTGTTAAATTATTGTAATAGGCTTGTTGGTAGCATTTTGACTTAAAAGAGAAAATGATCAATCATACAAAATTGTCATAGACTTGTCACGTGGACCAAAATTTGAGTCATAAGGCCTCATAGATTGTAAGATCATAGTGTACTAGTTTGCAATAAAGACTACAAAATCCCATTATTTTCACTTTAGAGTATAAATTTTACCAACAAAGCTATGATGATGAAAATATCACCAATTGGAAAGTTGTTCATCTTCATCTCAATAGTACGGATGTACCAAATAATAACATCAAAAAAAATTCTTGGCTCAATTAATAAATTTGCAATGATGAAAACTACCGAATATTCTACAATGGAGAAATTATCCAAAACTAGACCCTTTGCACGTAAATCCAACTTCAAAAAATATTTGATGTTGTCACGCTTTCTACCTCTAAAACTAGAATCTAATTAGAATTCATCTTGTAAGAATGAGTTTAAACTCGAACAATGAATGAAAAAGGTATAGCTCTTCAATTCAGCCTTTTTTACACTTTTTCATTGCAAATCCGATGCTTAAAATACTCAAATCAAAAAAAATTCAGCTAAAAATTTGTTAAATTTGATTCAAAGATCATGATTCTAAGAAAATTCATCTAAAAGTATTTTTGATTTCACATAGTTGGTTTGCAATGGTAAAACATGTCGTGTGTTTGAAACCCAATAACAAAAGTTATTTTCACTTAAATGCATGCCATTAATATATACTTCATTGTATGGACCTACAATGTCTACGACACAAACGAGACTTGATTTGGGACCCACGAGTAAAACCATAGTGGTACTTTGAAGTCATACTATGCTGGTTTTACTTGTGGCTTTGCTTAGACCACTAGTGATGTGTTTTTCTCCAATTATACACATATATAGCTTGAGAGAAGCTTAGCCTAAACACAAGTTTAAGCTTGGAGGCGTTCGAAGTGGGTGATGTTGGAGAATGACAGAAATATTACAAAAATTGAGTGATATCACAAAACAAGTCATTTTGTTTGTAAGCTTAGAAGCGCAGGTTTTGGAATGACAAAATGGCGCCCAGAATTCTGGACTGATTTGCCGATCGATGAAACAGACACCAGAAAATGCATGGATGGGTCGATCGATCGATCGATCGACTGGTTGCTGGCAAGGTGCGAGAAACGAAGAGATTACTTAGAAACTGCGGGAGTGGCCAACGCTGACGTCCAAGTCCCACACTTGAAAGGAGCCCTTCACGAAGTCGTAGAAGCCGCCGTGAATGCTCACCTTCTTCCCCATCACCTTCTCTTTCAACCACGGATACGTCAGCAAGTTCGTCAGTGACACGTTCACCGATTCCTGCACCCCAATCCAGCCACCCCAATTCAGTCACTTTTCAAATCAGGCGGCGCACACAACAGTGCAGGAATCTGCAACCCCGAGATAATTAAGTTATGGTTCTAACCTTTTCACAGAATTTGCATTGCTCGTCGACGTCGTCGGATCCCATAACGGCCTTGGTGACAGCACGCGCAGGTTGTCCGGCTTCCAACCAGCTCTCAATGAAATCGCTGCAACGCCAAAATCACCGGGTTAATTGTTCAATCACTTACAGAAGAAGTGCTACCGGTGAATTGGAGGGTGCTTACTGAGTGCCGTGCCCGTCTTCGGTGGTGACAAGAGCCTTGATGCCGCCACAGAGGCGGTGACCAATGACGAGAATGTGCTCCACCTTGAGATGCTTCACCGCATACTCCAGAGCGGACGCGACCGACGGGTATCCGCCCTTCGGCTCCCAGGGGGGCACCAGATTCGCCACGTTCCGGACTATGAACGCGTCACCCGGATTCAACCCGAGGATGGTGGCGGGATCCACGCGTGAGTCCGAGCACGCGATCACCATGTACTGCACAATCATTCAATTATCAACTTGCCAACCATCTGATGTGACACCGGGTAACTAATTCCAGCCACCTACTAACAGTCACCACATGCTAGTCTCACCACGAGAATCTATTGCTGCAAGGATCGACATGCTAGGGCGGAATCTGACCTTGGGCCATTGTCCAGTCTTCAACTTGTCGAAGAGAGCTTTGTCCTTACTGCATGCCCACACGTACATATGATCAAATTCCTCAGCTATGAGGATTCTAGTCCCATCCCCGCTGCAACGCCCCGGTACTTGTGATCGATGAAGACAATCTCCACCACAGAATAAAGGAAAAACAACTTTGCCTATATTGTGATCATTGCTCACTCGTAGTGGGTAGTCTTGAAATGCTGGAATCCACGGCCGAGGCGGGCAATGGGATCCTCTGCGACGCTGGTGCCGCCACTCACGTAAGTCTTCTCTACAGCAGCAATCGCCTCATCTAGCTTCTTGGCAGCGTCCGGATGTGCCCTGCAATCGATCAGCACCGATCAGCTTCATAATTCCCGGGCTCTGAAAACAGGGAATCGTAAGATATCGCACAAATGTAAGGCACAAACGAGCTTTCACGCACTTGAGAAGGTGATCGATCTTGTTGTGAAGGGCCCCAGGAGCCATGCTTGGCTCTCGTCCGCGAGCAAGTCCGTGATCGATACCAAAAGCAGAGAGTGTTTCCAATGAGTCAATTTCAGAGTCGTTACACGATTCTAACGAAAAGCTCTGCAACTTTTTTGGTCATGCGTCATGTCAAGCAACGGCGTCTATGCTACGGCATATATTTATATTCTAGTCTATGCCATGGCACGTATGCGTATACAATTAGTGACGGCTGACGAGTGTGTGTAGGTCCAAATCTCGAATATTCCACGGTTAGCGTCACTATTTTCCGCATGCACATCGGATAGGGCACTCTTAACCAGATCCCAACAGGGAAGCTTCTTGTAAGTTGGAAGCGGTGAGGACATTCCTTACTTGCAAGCAGTGCTGTGTCCACTTTTCTCACTATGATAATAACAGGTTTCCATTTCTCTGCCCAATACCATACTGAGTGTATGTATGTACTGACGTTACAGACAACATCACACACTTCGTGTGCTCGACAAGTGGCCGAGAAACCCCGTCACTAAGTTTGATAAATTCCTCCAACATCTTAACTCAAGCACACTCATTTTGACCACGTTGCCTCACGTTGCCTCCCCCTACGAGCCCAATCAACCATTTTTATGGTCGCTCCCGACTTTTGAGTTTTTTATTTAGATTTTCGACTTTCCAGAAGTTTGGTGAGTTGAGAACCACACTCAATTTACAGAACCTTGTTTGGGTTCATAGATTGTTCATGATAAGTCTTCAAACACAAATGGGGTAAGCTTTCTTCAATGTTGGAAAACTTAGTATATTGGAGATTAATTGTGCTTCTCTCAAGTCGTGTGTGGCCTTTCTCTCTATTATCATGTGATATGTTATTTTAGTCAATCATATCAATTCCCAACTACTTATAATAGAGAGTGTAGTTTTTATTGATTCTTGAAGTTTATTCTCAAAGTTTTACTCTCCGTAATTCATTGTAAAATTAACCGTTACTACTTTGGGAAATTCAGTTGTATTAATCTCATTTACGCATTCTGCTCTTCATGTTGTCTTTTGAGCAAAAATGCATAAGAGTTTCGGAATGCATATTTTATAACACCCTTTAGGACTTAATAATGACAAAGTCTGAATACGTGACTGTAAATCACGCAACATGGTAACCATGGTACCATGGTATCTCAGGCAATTGCCCGACAAAATTTTAAGGCATAATATTCTGGTTAAAGCACTCAATGAACCTCGATTCGTGATGCAAATTAAGCAGAGCCACCCCAGTACAATTGAAGACGGTACCGTAACGGCACCGGGGTAGGTGTGCCCAGATTTTGTGAAGTTCGCAGCTCTCATGGCGTACTGCGCACTCCTATAAACTTCTTACGGATGGACATTGATCCTGTGCACACTCCGAAATGCATACCGTTCAAAAGCAGCTTTTTTCCACCCTTAAGAAAATGAGTTTTTTGCCAAGAGATTGTCTCAAAATGGTGCGCTTAAAACTTGGAATGTGAAATAGGTGCCAGCTGATTTTTGCGAGGTTATATAATTCTCCACTTCCCACTATTCTCCAATTCCCAAATATGGCTTGAGATTTGCAAATGTCATCGAATTGAACAAACTCGCTCAGTTGTACACGTATGTTTTAAGATCGAAATAGGAGATGAGAGTCTAGACTGTAGAGGAAGAAGTAAACTATCATTAAGCATTGCTATAAGAAACAGCAAGCATTTGTACTTTGAACACGAGAAGCCCATTTAAACTTCAGATACCCTTGATGCAATCTTCATACATGTTGCAGTTGTCCGCCCTGATATTCGATTCCAGCAATCTGGCAGCACGGCAACGAAGTCGGTAGCATTCATCACACGTTCGTGCCCTAGATAACTGCGAGTAGGGTTTAATGCAAGCATTATCGCTGTCCATACAGTACAAGAGTTTGAGAGATTTGCTTTCTTTCGTACTTCGGTAAGTGACAAGCTTGACAAGTAGCTTCCACTCAATCCGACGTGTGCCGTGAATGAGCAGTGGTAAAAATAAAATTCTCGAAGTAATCACCTGATATTATCAAAATAAATTTTCAAGTACACGAACTAGAGAGTTCTTGGCTCTCGTGAAAGATGCTCCATCATCTTCTTGTAGGATGTACCATGTTGACGTTAACCGAGAAACCTACCACAAACAAACTGATGAGCTCGTGATACATCAAGTTACAGTACTCCTTAAATGATAGGAAGGATTCACATACTGGGCACTAGAAATCCAATCTCAGCAGAAATCAGGGGGTACGCACCAGACCAGTCTCCTCCATCTCAAACATCGTTTCTCCAGAAAGTTGGATTGGCTCTGCTGCATTCGTACTCTCAACGAGATCAGTGGGATTGGGGTCCTCCAAAAACCTCATTGTCCACACTGCGTATACTGAGCGCTTCTCTGAACCATCAAAACACCATATTAAGTATGTTCGGAGTAGTAAATATGTGATGGCTGGTTCGAAGAGAAGATGGAACAAACCCATTACTCTCTGAAACCTGGTCAAGCATGTCACTACTTAGATGGACGATGATCATTTGCCCCTCATGAAAAAAATATTTTGTGCCAGAAATTCCTCTACCGAAGATTTTTTTGAAGAGCCGGTTAACTATGAACAGGTATTAAGCTTGTAGGTGGGCACATACCGACATACCAGGATCCTTGATATCATTTTCGTAGTAGACTTCATGGAGGTTCACTGATGCTTGCAATTGAATGAGAGCTTTAAGCCATTCCAAGCACCTGCATGTATGTGCCTCTGTTAGTCTCACGAGAAAACAGAATGCTCCGTTCTAGGTGGTTTTCAAGCTAAAATCGCGAACAACTCGTTGCCGAAGAAAAACTTCAAAAGGTGAAGTTGACGAGAGTACGAACTTGGTGCTCCCACGAAAGCAGACAGCAGGATTCTGGACTTCCACCGTAGAACTTAACATCGAACAGAGAACGTCTGCTTTGCCGTTGTCCAACTGACCTGGCAATATTCTTTTTAAGTTGTACAACAGGAACTCCACTTTGTCTCGAATGCAGATATCTGTGTCCAACAGCACCCAGATTTTAAAGCCTTCAAAAAATCTAAATCTAAAAGCTCATACAAAGAAATATGTCCACACCTACGCTACAACAAGCTGATGACATATTAGTATCACAACAATCACTCTTGAGGCTAAGATCCCACTTAATGAAAGCAAGAACCTGTGCTACTCGAAATGCACCATGGATATGATAAGCTCGTGATCTAGAACCAGATAAGCACGTACTCATCCATGTGTAAAGATCACTACAGTGACATGTTCGTCAAAGTGTGACGGTGTTCCCTACCTTCTGCAGGAATGGGTAGCGGCGCCACAAATTGAGGAGGTTCCTCGATTTTCTCATTTGCAGTGACTTCTCCCAGGTATGAATCCCAAGCCAAACCTTAAAGAATGAAAATGGGTTCAGCATTTACCGACCAGATGAAATCTTATGATACGAAGTGGCTGAAATGGATACCACAACGTCAAGGTGACTACAGACAACAGCAACACATTGATCAAATCCTCACTAGCTGGTCAACATCTAGCGGAAAGAAAGACAATATTGTAGCAGTTTGGAACGTACCTATGTCTTCTTTTTGATCATTTAAAATAGAGCTGAAACTATCGTGAGGACGCTGAGTACAGCAGAGAGGCGCATTCCTCCACTTTAAGACCGCAATCGTAGTCCTAGAACCTGTAAAGAACATTCAGTATACACGTGAAATCGTTTCTATGCATGATCAGAAAAACTTTCTAACATGGAAACACCAATGTGTTGACAAATGAAGCCTGAGTTCCTCGAGCAAAGAACATTCCACAGAAGCGCAACATGTTACTCAGTGATAAGCGACACTCCCTCCTGAGCCAAATCCGCTAACAAGGTCCGAGTTAGGTATACGCGGTAGAGCCATGAGGGGAACCATAACGAAACATTTCGTAAAACCCTCACTAAACCCTTAGAACTGCATCAAGAAAAGGAGGAGTCTATCTTTTTCGACATCCTCTAATCTTTTGCCATGGTGCGGCACGAGGTATGGTAGAAACTGTTTCCAGACGCTTATCAATACTCACGACTTTCAAACCACGTACCAAAGGTGGTCGAGGACGAGAAAGCAACAGCTTGACTGAGCTGCTGAAAACCATAGCCCCCTGAGACCACCATAGCTGCGCAGACCATCATCGATTCAAGCCCTCGTAAGCCCTGTTCAAATTCCCCACCAAAATCAGGAGAAACGAATACCAACATATTCAATTTCCGCCGAACTGGGCTAGGTAGTCTACATGCGGCAATAATCTGATAGATACAGCAGAAGAGGTCAACGTGATACAAAGTGACCTACTACTCATCGATTACTGCAAAAAAAGCATAGATTAACATCGGATTTGATGTTTTTGCATCAAATGTGAGGTTTCTACAACTGAATTTCCAAACTGCTTTCAAAATTATCCGTGTTGAGTTCAGCATGAATTCCTGGTATGCAGTCTAGCGTATTGAATTTCGGGTAAATTTACAGGAGAATCGATTACCTTGAGGTGGGGGGAGGTGAGGTCAAGCTGCAGTGGGATGATCCATCAATCGAATGTCGCAGCAGAATTGAGGAGTCGAAAAATTGACAGAATTTAGGGTTCCGAAAAGCGTAGTCTCCTTCGCATTCTCTCTACAAATTTCTCGACAGCAAGCAGAAGCTCTCGCTGAGGGAATGGTCCGAAGATTCAAGGGGCTGCTCGACAATATGCGTCTGAACGTCCAACCTTTATTCAATTGTTGACCCCTACAAATGAAACAAGCAGAATCCCTCAAAATTACCCTTTATTTGATGCAAGATGCAATTTTTGACTTTCGACGAGTTTTGGAACATGTAACCGTAGGATCTCGTACCTAACTTGCGCATGTACTTGTATACTGAGTCTTAGGTTCAAATTCCTTACCATTTGTGAGATCGTAATGTTCAAAGTTGAAAAAAATAGTTTTTTTCCATGTTGTAAAGTGGCGTTGTAATGTTTTGTGAGCCAAAGAAACCATTTTGGGTAAAGAATTTGGTACAAGACTCTTCATATTCTTGTTCCTAGTTGAGTTAGGAACATGTATATGCAATTATTAACCTCATAAAACCTATAAAATTGCCTTAATCATGCACATAGGGAGGTATGCTAAAATTCAAATACAAAGGCTCGGTTTCAACAATCAAAAGGCAAGTAATAAATCATGGAATCAAAAATCCGATAGGTGAGATCATATCTTAGTACTTTTTCTACATGTTCACAAAACAAAACTTGAAATAAGTAAAATCTTAATTTTTGAAGTTTCTACTTTTTCACCGAGGGCAACTGTTGAGAATAAATGAACATATAGTGAAATTTGGGCATATTTTGAAGTAGTTTCAAACTTTGATTGCAAATATCTCCTAAAGTATAAGGAATTCTAAAACATGATATGACTTTCGGAAAGGTGTGTAAAAACTCTACAACCTCCAGAAAATTCCAGTTTCATGCGCTCTAAAAATAGTATGTTAGAGGTTGCCCAAAGTGAGATCGACCCGATTTGGGCCTCACTCACCTTTAGGGGTTAAGCACTTGGTGAGTTTTTCTCCCATTCAATTTTAAGAGATGAAGAGCAATGATTAATAAACATTAGATGAAAAGGGAAGGGAAGACATTCTATCGGATGAGTGTTGTGTGATTTCGAGTTACGCATCCGTCATTGCGCGTAATTAGATATTACAACCTCGACAATGATTTCTCATTACGCCTTTTCCCATGCTCAGCTTGGCTCCTCATGTAAAACATCCCTAACAATGACAAGCTTGATGTTACCTAAATTCAATCTCTTTTTTCATACAGAATCAATAACCTCGGCAAAGCATGTTGTGAGATGGCCTTAATGTCAAAAAGGACATGCTCTTCAATCCCTAAACATGCCAAATGTCAAGAATCAACATTTTCGATGACAATAACTTTGAAGAGCCATATCTTCTTCATCCAATTGAAGTTTATTTTGGATGAAATTACTTGGGCTGGGTCGCAAATTAATTCTAGTTTGTTCAATATAAATTTAAAAATCACACGATGACATATAAATTAATGGCGTCCAATTTAGTAACGGCAACTTTTGATTTAGGGCTTTCACATATGGGGAATGTTTTACCATTGCAAGCTAGTTATGTGAAATCCAATTTAGTTCATCATGATATTATTTTAGATAAATCATGATCTTAAGATGTATTCTGACAACTTCTAGGTTGGATTTTTTTTTTTAAAATAATCTTGATTTTGAATTTGGAATCATTTTATTACACTTAAATTACCAAGTATTGATGGTTCTTGAGGAGTTGTTTCTCCCTAGTCCATCCTTGAATTTTTATTTTGCTTTTTTGGTTAAAAACAGGCTGCGACATTTAGGGTTAGAGTCTCGCATGTTTCCAAAAACATCAACAAAACTTGTGGAAAGGGGGGGATGAAATAAAAACAACATGCATGACAATTTAAAAACAACCTCAAAAATTTGACTTGAACTAGGAACTTGAAAATGAGTTTCTTATAGTGTAAGATAGTTGTGTGAATTGTCTTAGATTAGTTTACATCTTGAATTCAATCCCACAAGGAAATGCCTTGAGAAGTCCAAACTACTTTTTCTAGTTAAAGAATAAATATACCTAGCTACCATGAAGAACTCAATACCTCAAAACCACAAACTTGTTGATTTTGAAAGCCGCTCTTCCGCCTCCAAAGTAGAAATACCATGACTAAACTAATTTACATTAAAAAAATGTCATTTCTAACTTTTTGTAATGGCCACCACTAGGAATTTCCACGGCGTGTCATTTCCTCATTGGTTCTAAACATCACAATTATCAACCATAATCAACTTCTTCCGGTACAAGCTTTCGACGCAGCTCGAGAGCTAAGTAGGAGTCTGATTGACCATGTTTATTAGTTAGATTGCTATCACTCATTCCGGTGTCTTCCATCCAACTCCACCATGGTAACAATCGACCAAGTTGATAATTGATTTGTCCACGCACATTAGATATACAATCTCTAACATTACACCTTGCCATCGCAATTGGCATGATGAATGACGAAAAGTCGTCTCAATTTCCAATCGTGGCCAATTACAAACAATAATGTTCATCAAGTCAAGTGTGCCATTATGGTGACTTATGAACTTTGTATTGTTTCATTGCTACCGCAACTCGACAAAGTCAATTACTCACCGTAATGGCAAACTCAATGAACAACATCTAGTTCACAAAGTTAAAACACAAAGAATCAATTCTTAATAAAAAAAAGAAGGAATCTGATATGGAGTCAATTTAGGCGAGATCTAAGTTTCCCAGGGACAGTCATATGAATCTGCTCGTAGGACCCATGCATTCGAGAACCCTGCGAATATGTAGAACTTGAATTTCATCAAATTGAACGAAACCATGGAACTGCAAAGCACTTGATAAAGACATCAACAGAGTGCTACGATGTCTTTCACAAGTGAATGTTTTTGTACAGAAAACGACTTATCGATGAAATTTGTTAATATCACTTACCTCAAAGACACTCCGAAGACATCTTGACGAACGATCATCCAGTGTCCACAAGCTGATGCCTGATGATCAGGTTCGGCAATGACATACTTCATGCAACTACTCATCAATTGAATAAGTGCAAGAAGCTTGCTTGCATATGAATTAAGTCATTGTACAACCAAGCACTTTGTATTGAAATTGTACGATACCTTGAAGGTGTGGAATGCAGACTACTCTTGACAGCATGAGAGACTTTTTCTTGCGCCTGTGTCATGAATTATGGTATCCTGGAAACCACCTCTGAGACCTTGATTGTAGTCTAGGGGTAAGATCAATTCAGTCTGGTTAACAGATATCGGTATGTTGCTTTTCATCAATTTCTGTCATACATACACGTGGTAGTTTCTGAATGCGAAAATGCGATCAAACGATCAAAGGAGCGAAATGAAGCAGGTGGTCAAGAGAATACCAACGACGAGAAAGAAACCACTACCACGATCCAATTCGAAGTGATACCTTTTGTTGTGTGCACAAACCCACCCGCTACAGTTCTGCAGTCCTCGTAATTCTCCATGTGTACAAAGAAGCAACGATGAGCTTACTGCTCTTTGAGCAGATATGGAGACATAGGTTCCATGCACGCAGAAATTCGAGCTGGAACCTCACCACCAGAAGCCCTTCTTGCAACACGAATGCAAGCGATACGCCGTGGTATCGAATTCTAACCTCCGTGGCGTTGATGGATTACACTAATCTTATGTAAGCATTACGATCACGGTTCTTCCTATCCGTGGGCTTGTGCCTCTGACATTTCCCTTCAAATCGATGATATTGGTGAGACATTTTCTTACCAACTCTGCTTTTTGGCAGTAAGTTAAGTTCATCCGAACTGGGTGTTTAGGTCAAAGCTTGGGCTCACAAACGATTTGTTCGTGTGCGTGGGCAGGGATGTTTCTACTCCAACTCTCGTTCTGCCTGCAACGTGATCATGAACATGAACACCCGATCCAAGTATTAGCTCTGCGAGAGGCACTGTTCCTGTTTGCCATAATTTTGATAATGAATTATGCAAACTATGTCACCTCAAGGCTGGAAGTTTAAAGTTCCGGCAAAAAATTTAGGGTTTTCGCTTATTGTGGAGCAGTCGAGCAGACCTTGTTTCAATGTACATGACGCCCGAGGACATGTTGAAAGCTCTTCCCATATTGGGCTTCTCAAGCAGTTACAATTTTTGCGAACATCAGCTTCGGGGAGATGGAAATAGATTTGTAACTGTCGACGACTTCGTGTGTAGACGGATCGAACGAGCAAGAGGAAAGGCTTTTGAAATAGCGAGGAACCAATTTTCCAGCATGCGATGCAACCACATGCCATTGGTGTCGTTCTTATGCTGAGCAATGATCAATTTTTATCGGTCAATTGTGGATCATCGGACGAAGCTCGAGTGAGTGGCATGATTCCTACAGAAATGTAAACATCATGTGTTGACTGGTCCCTGCCAGCATGAACAAGAAGGTTACTGCTGCCCCTTGTGAGGCGTGTGGTGGATTGCTTCCTCTATTACCAATACAACCAAGACGCCGAAAGCAGGACGGACCCGGCAGAGGCAAAGATGCTCACCAGCCGGAGCAGGGATCTACGAAAGAATGCGAAGAGTTGGAGGAGAGGCAGGATTCGTTTTCCGACAGCGAGACAGACGAGTCTAGTGGCAAAATACGCAGTTATGACTCCGTGCTGGGAGAGATTCAAGCAATCTTTGCCAACCAAAAGGTGAAACGAGAGACGATCTCGCCATATATTCATCGAGCTCACAGACAGAGAGTGCGCAGATCCAGAAAGCCCACACGCCATGAACGAAGCCTGGCGCATCAGCATGCAGTCAGTGAGCCCGCTTCAGATTCCGAGCGCCGGTGGCCATCCAGGTCTTACAGTCCAGCAGATAATTACTTGCCATGCTTTCTTCACCCACATCATAGCAATGTCCCTCCCTGCAACAAGCCAATTGCTGTTCAAAGCCATGAGCCCCATTGCAAGAGATCGTCAGCCGGGAGGACGAGTCCAATTGAGCAGCCATCAATTGCAGATCCACACCATGAGTCTTATTGCACGAGGTCAATTGCTGGTGAAGATACTCAACCCACTTGCAAGAGAGTTGTTGGGCGACTACCGCCAAATGAAGCATCAACTTGCAGTTTCGACCCATTAAGAATTTCGCCTTCGCCAAGAATTCACGCTGCTCACGTTTCTTCTCGCTACCTTCATGAACAGCACGCCAGGAGAAGCTCCTCGCCGAATCCTAGAAGCCGCCATGGATCCCCTCAGACTGCAGCCTGTCGTTCCGCATTGGAATCACGAGCAGAGCGAAACACGAGACCGAGGATGGAGAGTCATTGTAATCACGATGTTCTCAAGTGCCATATACATCACCAGCACGTAATTGATGCCACCACGATTACCAGTCCGAGGAAATCACCAAGACACACTTGCGAAGAAAGATCTCAAAGTCCGAGAAGATTCCAAGAACACAGTGGGGAGGAAAGCTATCAAAGCCCGAGAGGGCCCCGAGGACGGAGCTGCGAGAAAAAAGCACAAAGCCCGAAACGACCCCGAGGACGCAGTTGCGAGGAAAAATCTCAAAGCCCGAGAAGATCGCAAAGACAGAGCTGCGAAGAAAGGTCTCAAAGTCCGAGAAGACCACAAAGCCCACGGTATATTTGTCATCAAATCACAAGCGTCCAACAAGACCACGTTGAATGCCATCTTCATTCCGCATCACCTGCAAGGGATTTGTGTCCAAATTGTGGCTGTCCAGAACGGGAAGACGAAGAAGCATCTCGTCCGGAACGTCCCCACTCACCAAAAGCTGACTTGAAGGGTGAGCAAGAAGTCATAGCATGTGCACAGAGGCTTTCCTCTCCACGTTGCAAAATGCACGGCGAGTGTAGGAAACCAAAACCGGATGTTTGCCAACAAAGGGAACGGAGTCCCTGTCCCAGAAGGGCGGAGAACACGAAGGAATGTCCTCTTCATGGTCTCCCAAGCCCGAAACGCCAAGAACCTGCTGCAATCCCTACATGCAACAATCCGCCAGTAGCCCCCAAACGGATTCGGAAGCCGAAGCCGTGTCCAACCGCACATTGGCTTGACCGACTCGTTGCTTCGCAAAAATTTCCATGTCACATAATCCAGCAGTTCCTCCAGGGCAAGCGCAAATGTCCTCCTCGAGTGAAGAAACCCAAGTGTCCTGCCTGCTTAGCCAAGTGCTTGAAAGCGCCATCCCAGCATCCGTGCGAGTCCTGGAAGTCGGCCGCTGATTCAACCGTTGACGGCAAGAAGCCACGGAGCAAGCTGTCGAGATTGGCGTTGTCGCGGAACTTGATCATAAAGCCTGTGGTCAAGCTGTCCACCTCGCAAGGGCCGTCCACCAGGAAGGAATTCCAAGTTTGTTCGGAATGCAGGAACCCACTGGCGACCAAGAAGGGGCGCTGGAAATCGATACTGGAAGAGATGGCTCCAGACGTGCCGAAGAAATGTAACAGCACGAGAGCCCCCTGCCAAACAATGCATGGATTGGAGGTACCGAGTGATCGAGCAATCGACCTACGCTGTCCGGAGCTCTTCTCCGCCTTTCGTCTTCACTCCAGGATTCAGAAGCTTCAGTGTGAAAGCTTCGACAGACGCGCAGCATTGCAGGCATGTGGTGATCTCCTTTGAGAGGAGATCTTCGCTTCATCGTCCTTTGGCTATCGTTGATTGTATTGGCACAGCTACTCTCTTTCTTTGATTGCAACGGCTCATACCTGCATCCATTTGAGAGGTAGTTTCATGCTTTCAACATGCTGAATACCCGACGACTGGAACAAGCAGTATATTCTTCAATGAAGCTACCATACTCCTGAGTAACATCGTCCGACTTTTGTATGCACAGGTTGCTGAAACAGAGGGTATAAAGCTCGATAAGGAGCTTTTCGATCAGCTTCTGCCTGAAGTAAAAAAACCGTCCAAAGGGAGCTCTCGCAGAAGCTCTAGAGGGAGTCCACGAATTCGTATGCTCAGCAAAGAGCAGCGACGGGAGGTTTACAGAGACCTCTGTAAAATTGTCGACCCACCATCTCTCCTGCCTGCTGGCCAATCACAAGTCTCCCCCAGGTATGCCAGATGGATCACTAAATCTCTGTCGGCACTGATATCGTCAATTTTCGTGCACATGAACATGAAGGCGATGTGTTTGTTTGCAGGGATGTCGGAGTGCAAGTAGGCGTTTCGGTTCGTCCACCCATCACATGGACTCCGAGTGATCTCGGCGCCGAGGTGATAGTTACTCTCCCTCCTGTCAAAGGCTCTCCTTCTTGATGATTGAGCACTTCATGATCAGCAAGCTGATGTGTGTGACTTTGGCAGGTATGTATGCACGCGGATCGTGTAGTGCAATCCAGTTTGCAGCTTTGTAAACCAAAATCAACCTATCGGCCTGGCATAAAACTTCAAGATCACGAGCAGTCGTGGGACGAAACGCGCTGGGCTCATGTGGTTGAGGAACGCAAGCAAGCTACGTATGACCATTGTGCCGCTTGACAACTGGCTATTTCCCACAACGTAAGCTGCCTTCCACTCTTTCATTGACTTGGTTACTGTCGTCTTAGTGAACACTGTTCGGGCTTGCCGGGAAGGTTTCCAAAACCTACTACAGTTTTGCAGTTTGCTGGAAGATGGGAGCAATTGTCGTATGTTGTTTGAAGTCTAAGCAGCGCACAACGAGTGCTTCGCCTCGCTCGGCCTTGTTCCAACTACACTGAGATAGAGTTTTTGATCTCTCCAACTTGTTCCATGTCGAACTGCAGAGAATAATGTGATAAATCTTCGATGAAATGGCGTATCAGCCGCAATGGAAAGGCGAGGGCTTCGAGAAAAACGGTACTGAATCTCAAGACTTCGCTGATCGAAGTAGCATAAGTATTAATTTCAAAGTTGAACTTATTGATCTCGATGAGTTTATCGTGGATTTCACTCCTGTTGGCAACATGGTGTAGCACTTTCTAATATGCTTACGCAACCTTGTGGCGATGCTCAGGAACTCCCAATGTAGCATCCAAAAGATCCGAAGGCAGAAGGCAGGATCATGCTCACTAGATTATCCGCTCACAATGAGGGGAATACCTCGTAGAAGCAGAGACATTGAGAGAGTACTTAGGCTCTCGTGTGTATACTACCTTCAACCTTCTCCTATTTATAAAATTCCTCTTCAGGTTTGCTTACTGAGCAAACTAGAAACAGTGGCTCCTGGATTACTCCACACTATGGAAAGTGAGCGTAACATATTATCAAACAAGCGGCTACAGCAGAACCCTTCAATCCCAAAACGTTTTTATTGCAGCAAGCATTTGTGTGATTATGCAGCAATCTCTTAGAAAACACTGAGTGTCTGATGAGCGATGGCTCACCACGTTACGGTCGCTCCCTCCCTGATGGTCACTTTTGCGCCATTGAACTCCATTGCAGAACCCTATTACACATTTATATAGCAGGTTTCTGGAGCTCTCAAACCGAGTATTTATATGGATGGTCTCAGGAAATTGTATTTTTCCAAGCTCCCTGCTGTATTTGTAGCTAGTCTACACAGGAAAGACAGGACACGCCTTCTCTCATGTACAAGAAAGGGATATGGTATCCCTGACACGTCGTTGACGCTGAAGCCCGCTCGCCTTTCCCCCCACTCTGCACATCCTGGTGAAGACTTCACAACGCTGGCTAGCTCGCACTGCAGAAGAAGCCTTCACTCGTGTTGGTGCCATAACCTCGGGGCAGCCTTGCAACACAACCACCGAAGTCCAAAAACAACCACGCTCGGAGTTGAGAATTTGCCCTTCAGATGTTATGTCATCGAGACCCTGTGCTTGATAAACGCACTGTTCCAAGCTGGAAGATGTGAGAGCGCGCACAGCATCATTGAAGCTCGGCAGTGTAGTTAAACGGGACGTGCTCCATGGAGTTCTGCTTGGCCAGGGCACTAACTAAAGGTCCTGGGCCAGCATTCTTGCTGATGCTCCTTCGTTGGGAAGACTTGCCTCTTCCGCTTCTGGTAGGCATGTTGCAAGGTCCCTCCCCGTTGTTGTAAGCCATGACTGTCTGGCCTTCGAACTGCGACAGATCTGCCGTCAGACGTCCAATTTGATGCTGCAAGGACGCCACCGAAGTATCCACCGTCGCCATTTTGGCTTTGCCATTCTTCTTGGAAGCGTCCACCTGCTTGAGCTCCAGTCTGTATAGTGCACAATCCGTGCACGTCGAGAGCTCGTACTCGTACATGTGCCATTCGTTGAAACCCTCCGGCTGCGGATCCATGTAGTAGGAGCGCTTCAACCCTCCCAAGTCCTTCATCACTTGCTTCCTCGACTCGTGCCATCCGCGCCCCCCGTAATCTGGTAGCGACCGCTGCTTCCGTGTTCCACTCTCGAAAGCCCGCCGCGGCTTATCGAAAAATAGCCACTCCCGCAACGTCTCTCCAGGATGAACAGACACATCAAACAGATCTGCAACTCCGGAATGCCAACATAATCAACATGAATCATCATGCACCACCTTACACAAGAATGTGTAGTACCCAGCAAGATTATACATCACTATCAAAGTTCATATGACTGACAGAAACCTCCATTCAGGAACACGAGCCCCTTGATTGAAATGAAGTCAATTCATAGTTAGGCCCAGCTGTGAGCACACACCACACATACTAAAAAGGTTTTTTATTAGTAGCATAGCCAACTAAAAATTAGTTAGAGCGAAGTCATGGCCAATGAAAAGCTTACAGAAAACCCGAGCGAAGTCGAGCTTCGACAATCCCCAAGTGAAGATAATGGTTCATGGTTAAGTAGCTTGAGGAGCTAGCTCTCGCTTAACAATCAAGGCACCACGAGGATACCTTCTCATGTCAGCTCAGAGAGTGCTCGACAAGGGCTCACCAGATGGTAGAGCAGATTATGAACACGTGAACTCAACAGGGGGTTCTGTAGCTTGTGGACAAATCTTCTCGACAGTGGGTTTAGAAGAATCGACAAGCGAGGGTTAGTAGTCACTCACCAGTAGCATTCCACGGCGACTTAGACGTTGCCGCACCTTGCAACTCCGGAATGCCGACGGCATGACCACCCACTCGAGCAGCTAGAGCGGAAAAGAGAGGACCATCTTTGAGATCGATACCACCGGGCCTGACAACGGGGCACATGCCGGGAGCGCCTTCGTTGAGAGCCAGGTCCTCGTGGAAGCTGCTGCAGTAGAATGTGATATCGTTGCCCCCTCGAGCAGGACGAGGGCAATCCCACAATGCGCACTTCGGGTGCAGATACGCTGCCAACGGAGGAACCATGGCTGCCATGGCGAAATGCTGATGCACCATCGGGTTTTGCTGTGGCCCGATCGGCGGCGACTGCATCAGATCTTCGATGTATCGTTCAGAACTCGCCTGCACGTCAGGTGGAGTCTCATCTTCCTCTTGAAGGGTTTGCTCTAATCTCGCAAAAGCTTCTAACACCACTGCGTCCTACAATGCAACATCAACACACGCTCAGACTATTTTACACCCAACCGAACATTGCCAACGAAGATGCATGGTTCGCCTCACTGATCAAGAATACAGACACCTTTGGAAAGCTCTAAATAGATGCGTGACCTCAGAGTACAATAGAGCAACAGAATTAGGTTTGAAAATTTTCAGAGCGGGGAGCTCCAAGAGAGGGTCTTGAGATTGTTACCGGAAGAGAAGACGAGTTCTGGTTATGATCACGGTTATAAGGTTGCTGTTGATCCAGATCTTCCGGCATGGGAGCTTTGCTGGTGGCATCATCGTCTTCGTCGTGCAGCTGTAACAGCCTCTGCATGTCAGATGAGAGCTCGGAATTGCATGGGCTTGCTGCTGCGAATTGCTGCACACAACAAACAGGATTCACACGTTGCTACCACCACAACTCCAATACGACACCAAGATAAAAACACAGGTGCCTGAGACATCAAGACAGATGCCCCAATTACATACCACCTGCTCCTTCTCCACTTCCAAAGTTTCACTCAATGCCGCAACCTTAAGTGTGAATACTCCAATCGATCACAGAAAATTGTCATGCAAAATTTAATGCCGCAAGCTTGAACAGAGGCTACCTACTTTTAAGTTTCCAATCATAGAAAGCTAAAGCTTGAAGAGGTTCTGAAGAGCGTGGATTTGGGGGAGGCAATTGTGAAAATTCAGACCTAATTTAGCACACCTTAAAATGTTTGCAACAATGACTAGAAACTGGTAGAGGGGCATGTACAGGGGTGGTACCTACCAACAAGGAAGACGCAGGGGACACCTCCCGGAGCTCCGCCTTCCACTCCCTCAGCATCTGATGCATTTGCTCCTCCAGAAGCGAAACATCCTTGAGCCGACCCTCGCGACGCGCAGTCTGCAGCTCCGATACCATGCCTTGCAGATCATCCACCCGGTTGGTGGCCTTGGCGCGGAAGTGCTGCGAGCTCCGGCTGCGCCCTTTCTGCTGCTTCACGGCCGCTGCAACACAAGCAATACACAACCGCGTCACCTCACAATGTACAACATGCCCAATTGACCCATAAAGTCCGAGGATTCTTACCCATGGTTTTGTAGAGCATAGATCGCGAGGAGTGGCAGGGAGTTCAAGGAGATGATGAGCAAGCGCCCATGGTGGGGTTGAGATGGGATGGAGGGTAGAATTGGCTGCTGTTTTGCTCTTGTGCTGCTGCTACTGTGACGATGGATTAGCTAACGAGAGGTATGGCAAAGGGAAAAGGACGATGGGTTGTGCTAATTACGGGACAAGAGATGCCGGCATCGCCATGGCTGATTGCTGCTGTTGCTGCCACTGCTGTGTTCTCACGCTAACCCGATGCCCAGTCCATGTCCCCAGGCAACCCTCGCCACTAAGGGCGGGACAGTGATGGACCTGTGCCTCACTGCCCGCGAGGCCTCACTGCCCGCCCTCCAACGAGCTCGCTCAGCGTTCGTCGCTTTCGTCGTCGCCGTTTCTCGTGGGGTCCGCGCTCCCACTGCAGGGGCCCTGTTCACTCTCCGCGTTCGCTGCCGTTCCCACAGGGCACTTCCGCCACGATGGCATTCAACCCGTTCCCGACAGCAGGAACACTCCACCAAGCCAAAAACACTTAATCGAGAATAGTTAATAGACAAGTCGTAGATTCAAAACCATCTGTACTGTATGGCGTTTCTATCACAATTTCAGGTGTGACTACATCAATGGCTTTTATACGGATGTGATATTCAAGGTTATACTTGGGTCTCTTTACCTGTGGTCTTTTGGCTTTGATACGAATGTGATATTTTGGCCAAATTCGGTTGCTGCTGAATGAACTTTAGAATTGCAAGTAAGATTTCAGCTCAATTGTGAGTGTCTTCTGAATGAACTTTAGAATTGCAAGTAAGATTTCACCTCAATTGTGAGTGTCTTCGTGAGGAAAAACCGTTGCAACATTCTAACGTGATTCATACGGATGAGCGCAACAGAGGAGGGGAAGCTCTTCTGCTGTTCAAGAAAGACGAAGGTTCTTTTCATCTGATAAGTGTTTGCTGGTGGTACTCGTATTTCTCCCAAAATATCAATCGACTTGCAATTACAGAAGTGCAGTGTATAGAAATTTGTTCAATCAGTTGCTAACAAGTCTCATACTTACTTCAATTCAAGAATTTCATCCAAGAAAGTGGTAGTTCCACTATGGGTACTCTATTCTTATTCCCTTTCGATCATTCTTCCTGTCGGTTTTGACCTAATTTACCAATTTTTGATCCTTCTGAAAAGGTAGTGGTTTACAATGACATTGTGGCGAGAATCAAGAGAGGATCATTGTTGTAATGAATTTCTGGACTTGTTATATGGCAATCCAGATATATTTTGGAGAGTGAACAGGGCCTCCTGCAGTGGGAGCGCGGACCCCACGAGAAACGGCGACGACGAACACGACGAACGCTGAGCGAGCTCGTTGGAGGGCGGGCAGTGAGGCCTCGCGGGCAGTGAGGCGCAGGTCCCGCCCTTAGAGGCGAAGCCAGGCAACTCGTCTGTCCCGTGGCTGCCCTTGATTCCGAATCTCCACTCTTCTGCCCCTTCTCTCCCAGCCACGTCCCAAACCGTGTTTCATCCTCTTCTCAACCGGATTCAGAACGAGTAAATCATACACTGAAACAGTATTCTCTTACATCTTCCTTTTTCAGTTTGAAGTTGAGACTTTGATAACTGAGGAAAAATTCGAGATCGAATTTTCAGCAGTTTCAGGTAATCTACAAGAATGTAATTTTCATTGTGTGATTAGCAACCTCTATCTTTCTTGTTGCTTTTGATAAAAAGCCCTGTAACAACCCTTGTTGATTTTCCAGTCAGCAATTGGCTACACGTGTTGGATTGGAGGGATCTGCACACAAGCGAAATAATTTCATTTTAGTATAATATAGAAACATCCACTTACAGTAACAGAATGATGGATGTTAACAAAGTTGAAATATTGCTTTATAATTTGGAAGATCTTAATTTAGATTCATGATTTGGCCGAGATTACCGGGATGCATGGCTTGTGTAAGTTGTGTTGACATTTTCTTGTCATGAGATAGGGGTGGCTAGCATATTCGTTTGTTAAGCCTCAGCGTCTCCACTTGGATACCCTACATTTAGGTGGCAGCTAGGCACTGTAGAGATAGACTTGTGAGTCTTCTCCTTCGTCCTCCGACTGTAGACACTCCACCATTAAATACGTGGTATTCTGCCGATATATCGAAACAATTCTGATAGAAGGAGACAACAGGTTGGGAGAGGTAGAATCTCTTGACGACAAAGTCTCAGTGAAGTGCTAATTTGCTTAAATCTGAATACTTGAGTTTTAAAACAGAGTAGTGAACCTTGATATTCGCATAAGTAGGTAGTTCTTTGATCGTCGATAGAGTATATCTTTATGAAGATAGGATTCGAAGTAGCCATGTAAAGGACAGTAATCTGACAGTCACTAAAACCACATCCCAACTGAAAAGAGCCTCAAATCCTACGATAGAAGACCTCAGGACCTGTGAGCCGTTCATCGGTAAAGGACTCAAGAAGGCCAACCCTGGAAAAACAAGGAAGCTGGAAGTAGATAGGGAGGTGGCAGAAGAAACCAACATCATGAAAGTCAGAGAAAAATGGCATAGGCCGGTGTAACAGAGAATATTCGATGAAATCTGTATGCACATTATACGATGAAGTCCATGCGGACAAGATCTACAGCCGGCATGATTGGCAAGTTAGGAATTCTGATTGTGCTAATTCCAAAGACAACAGGAATCTGACATCAAAAGTTCGTGACATAATCCACCAGAAAGAGGCGGCGTCAAGCATTCTTGACTCACGCAACTTGGAGTTTGAAACTTCAAACTCTGAACAAGAAAAGGTCGTCATCTTGATAGGGCCACGCGTAAAACCTGGATATGTTGATCGTGGATACGGAAACGTAAGGGTTTCTGAAAATGTTCAAACAGTTAGAGATCTGCCCACATGTCATTAAAGAAGCCATCCAGAACAGCAGCTCCTGCCGATTCGTACAACAACACCCTCTTTCTGAAGTCTCGCAAGGACCGCTTCTCCGCTGACGAAGATTTCTGCAATCAGTTACAACAAGTGAGAACAGGCGACGTGACAGTGCAATTGTAACTGATGAGGAAGAATCTCATAAACAAATGCAGCAGCACACTCCAAATATCGACTTTCGAATATTTCTCCAGAGGTGGATTCCTCGAACAGAGTGTCTGGAGGAAAGGTATGCTTACGAAGGTCTTTTTGCTGAGCAGTATGTCGGCTACATAGTGAATCCACAGACAATTCGTCTTCAGAAACCTGCAATTTCAATCGAAAATGTTAATTCTGTGAGGGTTATATATTTTCTTTGCTCTGTATACACTACCTGGAACATGTCCTGAATGAGCCAGATTAGTATGATATGTAAATAGTGCGTAGCAACATGCTCACCGTCCCTCCCAATGGCCTTCTGTTACTTTGAGCATTCTTCGGTATGTGTTGGCCTGCAGTCACCCCGAGACCACATTAAAATAACAAGAACTAAATCGAATGGGCCCTGTCAGGGAGCATGCCAGCGAATAGTAAAGAAGCGCAACCTTGGCAAACATCATAGCATGTCAAGGATGTTCACCTGTACGTCATTTTTTGGGCCTTCAAATAAAGCCGGATCTGCAGCTAGATTACAGAATAGCACTTGATTTCCTGTTTTAAGACATAAAACTACAAGTCAGCCTAAGCTGCAGGACTTGCTTGAGTAATATTGGTCTAACTAAACACTGAGATAAAAACAGCCTACAGATTATGGATCTAGGATGATCTGATTCATCTGATTGGTCTGATTGATCTGATCTGATAGGATGATCTGATTCATCACATAAGCAGTTCATTAAACAAAATAAACCTGTATTTAGCCGCGAGAGGGTGAAGTCGATTAGAGAAACGGACAGGCCATGCGTTTTAACTCGCTTTTCCTGACCAAGAAACTTGAAGGCTACATATTCGTGGTGGTCTCTAGCCAGAACTATGTTGCCCCTGGAGACAACCACACATTGTATACTAAATACAAGACGATGCACAAATCATCAAGTTCAAAATAACTCCAAGCTAAGTCTTGTTCCGCATTTTTCCAGTAATCTGCTTCACAGCCTTACACAATCACCAAAAAGATTACTCAACCTGATCGAAGCATCAAATTTCACAAAGCTTACAAAGAATTACTTGGACTTTGCACGTGGTGTAAGTTTCTGAACAATACTAGACGTTCATATACAAGACGGGTAAAAAGAAATGTTACCAGTGAAGATCTCGATGTTCGAATTCGCAGGCCTCCTCTGCTACCGCCAATGCTAGTACAACCTGCAATGATTTTGTTTTATTTCGATGTTTTTCTAGATTTGAGGTATTCCTCACGAATGGAAAAACGCCTTAAAATTCACGATCACAGAAATACAATAAAACATTGAGGAAGCTTAGATATTAGAAACAAGTAAAACTAAAAGACCATGCCCGAGTACTCCTGCAGAAGGTTTGCGATCATCCCCATTACACACTTCTATGAGCTGAAATTGATCATTGTGAAGTTGCATTTTTATGCACAGGTTTCAAGAAGACAGACTTGATATCAGCAATGGCAACCTACCTGGAGCAAGAGACTTCGAGCTTCATTGAAAGTTTCTAGAGCGAAACTCTCGAGGTCTTTTCCTCCGTCTGTGAGAACAAACACAACATACGACTGCAATATGAACACAGTCAGATCATAGCCTTGGGATCAACAAACCTGCAACTGAGGTTGAGTTCTTAATTTGAACATGGAGTCGATTCCAAGACATTTTCGATATAATCAAACATGGCTCCGGGCTGCAATCCAAGATTTTATGAGCAATAGGACGAGGAAGCGAGAGAAAGGGACCTGTTGATTGGGGAATATCGAGGGATGGTCATTTTCAGACGTGTTAAGGGCATCCCAATTCTCCCAAGCTCGGACAAGCTCGGGGTCGTAGCAGCCCTGACAAATTCGCGTGCTACAACAAGGAGCCAATTTCAGTCGGCATACTAGAGTTTGCAAATTTTTGGGATTCTAATAAAATCATGTGACAGCTGGAAGATATGGTGAACGGATTAGATACCATGAAACTACCACAGCAATCTGCATGGAATGCACCACCCCTCCTCCATAATCATATCTAATGATAGACTAAAAATTCATACGATAAGAATTTGGATGGAATCCAGGCAAGTCTTCTCAAAGAAATTAACGACAGAGGTGGGTAGTACTTTTCAAGGAATTAATATTCTTACGCTTTTGTCTCGACGAATGTACTGCAGATGTTGGGTTCATCTTTCATCGGTCCACCTCGCAACTTATTTAAAGCGTTGGACAGAACCACCTCGCTGTACATTTCCCCAGATGTCTGTAACCAGCACAGCACGGGTAAGTACACACATTTCCTGAACATAAGATTAGAAAGTAGTGATATAATGCGATTAGATATCAGGTCATTTCGTTCACTTTGAGCAGTCAGCATACATCCAGAATCTCATGTTCCTAAAGCAATAAACTCAACTTAATACCTTCTGTGTTTCTCCATTAACTTGGAACCTTCCATCCATGGGCACAATTTTGAAGACATTTCCACCTCCTCTGAAAGCCTCTCCAAATGTTCCCTCTCCCAGTTTCTTTATCTCCCGTAGGTCGCTGACAAGAGGCACGTATGAGTTAAATCAAAACTCAGTTTGTACCAATGTACGCAGTCCGATAAGGTGTCTATGCAGACTCGGATCAAAACTAAGCTTTTCCATACAAATAGACTTTAATTGGCAGCAAGGCAAAGGATCGTGTCGGCAACGGATGGGGATTCTTACCAGAAATCTGAAAGCGCTTCACACAAGGTAAGGACCTCCGTTTGACGACATTCTTGCAGGAGTACATCAAACACTGACAAAGAAGCGTCATGCTCATCTTGTGAGGAGGTATCAGGTCTGTCAAACTCATCTTCACACTCTTCTTCAGATCCCTCAGGTACAGGTGTGCAGTGGCTAAACTTGCGGAAGACACCGGGAGTTTCCTCGTCGGCCTCCTCACCCTCCTCAGCTACTGGCGTGCAAATGCTCATCTTACGAAACATGCTGTGGTTGTCCCCCTCCCGAATATGTAGAGCTTCCATTCGGTTGAGCAGAGATGCTGTCTCGAAATCAAGAATTCCACTGTCATCCCTCGTAAGAATGCCCACTGGAGTTGGTACCTCCTCATCGATGCTGCTAATACTTCTGCTGCTTCTTCCCTGGCCAGCGGAGTCCATGGAAGATTTACTGCTACGACGTCTCATCGATTGATCCCAAGCATACACATCTGGAGATGGCTGAGCCAGTTCATCTTCATCGTCGTTACTGATCCACGAACTGGCTGATAAACGAGAAGAGCTATCCCTGTGGCTGGCCGTCTCAGCAGAGAGCCTACTGCTTCGCCTTGTAATGGGTTTGTCTCGAAGTGTTTCTGGTGAAGGGACGTCTTCATCATTCTCGAAGCGTGAATCAGTAGAACACCAAAATGGATTGTTCAGCGAAATTCTTTCTGCAGTAGCCGATGGTGGAGGAGCAGGCATATGATACTTCTTTGGCCCCTGTTTCTCTGAAGCTCGGTGAGGCGTCTGTAGAGCAGCACTTAGTAGTTCACTTTCTGATAGAGTGGAATGATGGAATGTTTCGATGTCGTAGTTCAGCATTTGAGATTTGGCGAATTCGAGACTGTCCCGCATCTTATGCTGTTGCAGTTGCTGCTGTAGTTGTTTCTTAGCGAAAGGACTACATCCGGCCTCCTTCTCATCCAAATCGAAAGCATCGACGTCTGCAAATATTGCCTGTTGCTCTGCCACATATGAGGATGGAACACCAACCCAGGTCCTCCTCGCATTCTATTGCACAAGCAGCCACTCATATCAGTAGTCCTCTTCGTACAAAGAGAAATGACTCCACGATTCTGGATTATAAAAAAAGCTCCCGCGATAGAGACGACACGTAAGTCATACTTCACGTGATCAAAATAGAAACTGCGAAGTTTTACGACATGAGAAGCTTACCAACGTCGTCCGAACTGGCTTCTTCTTAAGAAATCCATCTGCAGGAGTGCCGAGAATATTGCTTGAAAGAGAGCTTAAAGGCCGTCGGTGAGTGGGTATTAGGCTACTTCGTCTTCCTCTGCAATCAAGTTTGCAAGGCCACTATGAGACCCTCCCGAAACTACAATAGCGTTGGCATTTACATACTTCTGGATTGATTTGGGCCAGCATAAAATACCAACCTGAATGATAGAGACCGTTTGAGCCAACTATCTTTTCTGCCCTGACCGCCATTTTTTCCTGGGACAGCCCTGTTCTTCGCCCTGCTCATGCCAGAACAATGCATAGAGTGTGAGACACCTTGAAGCAAACAAGCTTGATGTAATTATCTATTTCATGTCCTCATGTCACCTTCTTGCTTTCTTGACTTGATATGGTGTACACTAGGGTACTGAGTTCATGTATCAACTTTTTCTGTTGTCATCTACTCTGCTCTCTGAAGTGCAGGTCATGCAAATTGGGAACACGTACCCTTCATCCCTGAAAACAAATATACCATCTGCTTTGCCAATAGCAGATATCCTTAACCCCGAAATTGAAGAATCACGAACTTCGGATTCAGTCTCTTTCGCACGGCGTTTATAGACAGCAGTAACTTTCTTCGCTCCGGGGTTGAAGTCATCATCTGCACAAGTCTATACGCTGTTACGCCATCCTTGTTGGAAATACATGAAAACCAGTCGAGAGCAACCCAACTACGACGACACAGGGCTTAAATCAACAAAATTGACAAATAGCATCTGTGATGCATGTTTTTTATCCTTCTAACAGCGACGATAAGTTATACTTCAAACGCACACATCCTCCCAAATTTTGAGAAGCGCAAGGAGATGTGTTTATTGTGCTCCAAGGCGCTACTCAGATCGCCAAAATCAGGGTTAAGCGAAACTAAGTCGACACTCGTGCTCCACTATTTGATGCAGAGATGTTCATCATGAAACTATTTCGGGTCGTGAGTCAATCACTTACCATACGGTGCCTTATTTACAGCCATCATACGTTCTCCCCTTCGATGTCTCAATGCTCCCGTCTACCTTCAAGATAAAAGAATTTCCACGAGTCAGTCAAATTAAACAACGAACTCGCTTCGTGCCACATTCTTTGAGAGGAGCGCAATGACGAGATGATCGTCCCCTGAATTCTACAGCTGGTGTAAGACAGGTTGATTACCGAACTTCTCATCAACCTATAAAGACTATCGCATTGTCGCGATGAAGGTGCTCGACGTGCTGGTGCACAATGAACAGCAACCAAGACACTTGAAACAGAGTGCTCGGCTTCCAAGACGAATCAAAAACAGCATACTAACGAAATTTTTACTACCGGCAGCGACAAATTGAATGATATTACTGTACGAACAGGGGAATGAAGACAAATCTGCGAGCACGCACTGTCGGTCGACCGATCAGTGAGAGCTTGGCGTCGGGCGCTTCCCGCCCTCTGTTCCTTGTTTGAATTCTTAACGGAATGTAGTGCTACGTCAGGTCCACTAAGGTAGGAGGTTCAAAATACCACCCTAGTCCACTACACTAAACAGGTAGATTAGTGTTGGAAACAGTAATAGCCGACGGAAATGCTAAATGTCAATTGACTCCATAGTGTTAGAAAACTAATTGTCAACTCTAACATTATTTGTACTACTTTGTAACTTTGAAGATTTACATAAGCACATTTAGTGTTGCATGAATTTTTTGTAAAAATTCAAATAAAATATTGAAAGAAGATTATGAAAACCTCATAAGGAATACAATATGTTTAAAATTTGGTGTTACAAATTTATATCTCATGGTACTTAACTTTGAGATTGCAAAATACATACATGGATAATTTTCTTCGATAAATGTCACAAAAAATCACAATGCAACATTCTAAAAGAGAGATTCATTCAAATTTTATTTTATCAAGAATAAAACAAAGCAAATTATACAACACTTAACCCCTAACTTTCTTTAAAACCCGAAACGGATTTTGGCTCTTCTGGGCAGTGAAAGTGAAGTAATAATAATTAATTTTTTTTGTTAATTTTTTTACCGAAGATAGATATATCCATCGTGAACATGTGGTTAAAATCTTAAAAGTAAATTGAGTTTTTAGCCTCTTGTATGACATTTTTAAGTTTTTGAGTCGAGATGGGGGCAGAATGGTTGGGGCTTTAGGCCAATGGGAGATGGTGGCAGAACATGGGCAGTAGTGCGGTTAGCCTAGGAAAATTAGGCAAGGGCACGGGGTTTAGGAAGGGGTTTAGAGAAGAGACATGTGCTTGCATGGTAGAGAGGGGCCATGTGCTTGCATAGTAGAGAGGCGCCATGTGCTTGAATGGAGGGGAATTTCTTTAATTAGCACGATCATGTCCTTGCATGTCAGCCTCGGCTTGAACGGATTTATTTGTAGCACGTTCAAGGCTTGGGCTTGCTCATTGGGTGGTAGGGTTTGGCTCGTTGAAGCTCAGTATCTGACACACCCAGTGTACATAAATATTATCGTTATTGCTAAAATACATTTAGCTAGTAATAGCCATTTATTGCTATTATGGCATGTACCGGACCCGTTTGGTCATTTATTCCAAAGGGGTGAAGGAAAGGTCCGACTTTCCTAAGCTGCCCTTCAAAATAATATATCATTTTTCACTAATTTAGCATTAGAAATTCATAAGTAATTGACATTTTACAACTTTTACTTACAAATTTTGGCAAAAATTCACAAAACTACAAAGATATACTTTCACCGTTCACATTTTTACAATTCTAGAATCTCATGCTTACACATGAGTTTATCCTATTTCAACCACAAAGTGACATTTCTAACCTTCACGTAGAAATCATTTTTGATGAAGATTCCAAAAGAGGAATCAACATGAAATTTTTTGCACATGCGTAGTTAAACTTAGTATCTTACATGAAAAAAAAATACGAGCAAAATATTTGGGATAACAATCATCAACTTGCCCTTTGGTCCATTTGCACCATGCCTTCCGAGCAATGCCAAAAAAAACTTTTGCTGAAACTTTGAACGTTATGATCTCACAAATGACAAATATCCAACGGTTGAAATTTACACAAGTTCTTCCAAGTAGGGTTAGGTACAAGATCTTACGTCTAAAAGTTTTAACAAACTAAATAAATTTAGTTATAGAGCTTACATAGATGAAGAAAATACAAAACAAAGCTTTATATATATCTCAATATCTTAGATATAAAAACAAATACATTATACAATTCATAATGCCCTAACAAATGGTGGCACTTCTAGGCCTTGGAAGTATTGCAAGTGTTTGTCAATAATTTCCTGTAAATGGGAAATAATTGAGCAACACTCCAAGTATCATCAAGCCCTAATGCTAAACCACATCTTATCGTAGCTTTTCTAACATATGAGATGTAATCATGATCTACCTCCCTATTAACATCTTGAACAGAAAGAGCAACTAATTCAAGAGAAAAAAAGTTTGCCAAAATTAATTAACTTCCTTGACCATTGACCACCTACACGGGCATCATCTTGCCATCCATTGCTTTGTATCAATTCAATTTTTTTTTCTTCCCATCTCCTAGTCCATGAGTCCTTAATTTTTGAAATTATAAATGTGTCAGTAGGTTAACACAAGTGAGTAGACCATGGAGGTAAGTAACACAATTTAGTATTTTTGGAAGTAAAAACTGCTTCTAGTCTAGGTGTTAATGTATGACCGCTACAATTGTCCAACCAAACTATTTTTTGTTGCCTATAAATATATATGCACGGGGATTTAGAAAAAACTCATAGAAAATTGATTGGTCCACGCAACCTTTAGAACCGGACTTATAAGTGACTCTATTGTCAACTAACCTCCGCTATGATGGCATCCATTTCTATTTGCAAAAATGATCACAGGAGCTTTTATGGTAGAATGGCGCCCCCAGAAATTCTAATAACAAGAGTCATGGACTCTCCTCTTGAGACATCATCTATACATTTGATACACGTATCACCACAAGATCCTAAAGTCCTACCATTAACAACAACAACGTCAATCTCATCTAAGTTCTCCATAAGATGTTCATAAAATATTCTTAACAAAAACCCTCTATGGAAGACTCCTATATGAAATGCAGTCTGCATTTCTATATGCAATTTTTTTGAGCGACTACATGTCAACCTGCCACGTTGTAGTAAAAGAACTATGTTTTGTGAATCCATGAATTGTTGAGTTCAACTGTTAGTAATAAGCAAAAAATTATCTTTAAGATCAGTAAAATGAATGTTAAACTTGTAAACATGTGCAGTTCGAATAGAAAATGCCAACTCACGAAGATTTTTTGCAAAGAGCTTAACTTCTAATTTTCTATACCGCTGAAATGTTTCCACGACTTTTCGAACCCATGCACTTCATTTTGGTACAAATATTGAACCCATGCACTTCATTTTTGTCCTCGATCTGTACTAACTTCTGCACAAGACCACGACAACAAGATATGAATCCGAGAGTACCTTCTTCTTTTGTAAACTCATGGCGCTGTTGCCACCAATGATTGGGCTTGACGAAGTTTGCAGCACGTTGACCTCGAAAATGTTCAGGGAATTGCTGAATGATTCTGGCATTGAAGTCCTCACTTCCTGGTAATGTCTTGTCTTCAACTATCTACAAAATGATAAATCTTCGCACGCTCAATTTGGAGACTTCTTGGAGATGGCAAATGTTTTCTGGGATTTCAACCAATGGCATGCGAGCTGTACTCATTTTTTGCAACACATAGACAATACAAGAAATCATTAATTTTTCATGGAGCAAAAAAAATGAAAGAACTGGCAATTTCATAATCGGCAACCACAATAAAGATTCTAGTATTGAATGAATTGAGAGGTAAGCAAAGTTTAGAATCAAGGACGCCTGTTCTTTAGTCAAGACCAATGTAGAAGTATTCTTCTCTCTCTCAAAGAGTTAACTCTCGAATCCGTTGGATTTTCTTGAATAAGATATGATGTTTTTACAAAAATTCAAATTTTGACTCAACATCTTTTAAGATCCGTAGGATAAAATTTGATAGAAATTGGTGGGTGGACTAATGTAACTGTTGTAAACAAGATCCCACGGTTGGAATTTCCAAAATCAAATTCTCCCAAGAAGAAGTGCAAGCACAAACAAGCATGAGGCGGCAAGAGGCGAAGGAAAAGCGGCACGAGGCGAAGCAGAGGCGGCGAGAAGCAAAGCAGAGGCAACAGGAGGTGAAGCAGAGGCGGCGAAAGGCAAAGTAAAGGCGGTAAGAGGCGAAACAGAGGCGACAAGAGGCAAAGCAGAGACGACAAGAGGCGAAGCAGAGGCGACAAGAGACGAAGCAGAGGCGGCGTTGAACACAAGATACAATATGAATTCTATATTACATTTCAATGTACTCATGATGTATGTTGTGTTGACTGATTAAGATATACGTTACAAGTTTTACATCAAAAATTTGTATGATTCTCATTCATATATAATTCTATATACTCTTTGACCAGAATTAATTCTCGTCTTTACTGCTCGAATTAAATTAACAAATTAATATTTAAGCCGTAAATAAGCCTTACACATCAAGAAACAATTTGAATTATCTACACAGTATCAAAACTTTATTCTTAGTATGTAAAATGTATATTGTGCATATAAATAATATATATCTTAAAATATGTCTTAAAAATCGGTCTTATACGATCTTAAGGAAATATCTTGTAAGCTTTTATTTGATGTTTACTACCTATAAAAATTATATTTATTTAAATGAATATTATTATTGAATTTGGATTTAAAAGTACAGCTTTGTTAAATAAGCATGACTTCAAAAAAAAAAAAAAAAATCTTAACTTCAAATACTTTTGTAGCATAGACAAATTAGATGTGGTAGTGTTGATTTGAAAATGTATTTGAGATTTTAGAGAATGTGGAGAGAGTGGAGCGGGTAAATAAGTATTATTTGTATGTAATAAAATTTTTTATTTTAAAAATTTATGAATGCATTTACTGAGAGAATGTTTAGAGATGAAAGAAGTAGGAGAGAGTGTCAAGGTTTTCGATTTACAAGATTCACTAATGCATTTATTGAGCGAGTGCTTAAAGATAGAGTAAGTGAGGAAACGTGACAAGATTTTTGATGTTCAAGGTTCATCATTGCATTTATTGCGTGAATGTTTAATGATGGAGATAGTATATGATATTTCGTAGATCTAGAAGCAAGAAGTGTATATGCAGAAATACTATCGTAAACTAAGAGTTAAACAATTACACATACACTGGTATATGAGTCAGAAACTACACAAGTTGCATGATGCACAGAGATTTGCACGAATTGGAGAAATATATGCGGAAGTTTCGGTCGTCGTAACAATCGGGCAATGTATCAGTTTGACAACTACCTCAAGGTAAGAAGCGTGAATTGTATATGTGTACAAAAATTGAAGAGTCTTAAGTATTCGGATAGAAAAATGACAATCGGATGTAACATTGTTGAATTCCAAATTCAAACGTGTAAAAAGAATGGATCCGGAGCAAGTAAAATTCAAGATACCGTGATCAACCCGGTTGGCGTTATGCTTAGCTTAACACTTCATATAAGACAACTTAACTTTCATCTTAGAAACTTTATTTGACAACCCTTGTAATTATTATAATAAAAATTCTATTATCTTTAGCATTATAACCTATAAAGTCCGGTGAACCTCATGAACCTTATAACCTAAGCCTATAAACCTAACAACTTATAAATTTTTGACATATTAGGTTGGATTGAGCTTACGAGTAGTATGTGTTATTGTTAAAATTAAAATCATATTAAAAGTGGATTGTATTATAAGTATAATTATAATTAAGTTAAAAATAAATTTAGAATGTTGTGCATTAGATAATAATTTCATTATCTTATTTTTCACATTTTTCTCGCTATGATTTTTATTATTGCTTGTCCTTTATGACTCTTTATGTTATCTAGTCTAGAATGGTTCTTTCCGTAAAGTCTTTAAATATGAAAATTGATGATGTAACATTTCAGAAGCTAAGTTCGAGAATGTATGACTCGGAAGCGAGTAGGGTTGTTTGTTGTTGTCGATGTTCTTACTTTGATACCGCTCTTGCGAAACTTTTTGCATTATTATCATACGATACTTTTATGCTCTTGACACTTGAAAGAGTCGCTTATACATGTTATGCACTTGGCACATTAAAGAGAATGCTTACATCACTGATTGGTGAATGGAGTACAATCTACTACTCATTCAATAGTTTCAAGTTGTGATCACGAAGCCTTTTGACTCATAATCTGGGGTTTGCTATTGACGTTGCTTGTAGTGGTTTAGTTCCAATATAAACCAAGATGTAAGTAGTTTTAGTATCCCAGGAGCATGATATTTTGAAATTTTTAGACTCGTTAGACTTTCGTATGTGGAGTAGTAGTTGCATGCCTTGGATTTTGAGTAAGAATGACTATGTTTGGGATTTTTTAGGCACGGGAATGGAAAGAGTGGCTATGTATTTGCATTATACTTCAATTAGTATTCGACGATCTTCTATCTATTGTCCTCTACGTACAATAGTGTAAGGATGTACTGTGGTGTTGGTTTTTTTTCCGCTAACTGCTCAAGTTGCTTACGGTCTCATTGTATCTTATTTCTATGCTCGGCAGTTTTTTCCAATGATAATTTAGTGAATTGCTTGTCACGGAATTTTTTTTTTTACCGTTTTCTTTCCTGGATTGGTTGAATGCAAATGGTGATCGTAGGGGAAGACTATGCTTTGCGTCCTCCACCACACGCTCTAGTAGGTCAATGAGGATTGGCTGGGACCTTATTTGTTTTTTATAGGCATGATTTTTCTTTATTAAAAGAACCGGATTTGATAACATGCTATATCATTTTTTACTTAAAATTTTGTGTGTGTATCTTACTTTAAGTTATTCTTTATGTATTTTCTGTGACTTCGCCGACTTCAAAAAAGCAGTATATTGTGCATTTTTGCCAAGTATGCAGCTGTGGAGAGTAGTAATGGGAAAAATGAAGTCAAGAGGTAGTTAAACAAATGATTCACTTTGGCATTGAAAGTCACAAGCAAAACAATTGCGACAGAATTCAGAGCTTCTTTGAAACGGGACTGAATTCTCTCTTTGGTCACAACTCAAACACTGCTAACCTAACAAGATCTGAGAAAACCGGGCTAAACAAGACCGAATAGACTTGAATGTAATGTAACAGCAGAACTAAAGAAAGACAAACCAAACTTTACTGAGAGAGAGAGGACTAAGGCGCGCACTCGACCGAATGCTCCAAATGGCCCCGGCCGTTCTATTTATACTCGCTAACCGCCCCTTGGAACTTTCTAGAATGTTCCAATGGCGGGCCCCACCATGGAACTTTCCGGAAGGTCCTAGAGGTGGGCCCCACCTAGATAACCGCCCTTCTAGAAGACTCTAGAGGTGGGCCCCACATTCTCGAAGCTTCTATGGTGGGTCCCACATAGGCCATCTACCTCAAATTCTAAAATTTTCTAAAAACTCCTAAAATGGTTTCAACTATCTATCTACTTTTCTAAAGAAACACAAAAATCTAGTTCTTCGCCTGTTACAATTAATCCTCCGCTAATGCGGAACGTCCTCGTTTCGCTCCTGATGATATCTCCAAATGGTTTCTTGACAATGGGTAAGGTTGTGAACGGGCTCCCATGTTGCATCGTGGATGGGATAACCTTTCCATCGGACTTTGTATTGTAGTTGCGGACGTCCATTGCCACGACGAAGATAGCGGTGTTCCAAAATGCGATCCACTTCATATTCCTCCTGGTCTTCAATCACTACGGTGGCGGCGGCGGGCGATGTCGGCCTGGAAAGCGCTCCGATTCGATGATGAAATTCTTTGGTGCGAGATATGAAAAAGCTGGATGGATGTGGATATGTGGCGGAAGCTCGAGGCGGTATGCAACATTAGATATGACCGTAGAGATTCGGAAAGGTCCAATCCACCGGGGTGCAAGTTTACGGACTTGAGTCGATGTAGCTAACGGAAGGTTGGCATTTGAGAGCGAGAACCAAGTCGCCTTCTCGAAAGGTCTTATGTTGCGGTGGTTATCTCGATATTGTTTTTGTCGATTAATGCGATGAGCGAGCATTGTCGAGCCTCTTGCAACGCGAGATGTTAGTCGTTGTATAAACTCCTCCGTTGTAGGGTTGTTGGTGTTGATGGGGGCGGTGGGCGTTGCGCGTAATCGGGTGCGACCGACAGCGTTAAGAAAGAATGGTGAATGACCCGTGCTTGCAGGAACTATCATTATAGGCGAACTCCAAAGGGTCGATACTCATCCCGGTCGTTGTGGTGAATTGCCACAAACGCCCGCAAAGATATCCTCCAAGGTCCCGGTTAGCACGCCTGTCATCATCCATGGTCCGAGGATGAAAGGCGTGGACATAGCAAGCCGTGTGCCGAGAAGCTTGAATAGTGCTTGCGAAACTCCCCTGTGAAGCGCGGATCCCGTCCGAGATAATGACACGAGGCAATCCATGATGACGGAAGACGATGTGTCGAAGAAGACTCGTGCAAGTGTTGGGGCATCAATATCGGAGCGCATCGCAGCCCAAATGAATTTGCTTCAAAGGCGGTCCACAAAGACAAAGAACGCGATGTGCGACGATGCGTGCCCCGTGGCAAACAAGTAATGAGATCCATGGTTACTTGTTCCCATCGCACCGTAGGTAGTGGAATCGGCCGCAGCAGATCCAAGAGGTGTGCGATGTGCGTGCCTTGTTCCGTTGGCATAGCTCGAGAACGCACAAAAAAGCTCGAACATCACGATCCAAGCCCACCCAAAACCATGTTCTAGAAATCCGTTCTAAGGTCTTCTCACGTCCGAGATGTCCAGAGATAGGAATGTCATGCCCTTCTTGAAGTATGCGGGTTCGAAGTTTAGCATCGTTAGGTACATAAACCCGCTTCTTAAAATAGAGGAGGCCGTCAACGAGGTTGTAATCTTGATATTGCACATCACCTACCTCTACTCGATCAGTCACCATTGTGAAGTAAGCATCTTGGTAGGTGGCTTCCGTCCATTCTCTCCCTCTGGTTAGATCCGAACAATACTACTAATGGTAGCAATCTCCCCTCGTGTCCTCCGATTGATTTGAGATCCGGTCTCCGAGATAAAGTGTACGGCACAATATGTTGTCGCCCTTGCTTGTACTGAAGTTGAATATCAAACAACTGCAACTGTTCTTCCCAGCGGTGGTGTCTCGATTTCATATTTTCTAAATGCAGATCATGTAGTAAGGGCCGATGATCAGTCCGAATTGTCACAGGTTTCCCCAATAGATAGTGCCGCCATACTTTGGTAGCATGTACAATTGCTAGTTGTTCCCGATCACGTGCAGAATAATTGCGCTCTGCCCTCTTAAGTTTGCGTGACTCATATGCCACCGGTTGAAGGCCCCTACCGAAGTCTTGTTGGAGGACCGCGCCTATAGCAAAGTCGGAGGCGTCAATGTCAACCGTACACGGAAGGTCAGGATCATATGGTTGCGGGTGGAGCGAGAGTGAGTGCCTCCTTCATATTATTGAAAGCGCCTTGTTGTTGTAGTTTCCACTCAAATGGAGCGCCCTTCTCCAATAGATTTGTCGGAGAGCAAAGAATGTGCGCAAACCGCCGAACAAAACGACGATAGTATCCGCGAGGCCTAAGAAAGAACGAACTTGAAACATCCTTGGGAGTTGGCCGATCCTTCACCGCATTCACCTTAGCTTGTTCCATGTACACACCCTCGAATGATACTACATGCCCCAAAAAGGTGACTCGGACTTCCAAAGTTCACACTTTGATTGCTTGCAATAGAAGTGACTATCCCAGAACCGACGTAGCACCTCCCGTAGATGTTGGTCATGCTCTTCGGGGTTTTACTATAGATCAAAATGTCGTCAATGAAAACAACTACACACTTGTCCAAAAGGTCCCGGAACAACCTGTTCATGTGACCCATGAAGGAAGTCTAGGGCATTGGTGAGACCAAAAAGCGAGTAACGAGCCACTCAAAATGTCCATAGCGCGTACGAAATGTTTGTCTTTTCAATATCCTCTTTTGCAATTGGTATCCGCCAAGATCCATTTCAAGATCTAGCTTGCTAAAAATGGTTGCGCTCGAAGTTGATCAAGAAGGTCATCCACACGTGGGAGTGGATAAGCATTTTTGATGGTCTCGCTTATTAAGGCCCCGATAATCGATGCATAGTCGCAATCCACCATCCTTTTGGGTGCAAAAGGACAGTGCTCCCCATGGCGATGTGCTTTTTCTCGAATGAGGCCCTTCTCCAAAAGCTCGTCCAACGTCTTCCTCGCCTCCTCAAGCTCGTTTGGTGCTAGGCGATAAATTGGCCGATTTCTTTGGTTTAGCTTCCGGCATTAAGTCTATGTGGAAGGGAGCACCTCGATCAGGTGGTAAACCACTAGGTAAGTCGGCGGGAAAGACATCTCGAACTCGCCGATAAGTTGCTCAACTCGCTCGCTCCTCCTTCGCTCTCTTCTCTACCATTGAAGCAATATTTGGAACCACCACATACACCGCCGTCGCTTCGTCGGCGTCTGCTTTCTTCATGAAGGCCATCCCCACCAATATGCCTTTAGTTGTCTGTCGTTTCTTCAATCCACTTGATGTTGAAGCATGAAGAATTATCTTGCGCCCACCTTCGTTAAAAGAGATGGTTTCTTGCCACCGTCAATCGCTTATTTCTCGCCTCCAACCACGGCATTCCAGGATAACATCATATCCGAGCCGTTACCTTAAATTTTCCTCGAGTGCATAGGCATCACACAATCTCAAGGTCTCTTCTTCACATGTCTCACTTAAATCATTTTCCGATCGTCTCATGAGGTATATAGTCCCTCCAGTGATCACCTTAGTCTTGATCCCAAGTCGGTTGGCAATTGCGGTCGAGATGCAATTCTCCGTAGAACCGCAATCCACTAGTACTCGACACGGTTGTCTTCTAAGTCGACCTGTGAGACATATCACCGACCTTTTTGAGTGTTGCCCGAGGCCATCTTTGTTTGACTCGAGAGACAACAACTATCCCCGATATTGGTCCCGGTGCCCTTCATCGGGAGCCCCGTTTCCTCGCTCCATTCCTTCATCATCTTGGTCACCTCGAGGTTGTGGATCCGCCTTGGTTTGTTGGCACCGAATTTCGACGTTTTGGACACTCTCCAATTTGATGGCCTGACTCCCGACGTAGAGAAGCACAATCCCTTCTGTGCCAATAATTGTCGTCTCTGTGTCGTCAATGGTCCTTGTAGGGCGTCAATCTCCATTGGCGTCGGTTGTTGGGCTACCATAGTAGGTGGTGGCGTAGGGTTCCATCTCTGCAGTCGTACTCCACGATTTCTAAAGTTTATGGCATCAACTCTTTTCGCAATCCTAACCGCCTCCTCAAATGTTTGAGGGTCTCTTAATTCCACTTCTCGTTGAACGATCGGCTTCAATCCTCGAACAAATCGATCCATCATCTCTCCCTCCGAAACATTGGGTATTTGGAGGCATATGGATTTGAACCGGGTGACATACTCCCGCACCGACCTTAGTTTGTGTCAAGGTGGCCAATCGATCGCGCGCTAACTTCTCCGCATTGATGGGCCGAAATCGGGTTTGTGAGCTCGGTCTCAAATTCCTCCCAATTTTGAAATCCGCCTTGAGCTCCATAGTTTTGAGCTCAAGTCGCCACCAAATGGTCCGCCGCACCCCTCAAATAGTCGGGTCGCATATATAATTCCGTCGGTTGAGTTCGCCCGGACAGTTGGAGATATTGTCGCATCTTTGAAAAGCCATTGAGATACATCATCTTGTCTTGAAGTTCCCGAATATGTTTGAGGCTTGCTCAACTTCAAACCATGCGATTGTCAATTCTCTAGCTCTAGAAGCGTCCGCTTGTCCTTGTAATGCGGCAACTGGTCTAGTAGGTCTTTGAACCGAGTCTCCATGTGAGTAGGTTCCGCCATTTCTCCCATGATGCAATTCTTCCGACGACCCTCTCGCACGCGACGCCTTCTCTCGTTTCTAGCCAAATCCTTGAAAGGAACTCCAAGTAGATCCAAGGACAAGACTTGATGAAACCACAATGATCGACTCTCAAGTAGACTTCTTGCTAATAGCACCTAACGTAAGGATAGACCGACACTCGCTCCGATACCAATGAAACGGGATCAATTCTCTCTTTGGTCACAACTCAAACATCGCTAACCTAACAAGATCTCGAGAAAACCGGGCTAAACAAGACCGAATAGACTTCAATGTAACATAACAAAGCGTAACTAAAGAAGAAAGACAAACCAAACTTTACAGAGAGAGAGGACTAGCGCACGACCGAATGCCTCCAAATGGCCCCGATTCTATTCTATTTATACCGCCTAACCGCCCTTGGAACTTTCTAGAATGTTCCAATGGCGGGCCCCACCATGGAACTTTCCGGAAGGTCCTAGAGGTGGGCCCCACCTAGATAACCGCCCTTCTAGAAGACTCTAGAGGTGGGCCCCACCTTCTCGAAGCTTCTATGGTGGGTCCCACATAGGCCATCTACCTCAAATTCTAAAATTTTCTAAAAACTCCTAAAATGGTTTCAACTATCTATCTACTTTTCTAGCAAACACAAAAATCTAGTTCTTGCCCTGTTACATTCTTGAAGGCTACCGTATTGTACAGCTTAAGGATTATGAAATTAGGTTAACGCAGCATAATGTTATTCCATACTCTGAAAGAATAGCGGTTGCTCATGTATAATTTTTGATACTTATGATTATTGATTTAATGAATACTCATAAAAGTGTAATCCAGAATTGACCATTTTTACTTCATTGATTGCACTTAATTGTGGTGTGTCAAAAAAATTGTAGCGTATGTGAGATTCTCCACATTTCTAAATCTCTTCGAGCCCTGACCATTTATGTTTGTTTACTCAGATACATTATATTGATGTAATTTAGGGGCATTTTGCACCATGGACAAAGAGGCTGTCTCATGCAGCTTTAAAATCTACGATTGGTTCTATGAACTTTATCTGGATTTTCACTATGAGCGAAAATTTGTTCTCAACATAAGCATTAAATGCTATGTGATGTAAAAGTCTAAATGACAAGGCATTAGATTTCATAATATTTGGTTTTTGCAAAAATTTAGTTGTCAAAATTTGGGTACACCAGTTGCCCATTCCACGGTTTCACCAAAAGTCACATGAAAAATAGATCCTTTCAACAATTGGTAATTACACTCTACCAAAAATTATTAAATTTACAAAGGGCACAACTCTCTTTTGAAGTTTCACTAGTGCATCTTAAAATTTCATTAGTGCAGAATCATACCACCCATGAAAATTGTTTTACTCATCATCATGTGTGTCACCTACTTAATGCATAGCATTTACTCTATAACGTTTCATGAGCAACTTAGATCCACAAACCATTATCCAATAGTATTTTAGGAAGGTTTTATGGAAATTGAGCAGCGCTTCAGCATCTATCTCACAAATCTTCAAATTTAAATCTAATTTGTTTTTAAAATTGGGCAGCGCTTCCGCGCTTATCCTTTTTGTGAGAAAAATTCACACACAAATAATAAGAACAGACAATGACATGCACTAGGGCAAGAGAATCATTAAAACACCAAACAAGTAATAAAAAACCAATCACAAATGCGAGTTTTTGGCAGTTAGCTTGCAAATTCTAATGTTTTCTAACACACTAGTACCCAAAATAATTCATTGACTACGGAAAATCCAAGAAGTGCACACAAAAGCTAAGATGAAGACCCCTTCTGTCTCAAATCGACCTCCACAGCGAACCTCCCGCGCGCGAACGACTGCTGCTCCCTCGTCTCGCATCCGTTGAAGACGTGCTTGATCTCGTCTAAAAAAGGACTTGGTAACGCTTGTGATTCCAAAGGCGGGTCCTCCACTTCGCTATAGATCTGCACATATCGCCCCGCAAAGTTTGACCTCCACAGCAGACTTCCTTTACACGGACGGCCACCACTCCTCCGTTGTTTACCTGCCACGATCGTTCCCATGGCTGAGCCCTCTAATGGAAATTCTTTTCCCGGTTCCAATGTTGTATCATCCAATATTGTTGACAAGGAGGCTCATGCTCTATATATGAGAGAATGACGACGTCATACACGTGAGAAGAGACCAGAAGCTCGCGATGCGGCCCGTTTATCTCCTAGACGGTCTCCTAGGCTAGCAACTTTTACTTAACTTGATTCATGATTTGACTCTCCACATTGTATTGTCTTTGACGATACAATGATTTATATTTTGTATTATCCGTGGATGATAATTTACTAATCATCATATTTTTACTGATATATATCTATTGACATTTGTTGTTTGCATAAGTTTAATTTAGTGTTTTACCCTTTGAATTATCCAGCCAAGAGATGGCGATGACGATAATGAGAATGGCGAGCATACTCCCTTGAGTATTCCGAAGACCCAACCTATGGAAGAGGATCGCAGTCTGCCGAACGTCCCGACACCATCTACTGGACAAGACATCCCCCCGCGCCATCACGTAAGTGACATTGAGAATGGGGACGGGCCAGCGCTTGCTCCGGATGAAGAAGCCCAAGCAGTGCTTCCTAGTGAGCATCTTGCTATTGTGCACGCAACGCACGCCCTTGGGCTTGCTGCACCGGAGAGAGAGCAACAAATGGATGGCCCGTCATCTCTTTCCGAGGATTCCGACGATGATGAGAGCGCTAAACATCCTTCACATCTCAAGGATAAGGATATGAAGTTTAGCGAGCACGAGATTTGAGTTTGCACCACGACGGACTCCGTTAAGGCCATCAAAGGGATTCTCAACCAAACCGGAAGATAAGTCCCGGTTCGAATTCCTTTATGCCGCCTTCAATCTTACCCGAAGGCTAGACCTGTTCTTGAAGCCGACGTGCAGAGGCTTCAAAACGAGTCCCGAAGTTATGGGGAGGGTGATCGCGTCATGTACGTCTCGTTATATGACGAGGATAGTCGGGATCTTCTTGTTTCCCCTGAGATTTTCAGCACTTGGGATGAACATTGGGTGAATGAAAATAGACGATTCGAGGACGACCTGTCTCGTGACGTCCACCTCCATCAATTTCAAGGCAAAATGTTTTTTGTCTATGAAGGGAATCATCGTTTGGCTGCATGGATGCGAGAGATTGCAGAGTTTCACCAAGACGATCCTTCTTGGCACATTCGGGTTGACTGCATCGTGCTTGATGCACGGGGAAGGAATGGCGTTCTCGTCAATGCCATGGCTGACGTCAATTAGTAAGTTGGTTGTCTTCCATGAAGTTCGATTTACATTTTTTTTTCATTAAGCTTAACTTCTTACATCCTCATGCATATGGTTTAAATTGTAGGTCGACCGAGAACGACTTCGTGAAGAGTAGTCTTCCAGCGAAGTTACAACGAATTCGGACGTTCGGATCCATGAAACTTGAGGCTTTCAGGGACTTGATTTCGGAAAGAGCATATGTTTTTTGGCAAAAAGAGAAATCAAGGCGTACCTCTTGGTATTCTCTGACAGTTGACGTATTCGTAGCATTCTTGTTCAAGGTAATAATTTTAAGTATTGATCTTCCAAATACTGCTTGTGACTATGGTCAAATGTTAAGTAATTTGTACTGTGTGATTTTCGTAATTCACAGAGAGAGGTTTCTCGGGCTCAAGACCTTGCTGCAAAGATTTACAAGGAGACCACTGCTAAAGAGAAGCAAACCGGACACAGGGTGTGGTTGGCTATGCATCATGCGCAACAAAAGACCATCAAAATTTTAAAGGGTCGAAATTTTGAGAAATTTATCGCGGTAGCTAATCCACAAAATGGCCCCAAGTTCTTCGACGAGGTACGTATAATATATTATTGCTTTCTATTTGATTATCCGTAAGATGATAATTGACGTGAGTTATGTCTTAATCAGATTACTACACACTACTCGACTTTTCCAGTACCCGAGTTGTCAATTGAGCGACTTCAAAAGATTGCTACATCTCATGTTGAGCCGGAATTCAAGGCAAAGTGGCTGTCTTGGTGGAATAGCACGGATAATGAAAGACAGCTTGTGTGGTTTCCCTTGGATCGTCCAATGAAAGAGAAAACCTTCGATGCCTGGATTCAGAAGGCTTCTTTTTGGGCACAAGTATGCATGCTCTCTCATTAAACTTGTGTTTTGGGTTGTTCGAATCTCTGAAACTATATCATGCTCTAATTCTCATTTACGTGATTCACAATCGTTTTTGCAGTTGGAGTTCGAGCTCGTACAAGAGTTCAATAAGATCCTCGTAAATCACGCTATGCCTATTGTGTGGAAAGAGGACGTTCTCCCTCCATCCGCTTACGTAGAGCATTGGAGGGTGCGCCTTTGGGATCACGCGTACCTTGCATATCTCGCACCAACAGCAGACCCAAAGTTTGTCAAAGGAACCGATTTGAAGAAGTTCGAGAATGGCACGTTGATCATCAAACTCTTGGTCTATAGGTATTTTATGCTCCCCGCTTACTTATTTATTTGCTTTCTACTTGGTAATAATTGGTTTTCTAAACCATTTTGTTTTTTTCGTGTACTTTACCCGCGAGTTGATGACCAAAGGTGCTCTTCGTTTGTCTTCTCTTCCCGAGTTTCGAAGGATGCTCGTGATAAAGACTCAAGCATAACGCATTCACTCCTCGCCGAGACGAGAGGTTCTCAACAAAGTAGCCCTCAAGATCGGAGCTTGGTTTTTGACCGCTTGGCCTCGTTCGTTACTAGAGAGCAAGATCTTTGCGGTGTCGGTGGGCATCGTCTCTGCACCTCAAACTCGTATCGACATTGAAGACGACAATGATGCAGGAGACTTCGTCGACGATATGCCTAACCGAGCTCCTAAAGTTGAGAAGAAACATGCTCAAGTGCCAGCAAGATCACGACCTGCAGCCATGAACGCATCAATGTCTCAAGGTGGTCCTTCGTCACAAGCTGAATCTGGTCCTTCCCTTACTCAGGCAAGTGAACGTCTTGGTGACGTTGATGGCTTGCCATCCCACGCCACAAAATTTAATCGGCTTGTTCGCGGTCGCAATGTGGTGCGTCCTGACTTGTCTGAGAAAGTATCTGCTAACGTATCTACCTTGCCCATATTCCTCGAGCACGGAGACATGGGTGAGGTTTTGAACTTGAGCGACACTAATTCCCGCATGGAACCTCAGGCTGTACGCATTATGCAACATATTCGTAAGGTAAACCCATATTCTCATAATTTCATATTGTTTTCAATGTCCCTCTTTAATCGTGGTGATTTTATGACACTAATAATTGTTATACTTTATCGTCCAGGTTGGGAAAGGTCGTGATAAGCCCATTCAAAACATGACTATGAAGCCCAAACATCCCGGCATTGACCTAATCATCGTTGATGCACTTGAAAACCTTACGGTGCCTCTCATCGAACCACACGTTGTACCCATGTGAAACATGCGAGATGACGATTATTTCGATAACGTGTTCGCATTTGCTGATGCGAATCTAACGGATGATGGGGTTATACTTCTCATGCACCCAAGGGATAGGGCCATTGAACGAGAGTTGGACGAGTGCACGTATAGTTACCAGTTCAAGATTGTTCGTGACTAGTGGGGTTATAACCCACTTCGTTTGACGTGCGCGCTGTACTCTGACAGAACGGTAAATCTACAGCGTTTATATTTCTATATTGTTTTCTTCGTTCAATTTGATAGATTGTAATGTGGTTTTCTAATCGCCCGATTAGATTGTGTAGACTCAGAACTTCCACATCAAGGTCTTTGCAAGAAAGGATGCAAAGTTTGAAATAAAGAGATCGAATGGTCTATGGGGACAGCTCGACATTCTCCCGGACGACAATGACAACTTAACCAACTTCACCCACGCCGTAGACCAAATGTTACGCCCCGATGGGAAACCGTGGCGGGGCGCTCGGGAGAAGCATCCAGATTTCATCCAGTGTTTTATCGAGTGCTTGACCGACGAGAACGACATCGTGTTTGATTGGAGTGTTTCTACAGGTATGTGGTTTATGTCAAGATTGAGGATAAATGTGATCAAGTGATTTATACTAACATTTGCTCGAATTGTTTTTGTAAAGGAGCTTCTGTTATCGCATGCAAACGAACGAATCGTTTTCCCATCGGCTTGGAGCGAGATGAGGAAATCTTCGCGACAGTCTTGAAACCAATGTTAGAGCAATCGCAAAGTCGGCTTGATGCAAGCTCATCCAGAGATCTTACAGAGGATGTGGAGCCTAGGAGGAAGAAACCTCGCAAGTACATGGGTGCGTTATATCTGCTCTTTGTATTTTAACTTTTTATGACGCTTTTGTCAACGGAAATTTCTTAACTTCACTTTGGAATCTAGTCACGCAGGATTGACTCGAAGATTATCTCTCCATTCGGATCTCATTCGGAGTCCTCCATCGCCATTTGCGCTTCCCTCGTATGCTGAGCGACTTGCCGAGCAGTGGGTGGCAGCTCCATCTCCTATTCGTGCTCAAGCCCAGCGACCAAAGTTTCCTCAGAGTGTATTGCGCTTCATAGATTTTGAAGCTGACCAATGTGATGAAGAATTTGACACGCCCCACGATAGCGACCATTCTCTTGATTACTATTGAAGCTTAGCCTCCCTATAGCTTTTGGCAACAATATACGATATTTTTGAATTCGTATGTTTTCAACTCATTTATGAGTTACTATTACTTATTTATACATCTTGGCGTATTGGTTATATATTAAACCACTTTAATTCTAATTACCATGTCTAAACCGCTCTAATATTTTTTTGATCAGGCCAAATCAAATTTGTTGTTTGAGTGAGTCGTTGTATATAAAACTCAGTTTGTATTAAGTAAGTTTATGAGGTAATTGGGATTTTGAAACCATAATATGTAAATCGAACAATTTTTTTCTTAAAAAAAATAATTATTTTTAGGGGTTCCCTCGTGTACGAGGAAGCCCCCTACTTCTGACAATTATGTTACCTTCTCTCGCCGTTCACGACTTTTACTTGAGCGAGAGAAACCCTAAACCACCTAAACCCCTAAAGTCATGACGTCTGTGATGACGTCAGCCCTAACCTATTGTATAGTGTACCCAAAAATCTAAACAAATGTGACTTAAGTCCACCGGTTTGGGAGCATTTACTTCTAAACCCTATACCAATATTTCAATTTTATTTACCCTAAACCGTGGTAATAGGATACTTAATATTCGTAAACTCGGGGGGATTTTTTTGGAAATTTTCTCACCGCTCACCGCTCACCGCTCACGCCTGTGCATTCCCCGTTGTTTATCCGTTGGAGATGCGGCTATTCTTATCTGAATTGAGACTCAAATTGCTCTTGTAAGGTTTGTCTTTTTTAGATCGCAGAATATGGCGCCTCATAGTCGGGCCTTCCAAACTGCGGCGTCAGTCACGCTTCCCTCCTTCGGCACCTCTTTCTTTTCCTACCTACAGACATACACACGCTGTAAGGAAAACAATTCGAAACAGCTCCACAAACAAGAATTATATTTAGATCTAGATATCAACCTCTCTCTTATCCCGCACATCTCCTAACTCTTAAAAAACATCCTCAACAAGCCACACTCTCTCTTTAAAAAAAAAACCTTTTCTACACAATAAAAAATCTAGCTCACAGCCGCGCTAGTACAACGAAGGAAGTTCAAATCTTCCCAAATTACATCTATCAAAACCTTTTAACTTTTTTCTTACTCTGTAACTTCTTAGAACTTAAATCATTGGTAATTCAAACAAGTCTAACTTAGCAAGATAGGACTGTAAGACATTCTACTACAAAGACATTTAACCCCTAAACGTCCTTTGGGGGTCAAAAGACTCAAAACGCTGAAATGTAGCAAAAAATCTTCAAAAATTAAAATCACAATAGAGATCAATAGAAGTCAAATATGAGAATTCTAACCGTAAAATCCTCTTTAAAGATAAATAAATTATAAGCGTGTCAATTGAAGTGTACTTTTGAGTTCTTTTGGGTCTCCATCCATTCCAAAAACAACGAGATTTGGGGGCTGAAAATAGAGGGGCAGACCCTACTTTTGGGGGTATTTGAGGAAATACACCTTGATCAAAATTCGAACTCCAAAAACAGTAAACTACAAAATTTTAGGTCTCAAAGTAAGGAAGATAAAGCCGAAAAAAATTATAATTTTGGAAATTGCATGCCTTCACAAAGCACTTTGCAATGCACATGGGTCAAAATTTCTTCGTCTATTTGGAGACTGACCTTCTAACTTTGGGTACTGTGTGCTGGAAAATGAAGTAGACACGGTTATGTTTCATAAGGAAAAGAAGAAAAAGGTGTAAGAGGTATGCATGCTTGAGGCATGACAATCTGACAAATGCTATAAGTATTAGATAAAAGTCTGTCAGTTAGCTAATAAAGAGCAAATACATAACTTCTTAGAAAAAAGATAATGTGGTGGAGGGTGCTTTCTATGCCCTCTCCCTGCCCATCAACCTTAAAGAGCCAGCTGCCATCCCGAGTTGGAGTTCTTCTGCGCGCATGGCTGATAGATCGGCTCCTAAAAGCCCACCTCCTTACTACCACCTCGCATGAACAGGGGAGGACCCAGTAAGACCCGTCGGGCCTCTCCACGATCCGTTGGGCCCCTCCGATGCCCCTTCACGACCTGTCAGGCCCCTTCCTGATTGAAGCCCGCCCTTGACCCGTAGATTCAATGCGAAGGCGGGGCCAATCCCCCAATCTGTCTTCTTCAGTGACCAAAATATAAACCCCCAAAGCCTGCACTGGATATCTTTGGGGTTCCTGGACTTCCCAAAATCAAACTGAAATGTTACAAATTTCAGAAACAAATAACTACAGAAAATTTGAAAACAAATTATTGCATTTGGAATGGAAAATAGTAACTTTACTTACTTGGAAAGTTGGCGCCTATCTCCTTTGGGGAAAGTGAGAGTTACGATGGCACTCTTCATGGTGTAACCAAACATTGCCGCAATCCTTGCACACAAAACTCGTTAGGGTTTTTTGACTTTACAATAATTGCATTGGTGTCGAGCCTTCGCAATTTTGTAAAGAGTATGTGTGTCGGGGTGAGAGTTAGTGAATGATACCATTCCGCCCCGCTCCGCCTTCCAATTTGCCATGAGTGAGAATGCAAGTTGTTTCACAAATCCCAAATGCGTCTTCGGCTTCTTCTCGATGACCTCGCTCTCCCGCTTGTGTAAAACCCATACGTTCGTGATAGACAAGTCCAACAAAAAAAAGAATAGCCTATGCCACCACTTGTGGGATTTCGTCAAGGTGGTGTAGACGCCCCGCAATTGGTCGCTTACATCCACACCGCGCATTTGCCGGGTATACTCCAAGTAAATTGGAGAAGTCGGCACATCAACAACCCGACCATGTGTATATCTTGGAACCGTTAGCGGGACATCCGGGTTCGGCGGTAATGGCTCGGCATGAGTTGATAAAAGAAGAAGGGGCTTCTTGTCAACCCACACTAAACAACATAGACCTCCCGTGCAATGCATTCTCCATCCCATAGAGCCTTATGGTTCTTTGGCCCATCGTTTCTTGTCCGTCAAAAAACTAGGTAAACCTAAGCGATTTGCATGGACCGTACCGGTGCCAAAAGTACCCAACTCTAAAAGATCAACTAGCAATTTTGGGGAAGTGAAAAAATTGTCCGTAACGACCACATGTCCAACACCATGCAAGCCCTCCATCAAAGCCATGACAACATCATACCCGGTTTTGGCCTCACCCGGTCTTGCCGTTTGTAAATTGCGCCGCACGTCCGCCCCGGTGTATACTGTATACTTGGAAGTTGTACAAGTATTTGGAGTCGGAGTCCACCGCCGCCCACACCTTGAAGCCAAACTTGATGGGTTTATTGGGCATGTATTGTTTCATGCCATGCCCATAAATCCCCTTGTAATGGACCATGAGCTCATCCACCGTTATATATTGACCCAAGTTCCAATTTGCTAAACAACATGCTCTAACCTCCTCCAAGAGCCATCTAAGTTTAGCTAATTTGTCATAATTGGGATCCATTCGATCCGTTGGAGCCCTAGTGTCATCATGGATGTATAAGCAATGCCCTATAGCCTCAAATTGCTTCCTACCCATCACACTAGCAATTGTTGGACAATAAAAAAAGGACTCCTCTCTCTCCCAATAAGCTCTTTGTGGGGTAAAATTTAGAGCCCCATGAGCATTGAAATGCCTAACCACGCTTCTAATTACGGAATGGTTAGCCTCCACCAATCACTTGGGCCTTTAATAGAACCGGTGTGTGGGTCAATTTATCCGGTGTATCGATTTGACTCTCTACAAATCTTTCTCAACGTACTCTTATTGAAAAATTTATGAAACAAATCTTTGATCGGGGTGGACTCCCTAAAAATGTAAGAATGACCACTAAAAGGTCCGCGGAATTGAACATTATCATGGGTATAAGTTAATCAATTTTTGCCCCAATAGACATGATCGTAACATTCCTTGAAACTTTTTCCAATGTCCCAATTTACGAATGCTCTTCCCCTCCCCCTTCCTGCACCCCAAGCCCAATGACCACGCCCAACCCCTCTCATACATTCAGACTGCTGGGTCTCATGTTCGATGTCCATGGAGTAACCATCCTCTGCTGGAGTTGTTGGAATGCTTTAGAATGACGCAAGCTCTGGGTCTATACGGTGAAGATACGGTTGACTTCGCATGGGAAGCCTGCCGCTCGAGCCAGATCGGCTGAGCTGGCCTCTAACACCGCGTGGACGGGGGATCTCCTCCCGCGCCTCTCCTTCGACTAAAACGCCGTTGATGGTCGCAGTACCGTTGCTAGGGCCGGCTTCCCGCTCCGTTGTCGCCTTCTCTCTCCATCCAATGCCGATTCTCTCATGCGAGATCACGTCCCGCTGCTGGCTTCCATCGTTGCGATGCGCTCCCGCCTCCTACACTTTGGCGCCAACAACCGTAGGCTTATCCACCCACGCTAGTTGCCTCTATTTCGCGGGATTCCCCGAACCCCTGCAACGGCTCGACGGACTGCTGAACCTGTGCGGTGGGGTGACAGAACGCCGCAGCGGACTGCTCTCGCGACTCAAGGGTAGACGTTGCCCTCCGCTCTCATTGTTTTCATCTATGTTAGGGTTTCCGCTCACGTTGTCGATACTGAAGTGCAGCTTGGGTGCAGATCTATGATCAATGTGGCTTTGGCGATTCACAATAAGTCCGACGTCGTCTTGGAAAAGAAGTAGATCTAATTCTAAATCATCTTCACTGGAAACTCCCGTATCGTCACTGCTGAACCCAAGATTTACTCCCTCATGTTCATAGTCTCTTCTCGTTTCATCTTCAGATCGTTGTAAATGTGCGTTTAGAGTCTCAATGTCGCCAAAATGAATGTTTATTACCTCACCATCAACTTCTACCACATAGATTAGCCTCAAGGAATCTGAACACACAAAATTGCTTAGTGCGATTCCACTCTGCCACTCATGATCAGTAGAATTGTCTTGTTCTTCTAAACTTACGAACCCGTGCCTAAACACTCTAACTATCAAAGGATCGGTTATGTTTCTAGGTAGTGGTATGTACGTAGACTTTTGAAGATTGAACATTGCCTTTAAGACTTTTGGATCACGATATGCAGGGACTAATCGATGGTTTTGACCATCACGTCGGAGCACACACGTTGCAGGAGTTGACACCGTCTTCGAAGGACATGCGAGAGTCGGCACAGCTACAGACGTTGACGCTGCACCATAAAACCCCATACCTGCTCCCGTCGGCGACTTGCTCCTGCATACGACTCGCTCAGTCGATGCTTTTGGCACCATATGGGTGGCATGTGGTTGTGTTGACAATATCTTCTCCGATCTGCTGCTTCCTGCCGTCTCCGATGCCCTCGACCGGCTTCTTCCAGATGACGTGATGCATCTAGGTGAGGTATATTGAATAGGTTGGTTTGATTGGAATTCGTTACATTGGGAGAAGAATCTAAAATATGGCTTTTTGGATTTGTTGATATGTCTTTTAGCAAAAAATCGAGTTCAGGAGTGAGATTCATCGGAAGCATACGATGTTCATCTTTTTCATCTGATCTGCTATTTTTCTAACATGAGGCAACGTTAGAATCTCATGTGACCTGCTGGATCTAGATGAGTCTCTCGCTGGATCTAGATAAGCATTTTCCTCAAGCTGCCGACAGTAGCAACATGAGAAAATTGCACCACTCACTCGAACCAAACACTCAACAACATCAGAACGGGAGGAACATACCTGGTGGTCGACGCTGGTGCGTGCTGGCGGCTCATAGTCGATGGTGGATCTCTTCATCTGCCGCCTGTAAGTGTCGCCCCTCTCTGTCGAATTGGTGGTCGTCGCAGCTCCGGAGGCGCTTGCGATTCCCCGATGATCTCGAGCTGCAGGTCCGGTCGTGCGACTTGGCGACGTGCTGCAGCGGCGAATGAGGCTCCTCGAAGCCCCGTGGTGACGGTCTGCGACCCCATCTTCGCTAGCGATGAGAGCGTCGGGCTTGCGAAGAAGCTTCTCGGTCGACTCACTGTCGCTGTCGGCAGGCCACCGGCATCTCCTCCGCTTCCATGGGAGTCTGTATCTCTTGGATCTTCCACCCCCACCGTGTGCACCATTCCCGCCACCTGCGAGCAACTCTCTCCCACCTCCATCTCTGTTTCTCTTGACTTTGTGGAATTCATGCTCCTTGTTATCACCATCTTCCCTATTAGACCAAATTTCTCTAACCAAACTATAGAGAAGTGGACTGATTCCTTGCCGTCACCCTCAGGCACCCTCTCTCTCCATCTTAAGATGTTTGAGACATGATGATAGAATAAGTGTCTCAATCCACTTGGAGTATTTTGCTTATGTACCTTTTTAAAGCATGGTAATGCAAGAAGGTAATTGTTGTCCGAGAGAGCTTGGGAAATTTGATTTCACCATCTTCTAGAGTTCTAGCCCCTTTTCAAGCTTACCCCACCTCTCAATCTCTATCTTTGCTCTTGCAAGTACATCCATGGTAATATGTAAAGTTCTAACAAGATTGTAGGTTGATGAAATTGAGCCTCAGTTGCATAAGGAATCATCCAGAATTTATCTACCATGTACATGTGTTTGAAATTTGAATTGAAAGAGCATTGAATAGTTGGTGGTGATGGAAAGTTGGTTAGTTGAGATTTGAATTTTGAAATTGATAGTGGATATATTGAATTGGTGGCTCAATTTTGTTCAAAGGCAGTATATGTTTTGAATTGTTGAAAACAAAAGAAGTTTGTATAATTCCATGAATGTTTGAATTTTGAATGTTCAGTCATTTGTTCACTACCTTCTTATCTTCAGATTTGCTTATTTGATGAGGCAACCCAAAATGGAGGTTGTCCAACAACCCTGACATATTAATTGCTCTATAGAAATGCCTATCTTTCCAAAATCACCTTTTTGTTGAAGTAAACCGTCACGGGCAGCACAATTTCTTTCCTCACTTTAGCACTAAATCTTGCTACCCACTCTCAAATTGCAGCCAAAAATTTTAGGACAAAATTTACAAAAATGACCTCAAAACAAAAACCTCCTCCCTTTCAAAAATCATTCCAAAAATCACAGTAACTATTGGGGTAATAGAAACTATCCCACACTAAACTACACCTGATCTGTAGTAACCTCGAAAAACAACCGGATGAAGCAGAGACGGGATGAAAAAATGGTAGCCATTCAAACGTCCACGGCCTCATCCGGAATGTCATTTTTCAACATCAGGGGTGTTTAGGGGTTAAATAAGCCAATTAACCAACCTCACAATTACCTGAAACTTAGAAAAAAAAAAAATACGAAAATAAGTAAAATTGCAATTACCCAATTATAAATATAATGAAAGTAAATAAAAAAAATAAAATGGTACTAAGATTTATGAGACAATTATAAATAAATTTTAAAGTTTTATATTTTGTATAACAAAAACATAATATGAAACTAAATCATCAAAATAATTTCCAAAATGTTTAAGAATATCTTGATAAATCATGGATTTTATTGGGCATGAACTTCTTTTTGAATACTTTTGGAAGTTTCGTCTTAGTGTGTGGTCTAATTATAAAATTAATGGTCATCCAGGATTAATACTCCGTACAGCTATAGAACAATAGAATAGTGTCTCATAAAAGCTGTACTTTATAATCATACTACCTTCGGACTGTACCTTTTGACAATGAATATCCTTCAAGAATTTCATATACATATGATAAACATGGAATTAAAAGAAAAAAAAAATGTTGTAAAATTAATTTGAATAGGATTTTTTAAAATAGAAATTTGAATATATTTTTTAAAATAGGAATTTGAAATAGCTTAATTTCATATGGTTAAATTAAACATACTCAACAAGAAGAATTTGAATTACACATTTAAAATTACAATTTAGACCTTCTTCTCGCATCTCTAATTTACAAGATAAAAAAAAGATAGAGAAATTGACTTCTTAAGAAGTCGTTGCCCTAATTTGCAGAACAATTTAAAGAAGCGACATGTTCATTAAGGGTTATCTGTGGATGAATTAAATCCCTATAAGCAATAACGTACACAACACTCAACTCAGTCTATTTTATCACTAAATTATAATTTGTCATCGAACTTTTGCATTGGAACAAGTTAAATGTGGTTGGGTATTATAGTATCTGGTCTAAAACAAGTACAAAATATAGATGTCTATCTCCGATCGTTAGTAGGTGAACCCAACAAACTCTGAAAAGGCATTGACAATATCTATAATGCTTATATCCAATCAAAATTTACCTTAAGTGTAACACTTATATGAACAACGACTGATTAACCAAGGGAGAAATTTCAATATTTAACTTTTAAAATTAATTTCATAATTAAAATATTCTTTATTGTTTTCTCGAATTTCAAACATTAAAATGTTGTTTCAATTATTGAAGTTTAGCCTTGTTTAAGCATGGAATATAATTTTGAATTTTTTTCATGCCATTTAAAACTTTGTACTTGTTTTCAGTTGTAAGTTTTCAAGTGTTTACTTTATATCTTTCATCTATATATGATTATACTAGCATAAGTCATAACAGTCATCAATGATTGCATCATAGGTTATGAATGTCCGATTTAAAAACTAAATGAACAAGACCTTGTTCAAGTTGCGTGGAGAACATAAAGTTTGTTAAGCCGAACTACTTAAATAAAATTGTTTACATTTCATTTCGTGAATTTCTTAAACGTGATTATAAATGGAGGAGACAAAGTACCGAAGTTATCAAATTCTTTAATGGTGTACCAATTATAAAAGCAATCATTAAAGACTTTTTTACAAAAGCTTTTTAGTCGGAGCGTGAAAAGAAGAAAATAACAGATTTTGTTTGCTCAAAGTGTATGAGACGGTTGTTTATCTTATTTAATTTACCGTATTGAAAGATAATTCTTTTACTTCATAGATATAGTTAATATTATGGGTATTAAAATTGAAATTTCAGTGTTATTAAGATTTTGTAGAAAAAGAAATAAACCAATTAAAAAAAAAAAAAAAAAAAAAAAAAAAATCGTAATCAATATTTAGTCATTTAAATTGTTAATTTATTTACATTATTTTAAAAAGAAATAATCAAAATATTTATTTAATGGTAATAGACGTTATAAATAATGAAAAAAAAGGTATCACCTCAGCAACATTAGTTTGAGGTGAATATTGTTACAGAATTGTTGTGACAAGTTATGTCGTAAAATGCATGATTTATTCATTCACCACTTATTTCATCTCATACATAGCGAAAAAAACATTTGTAATTTAATAATATATACATGTTGCAATAGTAAAGACTCAAGAATTGATTGTAATGCGATACGAGAGATATTGCAAAGTTAACAAGTTATCCTGGTGAAGGCTACAATAGCGGCTCTATGCCATTTCCACTTCTTGTGAACGGAGGTCTGGTTTGTAGGGAATTTTTTCATACATTCTAAACAAACCAAATGTCGTTCAAGATCAACAATAAATCCTGTAAAATTAAACATTAAAAATCAACTCCCATCTACTCTAAACTCCATAAGGTAGCAAGGAACGACCTCGTCATTCGCAAATCGACCTCAATCTCACTATCATATATGTAAAATTCTCTTAGACTTTATGAGGTGAAAAGAAATAACCTCGTCAGTATAAACCAACCTCAAATGACTCTCACTATTATGGACCTTATGAACCCTAAACCAACCGCAATCTCATTGTTAATGACACTAATTCATCTCAGACTCTATGAGGTGGCGAGAAACGTCTTCGTCATTTGCAAATCAAGCTCAATGCTACTATCATGGACCTTAAATCCTCTCAGACTATATGAGGTGCCAAGAAAAGAATTTTTTTTTCAAAAACCAACCTCCCAGAGAACAACCCAAAAACAAAGAAAAGATATGAACCCTAAACCCAAAACAAAACAAAAATCAATTCAAATAAACTAAACATAAGCATAAATATAAGAAAACAGAATACAAAGAATTAAAAAATCTAAACTTCAAAACAAAACGAAATTGGACATTAAACAAAACTTTGAAAAAAAAACAAAACATAACAAAATACAAATAAACAAGTTAAATTATACAAAAAAATAATAACATAAAAAAATAAAAAGAAAAGCAAATAATATCAAAAGTAAACAATAAAACACAACGGAAGAGTTTGTCAAAATATACCAAAGCAACATAACAGTTATTTCTAAAACTTGAACATTTGAAATGTTACAATAACCCATAGATTTTTCCCTATACCCTTCAAATATTTTTCAATTTCAAAGTAGAGAATGTTTACATTAGTTTAAAAATAGAGAGTATTTATTTACTTCATACTGCCTACAACTTTAAAAAAGACGTGTACTTCAAGTTTATAGGACCTCAAGCTTATGCAACCTCAAGCTCATGCAACCTCAAGCTTAACAAACCTGAAGCTTATAGGACCTTAAGCTTTGTAACACAAATCGATCCTCATCTGCACCATGTGCATTCATTCTTTAATAAAATAACTAAATTTTTGTGATTTATTATATGACTACCATGAATGAATCAATTAAAATTGAACTTTTTGTATGTACTTTGCATTTGTTCTTTATTATTTAACAAAAATTTAACCAATTTTATTTTAAAGTAAATGTAGAACTTAACCAAATTTATCATAAAGTAAACGCAAACCTTTACAAAATTTGTCTCAAAGTAAATGTTGAAAAAAATGTGTAATAAACTACATTCATATGAGTACCCAAACAAAAGCATATCGTTTTGTTTATCATAGATTTAACATTAATTTACAATTAATTTTAGCACTTTTTATTTACATGGCTTCTTCAAATAATAATGATTGATATGTTCAGAATAATTTGTTTCCTTTTTAATTATGAATATGACATACATTATCTTGGTAGAGTTACAATTATTCTTTTATATTCAAGTTTAATCTAATTACACATTTCATATTATTTTTTGATGGTTTATAATTTATTTTGTTTTCTATCTCATCATAATTTTCACACAAAAGAATATAATCTTGTAAATGTTTTGGCTTGAAAAGCTTGGAGCCATGTCATTGTAACTATGGGTGTAAAAAAGTTCACAATGGTTGCAGACACCAGCTTCAATTACTTGACATGACACAAAACTTCAATTATTCGACACCATGTAGATGAGAATTAATACCGTAGTGATGCATTATTTTATTATTGTAGTGTGTGTGGTGGATACAAAAATAATTTACATTAACAATATAACGTCATCAATACAAAGATTGCAAAAAATCTGAAGTAAGTACAAACATACCTTCAACTTCCATCACCGAACCTAGTAGATATGAAATTGAATCTTCTCCAAATCCCCCAAAAGAAACTCAAGATCCGGTTGCGCCATAGACTTTATTAATTGGAGACTAGATAAGATTCAAGATGATCAAATTCCAATGAATATAGAATTCCACCGACGTCTCTATTTTCATAAATATTTATAAATAGACTCTAATCATAAATATTGTTGATATCGAGGAAAAAATTAATAAGAGTTTGGTATGATTTCACGTGCGCTCCCAAAATCATCGAGTAATGAAGTGAACGGAGATTAATTCTTAGTTCTTTATATAATAAAATTATGAAACTTTAACGAAAGTTAAGGTATCAAGCCAAAATGTTATAAATTATGTACATACAATTTTCCTCATATGCATATTTTTATGAACTCTTTCTTGAAAACGACAATAACATAATGTGTTGTTACAATAAACCACAAAGACTTTGTTTCGGTTGTTCCACATGCACCATGTGCTCAAAAATGAGAAAAAACATTTCATCACTTTATTATATATTTGTTGGGACCCAATTAAAATAGATGTATTAATCGATAACGCTTTGCCAATCAACTATGAGGCGCCACCGTACCAATTGGCTTAATAAAAAGCTTCATGATTACCTAGATTACATTAAAGATTTTAAAGACAGATCAAAAATAAGATATTAGAGTAACTTTTGGTATTTCACGAGCATTTCTGGCCGCTTTCAGCACAAGAAGGCATTCTTTCACCTATATGACTATCACAAATTTTCAAAAGGTGAATTCAAAGCGAAAGTCTTTTGACGTCTACTCTTTCCGAGCCATCGACTAATGACTCTTTTAAAAGCCATCGTATCGCTTTAAGTTGTCTCGACCGAGAGAAATCTCATGTTATTTCATTCCAGAACGGATTGATTTCTCTCATTCAATTCGCACACCACTAAACAATCCGCTTCTGTATTTATCAAGAAGCACATGTGCAGTTAGATCCCGATTCCACAACTGACAGCAGTAACTCGAGAATAGAAAGGAGCTGCAGAGAAATATGCAGTCATGACGACGACGTCACACACTCGAGGCTTAGATTGATACAATAAATGCTGAAAAGAACAAACGTTAAAATAAAGACATAGTATGAAACAAATTTATTACTTATGTGCACCAAATTTATGCTCCAAGTAAATGAGCTCTTTAGAAAAAGTATTCTGCGGAAAAAAATGGACACCGCCTGTAAGCTGGTGGAATACAATTAACCATTAATCATACGAGGAGTTTGACATTGTAGGCGGTTTAAAATTGCACGCTTGGCAATAACGTTCATCAGCCTTGCTCTTGATGCCATCTTTGCTGGTTGATTAGAAAAAGCTCAAGTACAGATTTTCTTGTTCAACATGCAACCAATCTTAGAGGTGACGAGTAGAAAGAGTGAGAGTGAGAGAGTTTTGAAACATGGGTAAAGTGGAGAGTTGGCGTACCAGCAAAGAGCTTCCAACGACCTTCAAAGCCGATGGTTTACACATCCGAGAGATCCATTCTTCTTTACCATACTGTTATTTTGTAGTTAATTTAAAATTATTTAAACTACAATTTCTAACATTGAGTTTGTCAAAAACTCCAAAAACTTCATTTGTTAAAGCTCAACATGCAGTCTCACGAATCAAATGTTTCTTACTTACTCTTTTGATACTTTTCATATTGGCACGTGGTTCATGTATTTTTTTCTTTTTAGTGATCCATGTGTGAAGATTTTTATGAACCTCTGTTCTAGATTCACAACCTAGAAGTACTTCAGAAATTGTCAAGTAATCAAAATGATTGAAAGAATAAAATTCTCGACAATTATAATTATTTTTGATAATTTATTTATTTTTTCCTTTTTTCCTAGGTAAGATTTCAATATGAGAATCATTTTCCACATTATTTAGACCAAAATCACTTTCTTCGATTTTAATTTGTTCAGTCGCATTTTCTAAAAAAAACAATTATTGATAATTTTTCAAGGTGTTATTGTCTAAATTAGAAGCTTCCATCAATGCATCTTTTTTTAAGAAATAGCTTGATAATATTATTTATGTGTTAAGAAATAATTAAAAATATCATTCTCTTACCAAACCATAGTTTGGGTTTCTCTATTTTCGAGATTAAGAAGCAATGCACCTAAGTAATACACCTAAGCGATTATTCCTTGCTTTTAATAAAGATTTGCATTTTTCAATAGACACCCTATTGTTTTTATAATTACAAAATAACAAGAAATTGGTTTTTTTGTGGGAAGGTTAAAACAAATCCTGATTTTCGATTGCATTTTGATATAATTTGTGTAGACGTCCAAATGACATTCTGCAACTACGGCTTTTAGCAAAGAAATTGCAATGGAAATGGTTTGCTTAAGCGTTTTGGATTTTCTGGTAAAAAAACACGATGATAACTTAAATCTGGATCGGAAGTAGTTTGGTGCAGAACATAGGTGAAGTCTTGTCAAGGGACCTTCGACTTCGACTTGACATCCTCCTGCTGCGCTTGAAGTCCAAATTCCATCATGGACAATTATGAGAAGATTGTTTTGTATGGTTGCTTCAGTAGCAGGGTTAGTAGCCAAGGATCTTGGGAGATCTCCATTGCTTGTGCAGGTGAAGAAGAAGAAGACATTTCTAACTGCAGTGCCAAGAGCGACAACACCCAAAACTCAAAAAATAAAATGAGCTAAGAGCACCGAGAAGATCTGAGAGCAACAAGAGCGAGCAACTGCGACAGTGAGAACGGCAGCAAGAGCAACAAGGAGCGATAAGCCGATAAGCGACCTAGTGGCCCTAAAATACGCGGTTTTTGACTCACGACCTGTATGTCTTTAAACCTGTCTGTGAACCCGCAGGTTCGCGTGCGCATTACGCACACGAAAGGCGCGTTAGTCAACATCCTAGAGCTTCTATCCAGTCGCGAGTCCGCGGAGGGGAAAAAGAACGTTGTGGCCGCTATCTTCAATTTACTGATCGTCGAAGATTATCGCAAAGTCGTTGGAATGCATCTACTGGCTATTATTGTCTTGTTCTTGCTTCTACACATCGCTCCTACTTACCGCAGCCGGAAAGACGCCATCAAGGTAAGACGAGACTATCATATTAGAGTTCTATACTTTTTCCACTTAAAAGATCAGGGTTACAAGCTTTCGTGTGCCTGGGTTTGTTCCAAAGTTCCTTGCACGACGCCAACAAACAGAGGGTGGTAGCGAATAGAGGAATGTAATTGATTGTGTCGAGAATGCTTCAAAGACGGAGCGCGCTAGTCGACAAATCGCTGTTAGTGCTTACGTTTGTGTCTTGTGCCACAACGATCACCTTGACCATCTTCAAAGTCTCTACTGCGTTTGTGGTCACCGCGCGGTTCCTAATTGAGGTACAAAAGGGAGCGTATCAATTTTTAGACTACATGATAGTGCATCCATTCCAAAGTACCCAAAAGACTTGTGAATTACTCGGAAAGAAGAAAGTGTTCAATCTTGTCAGTAACGATCTCTCAAATAGTTTTGATAGGGTTTTTACTTTAGCCTTGAAGGATTAGAAAGTAGGAATTCACAATGACTGCTTCTAAGCAAAGCCTTACAATGCACTGAGTGAAAGAGAGAAGACTGACAAAGATGCCGATTAGGGCTGCAGCTGTCTGTCGGCGTGTATTTTGGTTTTTTGACAAATGTGTGGGTGAAAACGAACGTTGGTTGACAAAGAATGCGTTGCATGACCTGGTGAATGCGTGGAATGCAACATCAGGACTGTTTCAGAATTGGCTGTGGGGTCGGACCGCTGCTAAGATCACTAGATCGACGTCTTGTGCCTGCAAGAGACTGTAATTTCCCTGTAAGCCCACCTCTTCTCATCATAAAGCTCCTCAATTTGTAACCATAGACAAGTTTGAGAAGATTGCAATGCATCAAAGAATGCATCAATTGAATATTGTGTATTAAATTATCCAATGATCAAAGTCTTATCGGTAATTGACCTAAACTTACAACAGTAAGTTATCAAAACATGTCATTCAGTACGTCATAGCACATGATATTAGTTTAAATGGGTACTCCCACCTCCTATTTCATAAGCTCATTGTCTCATTCTAATATTTGCATTAGAGAAATAGCACAGTTCCACTGATTTGTGCCATGTTCATGTTCAGAAGGAAGTTGGGTGACTATGGGATCAATGAAACTTTGTTTTTGTCAATCGGCCGGCTCAGGAATCTATTGTACTTGTAAGTAATTTCCTGATAAATGAAATAACTTTCGGTTCAAGTATGGTGAGATTTTATTACTTGCTCACCATTAGAACTCTTTGGTATTTGCAGGAGCTTGCAAAACAATTATGGATTGAGTGGACAAATTCCTTCTGAGATCGACAACTTCACCCGGTTGTATGCATTGTGAGTTACACACCTTGCCTGGAAGTTATGTACTTTCACAGGTCCTTGGTCTCGATTTATAAGTGAACCAAATATAGCCAATGGTTCAGATTCCAGTAAGCTAGCATATTGATATGAATTCAGTTTTTTTGTTTTGATGTGATTTTGATTTCCTGCAGTGAATTGAGCCGGAACTCGTTCGTGGGACCCCTCGTGACTTTTTCCAGAGAGTTCCAATGGCCAGTGCATTGTAAGTACTACAGTCTGGATTCATCTCTTTCATTTTAAAGCATGGTTTGTAGAGAATTTGCAATCTTATCTCACCTTGTTTCAAATATGTTGCTTAGGAACTTAAGACCGAATGAATTCTCTGGCATTCTTGATGGCGGTGTGCGAACATCTGGATATGTGAATGTGAATTTGATTGACAACAACATCATTGATGTGATCAACTTACCAAGCGCATTCATGAATCCAAAGTACATATTTTCAATTTTCTTTCCTTGACCACAACAAAGTCTTATATTGACCACAACAAAGTCTCTCATGCTTTACTTCTGATTTTTCACTTCTCTTGAATTTCAACATGTTTTACTTCACATCTCTTACTTAAGTTTTGATGTATTTTTTTCACTTCGTAGGACAGAAGGCTCTACAATTGGAGTGGCCAATTCGATACAACATCGCTCTAGGCATGGCCAAGAAACTTGCATATCTGCACTCTCAAGGTCCCACTCACCTTCCTCATGGTGACCTCAAAGCTAGCAACATTCTCTTGGACGGCAACATGGAGCCTAAGTGTCGGACCCTGTTTTTTCGATTTTTGGCCACTAAGTTCTAATGCGCATTAAGAATAAGTATAGAGTCTAGAATCCGACCTAAGTATGTGCTAGGCCGTATACTATAAGGCAATTACGTTTTTACAAATAAATGTTATAGTTAAAATCTAGTTTGTGATAATAAGGACGGATTTGCGAATCCGTACCCTGCTACCATACGGCTAGGACGTGCTGTCAGAGGCCGGAATGGGAGTTATTACGGCGGCTGAAGGACGGAGTGGCGAGGGATTTAATAATGACGAGAAATCCAGAAGGCGACTCCGTACGGAGATGGCAATGATGGTGGCGGGACAAGCCATGATGGTCGGATTTAATTCCGACTCCCTCTATAAAAGGCGACCCGTCCGCCCTTGTCGTCACCTGCCTCCTCGCTTTCTGCCCTTTTTGTCTTCTTGCACTCCTGCCTTCCGTCTTTCTCTTCCCGTCCCTTAGTTCCGATCCAGCCCACTGGCCGATCTCAGCCCGACCACTTTGTACTTTTTGTCGCACTTCTTTCCCATGGCAGGATCGGCGTCCGCTTCCGCTCAGGCGCAACAGGAGCTCAAGATCTCGATCAAGTTAGTACTCCCTTGCATTCCGATCGATGAGGACGAGTACATGATAACGGATACGGGCAAGAGGGACAAGGTAGGACGTATCGCAGCCTCGCCACTGAAGCGGCCGAAGCACGGGGTTAGTTCGCGGAGGAGGAGGTAGGACGTAATTAGAGGTCAGCAGTTAGAGGACGGCCAGGGTTAGGAGGCCGGGTTGGGATCCGGCCTAGGCCAATATAGTATCTTCTTTTTAGGAATGCGTGCCGCTTTTTGAGGAGTAGGCATTGTAGGCCGGTTCCGCAATCCAGTTAGGTTTCTAAGTCGTTGACTTAGAAGTACTTATAGGTGGAAATTTGGCCACCTAAAACATTCCTTGCTTAAGTGTTAATCAAACCTTCTTATGCGCATGTTCGGTGTGATCATTTCCCTGTGTCATTTTCAGTCGAGTGCTTGGAAAGTTTGATCTACTGTGTTTGGGTTATGAGTTGGAAGTTAGGAATCCAGATTCTTCGTTAGATTGTTTCTGTGGAGTTGAGGTCGGGTTGGGCGTATTCTTGAGTGCATGGTGTCTTGAACTGGTCTAGGTGTCTGAGAGAGGGAAACTGCTGGGGTAAACACTTTACGGTCTGGGAGGGTCTGGGAGTAGAGTGTGTGAGGCCGGATTCCAATCCGACCTCCAGCTGCCACAGACTTGGATTCCTCTGTAGTCTCAGAGGACGGATTTAGCGCAGTACGTGACCAGAATACGTGTAGACGTCTTCCAGCCGGATTCGGAGCTCTTAGAGTCTGTCATTGTAGTAAGTGTGATAGGGTAACCAGGACGGCCTGCGTGACCTGCTAGTTCGGACAGATAGGACGGATTAGTTGTGAGGACGTAATGTGTGCCTTAGTGTGTGTGTGTGTGTGAGAAGGGTCTAAGTGTGGAAGTTTCCGCCACGGTAAACATAAGGGAAAGAGTCTTTGTGCATCCCCTCTTGCAAAGGGATAGCCTTGCCATGCAAGGTTAAAATATAAGTTGGGACTAAAAACGTTTGTGGGTTGGGTTGTTCTAGCACTACTTGTCTTGGTCACTTCACGGAATCCCTGGAACGATACACGAGTCACCTAAACACGGGTTTTACACCAATAAACGTGTAAGGGAAGATAAAGTGAATACATGGCATCTGACACTAAGAGCCTAAGATTGTAGACTTTGAATTCGCCAAAATGTGCCAAAACTACGAACGCAAAGTGCTCTCTCGAATCGAGCAACAGAAATATCAATTCATATCAATATTATCTCTATCTTAAAAACCATTAATGAGTTTCGCATGTGTCTCTGCGGAGACTCAATGGTGTCAAATAAATGCTCTCGGAAGTTGTGCATTCATTAATAGTTATGAATCTCAAAAGAACTATTGATTTTAACTAACTCTCTTTTAGCTGATCATGCCGCTAAGTGGTATTATGATATCGAGGTATGAGTAAGAGTAGTATAACATTCTCGTATACTAGTTTTAATTGTATCACACATGTCATTATGGATATCTGGAAACACTCAATTTGTGCTTCGACGCTGTGCATCCTGATAAAGAAAACGGATTTTGCGTTTTTGCTTGTAGGGGCTACGTGGCTCTAGAATATGCTCGTTACGGTCAACTTATGTCGAAGACAAATGTCTTCAGCTTTGAAATCATCGCTCTTGAGCTTTCATCCGATCGAGGAAGCATGAACAAGAAGCTCCACGGTGAGGAACAATACCTTTTCTCTACGATAAGTCAAGCCCACCTTCCACAAGCTCTCGCCCGCTTCAAAATCTCAATTAATGCAAACCTTGTTTGAAATCATTAATTCTATGTTGACCTCGCACGATAGAGCATGTGTCAGGCATGGAATCTGTATGAGCAGAGAGGGGTGATGGATGTCATTTTAGAAGACTGTATAACGCACCTATGAATGAGTGATCTTAATCCAATACTCTTGTGTCCTAGGTTCTTGATTGGGCACAAACAATTGTTGATCGAGTAATTACAGAGCCAGTAATTGTTAGTTACTAAAGCAGTAGTCTAGACTTCGTGAATTACTCTAAGCCAGGTCACTGGATGAAATCTTATAGATGGAAGAAATCTGGTGGATGATTGAAGGAAATTAGGGTTGGGTGACTGGGGTGGCAGCTAGGTCGGTGGCTAGGATTTGGAAGAAGTTTGTGAGTAAGAGTTGATTCTCTCTCTTTTTTTGGAAGTTGGAGCTGAAACTAGGAGGTGTGTTTGAGTGTGTGTGTGTGTGTTGGATAGTGGAGAGAACTACTGCTTTAAATAGTTAAGGATGTCTACAGGGACTATAGAGTGGAATGCTACGGGCAACAATTATCTGTACTATCATAAGTTTTCAATAAAGTATGTCTAAATTCATGTATAAATTTTTGGAACATAATGCTAAGTTTTCTACTCTAGAGTACTGGAAGAATAGGGTTTGAAGGTGGTGTTGATAAGTAGTATTGTTGGAATTGTAGTAACATTGTGGTATCATATTACAGATTCTATCCACGCCAGTTTGAAGGTTAGTTCAGGACCAGTTTGAAGTCCAAGGCAGGACCAATTCAAAGTTTAGTCCAGTTTCTGGTTCAGTTCATGATAAGTCTGAAATCTAGGGCTAGAGCAGTTTTGAGTCTAAGACAGTTTCACGGTTAGGCGAGGACAAGTTTGTGATACAAGGCAAGACTAGCTTTGAGTCTAAGCTATTCTTAAATCCAGACGAGGACAAGTTTGGGATCCAAACGAGGACCGGTTTGGAGTCCAGGCCAGGACTAGTTCAAGGTCCAAACCAAGACCAGTTTGGGGTCCAGTTGGGAATCCAATTTGGGACCCAATTTTGGGACCAGTTGGAGGTCAGTACATAAGATAATTGAAGGGGTAGGAAGAATACCACTTTAACAGCAATGCCTATGTATGTTGAAGAGATTTTTGAGCTTTTGCACTGCCTTTAGTCTTCATTCAAGATGGGCTTGAGATTTTCAATTGATAGGACAAACATAGTTGAATTTGATATTGGATAGTAGAACTAGTCAATTGATAGATATAGACACATGTAGTGATATCAGTATTTAGGTAGACACCATAAGTTGCCTCAATGTGCTCTATTTTTATGAAATGAAAATTTGAATCTTTTGTACTACAAAAAACATGTCTTTTCTTCTAATCAATGCGGGGTTGTTTCTACTCATGAAAGTGCAAAATTTTCATGTTGAGATAAAAATTCATGAGGAGAAATACGACATTTTTCATGTAGAAACTCTATCCCACGTTAATAAATACTCAAGTTTTAAGGACAGCAAATATTCATGAAGAGAAATTGCTCATTTTTCATCTCAAAAATCATGAGAAAACGATGAGTCTCAATATAAATTTATGTGCTTTTCATGAGAAGAAACTTAGGTGAAATCAAATGAAATTCTTGTCATGAAAAGTCTCAAATTCCATGTCGTTCCTCATAAAAATGGTTCAATTACATGGGAACCACTTCCTCTATTCCAATTAAGATCTTGACTTTTCATGACGAGATGAGACTCCAAATATATGAGATATTCATGACATGAAGCGACCATTTTTCATGAGAAGAAAATCCCATGAAAAAGAGAGATTTTCATGTCATCTCCCCATGAAAATCCCATTTTTCATGGGTTACATTCTAGGTGTGACACGTATGAGGAGCGGAGAGAATGTAGAAGCACAGCACACACTGGCATTGAGTGAGATACTTGGCGAAGGGAGCACGGACGGCGAAGGGCAATGAAGAAGAGAAGTTTTCATGTAATTCGTCTTCGTGTGCTGATTACGGCTCTGCATGGAACGGGGGTGCTGCGACACTTGACTGGTAATTTCTGGAATGTCATGAGGCCATGCGAAACTCATCGTTCCTGGCGAGTACCTTGTGTAAAGAACTCGTAATCAAAGAGGGGTATGTCAACGATTGCTGGGAGCCAAGCAGGGGAAGCACTTTGGGGTTCCTTGCGGAACTCCTCGACATGCAGCAAGGAGATATCGATCCATGCCCATGAATAATTGGTGGCGCACCATAATAAAGTACTGTACTGTATTGCACAGTAGGTACTCCGCCGGCCCTGTTGTGCTACTTGATTCCCGTTGTCGACCTTTTCCAGCACGGCGATGGATCGGATGTTTGAGATGGGCTGCCATGTAGAGGAGATGGCATGGGGGGAAAGCAGAGGCAGTGTTATTTAATGGTGGAGGCGATGAATTTGTGGAGAGTGACGCAGCGGAGGCATATTTCTGGGATGGCAGGACGATGAACATGTGGGCGTGGAGGAGCATCGGAGGATTCAGGATGTGATGTAATTGCGTGGCCACATGTAACTCGAGCAGTAGTCGACTGGGGTAGTGCAGTGGTAAGGAAGGGCGGCAAGGAAGGAAGGAAGGTTTGTGTTGGGGGTGACAATGGTGAACAGGCAGTTGGATTTATCCCATATGGGCTGGAGGCGTCGCGGACGGGTAGGGGGTATATGAGGCCAGGAGTTCGGGGTGAGAAGCATACCTTTCTCGGCCTTTTGGCTAAGATCAAGTGTAGTATCTGTTCTTATCAGTTTAATATCTGATACGGGGATCATCGATCCCCATGATATTAATCTAATTTTTCTTGGGAGCGGGGCTATCCGGCAGCTTGCTGCCCGGCCCCGCGCGCGTCGCCTTGGTATTGCACTACCTCCTTGGCTGGCGCATCCCTCCTTCCCTCCCCACCAGGAGGGAAAACAACACAAACCCTAAACAGCAGTCCGCCGTGGGCGCCCTCAAACAATTCCTGCCTCGTGAAACTGTCCTCACATTGTTGGACTGCAGCTGTCCACCCCGTTGACGTTCGCAACCAAGGGGGTTCAAAGTTCTTAGGGCGGACGAGTCCCACCAGCAGTCCGGTGAGGAAAGATCATGTCGCTCTTCGTGCAATTTTTCTCTCAGCCGCAGCAGTGCAGTAGGGGTTTTCTTTCTCTGTGAGCCCTTTTCCCTCTTCACGGTAACTGATTGTTATTGCACTTCCGAATGAAGGGTGTAGCTGACAACTTCAGAAGATGAAGATGACCGGGCTGAATTCCGTTGCAAAAGCGATGTTGTTTCATACTCTTTCGGGGTGCTTTTGAACACTTTCAATCGTCAAGATTGGTGTTTCAAGAAGCCCAGGTTTCCACTCCAAAATCTATCAAACCTTTCCACCACCTCATCTGATCCCTCGAACCTTCACAAAGTCCACCTGAGATCATTACGGTTCAGATCAGTCGTTTGACATTCATTCACCCAATCACCCCTCCATGAAGTAAATTGGAATATGAAGAGTTGTTTTTGGTTGCTATAAACCAAATAAATTATTATGCCATCTTTAGCTATGTGAAACACTAAATTAACCCTCTAACGCCCAAGATGTCGAAAATTGACACTTTGGATGAGATTTTTGAAGAGACATATCTTCTTCATTTTGGACGAAATCAGTGGGGTTGGGTCCCAAACCAAGTCTTGTTTGTGTGGTAATGATTGGAGGTCCACACAATGAATTCCGAATAAATGGTGCGCATTTTAGTGATGTCAGCTCTTCTTTTGGAGTTTTCAAACATGGGGCATGTTATACTATTGTGAGGCTATTATGGAAAATCAAAAATAATTTTTCATGAATTTTCTTACACTCTCATGGTCTTGAGATGAAATAGAACAACTTTGTAGTTGGAAGTTTTTTGATCCAAATACTTTCGGTATTGGAATTTCAATGATGTTTATCCAATGAAAAATGTGAAAAAGGGATGATTTTTAGGGAGCTATATCTCCTTCATTCACCGTTGGAAATAACTTTGTTTTTTGGGGTACCTTTCAAATAGACTATAGTTTAATTGGTAAAAACTTTGATCCAATCGATGGTGTTTTGAAAACAAGGCAAGAATTTGAGCGCAAGGGGTGTAGATTTTGACCCTTGTTTCTTAAAGTTTGCAAATATCATGGCAGTTTTCACCCTTGCAAGGCTCTTATTTGAGCCAAGATTTGTTTTGATGAATCCTTTTTGTACAAGAGTGTTGTTGAAATGGGGTTGGACAACTTTGTAGTTGGTGAATTTTTCATTGCGGTATGTTTGTATATAACATGATACTTCAAAGTGAGAATTCTAAGATTTGTGAATTTTTTTGGTGCTAATATGTTAAGATCTCACAATGTCTGAGGCCTCATGAGTCCAAATTTGATCCACATGTTTCTAGGCTCTACACCCCCCTTGGGCATTAAAAGGTCAATCCCTAAAGTTTCAAAGCTCTATTTTCATGCTTTACCCTCAATAATTCCTTCTTTCAATGCAAGGCAAAATTTTATGGCAATTTTGAAGCATGTGACCGTATGGTCTTGTATCAAAGTTGTACAAGATCATGGACACCAAATCTTAGATACAAACTCCTCTCCATTGGAAGATCATAGGGTTCAAAGTTGGAAAAAGTTTGAAAAGATTTGTTGTGAAAAGAGAAAGCAATGTTTTAAGGGCCAAAATACGATTTTCGGAGGTATATTTTTGAATTGAGGCTCTTCACATTCTTCTTTCTAGGTGAGTTAGGAACATATGTATGCAATTTTTACTCTCATGCAAGTATGCAACTGTGAAACTTAAAGAAATGCTTGATTTGCCACATGAAAGTATTCTAAAATTGACATACAAAGGCCTCTTTTCAACAATTAACCCCTAAACGCCCAAGCCTGTTTTCAGCAGAAAAACACATTTCCACAGAAATCGTCATAGATGAAAATCAAGAGAAGCTATAAAGATCTCAACCGTACAAACTTGTAATAGACTTATAGAAGATCATGTGGACCAAAATTTGAGTCATGTGGCCTTATAGATCGGGAGATCGTAACATATTAATATCAAAAACAAACTGCAAAATCTCATCATTTTCACTTTCACGTGGAAATGCTACCAATATACCTATTCCAATGAAAAAATCACCAACTAGAAAGATGTTCACCTTCATCTTAATAAGTCCTTTACCCAACAAAAATTCATCAAAAAAATTTCTTGGCTCAAATAAAAGCCATGCAATGGTAAAAACTACCGAACATTTTACAAAGGAAAAATAGTCCCAAACTAGACCCTTTGCATTCAATTTCATGCCTTATCTTCAAAACATCTTCGATCTTCTTAAGGTTTCTACCACTTAGACTAGAATCTAAGTGGAGGTCATCCCAAAAAATTAAGTTGAAATCCAACGGTGGATATAGCTCCTCAAATATGAGCTATTTTCTCACTTTTTCTGTTGACAAAACATCATTGCAAATCCAATAGCAAAATCATTTGGATCAAAAAACTTTTCACTACAAAGTTGTTAAGAATCACCTTAAGATCATGATCATTTAAAAAAAAATCATGAAAAACTATTTTTTATTTCACATAATTGGCTTGCAATGGTAATACATGCCCCATGCTTGGAAACCCAAAAACAAGAGTTGTCTTCACTAAAGTGCATTCCATTAATTCATACTTTATTGTATGGGCTTGAAAACTCTACAACACAAACTAGACTTGATTTGGAACCTAATGCAAGTGATTTCATCCAAAACGGACCTCGAATGAAGAAGATAGGGCTCTTCAAAGTTTCTGATGTACATCCAAAATGTCGTTTTTCGACATCGTGGGCGTTTAAGGGTTAAAAGGCTTGTAAAAAGTAATTGGATTGAAAATTCAAATGGTCAGATAATGCCTTACTACCATTTCTATTTATACAAATAACAAAACTTGGGGAGGGAAAAAAAAAAAAAAAAAAAAAAAAAAAAAAAAAAAAAAAAATTCCCTATTTTAGTGAACTTTTGAAGTTTCTATGATCATGATATCTTCTAAAGTATGAGGAACTTTGAATCATGAGATGATTTTTTGGAAAGGAATGGAGAAACTCTACAATGTGCAAAAGGCTTCATATTCATGCAAACTAAAAATGCGGAACTTTATCACACCATGATAATAATACAAAAGTCCTTGAAGCTCAAAAGCTCCAAAGTTTAGAAGTTACTCCAAAAGGCATGCTTGGGTGGGAGTTGAGTAGGAGTATGATAGCAAGGCTTTGGAGGGAGATTTTGCTTGGGTGGGAGTTGAGTAGGAGTATGACTAGCAAGGCTTTGGAGAGAGCTTTGGAGATTTTGCCTCCCTTTGACGGATTACCAAACATCTGTTGAGCACAATGTAGCTAGCTAGTCTTGCTTCTTGAGCCAATCCATAGAAAATGCTTTAAAATGTTATAATCTAATTTTAGCCTTTTTTTTGTTTTCAATGTCATAGATGGAAATGAGAGTAAGTCCATCCAAGGGAAATTTTGAAAGGTTACAATTGATATACAATACTCTAAGTTAGTATTAATAAGAGCATCTTCAATGCATCTTTTGTAAATGCCCCTAACACGGTCTTGAATTGTCGCTCTAAATGAATGCCTCAAAGTTTAACGGCTCCATATATTACGCCTCCATCTCCCTACATCTGACTCCTTTTAGAGCCCTGAGAGGTGGAGTCAAAGACAACTTTTTGTAGAAGAGCATGAGTTGACAAATCATGGCAAGAGTTGAGGCAGAGATAGTGAAGATTTTCCTTAATATCATATCTAATAATTGCCATGTCATTTTCATTCTAATAATTGCCATGTCACTTTCATTCTAATAATTGCCATGTCACTTTCATTCTAATAATTGCCATGTCACTTTCATTCGCATTTGAGGGCGCAAAGATACACAACCTACTCTAATATCTCATGTCATTTGTATTAGGCTTGCTATCATCCAAAGTGTCAATTTTCGACATCTTGGGCGTTAGAGGGTTAATTTAGTGTTTCACATAGCTAAAGATGGCATAATAATTTATTTGGTTTATAGCAACCAAAAACAACTCTTCATATTCCAATTTACTTCATGGAGGGGTGATTGGGTGAATGAATGTCAAACGACTGATCTGAACCGTAATGATCTCAGGTGGACTTTGTGAAGGTTCGAGGGATCAGATGAGGTGGTGGAAAGGTTTGATAGATTTTGGAGTGGAAACCTGGGCTTCTTGAAACACCAATCTTGACGATTGAAAGTGTTCAAAAGCACCCCGAAAGAGTATGAAACAACATCGCTTTTGCAACGGAATTCAGCCCGGTCATCTTCATCTTCTGAAGTTGTCAGCTACACCCTTCATTCGGAAGTGCAATAACAATCAGTTACCGTGAAGAGGGAAAAGGGCTCACAGAGAAAGAAAACCCTACTGCACTGCTGCGGCTGAGAGAAAAATTGCACGAAGAGCGACATGATCTTTCCTCACCGGACTGCTGGTGGGACTCGTCCGCCCTAAGAACTTTGAACCCCTTGGTTGCGAACGTCAACGGGGTGGACAGCTGCAGTCCAACAATGTGAGGACAGTTTCACGAGGCAGGAATTGTTTGAGGGCGCCCACGGCGGACTGCTGTTTAGGGTTTGTGTTGTTTTCCCTCCTGGTGGGGAGGGAAGGAGGGATGCGCCAGCCAAGGAGGTAGTGCAATACCAAGGCGACGCGCGCGGGGCCGGGCAGCAAGCTGCCGGATAGCCCCGCTCCCAAGAAAAATTAGATTAATATCATGGGGATCGATGATCCCCGTATCAGATATTAAACTGATAAGAACAGATACTACACTTGATCTTAGCCAAAAGGCCGAGAAAGGTATGCTTCTCACCCCGAACTCCTGGCCTCATATACCCCCTACCCGTCCGCGACGCCTCCAGCCCATATGGGATAAATCCAACTGCCTGTTCACCATTGTCACCCCCAACACAAACCTTCCTTCCTTCCTTGCCGCCCTTCCTTACCACTGCACTACCCCAGTCGACTACTGCTCGAGTTACATGTGGCCACGCAATTACATCACATCCTGAATCCTCCGATGCTCCTCCACGCCCACATGTTCATCGTCCTGCCATCCCAGAAATATGCCTCCGCTGCGTCACTCTCCACAAATTCATCGCCTCCACCATTAAATAACACTGCCTCTGCTTTCCCCCCATGCCATCTCCTCTACATGGCAGCCCATCTCAAACATCCGATCCATCGCCGTGCTGGAAAAGGTCGACAACGGGAATCAAGTAGCACAACAGGGCCGGCGGAGTACCTACTGTGCAATACAGTACAGTACTTTATTATGGTGCGCCACCAATTATTCATGGGCATGGATCGATATCTCCTTGCTGCATGTCGAGGAGTTCCGCAAGGAACCCCAAAGTGCTTCCCCTGCTTGGCTCCCAGCAATCGTTGACATACCCCTCTTTGATTACGAGTTCTTTACACAAGGTACTCGCCAGGAACGATGAGTTTCGCATGGCCTCATGACATTCCAGAAATTACCAGTCAAGTGTCGCAGCACCCCCGTTCCATGCAGAGCCGTAATCAGCACACGAAGACGAATTACATGAAAACTTCTCTTCTTCATTGCCCTTCGCCGTCCGTGCTCCCTTCGCCAAGTATCTCACTCAATGCCAGTGTGTGCTGTGCTTCTACATTCTCTCCGCTCCTCATACGTGTGAATGGTGTACTCTGGAGAATTTGCCTCCCATTTCGAAGAGAAACTCGCATTCCGCACATGTTGTGGTAATTTGTATATGTGTGCCTTAGGAAGTATAAAATTGTTGTATTATCCCTCCGACGATAAATGTCTCTCCTGACTAGACTTTTACTCTTGTTCCATCTCTTGTTTGGAGCCAGCTGGTAGGACATTGCTTTGTCAAGTGTGAATCTGTGGGTTCTCTATCCAACCCGGCCAGTCTTCAACTGCGCCTGACATTTGCAACTGGAAGCTAGCACCTTGTCGGGAGCAACTGTGAGGAGCAAAACCCGTGATGCTCTTGTGTACTCACAGTCAGAGGTCATGCTGGAATGATATAGACTCTCCTGAACCTTTATACAACCCCAGGACACAAATTAGTTGTATTAAAGAAGCCACAGTCTCAACGTAGCCTGTAACGATGCATGCGTATATGCACAAAATGATAAGGATGGAATTAATCAAACAGAATAGTCGTACCGTGCATGGTGTAGCAAGCTCTTGGTGATGTGGACTAAGTCGATTATTATTGACTGCATGATCGTGTGGTCAGAGGAGTTTCGAACGCTGAGAAACAAACAATTGCAAAGTCTGTTGCTCTTGATTCGTACGAAAATGAGCTTCTTTTTCCACATGGGAGTATGATCTACCCCGCTCCCAAGTCTTTCAAGTCACGAAAACAGGCATTTCATTCTCACAGCAAGCGGGAAGCCAAGGATCTTCTACATACCTTGGCCAAGCTCAACGTTGAGTGCGAGTGTCGCTAGTCTAGGAACCCATGCTTGCCAAGATAACGAGAAGCAGATACGGCCTAAAGCCTGATGTAATCAGACTCTTGATTCAGGCTGGTGTCACATGATGTGGAGTTAATCTTGTGTTGTTGCTTTAGTGAAACGTCTTCCATAGCGTAGTTTACCCCCACGAGTTTTCCGCACGTTCCCAGCTCCATGCATCCAGTGTTGAAGGCGCGAAGGCGACTGGCAGCAACTCCAACGTACATACTGAGTTTTCAACGAGCAATTCCACGTTTCCGACATGGCTTGAATGTACTTGAGATGGCTTCTCATTTTTTTAACAAGCTGGACAGCTCCGAATTGCTTAATATGGCAACCTGTTCGGTTGCGCTGTGCACACTCAATGGAAAGGTTCTGGAACAAGCATATAAGATCATCTTCCAGTCGGCCAAGATCGTGCACCCAATCGATATGTGAGGATGGGAGAGTGTTCGGTTTTCCGCTTCCGCTGTAGGGGAGTAGTACCACATTGTAAGCAAAAGCCCGTCATGAAGAAGCCAGAATTCAGCAGACTACCAGTGAAGCCGCTGCTCGTTAGTTTCATCATGGGCATGTTCTCAGTAACAGTAGGACAATTTTCATTCACAAAGACAATCACCTCAGAAAAAGGGTCTTCAGTACCTGCGCTTTTCGTCTTCGGAGATTCCCTCGCAGATCCTGGAAATAACAACCACCTCATGTCCCTCGCCAAAGCGAACCATCCACCTTATGGACGCCAGTTCGACACTCACACGGCCACCGGACGGTTCACGAATGGACGAACTACTATGGATTTCTTGGGTGAGTGGACATCAAAAACTGGTCACTTAATTAGTCCGTTTTAAGCTCCGTAGATATGTTCTAAGACGTTGAACTTGCAGCGGCCGAGCTGGGATTGCCACTAACGCCACCGTTTATGGATCCTGCAACAAAGGGAAGCAGAATACTACAAGGAGTGAACTATGCGTCTGCTGGATCAGGCATTCTCAACTCTACCGGCATGTACTTTGTGAGCGTGGAGGAATCTCCGTATACTCCAATCGTGATGGCCACTCGCAATTGTAGATTCAGAGAATAGGAATTCATAACATGGTGTTGTTGTGATCGACAGGGAGAGCTCATCACGATGTGGAAGCAGCTCGAACACTTTCAAGATCAGACGCAGCCCGAAGTTATTGAAAAACTGGGCGAGGAGGAAGAGCAAGGAGCTGTTTAGCAAGGCGATCTACTACATAATAACTGGGAGCAACGACTTCCTCAATGGTTACTACTTCCTCATCCCCACTTCTCCACGAGGTATAACGATCAATGATTTCGTACAGCTGCTTGTGAACACCGCGTCTCAACAATTAAAGGTAAAACTCACTACACATCATTCCTACACGAAATAGCTTACCTTCGTCGTCAGTAAGAAAATCAGCTGATGAAATTCCTGATCTTGTGTGTGCAAGGCTTTGTATGCGTTGGGCGCTCGTAAAATAGGAGTGGCCGGACTAGCGCCATTGGGATGCTGTCCATCGCAAATCACCAAGTACAATCTGACGTCTGGAGATTGCGTTGGGTTCCTGAACGATGTGAGCAAGCAATACAACAGTGCTCTCAAGAAGGCATTGACAGAATTACGAGTGGAGCTCAAGGATATTCACCTTGTGTACAGTAATCTGTATGACCCAATCTTGGATGCCATCAATAATCCAGCAAAGTATGGTAAGTTGTTCGAACATGGACCTGTTATGTGGTTTGAAGACACGAGATATGATGAGGATTCGGTTGTCTTGCATTCAGGATTTAACTTCACACACACTGCCTGTTGTGGAGTGGGCAAATTAAACGGCAAGTTCCTCTGCATGGCCTTCTCGCGTCCTTGCGGTGGTCCAGAGCGCCACATCTTCTTTAATTACTACCACCCGACGGACACTATGTACAATCTCTTCTTCAAGAGTGTCTACTTCAATGGACCGTCTTTCAGCGAGCCTTACAGCGGCCAGTACTTGGCCAGTATATAATCTTGTCAAACAGGCAGACTACAAGCTGACTCTAATTATCTCTGTAAATCAAAGCCCAGTGAGTAGCAGCTTTTCACGGACAACACATATGCACTCTTGCATTGGTTGAGTATGTAGCAGGTGATATCTCATTCAAATAGCGGGTCGCAGCAGCCCCTACACATGATTTTAGATGATAGAAGAGCTTCAGATTCTGCAGCTACATCCGGTTCATCTCCTAAATGGGATCATCATCAATGCAAACTGCTGCGGCACAACAAACCATCAAGCTCATTCGAGGGTTGCAACATCATAGACGGAAAGCTACCTCTAGTGCCTGAAAAACAGAATTGGGACGTGGCCAAAAAACTTATCGAAGATTTAGACTCACTCAGTAAACCAAAGTAGCGATGACTCGCATGTATCTGGCCATTCAAAGTCAGCCATATCACGCCTGAGACATTAGGCAAAAGGATGTACAGCCATTGTTGCAAGTCCAATGTCAGAACGATTCTCACAGAGACACTCTATTTGCAGATCTCAATCGAATTCGTCCACCAATATCAGAATTCTCTGTAGAATAACGCAACAGCTTCTTGATTTAGGGTTATGTCCCCTCTTTGATCTAGCAGGCCTACAGTTTCACCATTTTTTAGAGTATGAGGAGCTATGACTTTTCAAGTTTCAAAAGGGATACCATCGTTAAGAGCTAAATCTCTGTTAGCAAATTTCTCGAAACTCTAAGCATGCAACGACTCAGTAATCAACCGAGTCCTTCTGTGATCGTTGTCCAAGCAGAAATTTGACAATGCTGGAGAAATCGTTCACAACCAGCAAGCAGCCACTGAAACTCTAGTTTGGGAGAATGAGTGACGCTGTTTACCAGGCCCGCGTGAGTGAGAGGCACTTTGTCCACAGACCGATCGAAGCTGTGAAGCATTCCCCTTCGAACATAATGCTCACAAATGATTGGATTCATACTGAATGTAAGAGTATTGGTAATGGACGAATACAGAACAGGATCTCACTCGATTCAGAAAAAAATGTAGTGCAATCTCTATCTCAGTGTGCGAATTTGGTTTCCCATGAGATTGCGCTCGTTTGCTGGTTTGAGGAATCAGAGACGCAAGATGCGATGGAAGCGGGAAGGTAACTGGGAATCGGCTTAAGTTTAGCGAGCATCCCCAACGGTGGCACGCTACCTGGAGCTTCAACGCTGTTTCGCTAACATTCTGAACTTATTCCCAGAAGTTAAAGTCCAGTTGTATGGGTAACTTTTTGATTAAAAAAAGAGGACTTTAGACACATTATGTGATTATGTGTCATTTGTAAAAAGTCTAAAAAAAACTTATGGAAACTCCTTGATGAGTTTTTAGACTAACAACAAATAATTTGGATGAAAATCATTGATGTACAAGTCCTGAGAGTTATTTGCTCTATCTGGCACAAAAACTAAAAATAAATAAAATGAGTGAATACATGATCAACCCCTACATGTTCTCCGAAACTGCAAAGCCCAAAAAACTTTTCAGTAAACTTTGAAAGTTATAATCTCACAGTTGATAAAGATTCAACAATTGAATTTTACTTTGAACCGGCGTAAATAGTAAGGTTTAACCCCTAAAGGCCCACGGCCGCCGATTCGGCTTTTACGGTCAAGGCCAAAAAAAATTTACAGTCAACTTCAAATGTTATGATCTCACATCCAGTGATGATCCAACGGTTGAAAATTTTCACACTACTACCTATGGTAGTCTACTTCAAGATCCTACGGTTGAAGTTATCAAAAATTTCCAAAAATATTGGACGTACCCGCATTAGTACATAGTGGTCAGTGTTGGGATTTCAAGCTCCCAAAACATCATGGGCCTTTAGGGGTTAAGATATTATACTTGACGATAGAAAAAGTGAATTAAATCAAATCATACCTCAATTTATACAAGGTGGTGAAAAATCGGAGTTTTTGATTTTGGATGTCCAAAAAACATCTGGACCTTTGGGAGATAAATCAAAGCTTTTGGTTTTCGATTTCCAAGATGTTGTGAATCCAAGTGCAAAACCTCCTTTTATAATCTTATAGCCCACTTGGGAGATCGTAAGGGAATTCTCAATGGATTGACTAAAGGATTAGTTCAATATAACTAGGGTGGAAGGGTTGCTAAATATATTAGCCTTTTGAATGTACACTTTTTTCCAATGAATTGGTAAATTGACCATATAATGGCATTCCCAACGCACGAGCTATAAGGGTAGCTAAATGTAATTAGGGAGGAGGGGTTGCTAAATATAGCACCCCTTCGAATTCATACCCTTTCTGAACATACTAGCTAATTGACCTTTCTATATTATTTTTTAACTAGATCATGACAAAAATTTGAAAGGTAATTTAATTCATAAATTCAAAAGCTCAAAAGCCCAAAAGTTTTGAGGTTTTCCAATAGGCGCCATGAAATTTCTCAAAAGTCAAGTTTACTTGAATTAACCGACTCGTTTGAGTGGAAATTGGATGGGTAAGGGCACTTCCTTTGGCAATGGAGCGTTTTTGTGGCCATCACCCAATTCCAGGTCGTATAACTAGTCCGTTGAGAAAGGAAAATAACCTATTTCTTCGTTGAAAATGCCCTTTTATCACATAACAAAAATTCTAAAATACTTGAAGCTAAAGGTCCAAAAGCTTTCATCTAGCCTAGACTTCATCATATAATAGGCTAGATGAAGTCTTCCAAAATTCAAGTTAACTCGAAGTAAATGACGTATTTGAGTGAAAGTTGAATGGGTAGTAAGGGTTGTGATAGGTCACTACCTTGAGTGGGTCTCTCGTGCAAGTCGCCAAAGGTGGCAGGTCTGTCCATTGGGAGAGGAAAATGACCTTTGTTATGAATGTCTTGCCCTTGAGCCAATCCATTGGGAATGCCCTAAGATACCCTAGTGAAAAACGTGGATGACAAGCTAATCAGGAGGTCATTACACCAATGGGCATGCGGTGCACGGTACAGTACCGGCAGGGGTAGCAATCTCCAATAATCTCTCAGACGAGGCTTAAGCCAGCGCGTGGCAGTAAGCCAGTCTGTGACTGGCACCCCCGCTCTCGTACCCGGTCAAAGGCACACTCCTCGTGCTCACGCGCCGGTGGATCCCCCTCCATCCCCCTCTCGCACGCGATCCCAGCATCCCCACATTCCCCGCATTGCACCCAGATTCCCCTTTCCATCAATCCCAAATCGCCAATTCCTCCCACGCAGGCTCTGAACATGGCATCACCAGGGGTTTCCGATGGCGAGATGGGTGCTCTGTGATCCGCGATGGCTGCTGCTACTGCTGCTGCGACCATGGGTGCTCGGGTGGAGGCAGGGATTGGGGCGGAGCCAGGGGTGGGGGTGGGGGCGGGGCCCGAGCGGGTGGAGAGCGAGGAGGAGCGGGAAATTCGTATCCGGGGCTTGTTCGATTCCTTCGACAGCAGCAAGGTGGGGTACCTAGAAAGCGCGCAGATCGAGTCCGGGTTGCAGTCACTATCATTCCCGTTCCAGAAAAAGTATGCTGTGGAGATGGTGGAGGCCTGCGACGCCAATCGCGACGGCCGCATTGACTATGCCGAGTTCCGACGCTACATGGATGCGAAGGAGCTGGAGCTTCTCAAGCTTTTCGAGGACATCGATGTATCGCAGGATGGAGCGCTTCAGCCCGAGGAGCTTTATCAGGCCCTGCAAAATTCAGGTCCCGAAATTCCCTTTTCCTTCCCTCAACCCTTAGGTTTGAATCTTTTGAGAATAATGCATCAGCTTTAATTCCCTGTCCACTCCAGACTCTCATTGTTGCACACACTCACAATTCTCAACAGCTCTTCTTATGTTGCAGCCGTCACTCATCCATCATATTTAGATTACTCATCTTCATTCTTTTCCAGAAACTCATCTTCCTTTGAGGTTCTTGGTTCCTGAATTTGTTGGATGTAGTCATAAACATAAGTTATAGTGAACCTTTTCTTCGTTCGTAAGGCAATGGCTTCAGATTCAGCATCAAACTTTGCATTATATCATCTTTCGGGTATGAATGTAATCAAGGCAGTAAATCTTCATATTGATCGCTTTTTAATCACGTCGAAAGTGGAGCCCTAATCACCCTTCACTGCGAATGTGTATGAGAGCCACAGAATCCTTCACCTCTCCCGCCTCTTTCATCATAGTAATGGTAATCAATCGAATTGAATCGAACATCAATTCCTGCATTGTACCACAATTGGTGTACGCTCATTGTCAAGTTCTACATGCCAGAAATTAGAACATCAACTGGATCGCATGTACGATGATCACTGTTGTGAAGGGTCGTTTGCGAAGGGCAGGAAGTAGGAAGCATTCTAATGACTTGGAAATGGATGAATTCGCATGGTCGACAGGGGTGCAATTAGGGGAGCAAGAACTAGATGCATTTGTACAATACATCGACCGGGACAAGAACGGGAAGATAACGTTCGGGGAATGGCGAGACTTTCTGCTGCTGTATCCGCGGGAGGCCACATTGCCGAGTATCTACCAGTACTGGGAGAAGGTATCGCTGGTGGACATCGGAGAGCAGGCCGTCATTCCCGAGGGCATCGGCGAGCACCACCAGATGCGCTACCTGCTGGCAGGTGCCATGGCGGGGGCCGTCAGCCGCACCGCCACGGCGCCCCTGGACCGGCTCAAGGTCATGCTGGCCGTGCAGACGCACACCGCCACTGCCACCGGCATCATGCACGGGCTCAAGCACATCTACAAGCACAACGGCGTGGCGGGTTTCTTCCGGGGAAATGGTTTGAACGTTCTCAAAATCTCCCCGGAGTCGGCCATCAAGTTCTATTGCTATGAAGTCCTGAAGAAAGTCGTAATTGGCGATGGAAAGCATGGCGAGATTGGAACCAGCGGTCGCTTAGTTGCTGGGGGTGCCGCAGGTGCATTGCTCATTCTTGTATGGCCATGAAACCAAATTTCTAGTTGCAAGCAATCAGAAGTCTACTCTTTGTAAAGCTAGGTCTTAGCTCTTCCTAAGTCAATATACGTCTGGTATTTCATTCTTATGGTTTCAATAGTCAAAGCATTCTAGTTCTTTTTTTACAGAATCATCATCTTGATGTGTTTCATGGTAGGTATTTGAAACTCGTCCCACGGGTATAGCCAACTAGTGTCAGTAAGGCTGAGGTCACTGTTTGGCGAGATCTTGTTTGAGATTGTTCGGTTTAGGAATTGTCAAGAGGAAGATAGAGTACAAGATATTTGCAGTGCAAAGAGATGAGTTCCTGCCATGAGGCTGATGCGGTGTTTTCATGGGGAAATGGATGATCAGGTGCAATAGCGCAGGCGCTCATCTACCCCATCGACTTGGTGAAGACGCGTCTGCAGTGTCACAGTGAGCCTGGAAGAGCGCCGCCTCTGGCCAAGTTCACACGTGACATCGTCGTCAACGAAGGTCCAAGAGCTTTGTTTCGAGGCTTGTTACCATCCCTCTTGGGCATCATTCCTTATGCTGGCATCGACTTGGCTACTTACGAAACTCTGAAAATCAAGTCTCGCCAATTTCTGCCACCTGATACTGGTATGACCCCTCCCTTGCATTCTCTTTTTATCTCATTCACCCAATGGTGGAAATAACTCTGCAACTCAACACACTGGCATGAAGTAACTTTGCTTGAAAATCAGAGTCGTTTCAACTGCTTCTATACCAAGCCTGTCAGTAGCATTGCTGAATACATGTGCACTTGGGTGGGTGATGTTTATGGTGATGTAACTATTGTAGAAGTGGCTAGAATGACTTAGACGATATGTTCACAAGCTCATACCATCGTTTCTAAATAGCTTCAATTCCATTTTGGAATAAATTAGCTCATTAGCAGGAGAGAGTAAGTTCAACATTTCAATGCCCGAACTTTACGAGCGGCCGTTTGAATATCCACAGGTGTGAATATAAAATCATGTCAGAACTCGGTCCAATCGTAGTCAGCATTGAACTGACTGTTCTAACTAGCATTTAGTCCGACGAATTCAACGTAGCAAGTGTCAACAGACTTGATTTTTATGGAAAGAGTCGTAACAGATCATTGAAGGAGGCATTTATGAATGTGGTTGCAGAGCCAGGACCTTTTTTGCATCTTGCTTGTGGCACTTTCTCTGGAGCTTTGGGAGCCACGTGTGTATACCCTCTCCAACTCATTCGTACCAGGTACTGTACTGTACCAGGTCAACATGGAGTTCGAGAATCGATGAAGCTTTTGTTGTGAGGTTGGGATAGTTTTTTGACCGGGTGAATGTGTGTCAACAGATTGCAGGCACAAGCTCTCACTTCAGTTGACAGGTACACAGGCATGACGGATGCATTTCGGCGCACGTATCGACACGAAGGCATGCGTGGATTTTACAAAGGCTGGCTGCCCAACATGCTCAAGGTGGTGCCATCTGCCAGTATCACCTACCTTGTGTACGAGGACATGAAGATTCGTCTCTCGCTCAAGTAAACTGAGCCATCTTGTTGTAGAGTATTATTATGAATTTGCTCTCCCAGCCTGCTTCCTTCCACAAGCAAGCAAGAGGAAGATGATTCTTTCGAGTGTGCTGCTCCAGGTCAAGACGCTCGTGTACACAACGTGAATGCTCATCTGAGTCACCAATCCTCATTAAAATTAGGTTTCTCTCTTTCAGAATTGGCTGAGGGAGTCGGTCCAGTAGGTATATTCACCTCGGTGAAAAGGCAGGAATTCCCAACAATTTATTCTGGTTGTATTTATGCTAAATTTGGAACTGGAAACTGCATTGCAATTTGTACGTGTGGTGCCATGTCTAAATAATGAGATGCGTCATAGTGGTACCCATATCATGCCCCTTGCTCTAGAGGTTTTCCTTTCTGTTGCATATGGGATGAGAGGCACAAGCTCGTTGAGGGAAATTACAACTAATGTTTTGTCTGTAGGTGCTTGTTTGTTTATGTAGCTTGTCTTCATGTTTGTAGAGTTCACTATTTTAACCCTACTTCATTTCTAGAGTATTTTAGCTCTATCTCTTGTTCCCGTTGCATTGGGCATTATGTGATATGGATGCTTGCACTTATACAGTTTTAGTTTTTCATCAAAATTGGAGATGTGATTGTTTCCTGCATCATTAAGATGTTGCCTACTACTTAGATGCTTGTTTCCTACTACTCAAGTTTTCACAAATGATTACTCCCTCAAGTATTGTGATTCTCAAATCACTTTGGAGTTCAAAAATGAAAAGATGGAGCACTTCTTGAACTTCTACATTTGTAATACTCTATTGCAAGAATATAGTAAACAATCTCATCATGGAACTTCTCCCAACATTGTTCTCTATTGTTTGCCTCACAACAAACACTTCACACTTCAAATGGATTCTATTAAAGTCAATACAATCATTGAGCCTAATGTGAGAAGCCTGCTTCTTAACAGAGAAGGTTCAATAACGAAGCTCTAGCAATCTTTGCTTAGAGTTATATAATAGCTTCCCAATTTAACAAGACCAAGAGCAAACATTACAAGGTGCCTCATTTTAGAAACACCTATAAATCTACCTTCACAACTTCGTAACTAATCGTAAAAAAGTCCAAAAACGATGATTCCACTTGCCCTATTCTTTCTACTTCCTTTCCCCCTCCATGAAAATTTACTTGCACTATGAACTACACTATAAATTTCCCATCATGAAAATTTAGCCATCATTGAGCACATCCAAAGCTACAACCTACAACTCTAAAAATGAACTATCTCTTTTCTTCTTTGCGCTTGATTATCACAAATTTTATGTCAAAAAAATGACTCCCTTCATGCCAATAATTTGCACATCTCTCCATCTCGTTCCACTAGTTCCACTCAACCACTCACAAATATCATTGAGTTTTGTTTAGTAAGAGCCAACCAATAGCAAGAGAGAAGTGTGTTCCGCACCTCTGATAAGAATTTCTCAATGGAATGTGGAAGATTTCAAACTTATTCTTGCCTTGTACTGATACTTTTTTCCATTTTCTTCCGACAAGACCCATAACAAAACCTTTTTCACCCACTCACTCGCTTTTCATCATGAGGAAAACAGTGTTGTGCTTCACCTTTCTTTTATAATCAATTGATTTGGGGTTCCTTCAAAAAGATGGAAACAATGTGATGCAAGTTGAAAAGTGGTGCGGATAGCCAAGCACAAGAATCTAGTACTGAGCATATTCGGCCAGAATATATCATTTCATTCGCCACCTGAGTGGCAGAATATTCTGGCTTCCGATGTATCGTTCCTATCGATCGAACTTGCTGAGGCATGGAGCTCATCTCAATAATGCAACAATTGCTAAGGTAGAGGCACCTATAACCGACCACTTAAGGATTTTAGCACATGATATTAAGGTATATTTTTATTTTTATTTTTTAAAATTTTCATGTGTGCAAACATAAGGTTCTCGTTGAATGCAAAAAGTTTCGTGATTTTATTTGCATTATTCAAATAGTTATAATTGTTTAAAGTGAAAAGTTGCTTGGAACCTAAAGTAGATCACATGCTCAAATATACAAATGAGGTACATCTGTTCTTTCAAAATCTAGGAATGGGGCTTGATCGGGTATTGGTTGCCGGTTGGGAATGGGTGCCTCTACCTTACTTATACATATTTTTATTTTATGGTAAGTGGCTGAGAGACCGCTCAATTTTCACTTTGTTTAGCTCAATGAGAAGTGTGGCTAATTTTGATAGATGTACAAAGTCTTTAGGAGGATGGACCAAATGGAATCATTAATTTTGGATGAGAATTGTATTAGTTACAAATTTTGGAAGTGGAACCCATAGGTGTACCCAAAACCGTTCACCATGAGTACATCAAAACTTGAAGTTTTAAGCTAGAATGTACCTCTGCTTGAATAGGCTTAGTGATGAGCGGTTTGTTGTGTTGTGTGGGTTTTGAGCGATCTACCATGTGCTTGCTCAAGCAGGGCATTAAAACTTGCTCTGTTTTATTCAAGTTGCACTAAAATGCACCACTACTCACCTACTTTGTTTGGTATCTTTCTCGTGCGGATGTATGTGTGTTGTACCACAACTTTGTGTAGAGTAGAAAGAAGACACTTTGGCTGGCGACGTGAAAGAGGTGAGTCTTTCATTTAGGTCAAAAAAAAATAAAACAATAATAAATAAATGTGGGAGGGACGCTCCTAATACTAAATGGTCTGCTATAAGATTGGACAATAGAAACCTATTTAGCTTACCTTCATTTTTATTTTTGATACCTTTTTTTTTTTAATTTAGTTTTTTTTGGCTATAATAGATTGGGACCGTTCAAGTATGAAATATTAATAAGTATTTAATCATGCAAATCTATAGTTCTTCTTCTACTTTAATAATAACTAAATGAAAAGCAAATTTCATAATATGATGCAATTATTTTTTTATTGTTATCTTTACAATGAAACTATTTTGAGCAAAGGGAATACAAGATCCATTTGTCAAAAAACTTCATAACCCTTGGTAGTATAGAAGCTCTTCTTAGGTAGTCCAACTACATGTACCAAATATCCTTTGGTAGCTAACAGCCTAATACCTTTTGGCAAGAGCATAGCCACCCAAGGTTGTAATCCTCGCCCTATATGACTTGATTTTGTAAACTTTTGGTATTTGAGAGCCCCAAATAGGATCAAAGCCCCACCTACACTCACAATCCAAGCAAAACCATGTGCATATTCTTCAATGCATGCATTCAAATTGCATACATTCAAATTGCATACATTCTCCTCTTTTCTTCTCAGATTCGTCACGCAAACATTATTGTGACTGGACGAAAAGTTGTGAAACACAGTTGCAAAAAACTATTCCATGAATGCCAAGTGAGTGGAAAGCACTTGATTTTTAGCAAACCCTAAAATCTTGGTTTGGTTTTGGTACAAAACAATGACCCTCTTCTTTAAAGCCTCGCCTGCAATAATTGCATTTTGAATGCTCAAGTATGCTCTAAGCACTGCTACTTGATGTTTGAATAATCATCTCTTCATAAGTTGTACTATAAGTAGTACATGATCTTAAGTTCCTTCCCAATTATTGATAATTGTATTGTTACTTGATAACCACTTAGGTACTAGTAGATGACTAGATACTAATCCATGCCCAAATCCAAATCTTGATCTAGATCTTGCATCCTATCATGTAGTATTCATTCTTGTAAGTAAATGCCTCATCATGTAAAATCCACGTTATAGTTGTGAATGTATGGCAATGTATTGCTTCTTGGTGTCACTTACTTATTACAAAGAGTTTTTCCACTATACTTCCAATCTCATGTACATACTATAGAGAATGACATTCCTAACTATTTATAAATTATTTTTTTATATTGACTTTTACATATGTATATAATGCACAACATATGTTTAAGCATTTTCAAGGGGTGTAGTTAAAAGAACAAAAATGGCTACATTAGCAAAACAGAGGTTATTTTTCTTCCCAATGGACTTAGTTATACTAACTATCACCTTTTGCGAGTCGCCAAATAGAGGTATGAGACTAGCATCTCTCATCCAACTCCTACTCAAAAGCAAAGTTTTCTCCACAGACTTACCTTTTGAAGATTATAGTTTGTTATTTGGAAAAACTTAAATTTTTTTGGACTTCAAGTATTTTTGAATTTTTTTTAGGTGTGGTGGAGGGCAAAATGTAGCATGGACATTTGAGAGGATTATCGTGGAAGGTTGGGATTTATAAGGGTGCCACATTTATTGAGTGGCTAAATGTAGACACATAGAAGGAGTTGCTAAATGTAGTACCACTTTGTATCCACATCCTTCGAGAAATGACCCTGCTATCTCTTGCCTTCCTCCACACCATGACAAAAATTCAAAAACACTTGGAGTCCAAAGCTCAAATTTCAAGAGGTTTTTTGAAGACAAGATGAAATCTCTCATAATCAAAATAATTTCTAGTAAACAATGCGTTTGAGAGTCAGTTTGTTGAGAAAGCCCCTAGTGTATTGAGTCTCGTTGCTAGTCCATTGAAAATGTTTTTGGTTGTCACTGAGGCAATTTATGTGGTATATGTAAATTATTTAATCTACTAGTATAAAATGCACATGCCTATCGCGTTTTTAAATATATGTCAACATGGTCTTACAAAATCTCCATTCATATACTTCAAGAAGACGCTTCCCAAGTAAATCAAAAATCTCCTATAAATAAGCGGTTTCTTAAAAAATTGCAAGATCCGCCTTTATTCAAGAAGATGACCAACTATCTCTTAGAAAAAATTGAATAATAACCTATTAGTTAAAATAATTACTCGAAAAGTAGAGTTTGTTATGTATAAAATTATGTTGCATAAATGATCGGAGATTCGTAGTTTATATCTTTGTTTCCAACCTCGTGAGTGTCCTTGTCTTTGTCTCCAACCTCGTCAATGTCCTTGTCCTTGCGTCAAGCTGAATCTTCGTCCATATTCATGTTTGTGTCACTATCTTGTACCCTATCTATGTCCCGTCCTCATCCTCGTGCCTATCCTATCCAAGATCGCCATGATAAAAAGGTGGGTAGGCTTCTCATTCCACATTTTAGATTTTTGTATCTTTTAAAAATTATACCATTTTTGCAACTTTTGGAAGTCTTGAAGCCGTAAATAATTTGAGATTTCATATTTTGCAATCCACAAGGTGATCCAAACAATCACCATTCAATGTAATCTCATACAAACCAAGGCTATGTACACATCTTTTCGAGACCTTCTAAACAATCACCATTCAATGTAATAGCATACAAACCAAGGCTATGTACAAAGCTTTTTAAGACCTTTTGCACTTTATAAATGCAAATACCATAAGACAAATTTTGTTGTGTTTTAAGGTAGAAATCCACCTTTGATAGATTTTTTCACCAAGTTCATATTTCTAAAATAATGCCCAATCGTGAATCTCCCGGCTCATTCAAAACCATAATCTCAAAATTTTCAATTCACATTTACAACTATTTGTAGTGAAGATAAATAATACCCTTTCCCGACAATAATATGCTACAAGATCATGAGATGGTAATAATAAACGAAATGCCATTTAATGCTTCAAAACCCTCTGCTACTTGATTCATCTAATCAAGAGATGGATTTAAAAAAACCAATGATTTCAAATGAATCCTAATAGCTTCACAACACTTCCCTGCGACGATGGAATTTGTACTCAATTCAACTTCAAATAAATCACCAACCATTTGCAAATCAAGCAAGAGTAAATGCATCCTTATGCTCCACACTAATACTTTCTCTGAAATATACATCCTTCTTAATATTAAACAGCCTTAAAAGAGCATATAAATGTAGATATACTCACTCTCATGCATTTCAGAGAATCACTATCTGGATATGACCTCAAAAGCTTGTCGTTCCAAAACCCTCCATATCTTTGATGATGCCAACATGCCCTTTGATAATTTCACCCCATCCTTGTGTAATAAGCATCATTTGGACATTTTGTTGAAAAATTGCAAGCTTTTGTGGTGCCAAAATGCCGACGATGACATTCTTAATGACCATGAAAATTGAAAGTAACACAAGGATGCGTTCCCTTATGAAATCCATGATTAAAGGAGATAAGTGGAAAATTTCCGAAATTGGATAAATTGATAAAGAGATAAGTAGATTGGAGCTAAATAAATGGTATGGGTTTGGACTTTGAGCTTGGCCTTTGGAGGCTTCACACTACGACCATCCAAGTAGAGAGGCCATGCAAGTTCATGGCCAAAGCTTTGGCCTTTCAAGGCTTCACACTATGCGCGACCAAAGGGTCCAATTACAATACTTTATTGGCTATTTTCAGTGGATTTCATTGGACTCTCCATCCCACTTGCCTCTGGACTTGGACGGCCATAGTGTGAAGCGGCCCTAAATCTGTGATGCATAGCATAGGAATTGGAGTAAATAGTAAGATTCTAAAATAGTGTGGGAGTGGGAGTGAGTGATTGGCTGGTGGGAAGCGAAGGTCCTGTTGAAAGTGTCCAACGGATTGGCAAACGTGAAGAACGCAACCCGCAACGGGTGATCACTCACCCAGCCACACTGCCACGCGTCCTGCCCCCCGCCCCGACTTCACATCCGCCATCCCCGGGCAGCCCGCCACGCACCCTGCCCCCGATCCAACTCCCAACCCTGCCCCAGGCTCGGACCGAAGCGGTGGGAGCCGAGCACCGCCGAACGCCCTCCACGCGGCCCCCGCTCATAGCCCCTCGGGGCGAGCCCCATCACCGTGCCCCGCCCGCACCTATCACCGCGCCACCCCCGCTACACCGATTTGGCGAACAAGGAAGGCAGACGCCCCTGCCTGCACCCCGCCTTGCTCAATCGCACTGCTACTCTTTCCCCCATCAGCTCGTCCGCCTCTTTCCTCCCTCCCTCTGTCACTTGCTTGCGAGGGTTTGGTTTGTGCGCTGCAATGGACCATCTGGACATACCCGGCATGCACGACCATGACCGGTACGAGCTCGTCAAGGACATTGGCTCGGGCAATTTCGGCGTCGCGCGCCTCATGCGCGACAAGCTCACTCGCGAGCTCGTCGCCGTCAAGTACATCGAGCGTGGGGAGAAGGTCAGTGGGCTTCTGTGGGTTTCTCTCTCCTTCGATTACAGAGCGAGTGAGCGAGCGACCTAATTGGGTGCTGACAAAATGGGCTGGATTGTTGGCAGATTGACGAGAATGTTCAGCGGGAGATCATCAATCACCGCTCCCTGCGTCATCCCAACATAGTGCGGTTCAAGGAGGTGAGTGACTGAATTGATGGGTTTTTTTTGTCTTTATTCTCTTCTATCCTTGTCGTTTTCTGTGAGTTTTAGAAAGTTGATGTTGAGAGTTTTTTTTGTACAGGTCATGAACACTCCCACGCATTTGGCCATTGTGATGGAGTATGCTGCGGGTGGTGAACTGTTCGAGCGCATCTGCAACGCTGGGCGTTTTAGTGAGGATGAGGTGAACTAAGCTTCTTCTTACGTACTGTTTTCTGTGGTTGATTAGTTAGTTCGAGCACTTTTCTGTAACCTTTTTTTCATTAATCCTGGTTGTGGTTGTTGTTCTTCAGGCTAGGTTCTTCTTTCAACAGCTGATTTCGGGAGTTAGCTACTGTCACTCCATGGTACCTACTCTTTTTCGTTATCCCTATTTTCATTCCTTTTCTATGAATGTCGAAGGATTGATTTCGCTTCGTGAATGTTGAAGGGTTTGGATGTTTTTTGACTTGATCAGAGGTGTGTAATAAGATTTTCCACGATGTTTGCAGCAAATCTGTCATCGGGACTTGAAGCTCGAGAACACGTTGCTAGATGGAAGCCCTGCTCCTCGATTGAAGATCTGTGATTTCGGCTACTCGAAGGTCAGTTGAATGATAAAAAAAATGTTTCAATGATTTTAGCTATACTCAAGTTCAGTTGGTAGGTTTTGGGTGTAATGTTGCTCCCTTTTCAACCAACTGATGTGCGTATCGTTTACCGATTGCAGTCGTCTTTGCTGCACTCACAACCGAAGTCGACTGTGGGGACACCTGCGTACATCGCCCCTGAGGTTCTGTCGAAGAAGGAGTACGATGGCAAGGTGAGCAAGAAGTTCTTTGACCTCGTGGCATTTCCACCGGAGAATGGACGTGAGCTCGATTTGTGGTTAGGGTATGGAAGTGAAAGTGAATTGATCAAAGTGATGTTGTGAGATGCAGATTGCCGACGTGTGGTCGTGCGGTGTAACACTGTACGTGATGTTGGTGGGAGCATATCCCTTCGAGGATCCCGAAGACCCAAGGAATTTCCGGAAGACAATTGGGGTATGTGTTTGTTGCTAAGTTCCTCTGGATCTTCTCGTACACTTAGCCTGTTTCCCATTGACACACCACACCTGGAAACGGGATGTTCAATATTACCAGTGACACTGCGAAGCTGGAAACGGGATGTCTGAAATATGGCTGGTTTCTATTGCAGAGGATCTTGAGCGTTCAGTACTCCATCCCCGACTATGTACACATCTCTGTGGAGTGCAGGCACTTGCTGTCCCGGATCTTCGTGGCTAACCCAGCCAAGGTAGAGTATTGCTTGATTACGTGTTGGAAGCATTCTGGCGACCAGTTTCTTTTTAAAACTTAAGAACGACGAGCGGAGAGTTCTAACCTCATTTTTCAATTTTTGCAGAGAATTGACATCCAACAAATCAAGAGTCACGAGTGGTTCTTGAAGAACCTTCCTGCTGACTTGGTTGATCTGGCGGACAGAAGTTACGACTTCGAGGACCCCAACCATCCCCCACAGAGCGTGGAAGAGATCATGCGAATCATCAACGAAGCGAGGGAGCCAGGACCTGGAGTGACAGGGAACTACTTCGGGGATCCTGTCGATGACATGGATTTAGAGAACGACGCGGACGTCGACCCCGACATCGATAGCAGCGGGGAGTTTGTATGCGCAATGTAGGTGGAGAACTAGCTTTCATCCAAAATTCGATAAGAAGATAGTAGGTTGCGTAAAACGTAGATCGAAAATGGTGCAGTTAAAGTGGAGTATGGACTACGCGTTCTACTACATTCTTTGTGGATAGTTTTACTGCACCAGGTCTTGAAGCTTGCATCATCAATTCGCCACATTCTTGGACTGCGAAGTGGCTGGCTGGGAGCTTCTGGAGTTTGAAGGCACAACTTGGCTCTCGTTCTGGAATAGCAGCAGCAGCAGCGAGCGCGAGGCAAAAACGCGTATATTAGGTAGTCTAGGACAATCTGGGGCATCTCATCTCGCCTGCACCTGGTCCCTTTCCTAAATCATGCGAGGTAGTAGTGGAGGTAACAGTGGGTGTTGTTTTTTGGTCAGCCCCATACAGTATAAAGTATTGACCAGGTTAACTTCGCCCACACTTCTTTTTTTTTTCATCCTTTTCTCGTTTATTGTTCTTTGTACACCAAGTTTTCCACGGAGACCCCAGGGGGTTTCGTTGGGTAGCCTGAAGCCGGGACTTCAGGAATTCGGTAGCAGTCACTAGTAGGCATTACTTGTGGACAGGATTGGTGGTGGAAACTGACGGAGGAAAAAAAGGGTCTAGCCTGTTATGTGCTGGACGCTGATTGTCTTTTGTAACATTCGTTGGACAAATCACGATCTGTAAAGTATAGTTGAAGCGTTGTGGAAATTCTTTTGGTCATGGTGCAGTACTCTCTCTTTGAGCCTGTTCTCTCACTTGAGTCCACTTTTTCCAAGGACTGTTGAGTAATTGGTGGCCTGAGTGGGAGAGAGGGTGTTGGATTGCGGACTGAATGGAGTGGCAGAGTTGGTCGGGTGTGACATGTGTCTGGATTTCACAAACAAGGAGATGCCTGGCCACTTTTTGAGACAAGTGGCTGGTTGGGACTCTTTTGACAGCGTGACTTATTTGCGCCAAAGGATTGGCTCTGCTTGCTTGAATGAGCCCCTTCTTCCGGCCCTGCCTCAAGGTAGAATGTTCGAAAATGGACCACGGTCATTAATGTCTCACCCTGTTGGACATAATACAATTTTTAATTTAATACTCGAGGCTAACATTATAGAGTGTCAAATTTGGGTGCTGAGTACAGTGAGTCCAAAACTCAGTGCTGAGTAAACGGAGTCCAAAACTCAGTGCTGAGTAAACGGAGTCCAAAACACATGATTTCACTTTGCCTATTCTATCACTTGCCTTGGAAATTGCTTACGAAGTTGATATGTATTAATTGATTGGGTAACCAATACCAAACAAACCAAGGCCCTGTATACCTGGCAAGCAATTTTTTTTCGATTTTCTACTCCTAAGAACTGTCACGAAGTGGGGTCCTACCTAGCTCCTAGGTCTGAGGACTACTCCGTCATCAGCATATTCAGGATAAAAGCAAATGAGATGCCTGCACATCAGGCAGGCGAAAGTGACTAAGCTATGAACTCACAGCATCGGCACCTAGTCGACCTGTTTAGACTTCCACCTAATGCTGTTCACGGCGCGTTCCACTAAGTGAGTAGCCGGTAGCCATTGCCTGTCGAACTTCTCTAGAAACTTGCCGAATTGGTGCGGGTATGTAATTCATGGTGCCGAACAGGCAGTGTTGATTGCGTCAACAAGGGCCCCAGATCCGTAACTCCCGCGTTTCTGTCCAGCCAATCTAACCGCGCCACAGATCCGCGCACCACCGATCCTATTCGTTGTGCAGGCTGCAAACGTTTTGCCAGTTGTTGACCCTCAAGGCACTGTTGCCAATTGAGTACTGTTGCCGGGCTTCGGAACCTGCAAGAACGATTACAGCACCGTCTGTGCGTAGTTTCAAGCATGCCAAGCTTTGGGGCATTCTACTAAGCAGTGGAGCACGGTTTCTGGAATTTTACTAGGGCAGGTACCACAAGCGTTGCTAATGCGAGAGCAAATTTGCTTACGCCACACATTCACTCCGATCGCTTTGTGGTACACTGTCCAGAGAAATCCAGATTCTTTCTGGGGCTTGTACGCTGCCCATAGTTCCTTCCAATCTGGCTGGAAGAAGGTTGGTAGCACTCCCGTTCACTTCACGCTGAGAGGTCGCTGCAGCTCTTGGCGTAGGTTGATGATTTGTCTCCCAAGTTTCGAGGTGTAGTCGAGTAACATGCCTGGATTCGTTTCCTTTGAGCGTCGGTCGAAGAGAAGCCCAACTTGGCCCCAGGACCACCGCCCGGGGTCGAAAGTTAGGAAAGCGGTGGTTCAGGACTGCCACCTACAGTTGTGCCTACGCTTGTCTCCCGCCTCGGCAGGGGACGGATCGATATGACCCTTACCCTGGCAATTAGACCAATTATCCGCGCTTGACTTGAAATGTCGTGTATAAACGGAGACAACGTAACTGGGGTAAGAGAAAGGCAGGTTCACCGATATCAACCCCGAGGTCATACGTAAATTGAATTCTTGACATCCGGATCACGCGAAACGGAGGTGCGTCTAGCGATTCATCGAACAGGCCAATGAACTCTCCATCCTGCAGTTCGGCGTTGTCCGCTAGCATAGTATCGATCCAAACTTGAGGGACGGCACTCACGATCGAGAGTGTTGTAATCCCGTTCTTCATTGACGTTCAGCTGGAACCTTGCTCTCGCATCATCCCAGGAGCGGAAACAGTTATTGTCCGCGTTCCAAATGTCCCGAAGTTGCCACATTCCTTAGTCGAGGAGTTTCGAAATCCTGGCAATCGAGAAACATCTGGGCCAGTTAATTCGCCAGCATCTATAACATCTGGGTCGGTTGTAAGCGTCGCTGGAGCGCCTTGGACAAAACTTTATAAGCTGTGTTGAATAACGTAATTGGTTACCAATTGCTGCGATTGTGACGTTCACCGCCTTTGAACATGAGTACGATGAGCCCACTGTAGCAGGTGACCTGCTTCGATGGCGGATAGCACCATCGCATGGAATCCCACGCCCATGATATCCCACAACTTGGTAAAAAACTCTACCGCAATCCTGTCAGGGCCAGGACTTTGTGTTCACGTGCCATGTCTTTCGCAGCTTCTTTGAGTTTGTCGAATGAGATACGTTTGGCCACGGCGATTTGGTGTTCCACAAGAAATCGAGCCGGGATCCTGTTAAGGATTTCCAGCCGACATTCTTCTTGGAGCGCACGAGCCTCCCTCTCAGAACTCTCCGCATTGTGTAGATTCGCAGAGAATTCCGTACAAATCTCACCCATCCCTTGTAGGTCCGTTGAAATTAATCCAGCTGTGGCTTGGAGGCTTGTAATTGCTATCGCCACAAAGAACTCACGCGTCACTTCATCTCCTCTATTCCTCCAGTTGATGCGAGCGGCTATACGAGGTATTTGGGTTAGTCCCCTGCACGCCATCACATTGGGAATACAATCCTCAGCGTTTGCAATGGATTGATCTAAGTGCAATGGATTAATCCCTTAGATCATCCGCACTCCTACCCGAGGTGGGGACATGCAACATGAGTAATTGAGGGCCCCTGACGAGTCGTGCGGCTCGCGAGTTTGTCACTCCCCCACCCAGACCCTCACCAATAGGAGTTGTTGGGTGAGATGGCACGATGACCTAGCTCTGCACAGAGAATAGACTGACTGCCCCCGACCAGTCGCGCGGCTCGCTGAATCCGCCAAGTCAAAATTAGCAAGAATCCCTTCGAAAACTAGGCATGCAAGAGAAGAATAGAGTACACGAAATTGGCAAGCCCGCGAGATAGTTTCAGGGCCCCGCAGCCTTACGAGTCGTTGCGAGAACTGCCGTGGGGCGACCTCTGATGCTCTGGCTTGGAACATGGCATCACAGCACGTCACTCCGCGCAGGGGTGCGGATGCTCTCACAAGGAGAATGAATTAACTTGAGGACGACGGAATTCTTCTTCCAGTGCATTAACGCCCATTGGAATGAAACAAGAGGAGATTGTCGGTTGGGGCCTCACCCGAACGGTCTGAGGTGGACTAACTTCTCATTTATCCTATGATATCCAATCTCATCCACCACTGGATGTGTAAATTGGCATTCTAAATTATGTCTTAACCCATATTTACATATCCACATATGTGTAAAATAATTATTTGTATGGTTGCACCAATTCTTTGAATTATTATAATAGCTAATTTAAGTGTTTAGATCTCATTTATCCTTTTATATCCAATCTCATTCACCATGGATGTGTAAATTGGCATTCTAAATTATGTCCTAACCCATAGTTACATATCCACGCATGGGTAGCATGAATTAAGTGTTTGGTTGATAATTTTTAGGATCTAATATTTACTACCTCAAGGTTCCTTACACTACGGACCAGGAGCCATGACCAATTGCGAGATCAAAACAATTTGGGTTGCCCATTGAGGAGTGGAAGGAGGCAACATGAATAGTGCACTTTCTGAACTTGGGCAGCATGAATGAACCAATCAATGATGAGTTTGCAACCTCCTACAAGGTTTTGTGCAATCCCAACCTACCTACCACAATCCTTTCAAAGCACAAATCACTCATACAAATTGCGATTTGAATTGTAGGATTTCACTTTGTAGATGCATCACAAAAAGGTGACCAGAATGATATAAAAAAATAAGTGAAAGATTGAGAATCAAAAGATCTACAGGCAAGATTCTGTTAAAAAACAGCCCGAGGGGCTGACAGGCGCCTTTAGAGCATCTGCACCCCTACTCGCCCAGGGTCTGACACAGGCAATAAGTGGATGAAAAATGCTCAGGGCTCTTCAAAAATGCCTCTTGACTCTCTACTTTGGCGCGTCAAGAAATGGCCCTCCAAATCTAAGTTTAGTTGACTAAATCTGACATTCTACTTGCTATTGGTGCATTGACTATTTCACATGCACTTTTGGTGCTTGAGGGGCCTTTAAAGGTGGGGGAGTGTGATTTCAAGGGCTCTTCAAATATAGAGGAGCATTTTTAGCGAGTCACCTTCATCGAGTAGGGGTGCAGATGCTCTTAAGGGTTAACCCCTGAGCGCCCCTGCGGACTAAATGTGTCCGCCAGGAATTCCGCCAGTCAGAAGTCAACCATTGTTTGACCATTATAAAAACCAGATCCGTGCGGTGAAATCCATCCCAATTTTTCCCACACCTTCGCATCCCTGTTCTTCATGTTTCTCAACGGTGAAATTGAAAATAATCAATTTCTGCAGAATTGACACCCAATAAGCTTGGGCACTGTCTGCACACCTTGATTTTCGGGCTTTTTGGAGGGGGCGCTCAGGGGTTAAGGGGTAAGCAAATACTCTCACCAAGTTGCATCTATTTCGGCTTCTCGGCACGGTACTGTAGGTGCACAAGTTACAGGAACAGAAGAATCCGGCAAAAGAAGATCATCACTTCTATAAATTACACTTCTATAAACTGTTATAAAATCACAATGGGAGCAAGTGGCCATAACTGTTGAAGTGAATGGTACCCTTTCATTGGTTGATTGCAAATAGGTTCGTTCTAAAACAAGGTGAATTTTCGCAGTGTTGACCATGCGTCGGTCCGCTATCACAGCACTTCCTGAATGATCTCGACCTCAAAGTTTCTATGAAGTTTGAATCAAAGCTATCCTGGAATATATTAACCCTTAACCCTTAAACGTCCGAGCAAGCCCGAGGGGCTTGATTCCAATAGAATCTTCCCTGTAGCTCTCATTGTACTCAACGTTTCACTTATATTTTGATGTCAAACTGGTCACCTTCTTCTGATGCATTCAAAAAGTGAATTTTCACAATTCAAATCACAATTTCTATGAATGATTTTGTGGTTTGAAAGGATTGTGGTAGGTAGGTTGGGGTGGTACATAACCTAGTAGGAGGTTGCAAGCTCATCATTGATTGGTCCATTCATGATGCCCAAGTTCAAAACGTGCACTATTCATGATGCCCAAGTCCAAAAGATGCTGTGATCCAATTTTGGGCTGCCCGTTTTAGACCCCAAGGGCGTTTAAGGGTTAATGAAAAAGTTCACCTTAAAACCTGAACAGAGTCGAGAAAGTGCTGTCTTCTGTTCATGCGTGTAGAGTTCGCAGCAATTGTAATTAGATGTTCATACTCACCATCTGTGGAAGCAATTATGGGTGTGATTTACACTACAGTGTAGAAGGACACGGTTTGATCAAGAATGTTTGCCCAAGATATGGACATATATGGTAATTGGTGGATATGTCTGAGATGAGTAACTCCTAGAGTCGATAGGCCTCAAAGTGCGAGAAAGTTGGAGGGACGTTGTACTGTATATGGGGAGTCAAGGTCAACAAGTCTTCAAGTCAATTCTCTCACGGTTTGGGTCCAGTTGGCTCCATGGGCCACTTAAAGTACACATTATACAGTTGTTAAAGTGAGGGCCAATCCCCCCATGTATAAAGCCCTTGGGGTCGATTTCTGAAAGGAAAAATAAGGCTGTGGGACCAATTCGTATTACTAGTACATTCCATGCTTTTGAATTGTTCACATTAATGCATTTTAGTGGAACAATGATTTTGTATTGAAACAAGAAACGCCCTCAAGGGCATGAATTGGCCTTCCATTCTTGTATCTCTCAACTTTTGAAAAGCAAGGCCGTGTCCCCCACCTATTATAATATAAGTTCAGAAAATTAGCCCTGACTCCCCATTTTAGTCGTTTAATTTGGGCCAATTTCAAGAATTGGATCAATCACAAGAGAGGAATTGGCCATGAATTGGCCCCATCAATGGCTTGGCCCATGGTGTAAAGCGACAAAAAATACACACTTTTAATGCAAGGTGCAAGTTTTCGAATTTTGACAAAATTTTGAGTATGTAACTGTAAGATCTATTACTTAACTTGTATGTGTATATGTATATCAAATCCCACAATCAAACTCCTTACCAATTGTGAAACTATAATGTTCAAAATTGAAGAAAAAGTTTTATTCCTTATTGTCGTAAGTGTAACTAGTTTTTTGAGAGCCAAAAGAACCATACTTGTTTGATGATTCAACTTGTGGCACTTTCCATCCTTGTTCTTTGGTGAGTTAGAAATTTGTGCATGCAATTTTTACTCTCATGCGACTTATAGAACCTAAAGAGACGCTTGATTGTTCACATGGAGGTATGTTAAAATTCAATTACAAAGGCTGGTCTTTCACAATGATAATGGCATGTGAAAAAAAAATTTGATTGGAAATCCAAACGGTGAGATTAGGGGCAATGTTGATTTTTCAAATGTTGGTACATTGCAACGCTGTAAGACTAGAGTAGCGTTGTCTTAGCAGAAAAAATTCCTATTCAATTTACAGACAATATAGACGAGATGTACATTTGATAAATTGATGATGTCTTAGAGGTACATCTCATCTAAATTGTGTGTGACAAATGAATAGGAATTTTTTCTAATAAGACAACACTAGACTAGAGCATACCAGAAAGATGTTTACTTGATTCTTTTTATGAACTTATGGTGAAGTATGTTGGATCATTGTGTAGTTGCTTTGCATATTTTTGTGATAGCAAGGGAACTTGGAGGAGCTTGAAAAAACGACGGCGTGATTATATTCCTACATTTTGTATGGTTGTATATCAACTTTGCATTAGAATAGTTGTAGATGTTTAATCAAGCACATCATCTTTATCGTTGTATTTAGCGACATATATTTATTAGAGTCTTTCATTGATAGGAGCATGTTGGTTTGGTCATGTATCTCAATATGCATTTGATTAACATGATGTACATGTGTTGATGGAACTCAAGTGGATTATTAAAAACAAGAATGGAGAAATCATATGCAATGTTCAAAAATTGGCTTCATCTTATGGCCGGCCATCAAAGTTGAAGATGAATAGCAAGATTTATCGAGTTCAAGAATGCTCTTCGGAACAACCATCAATTTAGACAAGTGCAGCATCTTAAGATTATACTCAAGTATGAATTGGACTTTGTGTTCGTGGAGAGAGTAATGAGCCAAACTTAGACGATGAAATTTCGCCATTGCTTGATATATTGAATGGATATTTCAACTCCTTCAAAAAAACCGAATGTACCCAATGTGCACGCCGTAAACATCCACTATTGGAAAATTGCACAAAAAGTGACTAGCGTAGTGACTTACTCATAGTGACTTGTCTGTAGTGACGCAAGAGGACTTTGTTTAATTGTGCTTCTAAAAATATCAAAATAAATATTATATTAGTCACTTCTCTTTAGATTTTTTTTAGTGTAATAAGCTATACCATAACCCACTACATTAGCAAAAAATTAAACAAAAAATGACAAATATAACAATCTAGTTTGATGTTGTTATAAGCACAATTTAAACCAACACTCTTTTGTCACTAGAGAACAAGTCACTAGAGACGTCACTTCTTTACCACTAATAATACTAGTACTCTTTTTACTAGTGATCGTAAGAAGCAACAATATTTTTAGTACCATTTCGATAGCTTATTTGACATTAGTATATCATTGTAGTCATTATTTTAAATTTGAGACAAACCATTTTATGTGAATAGAATCTTCAAATCAAATAATGGTTATGGATTGAAAATGGTAAGAATCAAATGATTGCATAGTTTCAAAAATTGTTAACCCCTAAACTACCAAGGCCTCCGATTAGGAGATTTGCGATTTCGGGCAGCCTAAGTTAAGATGTTAAAAGTAATATTTTTGCCTAAGATTTTTACTGGATGTTCCCTATACTACAAGGTGTTTGTGGGAAAATTTGTTAAGTCAAACTCCACCTATGGAGTTCTTGAACGCAAATTTTAGTTTTCAGCCTTGAGGCGGGCAGAAAAAACTTTTTATTTTTACCTTTTTTTATTTTTTAATTTTTGAAAATATTTTCTTGATTGATTTTGTACTTAGGTTTCCAAGTGACCCAAGTTGAAACTTTTACCAATCCTACAAGGGTACCCTTCAAAAATTACAAGAGCTAGATTCAAAGTCTTCTTTGATATTTCAATTTTTTCTCTCAAAATTTGCCAAAATTTGAGATTTTAGAATTTTCAGAATTTCTTTTTTCTTAAAATTCAAAAACTCAAGAAGGTATATACTCACCGTTCATTTTCCCCCAAACCATATACAATAAACGTGGTGCATGTTTTACCAAATCCTTGATTTCTACCTTATTCTAGTAAATAAATTGCATGAAGGTTCAAAAAGCAAAATGAGTGTCTCAAATTTTGCATGGTCATGCCCAACTTAGTTATATACATGGGAGAAAATATGAGCTAAATGTTTAAGGTAAATAAGCATCACGTTTCCTTTGCACAAAGTCGACTATGTTTGCTGAAAAAAAAATTTGCATCAACTTTGAATGTTATGAATTTACAAATGGCTACGATCCAACGGTTGAAATTTCAGCCACCACCTCTAATAATAGTTCTCTTCAAGATCATACGGTTATAAGTTTCAAAAAAGTGTAAAAAATATTCTCACACTCCAAAGTTTACAAGGTGGTATGGAATTGCAATTTTGGAGTTTGGAGCTCACAAAACACCATGGTAGTTTAGGGGTTAACCTTTATACAAATTTAATTTCATTCACATAGTTGATAGTGGAGGTTTACTATAATGGTGCACTTAGATGTCACTTGGTTGTGATTTTTTCTACACATGCTAGTGTTTTACTTCTTAGTACTCCCTCTGTCCCATTATTATTGTCCAGTAGGACAATAAAAACGGGACAGAGGGAGCACATAATTATCCATTTGATCTTCTTTATTTGTTCCATTCATGTAATAAACTAGAGCATTAGAAGTTAATATTGTCTCAACACTGCTTTTTGTGTATAGGTTTGCCAACAACTTATTGGTTTTCTTGTATTAATGTGTACACTTTTCATGATAATGTGTAATCTCTCAACACTATAATAGAATACATTTTTCTGAATTTCCATTGTCTATGAGCCAATCAGAGAGCCCGTAGCCCCTCTAAAAGCCGAACTTTACTAAAAAGTATTTAATAAAGACGGCAAAAAAGCTAACGGGCCAGCTATATACACCAAATGAAGAGTTTTGAGTTTTGAAGAGTTTTGTGTTGAAGAGTTTTGGTAAGTGCTATTTTATTGTTATTAAGAGTTTATTAGATCCTAATGGTACAACAAAGAGTCGAAGGGATAAGGAATATGGTACATGAAAATGGGAGCAAAGAAGGACTCAACATGAGATCAAGGAATTATGTGAGGGGCACTAGGATCGGAGACACAAAAGATAAGAAGTGGGAATAGAGGATAGAAACGATGAACAAATAATGAGAACTAGAAACAATTGATAAGAACTAAAAACGAATGATGAGCACTAGGAAGATGAGAACTAGGATTGAAAACTAAGAAGGGGAGTTTGGGGATGGAGAAACGGGAACAAATTATGGAAACCAAGAAGGGGAGTTGGAGGATGGGGAACCGAGAACGAATGATGGGAACTAAGAAGGAGAGTTGGGGGATGGAGAAATGGGAACATAAGATGGAAACTTGGAACCGGAAACGGGAGTTTGATGATAGGAAACCATTACCAAAAAATTAGAGAATGGATCATGCTATAAATCTTAAAAAGTAGGGGGAATCGAGAAGGAGGAAACAGAGACCATCGTATAAATCTTAAGAAGCAGGGGGACCATCAACGAAGGAACCAGAGATAAGGGGTAGGTTTTAAAGAGCTCATAGATTTGGATGAGGAGGACCTTATTTACAAATAATTCAAATGTTCTTCTTTTTGTGCGTCCCGAGGACACGGTTGTATCTCTATATTTAGAAAATACAATTAGTTTGTTTGTATATATGACATGAAGAATTCTAAAGCTTTTGAAGAGTTTCTATAAGTGGTATTTAATTGTTATTAAGAGCTCATAGCATCTTAATAATATAATAAGGAGTTAACCCCTAAAGATTCAAGAGGACCAAATCGGCGTTTTGCTATTTTGGGCAGCTTAGATGAATAGGTTAAAAGTAATATTTTTGCCTAATTTTTTTAATGTGTGCTCCCTATACTGCAAAGTCTATGTGGTAAAATTTGCAAAGCCAAATTCCAATTTTTGAGTCTTCTACGACAATTCTTGGTTTGCGAGCCGAATTGGGCCAGTTTAAGTTTAGTATTTTTTTGAGATTTTTTTTTGGAAATATTTTCATGACCAAATCACTACTTAAGTTCCAAAGAGCCCCAAGTCACAAAAAGTACCATTTTACAAGGGCAACCTCCAAAAGTGTCAAAAATAATCTCAACAATGTCCAACAAAGCTTCGTACTAGACAAACTTTGGATATTATGATCTCTCAAATGGTAAACATCCAACAGTCAATTTTTGAATCAAATACTGAAAATTGGCTTAGGTACAAGATCATACAATTGGAATTTTAAAAAAGAATTAAAAATTTGTTTCGCACCCCTTGAAGTGCATAGAAGTAGAGAATTGGAGTTTTGAGGTTTCAAGCTCCCAAAAACACCCAAGGATCTTTAGGGGTTAAAAGGACAAGGAATATGGATCATAAAAATGAGCCCAAAGTAGGGGTGAATGGGCGATCCGGGAAACAAACAATGGAAACAAGAAACAAGAGTATGGAAATAGGAGCCTGCAACAAAAAAATGAAGAATGGGGAATTAGAACAGAAGACTAAGAACTAGGAACGAGAGAACGAAGGACATGCTATGAATCTTACAAAGAACGGGGAACCGAGAAGAAAGGAACGGAGAACATGCTGTAAATCTTAAAAAGCAATTGGACCATCAATGAGGGAACCGGGATAGGGGGTAGTTTTTAAAAATCACCTATAAAGAGCTTACTTAAAGATCTTACTTAAAAATAATAAAATATAATTTATTAATTTTGGGTCTCCGGAGAACACAGGTACATACTAGTATCTCATATTAAAATATCTTTCCGTAAATTTCAGGGAGGCCTGAAATTTCTTTGACTGTAGGGCAAAGCTAAGATAGTCCCCATTAGCGAACTTAAAAAAAAAAAAAAAAAAAAAAAAAAAAAAAAGAAAGAAAGAAAGAAAAAGAAAGAAAGAAAGAAAGAAAGAAAGAAAGAAAGAAAGAAAGAAAGAAAGAAAGAAAGAAAGAAAGAAAGAAAGAAAGAAAGAAAGAAAGAAAGAAAGAAAGAAAGAAAGAAAGAAAGAAAGAAAGAAAGAAAGAAAGAAAGAAAGAAAGAAAGAAAGAAAGAAAGAAAGAAAGAAAGAAAAAGAAAGAAAGAAAGAAAGAAAGAAAGAAAGAAAGAAAGAAAGAAAGAAAGAAAGAAAGAAAGAAAGAAAGAAAGAAAGAAAGAAAGAAAGAAAGAAAGAAAGAAAGAAAGAAAGAAAGAAAGAAAGAAAGAAAGAAAGAAAGAAAGAAAGAAAGAAAGAAAAGAAAGAAAGAAAGAAAGAAAGAAAGAAAGAAAGAAAGAAAGAAAGAAAGAAAGAAAGAAAGAAAGAAAGAAAGAAAGAAAGAAAGAAAGAAAGAAAGAAAGAAAGAAAGAAAGAAAGAAAGAAAGAAAGAAAGAAAGAAAGAAAGAAAGAAAGAAAGAAAGAAAGAAAGAAAGAAAGAAAGAAAGAAAGAAAGAAAGAAAGAAAGAAAGAAAGAAAAAGAAAGAAAGAAAGAAAGAAAGAAAGAAAGAAAGAAAGAAAGAAAGAAAGAAAGAAAGAAAGAAAGAAAGAAAGAAAGAAAGAAAGAAAGAAAGAAAGAAAGAAAGAAAGAAAGAAAGAAAGAAAGAAAGAAAGAAAGAAAGAAAAAGAAAGAAAGAAAGAAAGAAAGAAAGAAAGAAAGAAAGAAAGAAAGAAAGAAAGAAAGAAAGAAAGAAAGAAAAAGAAAGAAAGAAAGAAAGAAAGAAAGAAAGAAAGAAAGAAAGAAAGAAAGAAAGAAGAAAGAAAGAAAGAAAGAAAGAAAGAAAGAAAGAAAGAAAGAAAGAAAGAAAGAAAGAAAGAAAGAAAGAAAGAAAGAAAGAAAGAAAGAAAGAAAGAAAGAAAGAAAGAAAGAAAGAAAGAAAGAAAGAAAGAAAGAAAAAGAAAGAAAGAAAGAAAGAAAGAAAGAAAGAAAGAAAGAAAGAAAGAAAGAAAGAAAGAAAGAAAGAAAGAAAGAAAGAAAGAAAGAAAGAAAGAAAGAAAGAAAGAAAGAAAGAAAGAAAGAAAGAAAGAAAGAAAGAAAGAAAGAAAGAAAAAAGAAAAAAGAAAAAAGAAAAAAGACCCTTTATCTTGCTCCTTGTGATGCTCTTTACAATGATATACAAAAACTTCTACATTTGTAGCCAAATCTTGTGGAGAAAAAGTTAATTGGCTTATGGGCATGTTCACACAACATTTTAAAACAAGGATGGAAGAAAAGAGATTCAGAATTTCCGCACCTAGTAAGAGCCTCCTTGTGATGCTCTTTACAATGATATACAAAAACTTCTACATTTGTAACCAAATCTTGTGGAGAAAAATTGAATTGGCTTATGGGCATGTTCACACAACATTTTAAAACAATGATGAATGAAAAGAGATTTAGAATTCTCACGCTTAATAAGAGCCCACTAGTAATTTTTGGCAACTAACGGAGGATGGGAACATTTACCGGAATTGGAGAGAATTCCATCCTTCTTACGATAGTGATTGAAGATCAATATAATGTGACTTGTATAGTCCGGGGTATATTTTTGGAAGATTTTGTGTTTATTAAACAGACTAGTAGGAGTATTGTTTATAACCGTTGATTAGAATGACGTGTCTACAATGACATAAGAAATTTATGTCTCAAATGGCATAATCATATGTTATTATAATTAGATTTACAATGAAACTATTTTATGTCATTTTGGACATAAATCTCATATTATTGTGGATATGTAATTCTGGTCAATAGTTTTGAACAATATTTTTACTTGTGATATTTAAAATAGTATGGTAGTGATTGTAGGTATTATCGAGTTTTGAAAAGAGACTTTTTGAGAATGATTCACTATGTAGAGGTGACATTAGCATCAAGGAGAGAACTGTGAAATTAAAAATGTCTTTAAACCACTTCTTTACCTACATATTATTTGAAAAGATTTTTTAATTTTATTTATTTATTTATTTATTTTATTTTTTAATGTGATACAAGAAAGATGTGTATCAAAAGAGCAAGTGGTAATAAATACATCAATACTAGAGCTGCATTGATTAGTGCATTTTGCACCTGTTATGAGCTTTTTAAAATTCAAGAATAGTATTCTTGGATTTAAGCCTTGTGATAGGAATCGTTATAATTGTTCGCTACTTCATCTTGGAGCTATCTAGCCTCATATTCATGGAAAGTTCCACACACTAGTTTTGAACTCTGTTTTGTTGTAATGATCGCAATGGAGTTTATGTATGGCTACCAAAACTAGATTTTGGTTGGCCTTATTGTGATGATTTTAGTGAAGATCAATTATAATTTGATAATGATGAAATACAAAATTGTTCTTCTTCATAAGCGTATATATACAAGCAAAAAATTCCTTATCACTATCAATAGTAGAAAATGATAGAAAAGTGATGTTTGTAGTGACTTGTTTTTAATGCTACAAAATTGCGTGTTTAAATCTTGTTTCCAATGGTACCAATGTAAATTTTTGTATCTTTTAAAATTTCTTAAAATTTTGCTAACCTAGTAAGCTATAATATAGCTAATTACACCAAAAAGAAATAGATACGATTGACATATATAATAATTGTTTATATTGTTTTTTAGACGCACAATTAAATAGGTTCTCATGTATTAATAGAGACAAGTCAAATACGAACGTCACTTAATTTGTCAAATTACAATCATGATGCCCAGGCTCATAAATAAAAATGGTCGAATGTAAAGCGACCAACAATATTTAAAAGGTCATCCCAAGATCCCTAAAGAAGGTTTGCAATCATTTAGAACCCCTCTCGGCATTGGTAGCAGGACACCATTTCCGACATCATGATGGCCTGTGTGGTATTGCACAATATGGTGATTGAAAATGAGCAAGAGAACAACTTGCAACCAATCCTTGAGAGTAATGAGGCCTTGCAAATCGGCCATGGTGTTACATTTGAGGAGCTAGCAGCTGCAACTCAAGAGATAGAAAATGAGGATGTCCATTTTAGCTTACGAGGAGATTTGATCACCTCTGGGCCGTCAAGGGTGTTGCTACATTCTAGACATTGTACTCGTCTTGTCCAAAGAAATACAATCAGTTCAAATCGATTCTACTTCATGTGAAAGTACCTTCACTATCTTGCTGAATTGGATCTTGTGAGTCGTTGTGCTAATTGAATCCTCGCTGCCGGGGCGTCACTTGTGAATCTGTGAATGCTTGAGAGGTTGTGGGAGTGCTTGAACGATGTGTCTCAAAATTGTTCAGCCAAGGGCCCATCGAATCTTGAAGTCGGCCTGAGAGCCCTGCCTACAAGGCCGAGAGCCCTCCCTGCACAGGAGACTCCTCCTCCGGCCACTGATCCTCTTCATCGCTGCCTCCGAGGGAGGGGTCGACAGGCGGCCCTGTTGCACTTGGTTCTTCCGCTCTGGGAACTGGCCCCCTCCGCTGCCTTCCGACTGGCTTCCGCCAGGAGCGCCTCCTTATTCAGCCTCCGTTGGAGCTTTGCAAGCTCCGCGAGCTCGCGATCAGAGCGCACGTACTCCCTCGCCCCAACATCGGTGATCTGCACATCCGAGGTTGTGAACAACACGAGTACGTTTTGCTCCTGCAGCAACTCAGTTTTTCTCCACGTCACGGCAACCATGTCTTTTGTTGCGGCAGCCTGCGCTCTGATCGCGAGCTTGCCCTGCTTGTGGTCCTTCTTCGCAATGCGGTTGCCCATCGGCCGCTTGAACGTGCTGCCGGCTCCCGCGCTTCTTGATGCCCCAGGCCCTCCAACGGGCGCCTCCGTATCAGCGCAGTGGAACTCCTGGTCCGACCCCTTTGCAGCGCGAGATCGCTTCGTAGGTGTCGTCTTTTTGGCTCCTCGAAATCTGTCAGCCCACTTTGGCGCGTCCTTCAGCAACCACGAGCAATGCAGGAATAGGAAATCCGAGTTCTTAGCCGCCTTGATCTTGTACAATTCCAGGGCTTTCTCCAAGGTGTCGTCCGTGTTTGTGCCGCTTACGTTGAGCGGCTCCACCTGCGCATAGCATCCGCCGAACTTGCTCACGTTGTGGCGAATTACATGAAACTTGGATTCAAGCGAGCGAGCAGCGCAACTACCAGTGGTACATGCTCGTTGAAGTGCACCGTGATCCTCTCCCACAACGCGTCCTTCCTCTGTCCATTCCCCACACAAGGATCCTGAGAAACGTGCAAGAAGCTCCTAGACAACTGGCGCTCCTCCTCGGGTGTGAAATTGCGACCCTTCACTATAAGAAAACCCTGATTTTTTTGATGTCTAATAAATAACTTTTAGACTAAAAGACATCTTAAGACTTCCTCCAAACATCTGTATAGACATCTTGGCAGACATCCATAGACATGCCAAGATGTCTATTAAGATGTTTGGAGGAAGTCTTAGGATGTCTTCTAGTCTAAAAGTTATTTATTAAACATAAAGAAAATGAGGGTTTTCTTATAGTGCTTCTTGGGCTTTAGGTCTAGAGATGAGAGGCGCGGCACCAGACGTGAGCGGTGCAGCCTGCGACGAAGCTCTCCCACTTCCCGCCATCCTTTCCAAAAAGGTTCAAAATACATGAATATTCGCTTTGACCAGCTCTCAAGTGCTCTGTACAGAGCTCTCTATATCCTGCGATTTGGCCGTGCCCTGGGCCTCCTTGGCCGAGCCCGACTTCCAATCTACCGTTGCAGAGTTAACAGTGCGATTCTATTTTCCGAGTTTGCCAGCAGGTTACCGTTTTCTTGGCCTCCCAAAGTCTTAGCTGGAGAAGCTCTTAGAAATTAAATTACTTCTTAGGAAGTCTTGATTGGTCGTAGTCTAAATATGTAAAGTAGAAGTCTATTGGAAAAGTCCATCATTCATAAGAAGTTTACCAGCACATAAGTGTTTAAGCGGATACTCTCCTCTGTGAAGCACATAAAATGCTTTTACGAGGACATTGGTCTTTAACTTTGATATTTTCTAGATCATGAGAAGTCCAATGTCCTCGTAAAAGCACTTTAACTTTGATATTTTCAACGTAGAGCATGTTGGTCGTCAATACCCTATTTAGGTTGCTAGCATCAATATCCTCGATTGCGTTTCAATACCTTTCAATACCTTTCAATACAGTATGTATTTTCTATAATACATATCAACGAATAAGTAAGAGTTCTACATCCAACCATTGAATCCACATTCCTCCTAGTCCACCAATTAATCATGTGACTCCTCTCATCCTTAGCCCCGTCTAATATTACGGTGATTATACCTGCTTTTGAATAACAATTTGATCCTCTGTAGGTTTAGTAATTGGCACAAATTCCTTTCTCCTTGGCATTTGGCGCAAATCCTTCTCATTAGCATTCGGTGTACAGTGGGATACACTTTGCTTACAAATTCCTCCTTAGTGAGAGTATTTGTGAAAAGTTTGAAAATTGATTGTGAGCTCAAAAATGATCAGAATTGAAATTCGTAAAGTGGGTTGGAATCACATCATAGTGTACTAAAATATTATGATAAGATATCAATTCTTCTTTGTAATGTCATTTACCATATTACAATTACTTCATACATCATCTACCATAGACTACTCCTACTTTTTGTTTTATTAAAATATACAATGTAATTGCAAGTTTGAAATTAGCTTTGGAAGTTGTTCTTAAGGTACTTAGGCACATACTTAAATATTAAAAAGAATATCCTCTCTTGACTTTTTTTGGTGATGAAGTGGTTTCTTATGAGTCTAATAAAAACTCAAAATGGAAATTGAATCTTCCTTTGAACTTGGCAAGAGTAATATAAAAATGTAAGCTAGGCATGAGAGTTATCACTCTAATAGCCTCTAACCATCCTCCAAGGATACTTGTTGGTCTTTCAAAAACATATGTAACTGTGTAAAAGGCTTTCACATGTTTTGGGTAAAGTTTACTGGTTAGTAGGACTTACTAAGAAATTTCTCCAAGCGAATATCAAATCAGAGGTATATCAATGATACCACAAATATGTGCCTAAGTATCTCAAGAACAATTTCTGAAGCTAATTTCAAACTTGCAATAAAATTGTATATTTTAATAAAACAAAAAGTAGGAGTAGTCTATGGTAAATGATGTATGAAGTAATTGTAATATGGTAAATGACATTACAAGGACGAATTGATATTTTATCATAATATTTTAGTACACTCTGATGTGGTTTCAACCCACTTTACGGATTTCAATTCCAATCATTTCCGAGCTCACAATCAATTTTCAAACTTTTCACAAATACTCCCACTGAGGAGGAATTCGTAAGCAAAGTGTACCCCATTGTACAATGTAACACTCCAAAATTGCACAAATTAGACGAATGATGGTGGTGCGGTTTGGCTCCAATGACAGGAGTCATTGCTTGAACACTTACAATACTAGATCGTACAATTACATACTTCAAAGTATTTCATAGGATACATATTCTTACCTTGCATTGAAAGAGCAAAATGCAAATAGTGCCTTGAAAACTTTAGGGGTAATACCAGGACAGCCTAATCTCTTGGAAATCGACTATACCATCCAATCACCACAACAATCATCGAAATAAACTCTCCTAGCATGCACCAAAGACATGTGAGATAACACCTCTACTCATGAAACCTTTATAAGGTTTTCTATACAAACTACGTACTGTAGGTTGGAAGATAACAAACTTCCTTCTCGTCCTTCTTAATGATCTGCTTAGTCAAAGCTGAAAGAGGCAACAAGCACCTGATCCGGAGAATAACGAAGGTTTCGAAGGCTGCTGTTTAGTGTTGAAAAGTTTTAGGTGCGAAATTGTTAAAGATTTGAGCAGTCTTTCAATCAACCTCGTGCTGAGCTATCTTACATCTTAAGCCAAAAGAATGATAATGTATCATGCTACTGCCGAACAGTTCCATTGCTATCCATCATAGAACATGAACATGAAGCATACCATGGTTAACGTTGCAAAAGGATCCAACATTTGATATCTTGTTCTCCTGTAGTAAGCGGAAGAGTTTGCAGTTAAGTTCGAAGAACGATTTCATGAAAGTAAGCCATCGCTGAAACTAAGATGACCATGAAGGGTGAATGTACTTTTTCCAACCTGCACCAACAGATCACATCTTTAGATTATAAGCATCTACATTGCAAGTTCTGTCAGAAGCTATTGCAGGACAAACCACAACTATTGAGCCAATACTGCAGTATGGAATAGAGAAATTACCTGGTGATGAACGCCGACCACTATATCACGCCCACAAACTAAGCACAAGGAAAGGTTATAATCACTTCTATTGAAATTTGAGATTAACAAGATTCCACTCGCACGGGCATTTCCAAACAATATGCTTGATAATGGACCGATGGTGACGAAAGGTCTCCATGTACAACTGCAAATTTTAAGAGCTCAGAGATTTCATTAGCAAGTTAATGTGAGCAAGCATTGCATTTCGGTGATAACACCTCTTATGCAGATACCCAGTCAAGTAAGTACAGTAGCGTGAGAGTCTCAGGTCATCATAGACAAGCAAGACATAAGAATAATGTACAGAAGACATTCTTCAGCGAGACAATTTGACATAATACTGTTAATGAGTAGCAGATGACAATAGATGTCGATAAAGGACTCACACTTGATGCTGAGGAATCTTGAGATTATCACTTCTCCGAAGAAACGCAGTTACGCAAGCCTCGTTCGAAACCCTAGGCAGTCATCTCAATGATTTGTTGGCTACAGAGATGGAAGCGCCTTCTCCACAGCCTTCCACCGAGATCCCTTTCCAAATCAAATGCCGCAGTGATTCGATCATTCCTCTGAATATTTGCATTCCAGAGGTCTGGCCAAAGGAAAATCTCGCGAACGCGTGATCCACTGTAATGTTGAAGCCAATTTTTTTTATCGATTCACTCACAACTCAGAATTGACCCTAACAGATACACCATCTCCCGAAACATTCTTTCCAACAATCACAAGAACAACTACTCACACATGCTCCTTCATCAACAGAAGATAAAGTGGTAAAGGACTTTTTTGTGCAAGCAAAAGACAAAAACCACGAAATGGTCGATGGAACACACCATCTTCGCGAAAATGATTTTGGAATATGGAGATTCTTAGCACGATTCAAGAATACATTGCGACGGGATCAAGAGGGGCCTTAGCCGAGAACACCCAACAACCCCCGAAACCCTAATTAGGCAGCTTGTGCTCAGATCTCGACCTACTCACTCTCGACCTGTATCACCAATCGCTGACTCTAGAAAGCATTATGGAATGATGTTTTGGAAACATTACGGATGCCGCGAGTTTACTTTTGCTCCTCTTCCTTGGGACCACCGGAGATTTGCTCCTTAATCCAGTCGAAGGGCTGCACCAGCCACAGAGCGCCGCACGCGGCCGTGGTGCCCCAGAGCACGACGGAGCTGACGTCGGAGGTCTGCGGGCGCATGGCCTTGGGGATGAACTTGAGCAGCGACAGCCCTTGCTTTGGTTGCACCATGGTGGCCTCCTCACCTTTCCTTCAACGCAACCCTAACACCACGCAACTCAATGCAACAGCAAAGAAACAAACAAAACCCAACAACAGTGCCGATGCGAAATGCACGAGAGAGCGGACGGGGGCTTTTGCGATGGTGAGTTCGCAGCACATTCCGGCAAAATCCACGCTCCACTCTTCTCTGATCCCTCCTGCCAGGTGGAAATGCCACGATGGCTTCCTAAGAGCCAAACTCACATAAACTAAAGTTTCTCATAACGTAAGTTTTTCTTTGGGTCTGGACACCTATTTTCGTGCATTTAACCCTTAAAGGTCCCTTGGGGATAGTATGTACGGTGGCGTATAATTGAGATTTGCTACCAACAAGAAACTCTATATTGAGATCTTAAAAGCTTAGTAGAACCGCATGGATTTATATGTCAACTTGTTCTTTGAACTCAAATCTATTAAAGGTGTGCACTCATTCCAATACAAACAAAATACGCTGTATTCTAGCAACCAAAATATGGTTGTTCAGACCTTTAAGGGTTAAGGAATTCACCATCATCGGAGTGGCGGAATGAGTGACTTACTATTTTCAGGATGAAGCAAAAGGAAAAGACAAAGTTTCCCTATTTTTATGATAGTTATGAACACATTAATGATTACAAATTCTAGAAGTGACTAATATAGGTTAATCAATAATCGATCGCCCTATTGCATGGGGTATATTAGTGGTAATTATAGGGTGATCAAATCTTCATAGGAGCAAGAATCTTGCTTGCTCGCTTAGAGCATCTCCACCAGTTGCGGGCATGCCGGCATGGGCCTCCTCGCAACTCGCGGCTTGCCATGGCCGCAGGTCAAGCCGCCATGGCCGCAGGTTGGTTTGAGGCTGGCGCCAGGCTTCTGTCCCACCAAGGCTTTGACAAACCCGTAACCCGTGTCTCCAGAGACGTGCATGGGGGGAGGAGAGAGAGGGAGGCAGGGAGCCATGGTTGAGGATAAAGTTTGAGTAGGAGAGAATTTTGAGAGCTACAGTGACTTAAAGTAGCACTGGAGAGGAGTGCTCGTTTTGCGCGCGATGGTGGCCCTCAAGGCCATTTGGCCTCAATATCCTGTTGGTGGGGACCGTTTGGAGCTATAGTGGCCTTACAGGGGCTTTCCAGTGCGTGCCACGGCGTCTGGTGGAGATGCTCTTATGGGGGAGCGCCCACCTTTAGGTTCTTCTATCTTAGCTTAACTTATAGTGTACAATTTGTAGATTAGTATTACATTATGTAAAGAGCAGTATGCCCCCGCGGCCTTCATGTTGTGATTTGATTGTTTTCCACAACTCTAAAATAAAGCCTGCCTTCATCACACCTCATGTGGCCCAATCTGACGAGCGGTCCCCCTAATCATGATGCCACAAAAAAAAACAAACTACATACCTTAAATATCAGAGAAGTACGCCCTTGCAACATTGTCACGCTGACTTGAATACTTTGAACATGCCCCTCTAGTTTTTGTGCTAGATTTAAAATTAGGTCATCTTTGTAATTTTTGGTGACAAGGGAGCCATGAATGCTTCAAAATTCAATATCTCAAGCCCCGTCGACTCATTTCGCAATCTGATTGTTTTCCACATTTCTACAAGAAAATCCGCTTTCAACAACACGTCATGCGCTCCAATTCGATCGGCGGTTCTCAAGATCATAGTATCACTCACAAGGTAAAATCAAACAAAACAAAACAAAACAAAACAAAACAAAACAAAACAAAACAAAACAAACTACATGCCTTAAATAATAGAGTAGTATGATCTCCAGTGTTGTCACTGATATATCGTCAAATTAGATCTAAAATTAGGTCATTTTTATTATTTGTGGTTAAATGGGGGCCATAAATACTTCAAAAATCAATATCTTGGGACGAATCAACCTGTTTTGGGATCCAATTGTTTTCCAAAAATCTACAAAAGAAACTAGCGATGCCTCATGCAATCTGATCTAACCAGCGATCCCCTAGATCATAATGTTACAAAAGAAAACAAACAAACTACTTGCCTTAAATAATAGATTGTGTAGCTCCAAACGAGATCATCCTTGCTTAGTTGGATTCACTTGTTTTTCTCCTAAATTTAAAGTAAGGTAATGTTTGTAATCTTTGATGATTTGAAAGTTAGCCATAAATACTTCAAAATTCACATCTTAGGATCTGTCAACTTGTTTCAGAATCCAATTGTTTTCAACAACCCTACACAAATATCTACTTTCAATAATACCTCGTGCGGCCCGATCCGACGAGATAATAAGGTCACTTCCAAAACAAAACAAACAAACAAACTACCTGCCTCAAATTATAGACTAATATCGCTGGCGGCATTACCACAAATATTGTTTTTCAACTGAAGAAAGATTTGGCTTGCATTTCTATTTTTAGTACTAAATATGTAGCTCCAAACCACGTAATTTTTGCATAGCCGGGTTCTTTTTTTCTCTAGATCTATAATAAGGTCATTTTTGTGATTTTTGGTGATTTGGGAGTCATAAATACTTCAAATTCAATATCTCAGTACCTCTCGGCTCGTTCTAGGCTCATTCTGCGATCAAGTTATTTTCCAATTTTCTGCAAAGAAATCTACTTCAAACGACACCTCATGCGCCCCAATCCAACCGGCGGTTCCCAAGAGCATAGTGTCACTCGCAAATCAAAACAAAACACATTACGTGCGTTAAATAATAGATTAGTCTTATTTACACGAAGTCAAAAATTTCACTATCTCTCAAGGCATTCTCAACATATTGGCTAAAGGGACAAGAGTGCTACAGTTAGCCAACACAAAGATCATTTTCTTTTCCCAACGGACGTGCTATTCGACCCTCCACCCTTGGCGACCTCCACAGAGAAGGGGAGACCCGCCTTGTCAAATGTAGCGATTCGCCTCGGTAATCTTACTTGCGTCATTTCCAACAAGCTCGCGAGTCGCTGCAATGTAGTCAAGAGGAAGGGAGGAGGGGTTGTTAAACGTAGAGCACCCTTTTTAATTCATACCCTTTTCCAACACACTAGGTGAATGAACCTCCTCTATTTCTCCTTTTACTACACCGTGACAATAATCTAAAAGTATTTGAATTCCAAATAATCGAGGGTTTTGAGGTTCTACCCGAAATAGCAGAATAAATTACTCTTAAAGTCAAGATAACTTGAAGTAATTAACGTGTTTGAGTGAGAGTTGGATGGATAGAAAGTTGTAGCTTGCGGCTACCTTTGGGAGGTCTGTAAGGAAGCTAAAGGTGGCAGGTCAAATAAAAAATTTGTTGAGAAAGAAAAATAGCCTTTGCCTCGCTACATTTAGGGATTTTATCTTGCTTATTAAGAAAACCCAAAAACTTTTAATCTTTTGGACTTCAAATACTTATAAAGTTTAATAATTGCATGGTCGAAGAGAAAAGATAGTAGGGGTATTTTGGAGGACAGTTGTGGGAGGGTGTGGATCCAAAGGGGTGCTACATTTAGCAATCTAACCTCCTATTTCTTTAGTTTGTTGGGAGTACTTTAACATTTCCAAGATTAATAATCACTTTTGGCCACCATTGCGATAAATGCACTTTGTTTTTTCATGAAATCACGAATTCCAATTCAATTCTCCTCAACCTCTAAAATTCCTTAAAACCCAAAATAGATTCTTGAGATCTTCGGTAGTCCATTTGAAAGGATTAAATTAAACAATATTGCCTATAATTAATTTTTACTATATATTGTCTATACTACAAAGTGTATGTGGTAAAATTTGCAAAGCCAAATTCCAATTCAGAACCCTTTATGTTGAAATTTTAGATTTCAAGTCCAAAAGGGCGGTTCAAATTTAGATTTTTTGAAATTTGCTTCTTGGTAAAATGTTCATAACTAAACTACTATTCAAAAATACCCAAAAAAACTATTCCACAAACTTTGGGTGTTATGATCATGCAAATGGAATACATCCAACGGTCAAGTTTTGGACTAGTATTTGAAAACATGCTTAAGTATAAGATCTTATGGTTCAAGGTTCAAAAGAATTAAAAAGAATTGGTTTACACCCACAGGAGTACATAGAGGTAGAAAATTGTGGTTTTGAGGTTTCAAGCTCTCAAAAACAAGAGGATTTTAGAGGTTATATTGAGATTTTTTTTATGCTTTCACATTTAGTGTTATGTTTTGAAGATTTGTGTTTAACCACTAAAGAGATGTGCGACATTTGATATTTTGGTCCACAAATAACTTTTGTATCACTAATTTGTACTAGTGGGATAAATAGTGGAAGTCGTTTCTTATTATAACAAAATGATCGATTTTTGAACCCTATTAACCCCATTAGACACTATCTTAATAGAATCTAACTACTACTTTTATATAGTGGAAATGTACTAACTGTGATTATAAAGAAAAATCTTTGATTGTGCTCATTTGTGTACCTTGTTCATTTTAAGTTTTTAACCTCTAAACATTATCTGAAAGCAACATTTTTAATGACAAGCTAGAACATTAAAAACTCATAGTCTCTTCATCCAAAGTTTGTTTTTAGAGAAAATCACTTGAGTCAAGTCTTGAATTAAGTCTAATTTTTGTGGTAAAATTGTCCAGATATATACAAAAGAAATATGAATTTAAGCATGCCTTTTAGTGAAGGTAGCTCTTGTTTTTGGGTTTCCAAAATATAGAGTTTGTCTCATCTTTGCAAGCCAATTTGAAACCTAGTTGAATCATGATTTCATTCTTGCACAATTATGATCTTTTGATGAAAATCCAACAATTTTGTTGTTTGAATCTTTTCAGTTTGAATATTTTGGGTATTGCATTTGCAATTATGTTTCTATACTAAAAACGTAAAGAAAATACATTGCTTTTAAAAGAGCAACTTTCAACATCGCAAGGCCACTATCCGTGGAAATTATTTATTCTCCTTCTTCTTTCTTTCTTTCTTTCTTCTTCTTCTTCTTCTTCTTCTTCTTCTTCTTCTTCTTCTTCTTCTTCTTCTTCTTCTTCTTCTTCTTCTTCTTCTTCTTCTTCTTCTTCTTCTTCTTCTTCTTCTTCTTCTTCTTCTTCTTCTTCTTCTTCTTCTTCTTCTTCTTCTTCTTCTTCTTCTTCTTCTTCTTCTTCTTCTTCTTCTTCTTCTTCTTCTTCTTCTTCTTCTTCTTCTTCTTCTTCTTCTTCTTCTTCTTCTTCTTCTTCTTCTTCTTCTTCTTCTTCTTCTTCTTCTTCTTCTTCTTCTTCTTCTTCTTCTTCTTCTTCTTCTTCTTCTTCTTCTTCTTCTTCTTCTTCTTCTTCTTCTTCTTCTTCTTCTTCTTCTTCTTCTTCTTCTTCTTCTTCTTCTTCTTCTTCTTCTTCTTCTTCTTCTTCTTCTTCTTCTTCTTCTTCTTCTTCTTCTTCTTCTTCTTCTTCTTCTTCTTCTTCTTCTTCTTCTTCTTCTTCTTCTTCTTCTTCTTCTTCTTCTTCTTCTTCTTCTTCTTCTTCTTCTTCTTCTTCTTCTTCTTCTTCTTCTTCTTCTTCTTCTTCTTCTTCTTCTTCTTCTTCTTCTTCTTCTTCTTCTTCTTCTTCTTCTTCTTCTTTTTTTTTTTTTTTTTTTTTTCCGTTTTATTCATTGGTTTGATCTATGGTTTTATCTTTGTTCTCAAATTTTTTATCTCCTAAATTTTTTCCCTTTTATTAAGAAGGGAGAGTGAGCTTTTCTCAAAATATTCTTGAACCCCGCCTAGGCTAGTTGTTGGCATGGAGCCCCAATATGAGAATTAGCCCCTAAAGATCCTAGAGGACGAATTTGAGTATTTTGCTATTTTGGGAAACCTGGATGAAGGGTTAAAATTAGTTGTTTTTCTTGAGATTTTTACTGGATGCTTCCTATACTACAAGGTGTATGTGCAAAAAATTGCAACGTCAAATTTCAATTTGAGAATCTTAAAACACATATTGTTGTTTATAAACCTAATGTTTTTAAAACTAGATAGATAGATAGATAGAAACTCCGGTCTAAGGGGCCGACACGTTCTTAAAACTAAATTTCATATGGTTTTGTATTTCAGTTTATTTTAAAAGTTAAAATTTGAATTAATACTTTTATTTTCTTGTTCTCCATCACACTACTACTCACATTTCTAAATTACCCATGTTTTATTTTGTCTCATGTTAACCCTTAAACGCCCAAGGAAGCCGGAGGGGCTCCTTTCCAACACCATCTGCTATGTAGCTCTCACTGTACTCAACTTTTCACTTATTTGATGTCAAACTGGTCACCGTCTTATGATACATCCAAATAGTGAAATTTTACAATTCAAATCACAACTGTACAAGTGATTTTGTGCTTAAGTTTGAAAGAATTGTGGTAGGTAGGTTGGGGTTGTACATAACCTTGTAGGAGGTTGTAAGCTCATCAATGATTGGTTCATTCATAATGCCCAAGTTCAAAAAGTGCACTATTCATGACGCCCAAATCCAAAAGATGTTGTTATCCAATTTCGGGTTGCCCGTTTCAGACGCCATGGGCGTTTAAGGGTTAAGGAAGGCATCGTCTACAAAATGCATGAGATAGTAATACAATTTTCAATAATTTTACTTTTGTGAAAATTTGAGATTGAAGAATTTATCAGAAAAACTTCAACTAAAATTCAAAAGCTTCTAGAGGTACTTACTCATCATTCAATTTATTTTTAGAAATAACAAAATACAACCAACATCATGCTTGTTTAACCAAATCATTGTTTTTTATACCTTCTACTACAAAATAAAATGCATGAAGGTCATAAAAGCGTATTGAGTTTTCAAAATATTGCATGAGCATAACCAACTTTGTTATCTGCATGTTAGAAAGTATGACCAATTTGTTTGGGGTAACAATCTTCAAGACTCCCTTCGCACCATGGAAACAATTCCTCCCAAGCAATGCCCAAAAAAACTTTTGCACAAACTTTGGATGTTATGATCTATCAAATGATAAACATCGAACGGTCAATTTTTGGAACAGTGACTAGAAAGAGGCTTAGGTACAAGATCATACAGTTTGAAGTTTAGAAAGAGTTACAATCTTTGGTTCACACAACTAAGAGTACATGTATAGAGGTAGAAAATCACAATTCTAAGATTTCAAGCTCCCAAAACACAAGGAAATTTAGGGCGTGCTTGATAAGACATAAGAGACTTAGGTCCAAAATAACATGGAAATATGTCATTTGGCGCAATAATAAGTCTCTTACGAACACATTATTCTAACCAATATTTAAGGACACAATTCCTATTAATCATTATTTTTTATTTATTTTCCACAAAAGGGGACACGGATGATGTTATTAATTACGTAAAAGTTTGAGATTGACCCCTCCAAAGCGGGGCTTGTTTTCATAAACCTTGAAGAGAAAGATACCTTTTCTGCATGGAAACAACCCTCGGAGACAGGGCTGCCCTCAGAAGCAACAGGAAAGCCGACCAAAGTCGCTGAAAAGAATCGCCCAAACAGTTGAACATCCTTCCACTTCCGAGGACCGAGATCGAGAATCGAAGAGAGAATCATCCATTGGCAGTATTATTGCAAACCGGACGAACGAATGGGGCTCGAAAAACCTAATCGTACATATGTGGACATCATATAAGTTGCCTTTCCAACATATCTTTGTTGGATATTGCAAGCTATATACTAACAGTGAGTAGCTAGCTCTGCGAGTACTAGAGCTTCTGACTCTCATACTAGAGCTCTGTCTGTGTGCAGTCTAAGCTTTGAGGCTAGTTTCCAGCACTGCAGACTTTCCAGGCATGATTTTATGCATTGACACCAATCAATCAATTACAGTATACTATTATTAGCGATGCAGTAAGACACCATAAGTATATTATTGACTTTGTTCCCAACCCTGACTTATTACTACAGTACGTACAATCGTTCATTGTACTACAAGACAAACTGTAATTATTTGCTATCCCTCTTTGCAAAGCTGCACAAGACTTATGCATGCCTCGAGAGTAGTCAAAAAAACGACTCACTGACTGACTCGGGGAATATGCACCTGGGTCCTTTGCATGTACTACATTCCTGTACTAACTGAACGCTCCCTTACATTGTTTCGTTGAACGATAGTTTGCAATTTCGATGTGAAATGGCAGCATGCATGGCCGGGGCTCAGCTCTTGATGCAATTTGACTTGTAGTCGAATAGTTTAATCTCATCAAATCATCAGACGTAATAATGATACATCATTTGTTGTCTTTGCACATGACTGGCAAATTCCTATCACCTGAACTCACTGCCACATTACAGTAAGTACACTCATACTCATGTGCTTTATGTGCAGATCGACAGAACTGGACTATGCTAGTACTATGCTACCTAGCTTTGTACACAATGAAATGAGTAGATTTGGTTCATGATCCGATGTAGTTCATCGAAGACCTACTCAACATAATTGACGTCGAGCGTAGTTAGTTCGGTGCCTTTGTCCATATTCCGTTTCTAAAGTGGCCATTGTTCGATCTCAGCAATGTTGGAAGCTAGCCCCAAGACAAAATGAAACAACGCACTAATTTTTCGAGTTTCGAATATAGCAGCATGTAGTTTGATGTGGCTCCACAGACATCGTTACTGCGAGGTGCAGGCTTTTCTTTTGAAAGTTTAGTAACGGGCTACGGACTGATTCTGAACCAAGTCTACTTTTTGAATGTATGTGATATCAAATCGCCAGTTTACGGCATCTGGTGACGATCGACTGTCTCACTGCCATATTGTAAGCTCGCATGCAACACAACATCCGTGATGCTATGTCCAATATTGAATTACCAGGGTCACCGACCTACAGATATTACCAGTATTGACGCAGTCTCTGGATCTGGACCGCTGCCGTAGGATACGAGACCGACAGCTAGAATCAAACATACACATTCATGCTTCATTGAAGTCCCAACTCGGTATCTTTCAATATGTGCATAATACAGAGATCTCAGTCTTTTTGTATTTCCTTCTCGTCTCGTTCTAGCTTCTGGCCGGATTCATGGGCCTGCGAGAACGCTATGTAGGTACTGGGCATTCAAATTCTTTGTTGACGCTCGGAATCGTCACAGGTATCCACCTGGTGTATGAGCTTGCCGGTGCCTTGCGAATATATTCTTGGGACCATTATGAGCACATCTGGTGCTCTCCGATAGCCGCAATGATCGAAAGAGATCAAGTGCAAGATGTTAAGGAATCAACTGTGGTTAGGGTTGTCGTCTAGTGTTTGGCAAGACGTAAGTTCGCCACCGGTAAGGAAGCTAGTTTCAGCCTTCACAGATTGACGATGCCGGTTCGTGACCACTATCAACAGTTGGTTTGGAGTAGAAACAAAAAGTCATTTATTGGTCACGTCATCAATGAATGGAGTCAATAATACAAGTACAAACGTCGGTGGCTCGTCCCGGCGATACTCACATGCATTATGTGGACAAAGCATGTGCATCACATTCCTCGCTTACCAGACAGTTTTGGAATCTTGGTCGATCAAATGTATACATTACATTGATATGATTGATCCATGTACAGAAAGAAACTTATAAAAACGCAAAATTGTGGTGTGCTACACTATCTACAGTTATCACCGGAATCAATCAACCTCGTCTCAACTTGTGATCTTCAAGCATCAATACTTCCTAGTAAACTGCACGAACCGCAGCTGTACAGCTAGACCATTGTGCTGATCATGTGAGGTCCAAGATGAAAGGGACTGTAAACTTGTTGTCTCTCTTCGAAGGATTGTAGAGAAGATTGAGGAATAATGCGTATACTCGAACAGGGATTTGCATGAATTGCGGCTTGCAGAGATCTTGTAATAGAGTCTGATTCTGCACATCGTTCAGGCATCGAAATTCTGCTGCTAGGCTCGCTAGCTAGCCAGGGAGTAGCTCTGACCTACACTCGTGAAAGTCTGTATGCGCTTGCAGTATCAGAAACTTGATGCATTATTTACTGTATGATGATTATTTTCAACCACAGCTGTATATAATATGTTGAATCACCTGCTACGTACGTGCCATGCACTCTACTGACCATACTCTTCACATCTTCACCAGCTCGACTTAGTCGGTCTAGTTACTGCGAAAGTGATGAGAAACACTAGTTCGATCCTGACTAGTCTGCTACTGAAGCAACTTGGTGTCCCTGAACTTCACGTACAGCACTGGTACAGTACTGGGGTTCTGGTGTCTGTGTCTGCAGCAGAAGCCCAGTGGCGGTCGAGATAACATGCAGTAGTAAGCCGTTGAGCATGTCCTACCTCCATGAATGATCCTCGTGATCTGATGAAGTGCTTTCGGAGCACGGGTTGAAATTCGTCGCTATCTCTCTGCAGCCTGTCGCTGGCGCAAGAAAGTTACTCAGTGTTGTCGCTCCCGAAATGGAAAGCCCAAGATCGCTCCCTATCGCTGAACTCTCGTGTGGAATCACTCCTTGACTGGTCCAAGTCTCTACTCTTGCAACGGAACTAATAATGCTACTGCTATCTACATCTAATGACGGGTGTGATGACAGGCAACTGACGGCGATTCCAGCAGCACTAGAAGAAGCTGCTGCTGGTCCTATGGACAGCCGTAAACATGGTGTATGCACATCTTCATGAAATTCGACCTGTCCGTCCCTGACCTCCTGCAGCGGGATCTCGACCGCCGGCAGCCATTGCAGGAGCTCCAGTTCGGACGGTCGTTGCCAAGAACCTGGCATTGCGTGAAACTCCTGGCCTTCTCGTGAAATCGCCTCATCCATTAACTTGGTCGTCGAGTTTATATCTAAAGCATGTGCGACTGTAGTGTCGCTGCTGAAATAATCGCTTGGGCTTTCAGGGGCGATCAATCTCTCGATGTTCTGATGAAGTGATGAGTTCTGTGTTGTTAGTTTACGTTCAACCGCGCTGCATGTGTCTTGATGCTCGATGAAGCTCTCTACCCTGAGCAAGATAACATATTTCATTCCAGGAGATTGAATTACGTACAGATCGAATGAATTTGGCCTGTAATGAACATTATGAACATCGATGGTGGAGTAGAGAGGGCTGAGTCACGTACCGAGAAAAGACTCGACCGCAGTCACAGCAATGTCCTCGTGTGCCACAAGTCTTCAAGTGGGCTTTGTAATCCGACTGGACTGCATATCGCTTGGAACATTTGACGCATTTCCACTGCTTCTCGCTGCAATGTTTCCGTCTGTAATGCTTCTTGATGCCCACAAGGTCGCCGAGGGCGTGCGCGGGGTCGTGATGGAGACATGACCTCTCCGGGCAGATGTAAACCCGCCTGTTCGTCACGACACTGATGGGCTTCTTCAAAAGCTTCCAAGGAACCTGAGTCGGCAACGACTAGTAACTCAATAATTCAGAAACTGGAATGATCGGCAAGAATCGATCCATGTGAGAGTGACGAGATTCACGAACCTTGTGGCGACGCCTGTGCATCTGCAAGTTTTGATCGCGTTGGAATCCCTGATTACAGATTTCACAAACATATCTATCTGATTCCATCAACGTTCTCGGGGATAGCGCCACAACTTCAGCACCTGGATCTGTGTACACGACGAGAAGCTCTTGAATGCGTCACACACGTGCAAATGACTACGTCTGTAATAAGTAACAGTTCTCGAGTGTGTGGATAAACTCGTGCCCCTAACTCACTGGTGAACGGAAGTCTGCGTTTGCAGCTTCTATGACGATACAGTGCTGTTTACGGGAGTATGACAGTGAGTGTGTTAGGTTTGTGAAACAGACTCAGTCAGGGATGAAGAATCTTCAACGTGGTGAGTCTCAGGACGGACCAACGTTTCTACACTGATCTTCTAATCTGAATTGGGCTCCTGAAGAGGCACGTCAGAATAACTCTAACGGCTTGTCGATTCGTGAGAGCAAGAGTCTTTAAATGGCGTAATCCTCAATCGTACCCCTACCGCTCAAAAGCGCGAATTGAAGAGACCGGCGGTCAAGCGGTGGAGCAACTTCGACGACCGGGGAGGCTGAGTAATGGCAGTGTGTTAATGATCTCGCACTGGGGCATTCAAGACTTCTCACAAGGACAAGTACCGTGGAGGGGCTAATGCCAATCATTGGATTAGTAATTGCTCGAGGATCAGAGGATATGTATACAGACTGAGATATATAGTTAGATAGGACTGGTGCTAATTAAGAGAGCATACCAGGCGTCCCTGCAGGTCGTCTCGTACGCTTGTTTGGGCCTACAGAGCTCGGGGCCAGAAACTCCGACACGGTGACACGGAGAGCGCCATGGCCACTACTCGCACCTGCAGAAGTTGATAAGGCATTCATGGCCGATGAACAATCAAGCACTCGCCGAACTGCTCGCTACAGAAGTTCGAGCGAGCGCACGACTGGCTAAATATTCTGTTCCCCGATCATCGATCGCGCGCCGGCCTCGAACACTGATCCATGCCCCCAGCCGACCTTTTGTTGTTGCCTGGAGCGAGCTCGAGGTCTTTGCTTTTTGCTATCTATATATAGCCCAGGCAGGCCCACACTAAGTGGTCTAGCGACGAAATCACTCAATCAGGCGCGACCATCACGCCTACAGTGACCACCCTCTAGCTAGCTAGCTTGGCGATCGATCGATATCCATAATTGTGCGATATCGGCATCTTCTTCGGTTTTGAGCGTGTGCACAAAGCGTGGACAGTTGGGGAAGAGAATATCTGTGGCGACAATCTAGCTACGTATGCCCGGTATCATTGCAGTTTCCAGTCGGTCGGTTGATCAGAGACTGGTGCTGCTGCTAATATATAAGCATATATGCCTTCCCTATCTGGGGTGATGAGGTTCATTCAATGTGGATGCACGGACTGCGGCATGCCGGTCCCCATCAGATCAGTTTCATCAGGTGGTTGTGTCGATCGATGCAGCACCCTCACTGACACCAGCAGTTATTATTCAAGGGAGTAACTAGCTTGCCAAGCCTTTTGGGCTTTGCATACACAACCGTGCAAGCTGCTGTCCGGAGTGGCTTGGCTGGAGACATTTCAACCCTGTGATTGATCAGGAAGATGGTCTGAGGAATTTCTTCACTTTTTCCGGCTTGTAGGGCCGGACCGGAAGGTACCGCCTTTCCCATTTGGTCTTTTCTGAAAACAAAGCGATCGAGGAGCTAGCGGAATCGAATACTCGTAGTTTTTTAATGGCTTTCATGATGCAGGACTTTCATTGCAGAATACACATGGGATCGATCCGATCAGAACTTCGCAAGCTTGTGCACACTTTCGATCGCTACTATAATCAGTAAAGATACTGTAGGTCACCACAAAATTCTACAGATGGTGTGGACTCCATGAGAATCGCTTCAATCCTCACTGCCCGAACTCAAGGTATCTTCGTCTTTTGACGGTAGTTCCAACTTTACCGCAAACTGTGCATTGCATTGTTCCGAGTTCCGACGCTTTTAGTTGATCATACTCCAAATAATCAATTCTTGAAGATTTTGATAACTTTGTTGTAGTTCAAGTGAATCAAAATTTGTGTTGTGAGCCTCATTGATTGTTGAGATCATAACATATTATTACTCCAAAATTATCATTAGATTCTATGATTTTTACTTTAGCTACTAAACGAAATGTACTACAATCGAAACCTATAGAACTAGAAAGTCATTCACCTTTATCTCAAGAATGTTTTCTATGATTTTGCAGTGGTGAAGATTATTCATACCTCTCCAATGCCGAAAAGATTGAAAACTAGACCCCTCGCACGATAATGAGTGTCGTATCTCCCTCAATAGTTGAATCAAAAAAATACATTGACCAAATGAACTAGTTGTTAATTGGAATTCATCCTCACAAAAGAAAAGTAGCTCCTCAAGAACCATGTACTTCACTAGTTAGTAGGAAAATCATTCATGAAGTATAGAACAAAGGACGCTTGTTTATGGTTAGAAGGACTCAAGTTTGAAATTTAAATGATTCTACATGAAGGATACAGATTTTGAATATGTTTAAGTGTCATTCTCTATGTCAAAATCAAAGCCCTATCATTCTATTCGTCATTGTGGTGTCCAACCTATGGACGCTATTTCATTTATGTAAAGTTCACTATGTCATTTCTGAACCGTTTTCCTACTAGTGCTTTCTATTTTTTTCAATGTAAAAACATCATCGTAAATTCAACACCAAAATTATCTTCTATCTAGAATGTTATTAGAATATATTTAAAGATAATACTTATATAAGCCAAAAAATAAATAAGAATTCAAATTTGATACCACATAGTTGGCTTGCAATGGTAAAACATGCCGCATGTTGAAAATCCTAGAACAAGAGCTGCCTTCACTAAAATGCATGCCATAAATTCATAACATCTCATTTAAATGTGCAACTCTTACTGCACACACTAGACTTGATATAGGACCCAATGCAAGTGATTTTGTCAAAACAAACTCAATACAAAAAAATTAGCACGAGAAATAAAGGCATGTATCACGAATCCAATCGTATGGATGTGTCATTTTATGTGCATTGTGTCCGGAGAGTTTTTTGGGAAGTGATTGACCTGAGGGTTTTGGTGAGATTGCATGAAAAGAAACTACAAGACAATGAGTTTACATTCGCCGCAAGCTCTTGACATTTTTAAAAAAATGCGGGTAACACCACGACTTAATCTCAACACTGATTAGAAGCATACATATATATGATGTGCATGCCTCAAAAAAAATGCGAAGCAAGTCTTGATTGCAATTTGGGTTTGGCTTCTCATACGTATTCCCATACGCCGTATCTAATCCCACATTAAAATCCTTGTAGATCACAAGGTATGGCACAGAATGGGGCAAGCAATGTATCAATGGAAAGCTCTTTGTTCAGACTCCAAGTTACAGACTGGAAGACATGCAAACACACAAAAAATAGAAAATATATTGGCCACAGCGGCATGCGCAGACCTTAAGCAAAAGACTATACCTTCAAACAAACACAGACGGCAGTGAGCAGTTTAAACACTAGCGTAGACATTATTTAATGAAAGTGCCCTTCCTGGAACAAAATGTAACTTAGAGACCACGAAAACAGACTAGATTATTTTTTTAAAAATTTACAGCAAAAAACTGTTATTGCAGGATTACTTGCGATTGCAGGCCGGAGATCGATTTAAAATAATCACTCGCACTGCTGCGCACTACTGTTAAATGCATTATGGTGCTGGACATGTTCTTTTGTCTCGACTTTAAATCAGGTTTTGGCGCTTATATGATCCTACTGTTGCTTATCAGGCCGCTTTGTCTGTGCGCCTAAATCAGGTTTTTGGCGCATTCGTCGTTGCCATACATACTTCATTGTACACATACATCATCCCGGCCCCTTCAATTCATGTGGGGTTCACAGGAGTCCTGGCCGGGGCATTCTAAATTTGCACTTTTGTGAACAATTGCGTAGATGGGGGGTTGTGCTTGACCAATGGTCACATATGCATGATGATGGTGTGGGAAAGTCGCACAAAAGTTGTTCATACCACTTCATTATACATTATACGTGAAGGTAGCTTGCTCTTGAACCCAAGTTATGATTGAGTTTATTGTTTTAATTAAATGGAGTGTTAATGATTTGAGCATTACATCTTTAGAACAAAGCCATTGCTTGCTCGGCGAGGGGGAAATATTTGTTCTCAGCTTCCATGCTGGGCAAGGGCATGATATGGGTACCACTAAGACGCGTCTCATTATCTGTGACCTATGTGTAATTCATTATATATGTGCTATAAATTCCATTTTAACCCCATGTGTACATTTGTAGCCATGTCACCTATAATACCATCTGGTTGGAATATTTTCTCTATTTTGTTTCATTTTTATCACTCTATTTTGGAGGGGATACCCATATCATGCCCTTACCCTGCTGCATTGTCCTAAAACAAAAAATGCATTGGGTTGTTGCATATTTGCAATTTCTGAGATGTATGAGGACTTTTTTATTTAAAGAATACTCCTCATGGGTAATAAACCTTTGAGAAGCTTTCTACAAAAAGAAGGTTCTTTAACCCTTTCGGAGATGAACATGTATGTGACTAGTGAACCTACTTTTTGCCCATTGCAACTTTGCAAGACGTAGTACTTGTTTGGATGAATTCTTCGAGCTTTTGTAGGTGTATCTTATAAAATACACAACCACTATCCTCTTGTTATAAAATCTCCTACCACTTGATGCAAAACCCTTGCCAATCATAAATCTCAACCCCTAAGGATCCAAGAAAGCCAAAAATGGCTTTTTGGGATTTCCGCAGGGAAAAAAAAAGCAACCAACTTTGACCATTATAATCTCAAACTCGGAGAAGAATCAACGGTTCAAGGGTCATGTTAACTTCAAGATCCTACGGTTGGATCTTCTAATCAATGCTAAGAGTGAGATTCTTTGGGCCTGAAGTAGAAGAATGTTCTTTTTGATAATTTAGACAATTTTGTATCAAGGATCTTCAGGGGTTAAAAAGTTGAGGTCAATGTTCACATTGCATAATTATTGTATAGCGGCCATAAGGCTCAACGCTTTGAGGCTCTCTAACTTCTACGTAACGTAGATTATCTAGAGGCTTCCAAAGAACCAAAAATGTGACCTCCGTAAGTTCGTATCTATCTAAAAAGATAAAGAAAAGTTAAAAAATAATTTATTAATATTGCATGTCCGTTTCAGTAGGCCTAGAGACATGCTGACAAGCTCCACAGTGGTTGTAGTTGACAAAATTCTTAATGGAATCCAAAAGTTTAAAAGAAACAAAACAACAAACTGTTGAAAGGGGTTGACAAATGTTTTTTGTGGCAGGTCCCCAAATTAACGTATTCAGATGTCCTACAGTATTTATTCAACCCCATTCCCTCAGACATGCTCTTTTTTCCCCTTTCAATCCATTATTATTAATGTTTCTATACCTGTAGCTGCACTTGCGCTTTTTGTTGTTGGTACACGAATGAACTTAATTACTCCCTCTGGGAGGTAGATTTGAGAGAACCTACTGGACAATATAAATGGGACAGAGGGAGTACTTCACATGGGATGCCACATATAATTATATGAGTCAAATTGCAAAATGGCTTTTCCAGTGTGTTTACCCCGAAATGGGTTTTTGTGATTTCGGGCAGCCTAGATGAAGGGGTTTGAAGTAATATTTCTGCTTAACCCCTAAATTTCCTTGTTCCAAAACGGTCTAAGTCACAAAATCTGACCTTCCTTTAGATTAAGCTCAAAAATTCTCAATCTAAGCATTCTTTAAATGATTCAACCGTAAGATCTCAAATTTTGCTTGACATCCTTCTCACATACCAAATTTGAACCGTTGATTCTTCTTCATTTGTGAGATTATAATGATCAAAGTTGGGTGAGTTTTTTTGCTGCGAGAACCTCCAAAACCCGTTTCGGGTTTAATGGAAAGTTAGGGGTTAAGATTTTTACATGGTGCTCCTTATACCGCAAAGTGTATGTGGTAAAATTTGCATTGCTAAATTTGCATTTTGAAATTTCAGGTTTCAAGTCCAAATAAGGCAGTTTAAATTTAGATTTTTTTTTTTGTTTTTTTTTAGAGAAACATGTTCATAGCCAAATTATTATTCAAGTTCCAAAGTGCCCTAAGTCGAAAGTTTGTCAATTTTACAAGGGTAGCCTCCAAAAAATATAAAAACAAATCTTCTCAATTTCTAGTAATTTCTGAAATATTTCCTGCAAAAATTTTCCGGATTTGAAATTTTGAAATTTTCCCGAAAATTTCACAAACTCATACTCGCCGTTTTAGATCTTTAATTATACCAGATATCTCCAATGAAATGCATGCTTTACTATATCATTCTTTATAGAAAATAATTTGCATGAAGGTCAAAAAAGCGGAATGAGTCCCGAAAAAACTTCACCAGCATAGCCAACTTGATTACCTACATGAAAAAAAATATGAGCAAAATGTTTGAAGTAATAAATAATTTTTTTTTAAAAACCGCTTGACTTTTTGGTGTTGATAATGAGTTGGATTTGTCAGTAAATCAAGCTTTCTACTGAGTGCTCACATGTATACTTGAGGTAGTTCAGTACATTGTCACATGAGCAGAATTTAGGGTATGAATATGGTAGGTGACTTTGAGCTGGCCATGATGGGTCATCAGAAACTTGAGTGCTTTAACATGTTCTTCTTTTATTCCTATCACTATGGTAAACATTATGAAAATAATCATGGGTTGGTTTGAGAACAACTCATCAATACTATACATGTTTGGTATAATACGCTCAGCTACACTAAATTTGATAATTAGTGTTAGCTACACTAATTTACATAAACATGTTATAAGTTTTCACTGTTGTTCAATAATTTTACCCACTACATTGGCCAAGATGGGGGTCCTTATATAGTATCAGGATCAATGCTCTTGGAATTTTTTTTAAAACAAAAGTAAAAACTTATAGCATTCTCAAATCTTATAATAATCTAACACTAATTATGAAATTTAGTGTAGTCCGCAGGAAATCCCTCCAGACCTTGTGCTAGAGGCGGTTTTGTTTATTCCTCTCACCTAAAAAGGTCTTCAACCGAGAAGGGTATTAATCCCTAACACTCCTTTAGAACCTCAATGGGTTTTTGGAGTTTCGTGTAGCTTAGATGAAGGGGTTGGGTGGCTTAGATGAAGGGGTTAAAAGTAATATTTTTCCTCATATTTTTATAGGGTGCTCCTTGTACTGCTTGGTGTAAATAGTAAAACTCGCAAACCCAAATTCCTATTTTGGGGTCTTCTGTGACATTTCTTAGGTTGCTAGCCAAAATGAGGCAACTTAAAATAGTAATTTTATTTTATTCATTATTATTTTATTTTATTTCTAGAAATATGTTCAATACTAAATCACTACTTGAGTTCGAAGTAACTCAAGTCCAGAAGTTTACCAAATCTACAAAGACACCCTCCAAAAAAGTTCAAAACCAATTTTCAGAATGCCCATAAAAATGTGGGAGACAAACTTTGGATGTTATGATCTCACAAATGGTAATAAACATCCAACCGTTATTTTTTGAAATTTAGCAACCGAAGATAGTCTTAGATGCAAGATTTTACACTCAAAAGTTTTAAAAAAGATTTAAAAAGAATTGATTTACGCCCTAGGGAGTGAAAATTGCAGTTTTGAGGTTTCAAGCTCCTAACAAACACCAAACAAATTTAGGGGTTAAACAAGACTATGCTCAATGAGGAGGAGGGTTGTGCCCCTAAGTACACTACAATGGTGGTCTTTGCGTACACCACAAGTATACCCCCAAATTGACGATTTACATTTAGTAATTTATACGTAGAATGTGACGTATAAGTGGATAGAATATCATTCTTGGATTGTTTGTTTTCTTGTGTTTGTCTGTAGTCCATAAGTTTTTCCTCTGGAAGTTAAGAATATAATCCCACCCCTCTACTCTAAAAGGCTAACTATTGTTTGCTATGATGGTATATAGCATGAGTATGATGATAACTTTGAGAAAAAAATTCTACGACTTGCATATCCATGATTTATTCTCTCATGCAACATGATTGTTTTGATTGCACAACATATCATGTTAAAACTATATAATAACAGAATTGGGTGTTCCTTTCTACCTACCAACCTACCTATCTTCTTTTAAGTTTTTTGGATTATGTATAAAAAATTAAAAAATGCAAAAAACAAATAACATAATAGTGTTTGAGGAAATGGTATATATAAGATACTTTTGAAAAGTACCATATAAAGAGCTTTCCGGTGGGCTATAACACACTTTTCGGTTTCAGGCCCGTTCATTTGCCGGGAGCTTCCGTCCCGTAATGCCCGCTCTAGAGAGGGGATTATGACATAACGCCCTCTACAATTCTCACCTTACAGAAAAAAACCCGGGCAACACAAGAAAATTGTACGATGAACCATCTTACGAATTCTGTCAAACCAGGCAGCCGAAACCAGAAAGTTTCCATCGAACCGGGTAGCCGAAACTGGAAAGTGTGTTACGCCGCAGGAGCCCCCGTCGGATTACTCTCCTCCTACTATACTTACTAGTCATATATAGAAGAATGAAAGAAGAAGTGTATTGTCACTTCTTCATGCACGATCCACATGACGCACATTCTCATTAGAAGACTCATACCAAAAATCAATAGAGGATTGAAGGGTATGTTTTAGAAAATGCCATCTTTTATTACCCAATTTTACTTCAGAATATTAATCTCTTCCACAGAACGACAAAGTTGAGATGACATGATTTTATTTTATTTTATTATTTCGTAAAAATGTCGTTGTGTGAAATGTTTGACGACAAAAAAGGGGTGAAAACTTGAAGGCACGTCAATCATGACAAGACTTGCGAGAGACATAATTATACGATTTGATCCGAGCATACTTGAAACCACCTTTCTACTGAAAGTTACCATGAGTGTCACCATGGGCACTCTTTGATGAAGTCAAGCATGCCAAGACAAAATAGGAGTGTGACCCATCATTTGGGCGTTTGCCATTTCTAGCATTGTATTCATTTGTAATCAATTGGGCGTTTGCTATTTCGAGCGTTGTATTTAACCCCTAAACGACCACGGCCACCGATTCGGCGTTTACGGTCAAGGCAAAAAAAATTTACAGTCAACTTCAAACGTTATGATCTCACATCTAGTGATGATCCAACGGTTGAAAATTTTTGCACTACTACCAATGGTAGTCTACTTCAAGATCCTACGGTTGAAATTATCAAAAATTTCCAAAAATATTGGACGTACCCCCATTAGTACATAGTGGTCTGTGTTGGGATTTCAAGCTCCCAAAACATCGTGGATCTTTAGGGGTTAAGGATTTAGTTTTGGTATTTTGGGATACAATTTTTTGTGAGTGTAGCAATGTATATAAATTCTATTTGGTACTATCTGCAAAATAGGATTCTAATTTTTGAGTTTTTTAGGACAATTCTTGTGGTGCAAGCTTAAATGGGGCAGCTTGAATTTAGCTTTTTTATAAGTTTTTTGTTTTAGAAATCAGTTCATAACCAAATCATTACTTAAGTTTCAAAGTGACCCATTTCAAAAAAGATATCAATTTTATATGGGTAGCCTCCAAAATATTCAAAAACATTCTTTACAGTGCCCAAATTAACCCCTAAATTTCCTTGGTGTTTTTTGGGAGCTTGAAAACTCAAAACTGCGATTCTCCACCTCTAAGCACTCGTGGGGGTGTGGACCAATTTCTTCTCCTTTTTTAGGACTTCCAACCGTAAGATCTTGTACCTAAGAATATACTTGATTACTGTTCAAAAAATTGACCGTTGGATGTTTACCATTTGAGAGATTATAACATTCAAAGTTTGTCTCCCAAGTTTTTTTGGGCATTGCGAAGATTGGTTTTGAAATTTTTGGAGGCTGCCCTTGTAAAATTGGTAAACTTTTTGACTTGAGTCATTTTGAAATTTGAGTAGTGATTTAGTAATGAACATGTTTCAAAAAAAAATATTAAAAAAAAAGTTACTTATTTGAGCTGCCCCATCTCGGCTCGCAACCCAAGGATCGTCCTAGAAGACTCAAAAATTGGAATTTGACTTTGCAATTTTTGCCGCACCTACTTTGCAATGTAACTCACACAATTCCAAAAAATATCTCAAAAATATTCATCTTTACTAAGAAACTAAGGCTGCCCAAAACATCAAAAGACCATTTCGGTTTTTAAGAAAATTTAGGGGTTAACTTGGGAGACAAACTTTGGATGTTATGATCTCTCAAAAGGTAAACATCCAACAGTTATTTTTTGGATTGGTAATTAAGCATATTCTTACGTACAAGATTTAGGATTGGAAGTGATTGAAACAAAAATAATTTAATAAATTAATAAAGATAATAAAAAATAAAAAAGTGGTATACACTCCATGAATGCATAGAGATAGAAAATCACATTTTTGGGGTTTCAAGCACCCAAAAACACACAAGGATCTATAGGGGTTAAGAATCCTACCATATGGCTTCTCCTTGAACCTTTTAGGGGCCTCGCAACCATAAAGTATGCCCTCCTAATCGACATCCTACATGTTTTGTGAAACCATTTTACGTGAGGATTTTTTGTTGAGATTTGAGTAAGTGAAGGTAGTAACTTATTTTTGGATTGTCTACTTGAAGTGTGTAGAAAGAGTTCTTTGAAGTGAAGCTTGTTATGAAATGTCATAGCAAGGATAGTTGATGAATCAAGGATTTCAAATGTCATTTATTATTGGGAGTAATGAACTTATAGATATGGATTGGTTCTTATGTGACCTAATATTGGGATATCATTTAGTAGGTAGTAAGAAAATAAGTTTTTTATTCTTCAAAAATAATGATTGAAATACTTGATCTTCTATAATTTCTGAACTTGAATTCAAATATTGGGTCAACTATACGTAGTTGCCTATTTTTAATAAAAAGCACATTTTAAAAATAAAAGTGTTATAGATTAAAATAAAGGTAAAGTTATCAGACTGAAGAGTAAAATCTTGTAATAAACTCATTGTAGGTCATGTGGACCAAATCTTGTGTCATGAAGCCATATGGATTGCAAGATTATTACATATTAATCTTTGCATAGACTACAAAACATCATCACTGTTACTTTAGAGTGGAAAGTCTACCATCAAAGCTAATACAATGAATAAATCTCTTAACTAGAAAGATTTTCACGTTCATATTTTTTACACCCTTGTACACAAAAATATTCATCAAAAAAAGTTCACATCAAAAAAAACCACCAAAAGAAATCACCAAAAAAAATTCTTGATTTAAATAATAGCCTTGTAATACGGAAAACTACCAAATTTTTTGTAAAGGAAATATAGTCCAAAACTAGACACTTTACACTCATATCCATGCGTTACCCTCAAAACACCTTTGATTAAGTGAAGGTTTCCATCACTAAAACCAAACTCTAACTAGCCCAAACATGAAAGTTAGAATCCAACAATACATGGCAAAGATATAACTCTTCAGAATTATTATTATTCTTTTTATTTCTTTTTTTTGTTGTTGTTGTTGTGGAGACATCATTGCAAATCCAATACCAAAAATATTCCAATCAAAAAAGTTCAACTAGAAAGTTGTTGGAATTCACCTCAGTTCATACTTATGTGAAAAGATTTACCAAGAATCACTTACTCTTTGAGATGATTGACTTGCAAAGGTAAACATGCTTAATGTTTGAAATCCAAAAACGAAAGTTGCCTTCACTAAAATGCATGCCATTGATACATATTTTCTCTAGTGTGCAATTTTTACCACATAGACTGAACTTGATTAGGAATTTGATCCAAGTGGTTTCGTCGAACACGAAGTTTGAATGAAGAGGTTATGGCATTGTATGTTACTTATGTTATCGAAATCAATTATTTTAGTTGTCACATATCCTCATAATTTTGTTATATAAATTAACAGAGGCCCACACACAGCAAAGACGCACACCTATATATGCACCCCTCTTTCATTTGTAATGTCAGATAGATAGATAGATAGATAGAAACTCCGGTCCCTTTGTAAGGGGCCGGCGTGAATGAAGTGTCCGTTCGTAATGCTAATATCCCGATGGCCACCGGCCTTTGTAATGTCACACTTATCTTATATCACATCTATACAATGTCCATAATGAATAACATAAAATTACTTCAAATTCGGAATGAGCTTTTAAGAAGAACCAATGTTGTGTGTGGTAAACATCATGGTAATTTTTCCAAAGGTAATAACACAGAATTAGGAATTTTTGCACTTGGGGGTAGAATCATGCACTTGCAAATGGATGGTTCAAAAAATCGCATATAGAGAAATTAGGTGGACCATTTCATCCTTGAATGTGGTATCTTATTTTGATATCAAATTTCTAAAAAAATATTTATGTCTGGTAATTATTGAACCTCATAATTGGATGTAGTGTATCTTGGCAATTTTTATGTGTACTATTCATTCCCCAAATTTTGGACCCCTTCAAGTGGTTCAAATGGCCAAGTTATCCAAAACTTTATAGCATTTTTGTAACAAAAAAAACATGTAATATATAAGGAATACAATACTTCTACAAACTCCTTTAGTTAGCAACCATAATTTATGATTACTACTAAAGTAAACTTACAGTGCTAAAAGTAAACCTTCTCTTCCCTAAATATTTATTTGTACCTAATTTCTATACTAATAACCGTCTATATCATTTTGGTTATTTATATATTCAACTTGCATTGCAATGTATGCTAAAAGGTGTTGTTTTGCAAAAGTTGAAAATTTGATGTTTTGCTCCGTTGAAACACCATATATTGGAATACAAAGTTGTTGCGGTTCTTTGGTTCTTGCATGTTGTGTTTCCCCACCAATTCGTCCTCCTCTATAAGAAGCTCTACAACTCCATCAGGCCTACTCAAGTTCCGTTGCTCTTCAAAGGTTTGTATGTCAAAATCTGTTGTAAGACTACGTAAAAGTCTTCAGCTCACCATATTTGTTCTTGCTCTAGGAGGTGCTACATTTTGATACCCAACAATCAGACTTCCAAAACCTAAATTCTCCATCTTTATCAACCTACAAGAAACCCACGAACACTTTGTCATTCATAATGTGAAGCCTAAAAATCTCAAGGTAAGCATTATTTATAAAACTCTACTACCACATCATCAAGCTCACTTGATTTTGAACTAGAAATTGATGTAAAACCTATGAGATCCTATTATCTATTATCCAAGTTGGACACTTTGGATGACAAGCTCAAATCCATTGAGAGACATAAAACTTTACCGTAGCATTCAATGTTGATAGATCCAGTTAGGTTGGACTCCAAATCAAGTATAGGTTTTTTGCTACAAGTTACAAAGCTGAAGAAGATCATATGAATGAATAGCATGTAATAATATGAAAGTAGCTCTATTTTGAGAGACTAAAAATGTAGGATATCTTTTACATCTGGAAGCCAAATAAATTCCAAATATCCGATTAGGGTGTTACACATGCCCAAAAATTGAAAATAAAAGTACACTCAATTTGTCTCGCATATGAAAAAATAAATGTGTGGTAAGAGAAAAAATTACATGTTTGTCAAGATCTTTGATTCTAAGCATAAATTACTATAAATAAAAATATGTGCATGCCCCTTGTACCTCAAACCTTGTAATCATGTATGGAAATGTATAAACACTACTAGAAAAGAGTGGGATTTGCAAGGGTTTTCTTGGAAATGTTGTTCAAGTGAAGTAACCTCTTGGTACTTGCTCTAGCAATGTTTTCAATTTGAAATATTTGAAGTTGTAAATAATGTTTCTCATCAATACAATAACTTTACTTGTTTTTGTGAGAACATTACTAAAGCAAGACCTAGGACATTCCTTAACTTGCATAGCGTTCGACAAAAGAACGTTGGGATATCTCTCTTTAAATTTTTAGTAATGTAAAAATGTGAATTTTGGTGTGATAATACAAATGAGAGCAGATTATAATACGAGGTTGTCTCCATGATTTTTATTCCCTATAGAATGTCATATGCATAGAAATCCTATTTTATTTCTATAAAACTGAAAATTGTCGAAGGTGCTATTAATATTGTGCCACCGGCGCTCACAAAAAATTTCAATTCAATATGAGTAAATTAGAGCCATACACACTTGGGAATCTCGCAACACATAAGTAAATTAAAATGTGAAATAAACGGTCGCTTTCAGTTTTTTATAAACATTACATGCATGTTATTTATTCATACTATATTACATGGAAATAAAACTTCCCAACTCAAAAACAAGAGCAAACCATAAAAAGTAAAAGAAAATAGAAAAGGAAAAGAAAACAACAAAAGCTAGAAAAATTAACAAAGAAAAGGAAGATAATAAGATCAAATACTAAACAAAAATGAAAAAACTTTCTAAAAGTAAGAAGTAACAAAAGTTTCAAATAAAGTCTTAAAAGTTTTTTATATATTATTTTTAAAAATAAAAAAATAAAAAAATAAAAAATAAAAAATAAAACCTCCATGCCGCCGGACAGCCGCTTGGCCGCCCAGCGGCAGTGCAGACCTCCGCGTGTGCGGAGGGGAGGCCAATGGCTGCAGCTGCCTCCCAACAGCAGGGCCCGAGCTGGGACTGGGAGGCTGGTTGCCTGGCTGGGCTGACTGCCTGCCAGGCCGGGGTTCACTGCCAGCGAGGCCGGGGCTGCCCGACTGCCTATATAGCCGCCGGGGCTGGCCGCTGCTTGCTGGCTTCCGCTGCCTGACCGGGTTGGCCAGGGGTGGGGCTGAGTCGCCCCCGTCTCTATAGTCACCGGCCTTGCCATAGCGGCGAGGTGACATGGGGAGGGTATAAGTACCCCTCCCCACATTTCAATTTATTAATTGCAATCAATCACATACTTTGAATGTGGATTTTTTTTGCAACAACAAGAAATGATGACCACTTCAACCTTTTATACCAAACAAATTAGGGTTTCATTGTTAAGAATCCCAATTTTACATGATTTCATAAGTCCTTGTAAACTAGGGTTTCATTGAAAATTAATGTTTTTGTACCTTTGGGGTTTTGTATACTTAATTTTATTTTTTTTTGTTTCATAGTTTTTTGTGTTTATATGAATTTTTCATGCGATACTAGGGTTTTATTGCAAATTTATTTTGTAGCTTTAAGGATTTATATACTTTGATATATTTTGTTGTTCCATACCGTTATGTGGTTTTATAGGTTTTTGTAGTTATTTTGGAGTTTTAGGATTTCATTGCAATGCTTTTATGTAGTTATAAGATTTTTTGTCATTTGTAGTTTTTCAACCTTTTACAATTTTTATAGTTTTTCTTTTGCAATTTTAGAATTTCATTGCAACAATATTTTCAAGTTCAAGGTTTTCTTGTTTGTTTGTGGGTTTTTGTCGTTTTGGTATTATTTTTTGTATTTTGGGCTTCAAAGTTTGTTCCAAATTTTAGTTTTTATTAAAGTAAGGCCTTATGTAACCCATGAGTTTCATTGCAAAACCATTTTTGGGATTTATTTATGATAGTTTGTACCCTTACAATTTTTGTAATTTGTGGTTTTTTGTGTATATAGATCTCTTTTAGGTTTTCTGTAATTTTTATATTTTATTTTTCAAAGACTTACAATTTTTTTCGGTTTATTTATAATGTATTTGTAAAATCATCATTCTTTACAACATTGTTGAATTCCTCACAAAATTTTATTCTTAAAATTTTACTTTTGGAAAAACTAATGTAAAAATACAAAATTAAATTTTTTTCAAATTATATAGCTTTAAAATAATAAAGATTTTGAATGACACCTTTTGAATGGGCAAACACCAAGCACATAATGATCCCTAGGGACGAGGATTTCTACTTCAATCGAGAGGGGTGAGGTTTCGCCACGTAGGTGAAGAGGGCAACCATACGTCTATGTAGGCATTTTCTGTTTGGACGAGAATTCAAGGTTGGACCGAGTGCTATCTAGAGTGATAGATGCTATGGTGGTAGACAGGGCAATGAATTGTGCAGACTCCTTGATTGCATGAGAGATGCGGCCACATGAAAGGCGAGGAGCTATACTTGCCACCAGGGAGGAGCAGCTGCAATCAGAAAGTGTCGGATTAATAGCAGAAAATCCTCCAGACTTGCAGTGATAGGTTTTCATACAATACGTATTGTAAATAGTGCAATGCACGTTCGGACTGTATTAGATGTATATTTATTTTGTGACAAGAAAACATGTAATGTTATATTTGGAGTAAAGCAAACAAAGCTTTCTTTCATCATGAATGCATTTGAGTTTTAAGTTGCAATAAATGGATGTTTTCATATGAACTATTTATTACTAAAATATTGATAAAATCTTATGAGCTTTTTAATAATTCTTGTATTGAACTTTTGCATGTTGCAATGACATTTATTAAGGTGTACATTGTCATGAAGAAAATAAGGTATCTAGATAGATAGATAGAAACTCCGGTCCCTTTCTAAGGGGCCGGCGTGAATGAAGTGTCCGTTCGTAATGCTAATATCCCGATGGCCACCGGACAAGGGGAAATTGGAACAATACTACTTCCCCCTCTCGAGGGTGGACACTATAACTACGCTAGTTTCTAGCCTAGTTACTAATGCCTTGAAGATACTTGACATAGTATCCCCCCAAAGGGCTTTGAGGTTCCCATACAACAAGGTCCAAAATAAGGTATCTACATTGATAGTGATTTGGTATACCAATTTGAAAAACTTAGGGATTTTGATCAAAACGGATTGCAAATGTACATTGCACTTCTTGGGTGCAAAATTACCAAATTCAGTGTTTAATGTGATCCTTTTGAATCATTCTTTAGCTCGGTGACCCTAACTTAGATATTGCAAAGATGAAAAATGTAGAAAGTCAATCATGCCATGCAACCATTTTACACTACTCTAAGATTTAGTGCCAATAGAATCCATCACTTAGGGGCTCATTTTTCCAAAAATTTCTACTAGTGAGTGCTTTGCTACGCTACGTGCATGGTCAATTCGGCACTGTAGTGCCAAATAATTAAATAATTTTGTGTTGTTGAGTTTAGCAAACCTATTTTTATCATGCTTCTTGTTTTCTAAAAGTACCAATATGACTTATCTAAAATAGAATTTATTTGAATTCTACGACATGTACTTGTACAAGTAGTTGACCTTTACTTGTACTACAAAAAAAAAAAAAAAAAAAAAAAAAAAAAAAAAAAAAAAAAACAAAAAATTACTTATTTCCCAATATTGTTGAAGAATGCCTCATGCACCTTCAATAATGTGGATACCACATCAAATATGGTGGACACCCCGTCTTGGAAGGATGAGCAACTAAGTAGCTTCAAGCTAAATTATTCATCGGCGAATTTACTTGTAGGAATCATATTTCCTCGTGTTGTGAGGATGATGTATCTAATGATCAAGTCCCAAATGTTGGCTTAAATATATTCCATGAAATGTAAAGAATGATGGAAGTTAGTAAGTTTGAGAAAATAATTACTCTAATTTAGCTTACCTTGCCCAATGGAGTCGAACTGCTATTTTCGTATCAAAAAAATGTATCAATCGTGATTATAAGCAAAAGTCCCTATTTTTTTCCTTTTAATTTTACAACCATACTTAACAACTAGTAGGATTTGGGGAGAAAATGACAAGCAAAAATAACAGAAATTCTGACACTAAGGACATTCAGGAGTTCATTAAATTCTATAGAGTTTGAGTGGTTGACTATAACACATGTATTGACTTTTATTATTTTAATGAAACCAATATACTCAATATACATATATTGTATAGGCGTGGCAAATCATTTAGTAGACTTTTAGGAGTTGATATTAATTCGTGTAATATACACTACTTACACTTTTCAACACTAATTTTTAACAAGAAAAAAAATGTAGCACCACTAGTATACAATTTCTATTTCTATTGGAAACAACACTATCAGTCAATTTCAACACCAACTGTCAGTTTTAGTGAATACTAGAATAATAATAATAATAATAAATGAATGGGAGCTTATAGTCGCTTCTTGAATTGATTGAAACAAACAAATTTCTTCAAACAAGATGACAATTTGATTCTCAAAATTATACCAATGCATTCTTGACAAAGGATACTTCCAATGTATTACCGCACATGAAAGAACAATTTCTTCCTTCATTCCTACAATTTCATTTCTTGTCTTGCAAAATAGCATTCATTCAAGAGGGATTGGCAGCCAAAAGGTACCATGCCGGTGTCTCCTCTGTGGGCTCAAATGAAATCGGGTACAAAAGCAATCTCATCTGCACCACACTGCATCAATCTCATCCAACAACTTAGTTTTCTAACTCCTATTACAGTTCCCTTATTTAGTTTAGACTCCATGACGACAAGGCAGAGATTAAATTCTGTACCCCAACTGACAACAGAGAATCAAATAGCAGGAAATATACTGACATTCCATATACTAGTGGATATTTCTTAAACGTGGATGCAAAAAGCATAGGAGCATTGAACTTCAGAGTGCGTATGGTTGAAAAAAGGACTCAAAGGCTGCCTGTAAGATGTATTCACATGAAAACTAGCAAAATGAAAGCTGAGTTTGTCTCTATAAACATGAACTTTGATCGTCGTGTCGATGTTGTTTATCGACCCATTTTCTTAAGGTATGAATTACGCGAGAGAGAGTAATCGGGAACAGACCTTTTCACCAGCCTGATCCATGCCTCGTTGGTTTCTGCAATCACCTTCAGTGCGTAGTCCTGCAACATGCAAGAGAGGACTTTCATGCTTCGATGGGAAATATCAGACACATGAACGCAATCCAATGTGAATGATTGTTAGTGACATCGCAAATTTGCAATACATGTCTTCGTGATACTTTATTATCAGCCACTTGGAGATGAGACGTACCTTGTCGGCAGCCTTGCTGTCGAATCCAAATTTGTTGGCAGGCTTGCCTTCTGGGATCTTGTAATCCCTGAACCAGTCTCTGATTGTTGTCAAAGTGCCCTGCAAAAGTACGCAACCGTTCATTAATCGAAAGACTTGACAAGAAAGTCGATGAGATTAGTTGCTTGCGCTTCTTGAGCAGCGTGAACTCACTGGGAAGTGATTCTCAACATCAGCAACGTTGTTGACCAAGTGAGCCTTGGGATCATCGATGGCGATGGCCACCACTTTCCAGTCGAGCTCACCCTCATCGATCATGGCGAACACTGCCAGCGGCTTCACTTTCACTACCTCCCCCACCTTTGCTTGCCTCTCGCCTATCTCCACCACGTCCACTGTCACAGCATCGCCACCCCAACTGCACCATCGGTAAGATTACCTGCTCTAGTTTCATCATGGAAAATCTGTAGCGAAGTTTACAGGGTAAGCATGCGGAAAGTAAATGGAAGGATAGATAGACCAAGTGGAATCATCATTCTTGTACTCGGTATAAATTTTTGAAGCTTGACTCTCAAATGGCGTCCTAAAATTGGATCAGAAAACTATCCTGACTTTTATTTCCAGTAGTGCTCCATCACAGATTCAGTCGATGATGGGTCCTATCTAAATTAATGTTCATACAATTTTATCATCAGGATGAATCAGAGGCACGATGCGGTCCTACAACATTCATATGCTTGACACGGAGCCCGGAATCAAAAGAAGAAAAGTACCTGGATCGTTATCACCGAAAGCATTTTCCACATCAGGGTTGGAATGAGCAGGGTCCTCCCACGTCTGAGGAAGAAGCCCGTAGTTCCAGTTGATGTTGTAGCTGCCACCAAAATGCACAACCACATCAATAATTCGAAGACTGAGAATTAAGGATCCTTGTAATCAATCAGTGTACTTACGGGTAGAAACGAGGCATTCCCTTGTTTTCGTCCTGCTTGATGGGGGTGTTGAGCTCCGCCGTGGCCACCTCCATCTTCGCCTTGGTCCCCTTGGGAATCTCCACTATGAAGTTGTACAAGCCGTCACCGGCATGCAGAGGAATGTCATGCCACGGAGAGATCTGCATCGATTTGCAACAACCGCATCACGATTTTGTGGGAGGGTTAGTAAGTCGATTGAAATGCATGCGAAGATGGGGGTGAATGGGAGCCTGACCGTCTTGCCGGACTTGTCGGAGAGGAAGACGCGATACTTGGAAGAATGAGCTTCACCCTCCTCGTTGATTGTATACTCTGCGGACACAGCTGACCTAGTACAGAATGTTCGCCGTGGAAAATTCACTGCTGCGACTTTGGTAGGAATCGAAGCCGTGGAAGAGAAAGGTGCTTTGACAGCCGCTGATCCCAAACCGGCGATCACTGCTCTGACTGCCATCGCCATAGCCATCTACATCCCCAATTCCCTGCATGCAGCAACCGTTTCAGAAACTGAATCAAAGAGGCAATAAAGTTGACGTTTCACGCACGATCGATTGATATGAGACAGTCGTATCTGCTCCTGAAGAATTTGAATTGATATTCACGATGCAATATATATATATATATATATATATATATAGTAGAGTGGTCTAAAATGGAGTAAGTCCCATAATAGAGCTTTAGTAATCTTCAGTCAGAGGGTACATAATAGTTTCCTCATGGGATGGTACCATGTACTCACTGCACGTATTATAGGGTGTCACTTTAGGGCATCATTTTGCGAACACCTATATTTCCAACTTCAAAAATTTATGACTCATTGTAAAAGAGTTTAAAAATGATGGCTCCATCTTTCCACTAATTTTCCCCCTGCACACGAGATTTCTCGTGCTGGAAATTGAGTTATTATTGAAAAACTTATTATATATTGTAAAGTGATTTGGTGCTTTTGTTTTTGAGTATAATAGTAGAAGGCTCCAAAATGAAGCAGGTTCGATAATGGAGTTTAGGGAATCTTCACTCAGTGGTATGTAAGAGCTTCCCAAATCAACAGTATCAATGTATCATGTATTGTGAATGAAAAACATTACGGGGTGCCATTTTAGGGCACCATTTTAGAAACACCTATAAGTTGAGCTTCAAATATCCATAACTAATTGTAGAAGATTTCAATAAGGATGATCTTACTTGCTTTATCTTCCCATGCACAAAAATTTCTTCCAGTGTTAAATTTGCTATAAATTTCATGTGCTGAAAATTGAGCCATTATTGAGCACCTTACTATACCTTGTATAGGACTCTCTATCTAAACAAAGAACTTGAAGTTTATAGGGAGTGTTTGGAAAATGTGGGTTTTAAGCTTAAAGGAATCTCATTTATTAATGCCTTCAAGTGAATCCAATATATGAAAATATTTAGGGGTCCTAAGGTAATTTTATTGCGTAGAAAAATCCGTCAAAAGAAAATTATCCCCTTGTAATAAGTGGATTAACCCCTAGAGATCCACAATGTTTTAGGAGCTTGAAATCCCAACACTAACCACTATGTACTAATGCGGGTACGTCCAATATTTTTGGAAATTTTTGATAACTTTGACCGTAGGATCTTGAAGTAGACTACCATAGGTAGTAATGTAAAAACTTTCAACCGTTGGATCGTCACTGGATGTGAGATCATAACATTTGAAGTTGAATGTAAATTTTTTTTGGCCTTGACCGTAAAAGCCGAATCGGTGGCCGTGGTCGTTTAGAGGTTAATACTTGCTCTTCAAAAGTACTTGACTCCAGATAATATGTTACAATTTTAACCATGTTGTTTGTTAAACTATATAAGCACAAGCACTACATATTTTTATCCACACTTGTGTTAAAAAGACTAGCCTCTATAGTGCCCCTCTTAATTGCAAAATCTTGTCATACAAAAACAATGGAGATAATTTATTGGGGTGGTGTAGCGACTACTTCATCAACAGATATTTATGCTTTTACCATTTCTAACGAAGATTGCTTCTTGAGTTCTATTAGTAAGTATAATTGGGTTTCAACACACTTCTCTACATACTACATGGATTCTTTTTAGAAAATTATAGATATTTGGAGTAGATGTAGTTATTATCAATAGAAAATGAATTATGTATGTGACTATTTTCATTTAGAAATTATAATCATTAAGAAAGATTTATTTATTGTGAACCTATGATATGATCATCTCTAAATTTAGGACCTTGTGTACACAACATTAACCTTCTCATATTTCCCTTCAAGATATTCAAGTATTGATAAACAAGAGTTTGTATTAAATCGGTTTTATGGACATCCTACAACTTATTGGCATTGGTATGGTACTTGTGATTATAATGGTTATCATGATTTCGACAACTGTAGCTTTTATTTTATTTTATGACTTGTTCAAAACTCTTATGTTTTCACTTGAGAAACAAATATTTTGACAACTAAAAATTAGTGGACGTAAGAATGGTTGTATTGATACAATTCTTGTTACGTCAATTTATAATAAATTGATGAGCTTGAAATAGGTTTACTGATCAACAAGAAAATAGAAAATGTTGCTACAAATTTTTCTATAAAAATCTTCAACAACATGTATAATGACTATTTTTTTCACGTATTGGTGTTGACAACCTTTAAATATGCTCTTTGAAGAAGATGAGGTACTTTAAAATATTATGAAGCAATAAGTAATCTCTTATGATAGTGATAAAATAATATTATATGAATGGGCAGTTGGTGTCCTATCATTATTAACACGCAATTAAGCAATTATGCACTTGGGGAAGTGCACTTTCTCGCGTGCAATTAAAACAACATATACATCCAGTTTATTTTTTGAATCTTCTAGATTGAAATATGCAAAGGACTGTATATTCTGGTTATACTGTAATACCTATAATATGAAAAACTAAGGTCTTTGAATTTTTGCAGCGGTTGGAAAACTATGTGGATATAATATATCCAATGAATATACATGATTACTCTAATCCCAATACCTTTTGGTCTACATAACTACAATAATCAAGATGTTTTGTTTGTCCGCATTTGCACATAATGTACATACAATGTTTATTTTAGACTTTTATTTAACTATAAATTATCTCGGTTTTAGGTGACAACATGCTTTGTCTATTACACATCAACAATATCAAAGTGTACAACCTCTTGATGTACAATGAAATTGATCAGAAATATAGACATCAAAAAAATATAATAATCATATAACAATTCAAATGTTGTAAATAAAAACCAATGTTCACCATTGTATATTCTACCGTGCCAAACAAACGCACACATCTTACACATTAATACGGATTACGATCTACATAGATGACTGGCGAGTGGCGTGACTCATTGCGTTCTCTACCATATCATCCACCACATCATCAAACATTGATCTTTCTGATGTGCCAACAAATGTGTAATGTTCATACGTATAGTTGCCAGACTTTCCTCTCCTTCCGTGTCTTTTTCCATCTGCATCGAGGTAGAAGCCATCTCTGAACGAATATCCTGAACTAATTGAGTTAAACCTAAATTTTCTTAGATATACGTATTCTAGTATTAAATCGCATTAAGATGAATGTATGTTTTATCAAACGATGACATTGGAATCAACTCTACCAAGTGCATTCCAATATCTTAGATGCTAGGTGTGAGTGAATGTTACATAACCAAGTTTGGGAACTTACTTAGAGTATAGTTTTTTGATTAGCAACACGATTGTATTGGCACTACTTCTGAAGAATTTTAAGTTAATTCCATTGGGAATAAGTAATAATGGATTCTCAAAGATATCAAAAATGACATTTTCAACCATTTTCATTTAAAGAGTAGAGGTGGTGTTTTTATTGTCTACTATGCTTAATTTGAGTTAGAATTACTTCCACATTTATTTTGATCATTAATTAATGTTGAATAATTATAAGGCTTAATAGAGAAAATGACAATTTTTTAACCTAGTAATAGTTTAAAAGTCCATCGGTAAACAATGTATGCACTACATCAACAACAAATCATGTAAAGCTTGCATGAAAAGGTGATCAAAGTGAGATGAGGTGTTGGCAAAACACAAGTATTCTTAAGGTCCTATTCACAAGTATTCACGATCAAATCTTTTTTTATTGTTTGATTGCCTTTGTTGATGTATGAAAAAAGAATCGCTATATGTTTTTCACTACAGACTTTACAAGCTATTGGGTGACTTCCAGTGAGAATGTTGTGCATGATGGAGTATGAAAAAAAGAATCTCTTTATGTTTTTCATTACCGACTTTACAAGTTATTGGTTGACTTCAAATGAGAACGTTGTGCATTCAGTTTACACATTCATAATTAAGAACAATGATACTAATGCTCAAACTAAAATTAAAGCATTTCAATCAAGTAAATATTATTTTTTTAATTTAAGGATCACAAAAAGTTCGGAGCAAGTAAATTTTAGAAATTTAGCCAAAGAATAGAAAAGTTGGTACATAAATATGGATCTTTATATATATATACAACAATTAGATGATAGTAGATTACTTGAATAGATTTAGAACCAATAAAATCCTATAAGAACCAACAATGATAACATTGTGTAATTGTTAGCCAATATTTAGCTCCATGGTGGTTGAGATTCTCTATGAGTAGTCACAAACAAACCTTTAGGTTGTTGAGAATTTTTCAATATATAGTTCATATACTAAATTGCATCAAAATAGAGTGGCCAAAACTTTGTAAACCTTAAAATTATAAATAAATAAAGGAAAAAGAAAACATAAGTCATTCTTGAGATTAATGGGACGCCATTATACAACTGGTGTAAAATTTGTAGTGAATGTGTTGAATAAGAACTACTATAGATTCCAATTCTACAACCACTTGGAGTTCAGAGGATTCTTGTTGTTTTTCTTAAAGAATGCATTAGTATTCGGAAGCTTATTGTTACATGTTTGTACAAACTCAACTATCGATTCAAGACTGTATATCTTACAAATGGGAGAAGTCAAGGTAAACATGCTTTATGTAAAACTTCAATCAAGTATGAATGATTCTGATTTACTGATTATACAAATTTTCCAATTTTCTCCTTCTTGAATCGATGTTCCCCCTCTTAGGAGTGCATAAACTTAATTCCATAAGTTGAGGTCGAAGACCCAACCATAAGCTTTCCAATATTTAGTCAAGTCATCTCCTACCAAGTTTTTACACATGAATTATCATTGATATTTTCTTCATTTATTCTTTTTGGAAGTGGAGATATTGTAAGTAATGTTCATGTAATGAATTTTTTTTATTGTTTATCATATATAATACATTCATCTCAAAAAAAGATAAAGGGGGTTTATCTTTGTAAGTATCATCATGTGAGATTTTTTGTTCAAAATACATGCAAAGATAAGGGAAGAGCACTTCAAGTATATACAACACCTTTAGCAATAATATCTAGACCTTTTAGTGATGATAATTTTACCATAGGAACTCTTTCTCTATTTTGCATAGATCTACCAATTTAGATAAGGTGTTTATCCCTAAAGCAAAATTGTCATCCTCACTTTGAAGTGAATTCAAATCCAATTTTACGCAAAGATTTTAGTTTGTGAATTTGAGTAGTAGAAATAACTCTAGTCACTAGCTATATTATAGGTTCCACCTTTGCTAATTGGTGATATGATTATGTTAACCCTTTCATGAACACTCCTTTTTGAAAGTCGAGATTTTTTTGAGGTGTCTGGATGTATTTTGGAATGCATCAAACAAATGAAGGGTCAAAATCAAGATCCGACCGTATGAATGTGTAGTGAACTTCATATACATGCTAGTGGCCAAACATGGGTGAGATCTACCGTATGAACTAGAGTATTATGATGTTCCGAGTCAAGTGTAGTACATAGCGTATACATGACCTCGAAGCTTTTTACTAGAATTAGAGACTAGAATATCCAGATTTGGGCAAAACACATGTGGTCAATATTGTAGAGAGTTTGAAGATCTATCCAACAACACCATGAGCGTTGCATTTCGAGCATTTATGAAACTGAAATTGTGAAAAGAGACCAAGAACCCAGTTCCTTGTATACGGTAGCGTACGAGAAGTACATGGGATATCGTAGCAAATATGGTCAGATTGAAAAATCAGACATGGTCACATTCATCAGACGCCGAGCCTAAACGTAGAATCAGTGTGCAAACAACATGTGGTTGATTCTTTTTGGGGAGGATTTCAGGTTGTACAAACGTATACTCTTTGATAGACGGTGTTGGGTTGCCAAAAGAAATCAACTTTTTTTTTGTCGAAGGAGCCAATTGAGTAGTATCCCCATGTTCCCATGTTCCCAAGGGACCCTTAGAATTGGTGTCATTTGTCCTCGACAGCCGTATTTCCTGAATCTTTCTCACTTCTTTCCAGATTAGCTACCGTATCGCATACTCATCACCATGTATAGACAGCTCTACCAGGACAGCTCTACCAGGCGAAGTACGAGTCCAAATGCATCGTTGTTTTGTGTAGTAGATCCAATATACACTCCTCTTCCGGGGTTGTTCTCTAACATTTTGCTCTTTCTACACAGATTCTACTCAATCATGGAATAACCACACTTCAGCGACCATATTTGGTTGATTGGTCATGAAAGGGTTAAAGCATGTTGTACCTATAGGCTTTTCATATCTCAATTTCTATTATATTAACAAGGTGATCATCGTTCTTTTCAATTCAAGAATTTAAAGTAATTTGGTAGTAGTGACAGTGCTAAACAAAATAGTTAGTGTAGTGCATAGTATAAGATTAAGATTTCAAAATTATACGTTATGGTACATTACTGTTACATTATTTAATGGTGCCCATGTGATGGTGCAATGCACAGTTATATTCTTTAATGATGCACAATTATATTCTTTAAATTTCGCATGCTCAATTGTATAGTACTATGACATGATACATTGCGCCATTTGCATTGTTAAGTACATACTCAAGTAGTGTACATTATTCACCATGGAATGTTGCGTTGCATTGGAAGCAATTGACTCTAGAATAGGGGCCTTTACTATTTTTAACTTTCGTACATTCTGGTCTAGCAGAAGTGGTAACATGGTATATTGGGGTTATTTTCTTTTTACACTCTTCTTTTATAAGAGCAAGGACCAACACAGCAACCTTTTAAGAAGGTAAATTGAAGCTTCACAAGAACATGTAAAACAGGAAAACGGGTGAAATTCAGAATCTTACTATTCCAAGAGGATTATGACCGCATGCCCAAAAAGAACGTTCATGGCAAATTTTTGCTATCAACCATCTCTACAACTTCTTAACGAACACAGAATCACCGATGCTTTGTTATAAGCGATTACAAAATCACGTATTATGGGGAACTCACTGTTTTCCCTGGTGTACCAAACTACTCAAAAATCCTGCCACTCACTTAGTAGTTGGCATCCCATGTTACTCCTAGCATCCAATGTGTAAACAATACTCTTGCAACAGCAGTCCCAAAATACACTAGTATCCGGCACACATTCCTATAACCCTTATTTTGTCATCGTTAAAATAATTCACAAGGCAATTTTCAACAAATGCTGATAAGCACTTGCTCAAGATTGGCAATAATATAGTCCATACGTCACGAGAAAAGATTGAAATCTTCTGTGACTTCATCGTCCAATACATAAACCATGCAAGCCCTTATTTTCATCTACCGAATGAACTGCTGGCTCCCGGCTTGCAGGTGATTCCATCTCGAACCATAATATCAACATTTACGACGATACAGAAGTTCCTGCAACGAACCAGGTAACAGTCAAGTGCCATTCATGATTCAAATCCAGATCCTACGAGTTGAGCTATCCTTTGTTAAACATTGAGATCATCTGGCAAGAGGCGAACTCTAGCAACAATGTCATTCTCTGCAGGTACATTAAGAGAGCATACACTGCTCAAATTCATTGGAGTATGCAACCAGAAACTTACCAAATTACCGTGGTAATCCCAGGAATCACACAATACACTTTCAAGCGTGTGCCCCGACGATAGAAGCATCACTTCTTTACCACTATCTCCTCTGGAAGCCCACGCCTTTCCTTTCGACAGCTTGCTTAACCTTGGAGGAGGTTTTGGGACTGAAACTTGTTCAGTCTTGCTCTCCACAAGAATCTCTAAGTCCGCTTCCAGTGGAGGAGACAATCTGCTTGCAAGGAACTAGATTCGCCCGCCCATCACAAAGAAATACAGAATCAGTTCGATACAAGAAGCACATGACCACTACTTCTCCTGATATCAACCTGAAATGAAGCTGGTTCTTACTCAACATTGTACTTCCAAACGTAACATATCATGAAGCAAGATCAAGCATAAAGTCCTGTTCTGAACTAGGGCATATCGATACCTTGCAGAGATGCTGGACAGTCATCTTGGGTGGACAGCAAAGGTGTGGTCGTTTGAGGCTTGGCAAAGTGTCTTCGTCATCCGATCCATCATTTAGAGGTTGCAAGTTCAAATGTATAACGAACTGCAACATGGTCGGGCCAAAGTTGTTGAAACACACAGAAGTAGCATGAGTTCTGAAGAATTTATATTCTAGAAGATCTATGCGTGACATATACAAGATACAAGAGAAGGTATATATAAATCTTAGAACATCGTCTTGGACTATCCTGAATAACAGAACAATTTCTGCACTTTCGCGCATACATAATAAGACCACAAGTGGGAACCACGCGACATGCCACCAAAAGTTGTGTTTACTGCAACACTGAGGAAATTGCTTTTTCCAACGTCTGATTTGACAAGCAAAAGTGTTGAAGGCGATCCAGACACGCAAAATTCACAGTGACCAACCGAGCAAAGTCCAAGGAAATTTTGTCTCACCTCATCTTCTTTCTCCATGCGAGCAGCAGCCAACAAGGCGTCGGCTAGTTCCTTGGTCCGAGGTAACGACTTCTGGCTCCTAGCACCATTGGCCCCGGAGACACCACTAACACTTCCATATCGTGAACTTCGTGTACCTTTATGACCAGTTGCCCAGCTCTTCAACGTCCCTTCCATGTTATTTGGCGACGCGTCTCCATCGCTCTCTCGTGCCAGTGACCCAGTTGGTGATTCATCGCCAGAGAAAGAGGCAGGCACTCCATGTTGCTCACGGCTGCCTGCTTAAGAAGAATGAAGTAATATTGATCAACACATCGGTTTGACATCCTCAATGTGCTTAGGTACGGTTGGAAGCAGAATCAGATAGCACACCCCTATACTAATCAACACTCCTGAATATGTACAAGCAGATACCAGCATTACTTACATAAAGTGAATCCTGAGTATAGACTTGCTCTTGAGAACAGGACTATTCCAAAACAGTAACTTACCGCTAAGTGACTCATCCTCACTATTGTCTTCACCACTGGTGTACGGCTGCGCTTTGGACCTTCGTCTCTTCGGGTTTCGCTCTGGTTCGCTCTCGGTTTCATCGCCAGAAGTAGCAGACTCAGCTTTATCATTGTCGTAAAAGTCATCGTCATCTTCGTAACGTGTGGATCCCTCACTGTACCTATCAAATAAGTCACAAAAGACGATGAACCCCAGGTCTCGAGTGTATCTGGAAAGAAGGATGCAGTGACTTCCAGCTCACAGCAACACATGCCTAACGACTTCATAGATTTATAAACTCGCCCTTCACACCGAAAAAAGAAAATCACCTGGTTCTGCGACCTCCACGCCTTCCACGACCACCCCGACCCCTTTGCCTGCTCTGCACACTACGGAAATTGCCGTGAGCTTTTCTCACGATTGCTGCAGCTGTTGCTTTGGCAGATGAACGACGCCTTGCCACGGCTTCTGATTGTCGCTTGAAAGTATCAGCGATGTTGGCCTGGATCTGCTTAGAGCCAAAACATCGACAGTGTTCAGAAAAAATCCGACTAGCTGCTCAAGCCGACTGACTAGTACAAAAACAATTCAAGCAACAGTCTCAACACAGGCCCAAAAATCTTCGTATGCACACGCGTCAACGAACAAACAACAATGCTGCTGCATCAAAGGCGAAACATTTGAGATGGTCACGAAGACTAATTTCAATTGCAAAATCAAGCAATGAGAACGAAATAAAGGGTTTACAAATACACGTGGAAACTGATATAGTAAACACAACTGCAGCCTCTCGTGATGGAAACCGACCTGTCTATTTACACGAGCCTCATCTTCGAAGAACGCAAGTTCCTACAGCAGAAATGAGAAACATTCAGTAATTCCACCTCAATACGTGAGGAAATGTCATATTCAGTACGACTGAAATCAATAAGATTTCTGAAGAAGGTACAGATGATCACAAAGTACTCAAAATAGGCCGTCTGTGATACAGACAGCGACTTGAGCTTCTGTGTGAAGAAAACTACAATATCCTGTAGCAGCTCACAGAGACTAAGCAGACATTTAATGTACCACTATTATTGGCACTACTGGCATGTGACTCACCTCCTCTTCATACTTGTCAAGGTCAGGATAGATTGCAGCAACAAGTGCGTCGAAATTGGGATCATCCCTTAGAGATCGACGGCTTGCACAATGCGTGCGACAGGCAGGGCATTCATTGTTCCTGCATATCTCGAACAAAATCAGACTCTGACGCGTTAATCATTCAGAACCAAGAAAGAGTTACAGTTGATAACTTGCATAATTATGCTAAAATTTACGCAGCACTACAAAAACCACGACTAATCTCAGGTTCCTCACAAGTCAACTGCTCATCAAATCTATCACCACCTCAACTAAACTACGTGGCAAGGAAACATTAAGCGCGACATAGTATTATGCGAAAAAGTCATGACGCAAAAACGTAGTTCTGCACGTAAAGCACAAAATTACCCAAGCCGCATCGATTTGTCAATGCACTCCCTGCAGAATCGATGAAGGCACTCCATGACTGTCCGTGTTTTCCGTATGATTCCTACAAGCAGACAAACCACTCACTTCCTTCATCTTCTATGACCATATAAACTGTGCAAAAAACAAAAACTCCACTTTCCGGATGTGTTACGCGTACCAAGACAGATTGGGCATTGCATCTCCTTGCGAATGTCTGACCGACACACCCTGATATACCTGAGACAACAAATCAACAGCCTGTGTAAGCTAACCATACTATAACCTCAAATCTCCATAGGACGGTACATACGCGCAACGATCGTCACCATAATATGTGACCACCTCATTGATCTCTCCTCTCCCCTGGCCACGGATGCTCCATGAACAGCGGCGGAACTCCAGGATTCATGACACTATCATGTCTCACAAGAGAGCTACTAATATCTGTACATGGTCATCCAATCGTCGGCGATAATAACGATGTTTCTTTTACAGCACAAAAACTCTGCTCGGCTGATTTATTCAGAAAATTCAGCAACCGCCACCTGTCTCTCATGACGCTTGGATTCATCTTCAACTCCTCCATGACTACCCACAGCAAATAACACTCGAGCTCATAATTTCCAAACTAGACGCATGGATGCGCCGGTGATCCAGTATCATCCAAGAAACTCGCAGGTTATTCCGAAAGATGCTCACAAGCCACAATCCGAACGCGATTTCAGGGAGATCAGCGGGACACCCTGTACTAATTACACGAAACAAAAATATGTTCTGTGAATTAGCTCACAGCGAATCTTAAAGCTAAGTCCGTGTATATACAGCACAACAATCGTCCCTAATCTAGACCACAGCAACACCGCACTCGTGTGAAGAAGCCTATCTGTAATCAGCAGATACGCTCTACCCAGGTGATTGACTCCACAATGAGACCCGCTCTGTGAAGCATAGAACCTAAAGTGTGCAGCGAGTACTGAGTGAAGGGGCAGCTACATAAAAGAATGAGACACGTGCCACCAAAACACGAACTTATCACGATAAATTAATCTCCCACTTCAGTCCATGGCTCTCGAGTGCACCGCGACTTCAAAGAAAGTCGTTGTTTTTTGTAGACATATACTATTTCATGAAGAAAGAGAAACTATACGGAAAAACGTCGATCGCAGTCCGCGAGCAACCCGGAGAAGTAGAACCGATAAGCGAGTAACGAATCGCACCATAAATTAAGCACTATTCTTCATGAGAAAGGAATCCTAAGTAACTTACTCCTTATTTTCGCCATTCGACGGCGACAATGGAGCACCTGTATGTCAAGCACACGATCGATTAGCACCAAATACAATTGTAAGAACGCAACGAGAAGGTGCGATCAAGCAGCAACATTCCACTCCAAAAATTCCAGTCATGACAGACAACGGCCTAAAAGCTACTACTGTGACAGAACGGGAACTTGCTGAATTGCACTCTGTGAACAAATGTACAGTGCAATGAGACGTTCCTAGAGCTGGATCGTTGGCAATTTGTTTCTAGCAGACGCAAAATAGTAACAGCTATGCACGCCATGAGAAGCAAGAAATCAAGTGCAATCCGCGCAATTGGAGCTGAGAGGGAATTGTGGCACATAATTGCACGTAAAGAGAGAGGCGATTGGAATGGAATGGAATGGGAAAAGCAATCGATGATTTTGCAGTGGGAGCACTTGATGTTTGGTTTGATTACCATCTGCATTCGCTCCGGTGAGCGGCTCCGGGTCCGCTCGGCCTTGAGCTGGCATTATAACCTCCACTTTGGCCACTTATTCCACACGTCTAGTTGCGAGCGATGGCTATGGAACCAGGGCCAGTGCAGCAGCATGGAACCGAAAGCAAAGCAGCGCTTGGAAAGAACTCCAGACTTCGCTGCACAGACTAGGGTTTTGTACTCTCGGCTTACCCCTCACCCCCCCCCCCCCTCCCCTCAGGCCGCCCCTCATTTTTACGTCCTACGCCTCAATAGCGTAATTTTTCCCCTTCCTTTCACCCCTCAATTCCTCCTTTTCCTCTTTCTCATGTCCCCATGCTTTCCTTTCATTCCCAAGTTTGATACTCCCTTTTGTATCATAATATGAGGCTCGTCTCAATATATTCATGGGAATTAAGGTTGTTACTTGAGGATTAAATATGTTTTCATCGAAAGAAAACTTTGTATAGGCATATGTATCATCGTGTAGTATTTGGTTGTCCACTTAATAGTTTTATCGCGTTAAAAAATAAGACTTGCCCGACAAATTATGTAAGGTTGATGTTGATGTTTTACAATAGAAAGAGACAAGTGGAACCAAACATCCACCAAGTTATGCCAGATTCTTGTGAGGTTGATGTTTTATACAAATTAGGGAAACGAAGGGGGTCAAATGGACTGCCCAACAATTTATGTCGGATTGTTCTTGAATTTGATGTTTCGTACTATAGAAGGAGACAAATGGAACCAAACAGATCTAACTTGTTTGGATATTATATTGTTTTTAACCACCAAGAGTAATTGTTCAAAAACAGGACGTGTCCTACAGACAAATTATGTCGGAGGATTAATGTTTTGTGCAACTCATGGATACAAACGGGATCATACGGATTTAATTTGTCTTGATATTATGTTTGATTCAAGAGTCACTACTAGAGAGTGATGGTTCCTACAACAAGCATGTTGAAGAGTCAATGCTTGAGACTGATGTTTACTCCAACATACGAGGCAAAGGGGCCATATGGATCAACATGTTTATGATTTTTCCCCTTTGAAAAGTCATTGATATAAACAAAAGTTTAAGGCTCACGTATGTATAAAGGTTTGTATGGTTTGAATGTTCGTTCTCGGCCACTTATTTGTAGAGATACAATCCTCAAAATCTTCTCAAAAAACGTTGTAATGCTTTTTTACTTGCATGTGTTTAATTCATAACCTTAATTAAGTTGTTCACTCCACATTGACAAGAGATAATAATGTTATGAGATTAGAATTATGTGTGTGAGATATTTTTCCAAAAAAAGAAACAACCATATTCTATAAAACTATGCAGCACTCCTAGCAAGCATGTGCTTACTTGAATATTATTGTTATTCCACACTTTTCCAAGTGGAAGGGCAACATTAAGATTATTGTAATATATATGGTATAGTATAATAGCTTACTAACTACATTGGTCAATCCAAAGCTCTTATCAAATATGGAAATACCAAGAAACTTTATTGAGTATTATATTAATGTAAAATGTATATCATTTCAATTAGTGAAATTATTGTAATGGTTTTTTTGTACCACAATACCCCTTCGTTCCCAACTTGTACTTTGTCTAATCATTCCCATTGTCTTCTACAACAAAATTAGTTTGTCTTTAGTTCGAGACAATCAATCAAAATCTTGTCCTTGATAATGTGAATTTGATTATGTATAATAGCACTTATAAAGCATTACTTCTCAAAAATTCTAAAAATAAGTAGCACTTGATGATTTTAAACACTTAACGACATGCCTTATTTTCTTCATTGCAATAATTATTTACTATACATAGACTTTCTTGTTTTTTGTGAACGCTAAGTTGGGTGTAAATTATTTAGAGGGAAAAAGAGGTAATGTTCATCAATAAGTAAGATGAATTTAAAGTGTGAAAAAATGGAGGTTTACCAAGGCAAGTTAAGTAAAACTTAAAAGATAGAGCATGAACCTAAAAATTTTGCAAGTTATAATTACAATGTTTTCCAAATTACTTGGGATAGAAACACAAGTGTCATTTATGACATGTCATAAATTTTGAAGATGATAAATTTTACGATACAAAATAGAAATTTCCCAAAAACACAAGGAGAATATGCTTAAGCCTTAGTAGCCTAAATATGACCACTTTTGGGTGTATTTGAGCCTCTGAAGCTTTGTGATGCCTAAATTACATGAAGGAAAAATTTGAAGAGTTGATTATCAAATACAATTCTCAAAATTTCATTTGGGTGCGAAATTTATCTCTCAAAAGCCTCCAAATAAATACATGGCATAATTTCTTCATGGGCAATTTGAGGTTATTGTATGGTACAAATCGCCGACTAGTATTGGCATTCTATATACAAATCCTAAAAATGCCCACCATCAAAATTTTGGAACATGAGCAAGGAGGGTGCAAGGATCACCCATAGTTCACTTTTGTCAAATCTTAATTTCTTGATTAAAAAAGGTGTTTCTGTCTATTTGTTATTTTTTTGTACCCTTGTGGTCATTGTTTGCAAATTGAAAGTCAAATGAAGGCTTTCTTGAGGCATTTGTTTTCATTAATTTCCTGTAATCATTATCATTTTCCCATTGTTTTTATAAAAGTATTGAGTATATGTGTACCCCCACCCATTGCAAGCCTCTTCAATGATTTTGTGAACCTACAATGCTTGTATGGTGAATAGTTGAATTTTAGGTAACTCTATTCTATAACACATTTTCTAAAGACGCCATGTACTTGTGTTAGTATAAAGTTACAAAGCTTGGTAGGAGTCTGGTGCTATAGATATATTGAGGTGTCTGATTTCCATGAGGTTATTGGGAGTCTCAATTTATACAAAAAAAATTGAATAAATTAACGATTCGTATATTTTCTCGTCCTAGTGCTCTACATAATTCTATGACTTCAATTTTGTCTAATGGTCTTCTAAAGAATTTTTTTAAAAAAAATATCATGAAGTGACTTTCCCATTTGCATGGGGAAAAATGCAGGTTCCATCCCCATCGACTCTAGGGTTCAAATGCTTGAATTTTCTGATATATGCGGTGAGAATTTTAAGTTTTTTGCTAAACTTTTCAAAGTATTCCTCTATAAGAGTCTAAAGTCACAAACGATCAAATTATCATCTTGTGAAATATATGATATCCATTTATTATCTTGCTTATTTTAAGGGGGAGTTGAAACTACTTACTTGTTGAGTTTTTAAAAGTAAGCTTAATGTTAACTTATGAATAACCTATTATAAAAACAATGCGGTAATTCATTCAAGTTTGTGAAATCTTGCCAACTTGTTTCAACATTGTGAATTTTCCTAATGCCAACTTGCATTTATTACTAATAGAATATTGGTCATTGGAGGGACGTGTTACATGGGGTACCAAGCTGTACATGGGGCGAGAGTGGCCAAAAGTTTCTCTCCTCTGATTATTCCATTTTTTGACATTCCAAAAATTAACCTTGAGAAGGAGTTTTATCCTCCATCTGCCTCATATAAAGTTCTTGAATAAACCACATGAACACACTTCATAGTTGCAATATACATCCAATGTAGGTGTAAGTTGCAAGTATGGATGTACTTGTTGGTATATTGATTCCTATATTCAAACCACCTTGCACTAGTATATCTTTCCATAATTTATTCACCAATTGCTTTTTGGTTAAGAACTCCTCAAGATACACTTCAACTTCAAAAAGGCCGGAAACCAAATTTGCAATATTTCTAGTCAAAAAGTTTTTCTACTCATAATTATGTCTGTGTGATATGGAACTAATATTAATGAATGGTCCCTTTTTAGTGTAGGGTGCGTTAAAAGTAAAAATCAAATAGAGGGTTCCTCCAAGCGGTCCTTGATCACAGATTTGCGCGTTATTGTTTATGTTTATCATTTCACTTAGTACCTCTACCTATTGCAAGTCTCACACACAAATTTGTATACCTCCAATCCTTTCACAATAAGAGAAGTATCATAGATAATTGTATTTTATAGCATATTTGTCAATCACGCCTTGCCTCCAACTTTGTATAAAGTTGTAATGCTTGCTCAAAATAAACTACCCAACATTCTTTGAAATGCATACTTCTAATCAATTGTATAGATTTTCCAGCCTTGATGGTGACATAATTTTTAAAACTTTCATACATATACTATACAAGATCTTATGGTTACAATCTCCAAAAACTTCTCAAAAAAACCCAAAAATGTCATACATTGAGTTGCTGAATTTGGAGGATAATTGAAGCTTTTACCTAAATGAGCCTTTCAAGGGGTTGAAGAGAAACATATCACATTTAAATTGGATGCCTAATCAAATAGTTTCCTCACTCCCAAAGGATACTTTTATCACTCCCAAAGCTTAAGAACTTTACACACTTCGACTATCTTGTGACCTTTTGACATTTTTAATACGTAAAGTCCTCTCAGAAGAACTCTCCAATCACGCGCAGTTACCTCTTTAAATTCCGGAAGGCCCTATTGAGGACCTTACCCTATACACAAGACACGCTTTGTGATTCTTGGTCTTCCCAATACTCCCCCAGAAGGGATTACCTTGCAAGTCTCCCCCTCACCAATGCAAAGCCATGAATAACGAAGGAAGTTGCCTGGAAACGCGGGGGAAATTTGAATCGAGAGGCGAAGGAATGGACCGGGTTCGGGACGCGGGCTTGGGCGCGGATTACATACATCGTTCCTTTTCTCTGACAGTGTGCCAGACTGCCCACGCTCGGCCATCCCCTCCCTCCATCGCCGAACGATCGCCATCGCCATGGCTAGCGTACTCTCTGCATTCTAATCTTAGACCGTTGCACTTGCCCCCAACTTTGTCTTTCAATTCCCTTCTCGCCTAATTCTGTAGTCGGCACATGTAGTTTCAATTTCACAAAACGAGATCATACTTGCATACTTGCGCGCGATCGCTTTCCTTCCGAAGCGGACGAATTGAACGCAGGAGAATTCGTTTGCTCGTGTGCATGACGATTGATCGTGCATTATAATTGCGTTCAGATTCGAGAGTGCAATTTCCGACGGAGCTGGAGCGTTATCGCGTCTGAATCGCGATTTCTGACGCGGGGCTTGGGTGGTTTGTGAAGGTTGGATGGAGTTTTCAATTGTCTTGATTTGTGCTGCACCGAAATTTTCAGCGGTGCCATCAGCCTGAAACCACGATATATCAGCTTTCTTGCGCTTGCGATGTAGGCAAGTTTTGGGTTTGAGCTTCAAAATCTTTCAGATTTTTGGAGACTTTGTTCATGATCACGATCGGGTGTGATCGGAAGTTCAGGGTTAATGGTTTGGGAATGATATCGAACTTTGTTCGTATGGATCGGAGCTGATGTTGACCGCACCGTAGACAGCCATGAGGGCGTTGGCAGAGCTTTGCAGTTTATTGACGGAGAGGAGGTTTGCGACTTCTCCTGGAGTAACTGCTGTGCTGCTCAGTCAATGTCCAGCTCCTGGCTTCACCCAGCGCGTGCCAGTGCAACTCACAGGGCGTCAGTTCAAAGGAATACTTTTTCTGGCCCGTTATGCGGCATACATCAGGGACAGAGATGATGCATCCGAGCTTCTTTCCATTGTGTTGGAGTTTCTGCAGGGTGTTCCTTCAGTTGTTAAATTTGATTCACCCTTCACTGCGGGTGATATAAATTCATATTTCGAAGAGCTTCTGAAGTATGTTGCCGAGGTTGCCAGTGTGTGTCCCGAAGTAGCTACTGCTACGAGCAAGATAATCGCTGGCTTTATCCAGAGATTTGTAGCGGATCCGATGCAAGCAGGTTCGATTTCTGCGAAAGATTGTCCTTCTTTGGCCAGGGCATTATTTTTTGCATTATCCAAAGGGTGCCCTACGTTGACTGAAGATGATGCTGAGCATGTATCCCAGAGTATATTGAAGCATTTAATAATACATAGTGAGTCTTCACCGTCACCCTCTTCGCCCCAGGAATTTGCTTCAAATGGTGAATTTTATCGGACGCCAGAGAGTATCGGTACACTGAAAGCATCGGCCAGGGACTCGTCAAATGATGATTCATTTGAGGTTAACACGACCGAGTTCAATTCATTTCGCACTCCTGAATCTACACCCTCTAAATTTAGCCCTGGTGTCACGGATTATCATGTTGAGGTTGTGAGTGTTTCTGGTCGTTCTGGTGGTATCGGTACTGGTCACTCTGATAAGACGAATGGCGTGATCAACGGATATTCTGAGAAGTCAAATGGCATGACCCCGGATTTAAGAAAGCTGCAGGCTTCCTTTGAAGCAGAGACTTTGGACGTCCTGCAGTGGGAGGATCTGGCTATTCGGCTTTTTGCGCAAGTTCTGGAACAAACTAGAGACAGTGAACCGCTTGTTCTACAACTGAGAGCTATCTCGATTAGACAACTTCGAGATGTGGCTTCGCTTTTGAAGGTATTGCACCATCACACATCATCATGATCGTAATAAACTCCGAGTATTGTGAAAGTTGTGGTTACGTAACACTGGCGGAGGACGTCGTGTTCACCAAATATTTATTTGCATACTGGTCTAGATCCCCATGAGTGAAGAATTGAGGAAGTGGAGGCTTATTCTGAGGTCATGGTCTACAGAGAATCCGAAAGGTGGTTGTTCAATGCCAATTGCATCTGTTTGTTCATGAGGCTTGAACATTCAATATTTTCTGACAGTTTTTATAATTGTCATCTTCAGATTCGTAAGCGAGACTGGAACGTGGCTTCTGTACAGCTGCTGGCCAAAATGAATGTCAAGCTTCAGACTGCTCAAACAGCATGTGCGGTGCAGCAGCGCTTTCTGAGACCAGATTCGAAGGACAAGCTTCCAAATGGCAACTTACAGAAGACTAGAACACGAGATACACTGCTGGTGTTGATGGATGTAGCAGATGCCTTCATTATTTCTCCGTTGCGGAAACTTAAAACCAGCGAAGCGCTAGTTGGCTACCTTGTTTCTGTCGTAGCAGAATTTGGTGGCCTCCATGGCACCACTATTTTTAGAACCCTTCTACAACGATTCAAGGCGCTTCTGTTGGCTGCTTGTGGTCAAGTGCGTCATTTCATGAATTGCATCCTTGTCGTGCCTTGACTGTCACTTGCATCTGCAAAATTATTTCACTCTGTTGACGTCAACGTTGTTTTGTATAACTAAAATATGTCAAAAGTTTACGTCGAATCTACGCCTATCTGGTGATGCCTCAGCCATTTCTATGAAAAATGATTCAATTTGCTGCAGGTGGACATGTCATCCGCAAATCCGTTGTTAGCAAAAATTGTCAATTCCGTCTGCGTATTGATTGGTGAAGGTTGGAGCTTGGACAAGACAGCTATTGAGTCATTCCTTCTGTCCCTGGCAGCTTACGTCCGCGAACGATTAGCACAGGCATGCTGTTCTTCCAGATCATCCTCGTAATCTTTTACCTCAGGAAATTACCTTCATTGTGTCAACTTGCTCATTTCAACGTGTATATTTCTTCCCGCGCATTGCAGTATGACTTATGAGCAGAACTTTTGGCTGGTGCAGGAGAAGAAAGTAGCTGCTGTGACACAGCTGAACGTCATATCTTTACTCGCTGATGTTGCAGTCTCGCTGAAGAAGTCAGACGCAGTGGATTTAATACTACCTCTTTTTGTCGAGAGCTTGGAAGAGGGGGATGCTTCTATTCCAAGTCCTGTGCGGCTGCAGGTAAATTTTTGTGGTGATACATCTGATACCTTTCATTCTGTACGACTGAATGGACAAATCGTCAGCACATTCTATCAGCAGCATCGAATGAATCATCTTGTTGTGTTACAGGTTCTGAATGCCTTGGCACGTATGGCATGCTTGGGCTATCACAAATCCTGTAGGGAGATCGTTGTGCAGCTCACAGGGAGTTATGTGAACAGGCTTTTCACGGTAGAATCCACGTACAGTCGTCTCGCTCCTGAGTTAACTACTGAATGTGAGGAGGTAACATCTCTTCGCCAATCCTGTGCTGCAATCCTCGCATGTTTTGAAGAAAGATTTCCACAGCAGCACAGCTTGGGCTTATCTTGTGCTTCGTTATTGGAGCAGAGTAATGTCAATCTCTCATGCTGCAACTCAGCTACATAAGTAATGAGTTAAGCTATATCTTTGTATGCCTGTTTATAACGATACATCACCATCTTCTCTTGCCTTAATTTGACTTTGATGAGTGAAACTATTCTCATGTTGTAGGTATGTGATTTTGCTAGGTAGCTTGTGTTGAAGATTGTTGCTGCAAGATAATGATAAACTCCGGGTGCAATTGCAGACTCTCCCTTCCGCATTTCTGAATATTTCTCAGAGCTTAAAAGACTCCAGAATGCGGACGGACTATCGGCAACGTTTGTTAACACTATGCTCTCAGGTTGGTTTGGCAACTGAGGACAAAGAGGGCAGGTATGAATGTTATTTCAGACGACTTCTATTGTCCACGATTTCGTTTCCTAGAAAATATACGACAAGTGACAGTGCCAAAGTAGTCATAACATTATTACGGTAGTCTGTATCGCTGCCCACCTGTTATTGATATTACAAACTCGCTCAAAGAAAGCTTCGTGCTGGGTTTTGCTTTCTCTGCAGGAGTGGTGTACAACTCCTCGGATCACTTCTTCCGGCTGTAGCTGAAATATGCTCCGACTTAGATCCAACTGCAGAGATGGAACCGCAACTACTGAAGCTGTTGCGCAATCTTTGGTACTACATAGTCTTATTCGGTTTGGCTCCACCTATTCAAAAGGTTCCTGCGTCCTCGAAGTCGGCATCGTTGAGCAGGAGTCAAGTAACTATGAGCAGAAGTCAACAGACTATGAATGGGACGTACGCCATTAATGGTCCTTATTTGTTAAGCCCTGATTGGTCTGCAGCCATATTCCGTCTCGCTTTAGCGACTCCACCGCTAGTAAGTTCTCTTCAAAAAAAGGAAAAAATATCCACTTCCTTTTTCCTGGAGATTCAGAAAAAGAGATGGAATTATGCTTGAACACAATTTTAATCATTAACACAGTCCTGTTTATGTTTTCATTGGAATCGGAAGTAATGAAATCTGCACTTCTATTTGATAATTCTGGTGGAAACCCATTATTTGCAGTTGCTGGGTCTATGATCTTCTGATCAGATGTTGATTGCTTGTGTCATCAATATGTAATTACTGTGATACTATGTGCTGATGGGCTATTTTATCATACGTAATGGTGTTAGGTTGTAAATCCAATGAAGTGGCTGGAAGACGAGCAGGAACTGAGCGCATTGCATAATGTGGAAAGTCGCCGAGGAGGAAATAACGAAAAAGCACCTCTAATCCAGCGGTCTATGCTTTCTGTTGCGTTGGGTGGTCAAGTTGATGTAGCTTCTATGTCCACTATATCAGGTAAAAGTTGATCCCAAAAAATTAATAGTTGTAATATCTTTTGCGTTTTCCGGCCTTTGATCCTCACTCTTAGTATTTTGCATCTTGAAGAATAAAATGACGAAGATTACTTTGTATCATTCGGAAGTTAGGATGTACGGAATCTTATTTGTTTTGTCCTGCTGCTGGAAAGTTTCTAATGATTGTGAGCATCTTTGGGCTTTTCTCAGGTGTGAAGGCAACATACCTTCTAGCAGTTGTTTTCCTTGAGACTCTTCGTATGAGTCGTCAAGGAGGAATTCTTAATGGGAAGGAAACCAATGGGAATTGCAGAAGCGCTTTGTCCTGCTTATTTAAATACATAGAAGCCCCGAGCCCAAATTCTGCGGTGGATCATTGTCTAACTACGATAGTTTATCGTGCCTTCGGTGCTTCTTTGACATGGCTGGCAAGTATTCAATGACCTTCTTCTGAATTGATATATCCTGCACTTGACTGAAAATTATCAGACGCTTTGTGCTTTTTGAGCATAAAATCTCCAATACGACATTGAAGGGCTGTCGGAAAGGAGTTTCATCAGCTGGTTCTTGGTGTTTTTGTGGCAGGAAGAAGAACGTTTTTCTAGTGGGAATGAGGTAGAGATAAAGCAGGGGATTTTAACTGCTCATGCGTGCTTTTTAATTACGCATTCAAATCACCGTGAGGAGCCAGTTCGAGAAATGGCAGACAGCTCGCTGAGTCAGCTGAAAAATAAATTTCCACCAGTAAGTCGCATCGCACAGCTTTCAATCATCAGCATGCCTCCTATTGCCTTACTTATTACTCCATGAATAAATTTGTTTCTAATAATTCTCTTTACCTCAGAGAAGCACAATACATAGAAAATCCCAGTTCTCCTCTGTTCTCGATGTAAGGCCTTACCGTCTTCGCTTTTAGTCTTCAATCTCACTGTCATTTTGGTATCGCGTGCGGTGCAGATTTTATGGAATAAGCAATGTTTGGAAGCAATGCTGCGCTTACTATTAGAGCAACCCCCGCTGCAGTCTGGTGTGGATTCTGCAGCAGCTAAAGATATACGTGCGCTTACATATCAACGAGTACAAGAATGGATCACCTACGCCCTCTTGTATGCGCCATCCACAACACAAGGCCTGATCCAGGTACATCAGAAGATTCTGTTATATATATTCTCTAAGTTTCGGCCTTAACTGAATCCTTGCCTTCGGGTGCAAATCGTGTGTCACAGACAACTTATGTTGAACTTTTTCTTTTTATCCTGGCACCATGCAGTTTCTCTTTGAAATGAAAACAGGTACTGTAAACAGACTGGTTCAGTGGCCACTTAACTGTGCTTGTGGATATTGTGGGTGCCTAGGAATATTTTCGACAGGTGACTGCATCTCAGAATGTGGGTCACTCGAGCGATATTATTTCTTTACTGTCGAGTATTCGACTAGATCCAAGTGCCTCAATCATGGGTGCCATTCCTGCAGTTACGGCTGCAACTGCAGCTGCTGCTGGCGGTGATATGAGCCGCATGGATGTGTTATCTGTTGGAATCACAAGTGCGAATGTGAAATCAAAATACGTAGGAGAGATTGCTGGAATGAGGAGGATGCTTGGCGTCAACATGAACAGTTTAACTCTAGGTGAGATGCAAAGAACATCCAGAGTCAGCAATGAGGAAAGTGAAGAGTCTCTTCATGTGGAGCTTATTGAGCGCTTTACTCAGCAACTTCAGCAGTTTGTAACGGATGCGCAGCTTGGGCTACCTATTCATAGAGAGAAATATCGCGATGCTTGCTTACAAGCTGCTGCACTCGTACTGTCTAACACTGTAAGTATCTCACTCATAACTTCTGCACTTTCTCAAAGATGCTCTGATTGAAGTGAGCCCGTATTAGTTGTCCATCTTCATCTTATGTAGGTCCTGAAATTTGTTGATCCTCGTAGAAGACTATTCTGGAGCTCAATGAGTTTTTCAGGGCGTCTATGATACTTTATTTGAAGTTGTTTCTTGGTGCATGTCGTTGACGACCAGCCCCCTCCTACATTCGATCTCAGCTTCCACAGGCCTTCTAAGTTTTACGTTGTTGTATATCAGACCTCAACTAATGAAGTGACATCGAAAGCCACTTTTCAGCTGATGCGGTTGCTCTGTTGGAGTCCCGCTCACATATTTACCACAGAAGCGATGGAAACAGGGGTATTTGCATGGACGTGGCTTTTTGCAGCAGCCCCTCACTTTAGTTCCTCAGTGCTAGCAGAGCTCGTGGATGCATGGTTATGGACGGTGAAAAGCAGGCGGGGTCTTTTTGCTGCAGGTGTTCCTAATTCTGGGCCTGCAATGCAACTTCGGCCCCAACTTTCTCCTGGACAGCCTGGACCGTCTCCTGCTCATGATCCAGTGGAAGCTATAACTGCTCATCGATTATGGCTTGGATTCTTCCTCGACAGATTGGAGGTGGAAGACCTTACATGGCTCTCTCAGTATCGTCTCGTCATGCGCACTTTACAGTTGACTACGATCCCATAGTCTCACATCCTACTGATTCTTGAAAGTTGCAGGTGATCAAGCACAGCGGAAGTGATCAGTTACTATTGATGATGCGCTTGATGGAAGGATCGGTGCATACACATTCTCAGTTTTCATCTCACCCGGGAGCTGTTGGTGCTTTTTTCACCCTCTTGGTTTTGGGCCTTAAGACATGTGAATGTCTGGTCCAGAGCGGATCCCGCATTGAAAGTTTTGGTGTTCAGTTACTGCAAGACCGAATTTATAGGTGCGTTCAGTTTCAGTTGCTTCAGGCCTAAGTGGCAACATCTCAGAGTGGAGAAACACTGCAAATGGCTTTCATCGTGTATTGTGCAATAGCTAAGAAGTGTGCAGTCCTTGTATATTCAGACCCCATTTTCCATATGACTCTATAAACACAGAAGCAGCTCTTGAATCTGTAAGTAGTGTGGCTGTTTGTCAGGCTATTGCTACACATGGTTGGTTTGAACGTTTGGCCAACCATCCTGCTTTCTTCTATAGAAGCTTTGAAGAAATACATTGAACGACCATGTGCTGTTTGAATGAATTGCAGAGCTGCATTTGAGTGGTTTGCAGTGGCTCCAACCTGGAATGAGTCTAGAATAGAAGGAATGGCTGCAGCTGAGGCGCAGGCCGTAACCACATTCACTCAGCAACTACTCATTGATCAGCCCGAAATTAAGAGCTATTTGGAGTCAACGGGTCGTTCACCTTCTCGTTCAGCACGTCTCACCCCTTCAGCATCTCTGCGGCATTATTCGTCTCCTTCTGTTATATTTCCACCGAATTTATCCCCGCAAGTAAGCGAGCGTTACCAACTTGACATGACCTGCTTTTGTGAATTTACCTGAATCCATCTAGTACAAGTGGCAGCTTGATGTTATATCCTCGTTAGATGATTAATAGACAGGTAGATGATCAACCCAAATGGCTGATAGCGAAGCTTCGGGTATGAGTTCTGCGATCTGAAGTATATTGTAGACCGTTGTTTGGCGAAAGTTATCGCTACTGCACAATGATTAAATTCTTTAATTCGTCTTTCAATCAGATGGAGCTTGAGCACCCTGTGTGGGGCAAGGCAGACAAGGATTCAAAAGTGAGTCAGAAGCAATTATTGTGCATGTTATGCCAACATGAATCAGACCGTCTTGACACGTGGGCTCATCCACTTCGGTAAGTACAACGTATCAAGTGTAAATCTTTTGAATTTGGGCTTGGACAACTTTAGGGATGTAAAGCATGTTCAGTATAGAGTATTGTATGTTTTTGCACTTGATGGCGCAGTGTTTCATACTAAATGATTTCTATCACCAACTCAATATTGCAATGTCCCAACATAATCTCCGTCGACATAGAATCTGAATTTAGTGAAGTCACGACGATATTTGATGTTTTTTAAATTAAAAGTATGATCGTTTAACTTGTGAGGTACTCACTGGCGAGTGTGTTCCGTCCACTTCTTGCAGAGTAAACAGCGTGCCTCGCTTACAGCGGTTGGCGTCAGAGCGGTTGGGAAGTTATGCAAAGACAGCTTGGTCTATCGATCCCCGGATTGCCCTCTCTTTGGTAGCTAGATTTCCAGGCTCTGTCACATTGAAAGCGGAGGTTAGCTTCTTGGTGCAGGTGCGCAATGTTGTACGTACTTTTGCATTCCTTTGTTCAGTAACATGGTCTTTGATTTCAGAATGTACAGAATTTCCTACGTAGTCCATCATGCTGTTAAATTTTGATTCGTGTATGCAGGCCAATTTAAAAGACTTGACCCACATTCCAGAAGCCTTACCATATTTCGTAACCCCAAAAGCTGTTGAGGAAGATTCGCATGTTCTGCAGTGGTTACCCCACTGGGCACCCTGCTCAATCACCAGTGCTCTAGCTTTTTTGACACCGGCCTACAAGGGCCACCATCGTGTGATGGCATATGTGCTTCGTGTTATGGAGTTTTATCCTCCGGAGAGAGTCACCTTCTTCATGCCCCAGCTTGTGCAGGCCCTTCGCTATGATCAAGGCGTAAGTAACCAATATGTCGGTCTACAATGACAGTATCTTTGAGCCACTTAAGAGGCTGCCTTCCAACTAATTTTCATCTTAAGCACTTCTGTGCTTGTTTAAGGACGAAACTGACGGATAAAAAATCTGTTCTGCAATAATATGGGTATCTCGTGCATGTAGAGTACATCATGAAGATAGTGATACTGAGATATAAATAACTGACTACTTGTAAACTCTTTCTTACAGGGACTGGTGGAAGGATACTTGATGGTGGCAGCCAGACGCAGTAATTTGTTTGCCCACATATTAATTTGGCAGCTTCAGGTAATCTCTATAGCTTATTCAGGCGCTTAACTATTCTTTTTTTTGTCATGTGCACATTCTTACGGCGTTGCAATCGCAGGGCGAAGAGCCACCTTCTTCTGACGATATAAAAGAAGAGCATGCAGTTGAGGTATGTATCACATCAGTCTTGTATGTGATGAAACTTATTACTATTGTGAGGGACTGCAGTTATGCAAACCTCTCAAATCACTCTGTCGATTACATCTGCTGATGCGATGGGAGATGGGTGGCAGGAAAGTGCGTTGTACGAGATTGTGCCAAAAATAAAGCAGCGTATCATTAGCAGTTTCACCCCAGAAGCTCATGACATCTTTCTTCGTGAGTTTCGATTCTTTGATAAGGTTACCTCTATCTCCGGAGTCCTCTATCCATTACCTAAGGAAGAGCGGCGAGCCGGTATACGCAGGTAAAGTCCCTCCATCTGACCTTGGATACAACGTAGCAGATTCTTTTACAGCGTGTAAAGTGATCAAGTTTGACTACGTTTGTGAGTCTCCCAAGGACTCTGTTGGAGATACTACTCAGAACTTTCGATGACTCGAACGCTCCCAAATTAGAATCCTAAAATCCATGATCACTGGGTTCGATGCAATCAGAGAATTGGAGAAAATTGAGGTGGAAGGGGATAATCTGTATTTGCCGACCGCACCAAATAAATTGGTCAGGAGCATCAAGATGGATAGTGGCATTCCGCTTCAGTCTGCTGCAAAGGTGCCAATAATGATTACCTTCAATGTGGTGGATAAAGACGGCGATCCTGGTGTTCTGAAACCGCAAGCTTGCATTTTCAAGGTATTTTCGGAGCATGTCAAGTACACCTCGATTCGGATTCAAATACTCTTTGATGTTGATTGAAAGAACTTTTGCTAGTCGTGAATCTTCACAATGCATGTACTTTGTGTAAATTTCAGCTCGTTTTTAGTTTCAGTTCTAGGAAGAACTGTCCGCTGAATTGGAACTATGGCAGGTGGGAGATGATTGTCGGCAAGACGTGCTCGCCCTGCAGGTCATTGCACTTTTGAGAGATATATGGAAAGCAATTGGGATCAACCTCTATGTATTTCCTTACGGGGTGCTGCCCACGGGTTATGGAAGGGGCATTATTGAGGTTAATACTCATACTACGCACTACTCAGATGTCATATTCTAGGTCTAGTCGTAGGGCATGCCTACCAATTTTAGAATGTATTTCTCTTGGAAGACTCAAGACTTTTAAGGGCTTTAAATTATACAATAATTACGAGTTGACGTAGTAGAATTGTTGCCTCCTTATTAACTCAGTGATCAATTTACCCAGTTTTGGAGGGTGAAGTGATCGTAATTTTGTGTCTTGATGCTTAACACATCTAGTGAGGTTTCATATGTAATATGTGGAGTTTGTTGCAGGTCGTACCAAATACACGGAGTAGAAGTCAAATGGGTGAGGTTACTGATGGAGGTCTATTTGAGATCTTCCAACAGGACTTCGGTCCCGTTGGATCTGCTCGGTTTGAAGAAGCTCGTGAAAAATTTGTTGTGAGTAGCGCTGGCTATGCTGTTGCAAGTCTTCTACTGCAGCCGAAGGATCGACATAATGGAAATCTTTTATTTGACAAGTACGGCACCTGCCCTCTTTCCTTGATGTCTTGTATCGTGTTCCAGCCGTATCCAGGTTCTGTAACTGTGGATGCCTTATTTCTTACACGGAGTTCTCGGTGTGAATAGCGAGGGAAGGTTGGTGCACATCGACTTCGGTTTCATTCTAGAAACATCGCCAGGAGGTAACATGCGGTTCGAGAATGCGGACTTTAAGTTGAGCCATGAGATGACTCAACTTCTAGATCCCTCTGCTTCAATGAAAAGTGAGACGTGGAACTACTTTGTCAGGTAATCCTTTTATCAGTGTTGTTGGCCCTTATTTCATTATGGTGACATTCTACCGACACGATCAGGAAAAAGTAGTTGCTGATAGAAAGTATTGGCAGACTGCAATTAGTGTTGATATCCACTTGTTAAACCAATATGCAATTATACTTGCTCAGCCACTTGTTTCTGGGGTTTCTACTACTTGGATGAGCTTAAATAGCTAATGAAGCTGATATTGAATCAAATCTTGGTGGGCAGCTTGTGTGTGAAGGGTTACTTGGCGGCAAGGCTACATATGGAGGGGATCTTGACCACCGTTCAATTGATGATTGATAGTGGTCTTCCGTGTTTTAGTAGAGGAGACCCCATCGGCAATCTTCGCAAACGACTACACCCTGAACTGAGTGAACGTGAAGCTGCGACGTTCATGATCAAAACTTGTGCAGATGCTTATAACAAGTGGAGCACGGCAGGGTATGATCTGATCCAGTACTTGCAGCAGGGCATTGAAAGATAGAAATTTATACTGGCATATCCACCATAAACGTAGTTTAGAAATATAGCATTCTTGTCTATTCAATTTATACTGGTGGATATCATATCGACATAAGTTAGGGGAGTTTTCCATGAAGCGGGAGGGTTATTCTCTTCTGTGTTCATGTCCTTCCGTGTACCATACATGTTGAGTAGAGAGGGAGCAATTGAGCTGGTTGCAATTCTGTCCCTGAGTATAATGTGAGTTTGGTATCTTTTTAACATTCTTTGGCAGCGTTTCTGGGTAATAGGAAAATCTTCTGGGAGTTGTGGAATGAAATTCTTTCAAGAAAGAATGTCACAGAAATTGTTTGACAGAAATGCTTACAGGTTGTCTCAAATTTATCCGTAAAGAAATATCAAGACAACCATTGAGCACTTGTTGCTCAATCGAGAGAACATTATTCTAATGATTAGTCGAACCCCTACGTATCTCAACCTTATGAATGTTTATAGAGCTCTTTCTCCTAGAGCTCTATCGAATGAAAAGTACATGGTGTAGGGTGCTGAAGGTTGTCTTTGGAAAAAAATCTGAACGAAGCAACTTGTTGACTAGTAGCAATGAATGTAGTTAGTTTGACCCAATAGATGCAAACCTTGTAAGATCTTATCAATTCTAAGTAGAGTTTCTCAGTATTCTTCATCAAATTTACCTCAAGATATCCTCTTTATAACCCTTACTTTTAGCATTAGTCAAGTTATTTCTTGAAAATCTATCCCATGATTATTGTGACTTGGGAGATGCCATGGACTCCTAATCCCTGAAAGATTCAAGAAAGCCACAATGACATTTTGGTATTTTGGTATCTAAATGAAGAGTTGAGAATCGATATTTTCGCTAAAGGTTTTACATGATATTTCCTATACTACGGGGTGTATGTGGAAAAATGGCAAATTGCAGTGCGAAATCCCAATGTTTGAAGCTTATAATGCAAATTTTTGTTTCAAAGCCTGAATAAGACACTAACTACATTTTGAATTTCATATTTCATTTCTTTGTTTTTTATTTGAAAACTCGTTCTATTAAAATTCCCAAGTGACCCAAGTTCAAGCTTACACCAATCTCCCTAGGGAAGGATTCAAAAACTACAAGGCTAAGTTTCATAGCTTCAAGTACAAAGTTCTTTTACCACTTTGTCCTGTAGCCATTGAGGTAAAAACATTACGAACAGACGTTGTATTCACGCCAATCTCATATTGAGATTAGAGTTTTATATATATATATATATATATATATATATATATATATATATATATATATATATATATATATATATATATATATATATATATATATATATATATATACATATACGAAACCAAACAACTGGTACCTAACTTGTATGTATATATGTATATCATATCTCAAATTCACATTATACCGGTCAATTGTGAGTTCATAATGTTCAAAGTTGGAGAAATTAAAGGTTTTCGCCTTGTTGTAGAAAGAATAACTACTTTGTTAAGGGTCACAAAACCATTTATGGTAATCTTTTTGATATGAAGCTCTTCACATTCTTGTTCCGAAGTGAGTGAACATGTCTACGTAATATTTACCCTTATAAAACCTATAATATTTAAAGTAATACGTGATTTTTCTTCACATGGAAGTCTATTGAATTTCAACTATGTACAAAGACCGATCTCTATCAATAAAAATGACGTGTGAGGAATAATTGGATTGAAAATCCAAAGGGTGAGATCATGCCCCAAAACCTTATCTACATGTACCAAGAAGAACAAAAAAACAAAAAAAAAAAAAAAAAAAAAAAAAAAAGAAAGAAAGAAAGAAAGAAAGAGAGTAAAGTCTGTGCTTTTGGTGAATTCTTGAAGTTTTTGTGATTTAAATAATTTTGGGCAGATTTAAAGAATAAATGAGTGTATACCACAGTTCGGGCAGACTTCAAATAGTGTTGTCAAACTTTGACCATGAATAGCTCCTAAAGTATGAGGAATTTTGAAACTCAAAATGACTTGTGGGGAAGGTATAGAAAAATTCTCCAACTTGCAAAAAATTTTCAACTTCGTGTGAGCTAAATTTAAAAACAAAGGCTGAATTTAAAAACGAAGGCTGACCAAATCGTAATCGACCAGAATATGGCCTCAGTCGGCTTTAGGGTCCAGAACCTGCTTTTAGAAGCCATCGGAGAAATGCATGTTATGAGGATTTCTCGTATAATCCTGCAGAGGGGGTGGAGCTAGAGACTTGGTCAGGTACAAGGATCACGTACTCATACTCCAGAAAAGAAAGCTCATATACTGTACAAAGCTAACAACAATCAGAGGCGACAACTTATCGGTGCAAGGATAACTATAATTCGAAGTTACCACATACTATAGTACCTTACTGTATGCAAGAATGCCGTGGGAACCGCGCGATGAGGAACTGGGAACAGACGTATCGGGACGAGGATCATCATCCTCAACGATCCGTCTTCAGCACTAGATGGATACTCTGTTCCTCGCACTGTAGGTTTCACAGCCTTCTTGACTCCAGTGTTGTGTTTTTCTTTTTTATCCCAGCGGCTTTTCGGCCTACAGTAGTCTGCTCTCTGAAGTTATAATATTCATTCTTTTCTATCGTGCACACGAATCATGGTCTCTTCACGTGAACAAAGTCCTGAAAGTCGTGAAGATGACGGTGCCGATTCAATGGACGGTGATAGCGCAGCATCTAGATCTGACAGGGCCACGTGCTTATCCATCCTGGCTATGGCGGACTTCGAGCGATTACCGTGCAAGTGACTTTTCTGTACCAGGCAGACTTCGCGGGAGTCTTGTGCTAGAAGTGGGTTTTCGGTGTCCGACGGACTTCGAGAGTCTCGTGCAAGTGAGGGAGTTTTTGGTGTCAGGTGGACTTCGACAGAGTCTTGTGCGAGTGTTTTGGTGGTTACGTCAGGCGCGAAGTTGATGTGTGTGCTGGTACTGGATCTAAGTGAGTCGCTTTTTCTGCGAAGGATAGAGCGAGCGATTAGAGGAGGGAAGTTGTCGCCGTCCAGGCTCTGGCGGTCTCGTGCGGACCATCGCAAGACTGTCTGCACTGTCTGGTTACAGTTGCGAAGGAGATAGATCTGTGTTCTGGAAACTGTCTGGTCGTAGGAGCCTGCAGTCGTAGTGAGTGCCAGTACCCGGAGAGGTCTGGAGACGACCGTGTTGACGAAACAGTGTGTTCGAAGTAGCCTAAGCATTGTGAGATGCATTCTGTGAGTGCTCGATAGGATCATAACGACAAGAGTCGAGTCTTCTGAGAAGATACATTGTGTCGCCGTGACGTTGTGTAGCGTTCAGCATTCTCGAGTTTCAGCGCGCGGATCTACATACGGCTCACTTGCCGCAGTTGCAGATCTCGTGACCAGTCAGTCCAAGTGTAGGGAGTCTAGAGCGAGCGAGGACAAAGCATCTGGCGGACGTGGGACTTAAACACCTCCTTGCTTCGAAGTTGCAGAGTTGCATGCCTTGGATCCGCCTGTTACTACAGCAACTCAATCTTCCGCAGAAGACGCTCACGACCAGGTCGGTTTTGGGGAATTCGATATTGTGAGCAAGACCTTGGTGACGCAGGCCCAAAGAATTCTACGCTACATATTCAGTCACTTTGTAGTTAGTCACTTCCACATACTTGTTCCTTTTCTGTCATTGACATTTATGCAACTTCTTTTGCAGCATTTTCTCGATTTATATGTGCACTCAATGACTACGTTACAATCTACCTTTGTGGGTTACATGTGGTTCCGGTTCTGGACCTGGGAGAGAGGTCTCTTTTGCTGAGTGTGCGAGTTTGCTATGTGTGGCAGGTGAGGGAGTTACTGAAGATCATTAAATTTGGTGTGATTGAAGAACAATGGTTGGTGAGGTTGATATCGGCGATATGTTGGTGCTACTGATACTACTGGTGCTAACAGTGTTACTGTTTCCTCACCTGCAAAGGCGCTTGAGGTCACCGGTTGAAAGAGAAAGTGAAAACGATGAAAGTATGCGGTCAGAGCATGGCCAAGCGCAGGCAACGCCTGTCGTGCATTGGACCCCGAAACATACCATATTCTTGAGCCACAGTGGAAAACAGAAGGAATTCACAAGATTTCTTTTCAATGGATTGAAGAATGCATGCTTCTTGCCATTCTTCGATGCATCTGACGAGAGTTTACGTAACGGTGAGGAGTGGTTTCCCACCATGATGGATGCTGCTAGACAATGTCGAGTTGCTATTCTGGTGTTGACAGACGATTTCTTTCTCAACTCGAAGTGGCCAATGATAGAGTTGAATGAGTTTGCAAAGGCAAAGAAGGCATCGAACCCCAAGCTGCGTATATTACCTTTGTATTTAGGCTTCACACATGAGCAATTTAATGTGAAAAAGATGGAATGGCTTCGTGTATGGAGAAAATGGGAAGTCCAAGACAAGAGAATCGATCTGAAGGAGTGGGAGAAATCATTGTCAATCATAAAAGAAAATAAGCCCTTGACGTACAAGAGTGGAGAAGGATGGGATGTCTTCATCACTAAAGTGGTGAATGCAGTATGTGGGTTGGTTGAGCCTGATGTGAAGTTCAAAGTTCCTGAAAATCCATCAATTCAACACTTGTCTCAGGTAAGTATCACTCAAAAGCACTTCAGCACATAATTGGGTATCTCGGATACATTCTTTGATATATAATCTAATTGATTGTATATGTGATTCTTTATCAAACAAATAAGCTCAAAATTTTGTACTACAGATGTAGTACATGTAGCAAATTGGTGCTCTTATAGAAAATCTAACGTTTTTACATGTCTTCTTCATTGACAGCCAATATTGGATAAAATGAAGGATATTGGAGTATCTTCTAAATACAAGGTGAAGGTGATGGGTTTATATGGTATGGGAGGTATTGGTAAAACAACTATCACAAAGGCTATTTGTAATGCAAAATTTAGTGAGTATGGCGGAAAAGTATGCCATATTGAGTTGGGAGGATCCAAAGCTTCACATGAAGTAGAAAAATCAATGCTTAAAGATTTGACTTCGGCAGATCCAACATCTATCACAAATCATCATGACAAGGTGAGTCTATTTGTATCTCTATTGCGTACATGAAAGCTAGCTTACGGTTTTTGAAATTAGTAAGTTGTTTGAAACATTGCTTCTTAGTTCTAAAATGATAGTGTTCCATCTTTTATGTGAGGATATCTCCATGTTAGTGATTTAATCCAAAATGGTAAGGTAATCATTGATTGAAAATTTATGAAAGTAGTGGGTATTTGTAGAATGAGGTATTTAAACTTGAAATATTCATGTCATGAGCAGATTTGGTTTTGATATTTGAAATGTCTATTTTACAGCTATATTGCCTTTTGACAAAGCGTATGAAAGAGCAAAGTGTATTTCTAGTACTTGATAATGTTCAAGCTCATGAAGTTTTGGAAGTTAAAAAATACTTGGAGATTGGATATGATGATAAGAGTGTGGTTCTTCTTACCTCACGATCCAAAGAACTTTTATTTCAACTTCAGGTCCTTGAAAGAGATTGCATGGAGATGCCATCATTGAAACATGAAAGTGCACTTGCCTTATTTTCATATTATCTTGGAGACGATGTCATCAATAAGCATACCATCATTGATAAGTGTATTGAAAGATGTAATTTCACAAAGGAAGAAAGTGCTAATTCAAGTCATTATAGAAGCTCCAAGAAGCAATACTTGCCCTTAGCATTGAAGGTATTGGGAAGTCAATTACAAAGGGTCACCTCGGAAAAGTCAAATCCACAATTATTCGTGGAAAAGTTAAGTGGTGAATGCTTCAACATGTTACGAGAAGAAAAACATCCTATATTTTCTATTCTACGGTTGGGATATGATGCACTACGCTTGGAAGATCGACACATATTCTTGGACATGGCACTCTTATGGACACCTCGATGGAGAATTAAGTGGAAAGAATCAATAGACATGATGGAGTGGATGTGTATAGTTCACAAGAAGACAAAGGAGGACATGAAAGAATGTGTAAGTGAATCATCCTAATGTATAAATGATATATTGCGGATGGATAGTCATTTATGTTTTTGGTATATATTTGCAAGTTGAATTTTAGAGATGTATTATTCTAAATTTACACTGTTGGTCATGAACTTTGAACACCAGGAAAGAGATAATAAATACTGAGAAACTTGGTTTGTACATAGAGCTCATTGTTAGAAAAGTTTGTACTGTGAATTAGGTACAATTATGGGATTTATTGGAAGCTGTGGAATTCAGTAATGTTTTTTCAACTGTAATTTTATTACAGATGCATACACCTAAGCACATGATCTAACAATCACTTGTATAATGTATGTTCAGATTGATGCTCTTAAGAGAAATGGGCTTTTGGATTTGGACTATCACCATCATCACTCAAAGTGGATTTATATTCATGATTTATACATTGATTTCGCTGAGGCTGAAGCACAGGAAAGACCATTTCAAGAAAGGAGATTTTTGATAGATAAAAATAAAACTGATGTTCCACTTGAGCTTTTAAAAAGCCCTCCCGGACCATGTTGGTCTTCCCTAGAAAGACTTATCATTCAAAACAGTGGCGCAAAAAGTTTCAAACGAGCGAAGTTAATATTTTGTTCAAATGTGGAAGTCTTGTATTTACAGGATTGCCATGAGCTTGTTGACATTGATTTTGCAAGCTTGGAGAATTTGAGGAGCCTTGAGATATTTGGGTGTGAGAAACTTAACTTGAGCAACTATCAGGAGAACGCGTTGATGAACATCAATATTCTTCAATTCTCAAGTTGTTATGGAGCCTTTATTCCTCAAATACTCAAAAGCTTGACTAACCTTCAATTTCTTACTATTCACAAATGTCTAAATCTTGAAAACTTGACTTCTATAAGTCAAGGTTCTACTTTAAAGAAACTCAATCTCTTAGATTGTGAAGAATTGGTACAATTACCTCATGACTTGAATTTCAAGGCTTTAAAGAAGTTGACAGTTAAATATTGTAAGAACTTAAAGTTGCTGCTTGATGATTGGAGTGGGTTGGAACAATTGGAGCATCTCAATGTTTCTAATTGTAGTAAATTGACAAGTTTGGGGGACATTCAAGCTTTGAAGGCTTTGAAGAAGTTGAATGCTTTTGGGTGTGTTAACTTGGAGGGGTTGCCGGATAATTGGAGTGGGTTGGAGCAATTGGAGGAACTCAATGTTTCTAATTGTAGTAAATTGACAAGTTTGGGGGACATTCAAGCTTTGAAGGCTTTGAAGAAGTTGAATGCTTCTGGGTGTGATAACTTGGAGGGGTTGCCAAATAATTGGAGTGGGTTGGAGCAACTGGAGGAACTCAATGTTTCTTATTCGTTTAAATTGACAAGTTTGGGGGACATTCAAGCTTTGAAGGCTTTGAAGAAGTTGGATGCTTCTTTGTGTGTTAACTTGGAGGGGGGACCGGATAATTGGAGTGGGTTGGAGCAATTGGAGGAACTCAATGTTTCTTATTGTCATAAATTGACAAGTTTGGGGGACATTCAAGCTTTGAAGGCTTTGAAGAAGTTGGATGCTTCTTTGTGTTTTAAGTTGAAGGAGTTGCCGGATAATTGGAGTGGGTTGGAGCAATTGGAGGAACTCAATGTTTCTAATTGTCGTAAATTGACAAGTTTGGGGGACATTCAAGCTTTGAAGGCTTTGAAGAAGTTGGATGCTTCTTTGTGTGTTAACTTGGAGGGGTTGCCGGATAATTGGAGTGGGTTGGAGCAATTGGAGGAACTCAATGTTTCTTATTGTCGTAAATTGACAAGTTTGGAGAACATTCAAGCTCTGAAGGCTTTGAAGAAGTTGGATGCTTCTGAATGTATTAACTTGGAGGGGTTGCTTGATAATTGGAGTGGGTTGGAGCAATTGGAGCATCTCAATGTTTCTAATTGTCCTAAATTGACAATTTTGGGGGACGTTCAAGCTTTGAAGGCTTTGAAGAAGTTGAATGCTTCTGGGTGTGTTAACTTGGAGGGGTTGCCGGATAATTGGAGTGGGTTGGAGCAATTGGAGGAACTCAATGTTTCTAAATGTGAGAAATTGACAAGTTTGGAGAACATTCAAGCTTTGAAGGCTTTGAAGAAGTTGGATGCTTCTGAATGTGTTAACTTGGAGCGGTTGCCGGATAATTGGAGTGGGTTGGAGCAATTGGAGGAACTCAATGTTTCTAATTGTCGTAAATTGACAAGTTTGGAGAACATTCAAGCTCTGAAGGCTTTGAAGAAGTTGGATGCTTCTGAATGTATTAACTTGGAGGGGTTGCTTGATAATTGGAGTGGGTTGGAGCAATTGGAGCATCTCAATGTTTCTAATTGTCCTAAATTGACAATTTTGGGGGACGTTCAAGCTTTGAAGGCTTTGAAGAAGTTGAATGCTTCTGGGTGTGTTAACTTGGAGGGGTTGCCGGATAATTGGAGTGGGTTGGAGCAATTGGAGGAACTCAATGTTTCTAAATGTGAGAAATTGACAAGTTTGGAGAACATTCAAGCTTTGAAGGCTTTGAAGAAGTTGGATGCTTCTGAATGTGTTAACTTGGAGCGGTTGCCGGATAATTGGAGTGGGTTGGAGCAATTGGAGGAACTCAATGTTTCTTATTGTCGTAAATTGACAAGTTTGGGGGACATTCAAGCTTTGAAGGCTTTGAAGAAGTTGGATGCTTCTTTGTGTGTTAACTTGGAGGGGTTGCCAAATAATTGGAGTGGGTTGGAGCAATTGGAGGAACTCAATGTTTCTTATTGTCGTAAATTGACAAGTTTGGAGAACATTCAAGCTCTGAAGGCTTTGAAGAAGTTGGATGCTTCTGAATGTATTAACTTGGAGGGGTTGCTTGATAATTGGAGTGGGTTGGAGCAATTGGAGCATCTCAATGTTTCTAATTGTCCTAAATTGACAATTTTGGGGGACGTTCAAGCTTTGAAGGCTTTGAAGAAGTTGAATGCTTCTGGGTGTGTTAACTTGGAGGGGTTGCCGGATAATTGGAGTGGGTTGGAGCAATTGGAGGAAATCAATGTTCATGGGTGTGAGAAATTAAGTAGTTTGGAGAACATTCAAGCTCTGAAGGCTTTGAAGAAGTTGGACGCTTCTGGGTGTGATAACTCGGAGCGGTTGCTTGATAATTGGAGTGGGTTGGTGCAATTGGAGGAACTCAATGTTTCTTATTGTCGTAAATTGACAAGTTTGGAGAACATTCAAGCTCTGAAGGCTTTGAAGAAGTTGGATGCTTCTTTGTGTGTTAACTTGGAGGGGTTGCCGGATAATTGGAGTGGGTTGGAGCAATTGGAGGAACTCAGTGTTTATGGGTGTGAGAAATTGAGTAGTTTGGAGAACATTTAAGCTCTGAAGGCTTTGAAGAAGAATATGGTTCTTTTTGTCTGAACTTGATGGTGTTGCGTAATAATTGGAGTGGGTCCGTGGGTTGCATGAATTGGAGGAACTTTGTTTTCATAGGTGTGAGAAATTGACAAGTTTGGGGGACATTCAATCTTCGAAGGCTTTGATGAAGTTGAAGGCTTCCAAATTTGTTAACTTGGAGGTGTTCATAGATAATTTGTGTCGGTTGGAGAAATCGGAGGAACCTTATGTTTCAGGGTTCAAGAAAATGGCTAGTTGGAAGACATTTGAGTTTACAAAACTTCATGGAGGTTGAATGTTATGAGAAGAAATCGGATTTTTGATGCATACAATTGGTTAGTTTGGGAGGCAGTTAAGCTTTGATGGATTAAAAGAATTTGAGTGCTTCTAAGTGCAAAAGTTAAAAGTTATTGCGAGCTTATTGGGGTGGGTATGAGCAATTTGAGGACCTTAATGTTTTTTGGAGCAAGCACTTGACTAATTTGGAAATCATTCAAGCTTTGAAGGTTTTTAAAAGTTTTATGTTTGTGATTGCAAAAATCTTAAGGTGTTGTTAGATGATTGAAGTGGGTTGGATCAATTCAAGAAATTTAATGTTTCTAGTTGCAAGGTTTATTAGCTTAGGTGACATTCATAAATTGGAAACTTTGGAAGTGTCTTGGTGTTAGAAATGTACTTAGATGTAGAAGGTGTTCGTTATAAGATTTCAAAGTGTATGAGGTAAACTGCATGATATGATATATTTTCTTTTCGATTGATAATATTAGATTATTGAGACTTTTTAATATCAATAGTTATTTGAAGGCTTTAGACACTTTAGCTTAGGTTGCCTATCAACCTCCAATTTTGTTGAACCTCCAAATCTTGTGGAATGTAGAAAAACCATCAATCTGGCAAGCAACAACTTTCAGAAGCCAACTTAAACTAGGGCTTTAAGAAAACTTCAAACCCATTTTACAAAAAGGAAAAAAAAAATTCTTTTTAATTTTGAATGTTACAATCTCACAATTGGTAAGAAATTTGGAGTTAAGATTTGGTACACACATACATGAACATGTTAGGTAGAAGATCTTACGGTTACATCCTTGATAATACGTTAAAAGTTGAAAATTTTCATCTTGCATTGAAAGAACAAGATTTTGAGGAGTTTTGGCAATTTTGGGTGCTTACAACTTTAGGGGTTTAGTCAGATTGTGTTGAATTGTGCACGACAGTAAGGAACATGGAACTCGTGTATCAATGTTTTCCAACTATAAATAAGCAAGAATGGTGAAGTTGCTTTACTATTACTAGCACACCAAAATATGGATATCAATTCAAGAGTTGCATGATTGTGGTTGCTAAAGCAGTGCTTACTAAAGTAACATCCAAACATGATTGTGGTTGCTAAAGCAGTGCTCACTAAAGTAACATTTAAACTCATTACCACTATCAAAAATCAAACACAGTAGGGCTCCAGACCATCGTCTACAACTCAGCTCATTACAACTACAAATTATACCACGCCACACATACCATTTGTGCATTATGTAACGATGTAATTATGTAATAATGTAATAATGCATTATGCATTTTGTAACTGGTTACAAAATCGAATCGCTTATAAACAATTTTGCAAAAAAATTGTGGGGACTCGTCCAATTCATATATTGCTAGAATTTTAAATGAGAATCACAACCAAATTGTCGAAGAGTACCAAAAAAGGTTCTTGTTTGAATTGAGACTGTTGAATTGCCGGCTGACTGCACAAAGAAAATGATCCTTAAATACGGAGTATAAAAAGATTGCATCATGAATGGAGTGGGTGATACAACGGAAAGGGAGAGAGGTCGGAGCTACGAAGACAAGGCGTCTCAAATGCGGGAAGGGGCCGGGCCTTGGAGCTTGATGGAGACATACAAACCACGAACGAGGAGGATTCGGCGTCTGCCACAGCCGGGCGAATGGAGAGAGTCGACGGCGACAACCATACTCGCGCGTTTGCTAAAGCGAGCAGTGAAGGCATGACCCCTCCACTATCCTTCCCTTAGTGACGAGCCCCCCTCCCCTTTTACTTGATTAACTTAAAGTGTCAACCTAGAGTGAAATCTACTTTACACTTTTCCAATTTTTGCTCTGTGACTGAGAGCTAAGTTAGAGTCAAATTTATTTAAAGTCAAATTTTACATGGTAACCTCCCCCCTCCCACCTTCTTATCTTCATTTTTTTTTGTTTTTTTTGCCATTTTTTGCTTGTGGTTCTTCAACTCAATTTTGCATGCATGGATTCTGATTCATTAGAGTTCTTTTTAATTTGATTTTATTTAAATCACTACTCATAATCTAATTCCAAGATGACCTAAGCCAAAAGGTTTACCGACTCTACAAAGGCACCCTTCAAAAATTACAGAAACAGTCTTCATAGTTTTCAGTTATTTCTGAATAATTTCAGTAATTTTTTGACAAATTTTGGAAGAAAATAATTACTGAGATTTTTCAAAAATTTCTGACAGAAATGCTTTCTGAAAATTCCAGTAATTTTTTTGCCTAAATTTTTTATAAAGGCACTTAACCATCATTCACTTTTTCGGAAATCATACATATATTTAACGTGATGCATGTTTTACTATATCCTTGTTTTAAGACCTTTTCTAAGTAACAATTTGCATGAACGTCAAAAAAGAGGTATGAGTCTCCAGGACTTTGCATAGGTGTATCCAACATGGGAAATTTTTCTTTTTAAAAATCAAGATGTTTGGGTTAACAATCTCTAACTCCACTTTTGCACCATGCTAAAAGTATGCTTATTACAACCAAAAATATATTTAAGAAAAAGTGACAAATATAATAATTTATTCTGATGTCAGTAGTTTGATGCCTTACACTACCTGAATGCCATTCCCATTCCATCACTTATACGGAAAAAATGGCATCATTGTTAAGAGAAGGTTCCGGTCCATGTAAAAACCGAGAAACTTACAAGAGGATGGACAATCTGTCTCATTAGGTGTAAGCTTAGGACCCAAATATGCATCAATGCAGACAGACAGTCTACATGTGTTCCGAGTCAATGTGTTTTGAGAGAATAAGTGCTGGAGGCAAATTTTGAGTGCAGCGGTGGTGCGTCAAAATCCAGGAAACCAACACATGGAGTATAAACTTGCGATTTGAAACCAGCCTTTTGAGTATGATGCTGACTAATTCAAATCATGGCAAGCAAACTACAGATGAATCGGGGCTCATCCGAAAAAATTCCTACGCAACAACTACAACAGCTATGCTCTACGCGAGTGCACTGGCTCTACTCGCCACTACAAATTCACAAACTTCTGGCTCCGAACATCACACACAATAACTGGTCGGTTGAGAAACTGCATTCAACCAGGGTTTAATTCTCGTCGATAACCCCAGACTGCATCTGCAACAAGTGAATCATGATTGTTTGTCGCACCAGCTCACTCCTCATATCATTGTGAGTGATCTGATTTTGAGCCCTCAACTCACTGTTAGCATGCAATGAAGTATGGGCTTCCCATTTTAGGCAGCCTTAACGTGTAGCGGGAATGTTCCATTCAAGGCGCTGGCGGCGAGGCGAGGTGATTGAATGGCGCCACTGTCAACCATGCAGGTCGGTCTTGAATACGCTACTTGACGGTGATTGCTGTATATTTTCGTGATAATACTGAATTACACAAGGAAATGCTTTGGGTTGTGTTCTTGGTTTCCACAAGGTTAGTTTAAGTTTCTAATGCGCTTAAGTTCAAATTTTGTTCTACTTCGATCCTACTACACTTGTATTCCTCTAATTTGAGAGAGAACATAATTGTCTCATTTTGTAATTCACATGATTGATTCACGATTTTCAACTCAGCCAACTTCATACCATATCATGTTACATCGATATTTTTACGGTTGTTCATTTGGAAAGTGAAGTCATGGCACATGGGGTTCTGCATACGTGAGTCATGTCTTGAATTCAACTTTGATCTTATAATTTTATCTCTCTTACTTTGATTCTCGTTTATAATGAGACTCCCATTTCTTTTTCCATGACAGGCATGTTGAGTGTTCCATCAGATCAAAATTACCAAATAGAAGAACTATAAGTAAAAATTACCCTTCAAACAAAAGACAAGATAATTACTCAAGAAAACAGAAACGAAGAAAAAAAAAAACTGCAAGTCCAAGCCTATGATCTGCCAATATACATTATCGAAATTGCTATAACTACTATCATAGAATCTTAGTCATCATGAGGCCCAGTGAGGTACAAGATTTTGCTTCACAATCCCACTGGTGTTACATTGCAAGAGTAATGGACCTGCTGCCCAGAACGGGTCAACTACCAGGAGTGGGTCTACCTGCCTCCAAACTTAATTTGCCAAAATACAACGATGCAGTAATTAGTAACAAGAATGAATTCTCGCTCGTACTGTCTTCGAAGCACCACAACTACCACCTCTGTACCAAGTGCTATACAATTAGATACAGTTGCCAGCGTTCAACAACACTGGCATCAGCTTCCGCCACACGACCAACCACTTCGCCACCGCAGTCAGAATACCATCATCTGGAAATGACAGCAGCCTTCTTTGAGACGCGGGTCGTCGTTTAGGCTGCCTTCGCAAATCCTATGCGAGTCTTCCCAAAATCGAACACGGTGTGGTACGGCCCCATGAAAACATCTCCCAATATCCTGCAACAGCCCCGGAGAAAACAATCAGTAATCAATTGGCAAGAAGGAAATAGAGCATCATCCGGTTGTTAATGGCGTACCAAAGAGGTCCTGCTGGAGGAGGAACGTCAAGCCCCAAGAAACCGCTCAGGCACTGCGCCTCCGATCCTTCACCAATCTTAAGAATGTACTGAAACAACCACAAACCATTGATGGACATTAGAACACATCCTTCAAAAGCCAAGCAAAATACTGGGGCCACGACGGAACAAAGAAAATGGTTGGTTCGTAGCTGATATTCAGACTAACCTCCTCTGGTGAGAGCTCGAAGGTCTTTCCAGCGATGGTGAAGGCCACCTTTGGCATAGACGAAAGGGAGTTGCAGTCCACCGTTGACTCGCCATTCGGACTGGGCAGCCGCTCGCAGAGCTGATCACCAAAACCATATTCAAGGTTTAACAAGCTTCAACTTTTCAAAGTAACAAGGTTTTGATAAGATACGTATAAGAATTTGTTACAATTTGAGGAATCGAATTCCAAGTACATGTACCTGATTCAAGTAAGCATCGATTTGCTCCTTGGTTCTGTTCTGTTTCAGCTGATTCTGTGCCCACACTACGGCCATTTCACATACTGAACACCCTTCGTCTCCCTTGGAGAGGCCATCGTCCTTTCCCACAACACTGGCGATACCTGGCTCTCTGTCCACTCGTATAGATAAAAACGTGTGAGTCCACATCTCATTTGATTACATACTCAAAAGCACAAGGAGATGGATACCGACCTGAGCCCTTCAGCTCCAAATTGACACAGGCCGATGGAAGTGCATACTTTCCCAGGGTTCATCTGTAGCAGAAAGACGCAATTAAAACCTGATCGCAAGGTCATATGGCCGTGAAATCCTGAACGAGTGTTCCTAATAAGAGAAATCTTCAAAGAAGTGTGTGCCAATTAAATCGCCGGGAACTGAGGCTCTTTACCTGGTCCAAAAGCATCTCAACTATCTGGTCGCCATACTGCTTGACTACCATCTTACACTCGTTGCTAACAACACCAGTTGCACCGATAGCCTGGTTGATTTCAGCCACAATACCCTGCAGATGGAAAGATAAACGCTCAGTAGAATCGCTTTCCATTGAAACTGAAAGTAATAGCACATTGCAAACATATTCGAAAATGAACTTACTGATGGTCCAGCAAGCAGTGATGTGCCAGAATCAGCAATGGCGGAACAACCTTTCGCACAGAAACCAGTGCTGCGACCATCAATGGTCACATCACCGAGGTCAAACTGCACAAACGAATGTAAACCACCATAGTAATGAGACTTCTGTTGAATCCAACATCACAACCTTCAAGCAACTACAATAAAGTTCTCGTTGTGTGTTAGACCCACCTGCCAGTAGCCTTTGCGTGTCACAGGAGTATACACATGTTCACCCTTATAGTGCTTAGGATCGCTACCACCAAACACCAGTTCTCCACCGCGTGTTCCGTCACTCTCATTCCGATTCAACCAGAAAGAGAAAACAGGTTCGTTCACAAGCTTTTGATCCAGCATGTTGTACCTAGAGAGAGAAACATGCCATTTGCAACCGGTCAAAATGGGAATCTCAGCCCCAGAGACTTAAAGTGGCACTTGAACCTGCTATTTGCACTTACCAAACAGGGGTCACTCTATTCACTGAGATCTCCTTGAAGCCAAGGCCGAGAATGCCATCAAACTTGGCCGCAACGAATGTAAGACCAGGTTCCTTGGTGGCTTCAGCGAACACCTACGACAATCACAAGTCATTCAAGTATTTAGTAGTGCACTATAGCAGATGATGAGACTACAGGTCAATTCTAACTATGGTTTCCCGCACAAAGCCCAAGATTTATATGTTTAGTATTCAACTGCTACAAAGTGACTCCAAACATATGTAGGTACACTGCAATAACTACTACTCTCATTCTCACCTGCCCTTTCACCGTGAGATCGCCAACAGTGACGTGGTCTTGACTCAAGAAACCTTCCATTGACCCGGAGCCGTACTGAATGGCAAAAGATGTTCCTGCAACACACGAAACAATACATCAAGATCCTAGAAAGTGCACAATCCATGCAAAACGGATAATTAAACGAGTCTCTGAAAAATGAGCTTCAGAATGCATTCCATACCATCTTCCTTATAGGTAGACGACTTGCTCGATTTGTACCTCCGATGAAAGTAGCATGCAAGCTGCATCACAGAATAACACTTTTCAGTCAGACCAGAGACAAGAATCATGAGTACCAGCAGAATACTACAGAGCACAACAACACAACTGATCTTTCACCTTTGCTAGCCCCTACAAAAGAATCAATCCTCACAGAAACAAAGGATGACAATCAACAGGTTTGGACAATGTCGATGATCGGCTACTGGTATTTAAAGTGGAGCTTAGACTTAACAACACTTTTTAATGTAACGCACGATAATGGCCGCATTCTTTCAAAATTAAGACAATGTACGTACCGACAAGTAGCATTTGGCGGAGGGAACCCAGAGGTTGGAGCTCCCGGTGTCAAAGATGACGGTGAAAGTCTGAGGAGGCGACCCGATTCCGATCTCTCCATAGTACTGCGCGTCCATGTAATTGGTCAAAACCACGGCATCGCCGTCATCTCCCAATGCATTGGCATTCGCGCTCAATGCCTTCGCCCTCTGAGAGACCCTAGCCGCGGCCCCCCGCACGGATTGCACGGTAGCGGGCTTCTTCTTGAGCGAAATGGTGCGAGGGTTTGATGCCTCCGCAATTGCTCCACACAGCACCAAAATGGCCAAGAGGACCGCCAATCGAGAGCTCTTTGAAGTCTCCATCGTCGCGCACACCGACCATACACAATTCAATGGCAGAATCTGCGAAAAGTTGTCCGCGAAGTGATCAGTACAAGCAAACCCTCTTCTGTTGAGTGAAGCGGAACTTGGCATGCAAGACTTTGTGTAGTGACGATCGAAGTAGTGAGTTACTAGTTGGTAGTAAATCACGGTAAGACGTTGGGATTACCGCCTGCCGTCGGTTTAATGAACCCTGTTCATTAGAGTCAATCCGTTTAGTGGGGGCCCCCACAAGGACCAAGTTTTAGGATTTGGAGGTGATGTGATGTTTTTTATTTTCAAATTACCTCCAAATCCAAGGTCCGGTTTGGATGAAATCACTTGGGTAAGGTCACAAATCAAGTCTCGTTCATGTAATAAAATTGCTGACCCATGCAAGAAAATATGAATTTATGGCAAGCATTTTAGTGAAGACTTCTCTTGTTTTGGGGTTTTTAAACACGTGGCATGTTTTATTAATGCAAGCCAATCATATAAAATTCAAACTAGTTTGTCATGAATTTTTTTTTGCATAAGTATGATTCTTGAGATGAAATTCAACAAGTTTAGTATTGGATTTCTTATGATATTTCTATATTGAAAAAAATAAAAAATTACAAGGTTTTCGAGAAGTTGTTTCTCTTTCATCCACCGTTACATTTCAATTTTGTTTGTTGGGTTGGACTCTAATTTGAGTCTAGTTATATCGGCAAAAATCTCAAAATCATCCGAGTTGTGAGGAAGACACGACATGCATTTTAGTGCAAGTGGTCCAGTTTTGGAATTTTTTCTTTGTTGATTTTGGGACAATTTTCACCATAGCAAGGCTACTATTTGAGCCATGAAATCTACTTCATGAAATGTTTTTTGCGCAAAGGTGTTATAGAGAGGAAGGAGGACATCTTACTGGTTGGTAATTTTTTCATTGCTATAGGTATACTGGTAGCATATTCACCTCAAAGTGAAACTCATGAAATTTTAATTTTTTTTTAATATTAATATTTTATGATCTTGCAATCTATGAGGCCTCATGACTCAAAATTTGACCCACATGACATACAATAAGTCTACTACAGGATTATACAATTGAAATCTAATCAACTTACCTTCATTATCATACATGAAACTTCTTTTTTTAAATGTGTTTTTTGGCTAAAAATAGGTTGGAACGTTTTGCGCTGAGGGGTTAAGTACAGAAACATCTAAATACCTTTGAGAAAAAGTGGCATGGTTAACAAAACAAATTTTTCTATTTTCGGTAACCTAAATGAAGGCTGAAAAGTCATATTTTTGCCTAAGATTTGTATTGGATGCTCCTTACATTGCAAAGTATATGTGGTAAAGTATGGAAAGCCAAAATTATATTTGTGATGGCTTTTTTTTACCTTTGATACTTTTTTTATACAGAAGTAGATTTCTCATACATGTGATCTTGCATTCTAGAGATGCTATATATTCTTATTGAAGAGGTTGTAAAATACTTTGTGCACAATGAAAATCATGCTGATATCTCATGATTGGTAAGAGAAAAGAGAGATTACCAAGATTTGTTCTAAGCAAACCACAAAAATTAGCACAACTTCAAAAATTACTCTCACTGGTGTTTTCTGAATTTATTTGCAAATCTTCTAGAAGCACCCATTCACAAAATCACATTGTTAGAGCATCCTCAATGGACTCGGTAACAGGTCCTGCCAACGGCTCTAATCGTGAGTTCACCAAAAAGTCGACCCAATGGTCACGCTACAGCTCCCTTCACCCTGACGAGTCCGCTATTGGAGCTCGGACCCGCTCTCGGCATATTTTCCAGCTTTGCAGGGAGACGCAGTACTCACGCCAAGAGGAGTCAAAGGGCCATGATGGAGCATCTAATCATTTATCTATTGTTCCAAATCTTGATCGCCCTCACAGTTGGTGCCAAGTGACGAGCCAAAGCCATGGCGGGCGCAGCTGCCAGGCACACCATTTAGGGCACCTCCGCAGTGCCTGCCCCGCCAGTAGAGTAGGGCCGTGCGAAATGGCGTTGGTGGTCCTTTGTTCAGAGCATCCATTGAGGATGCCCTTATACACATAAATTATTTGGAATTATCAATCATAAAATCCGGCTCTCCAAAGTTGAAATTGTCTAAGAAAGATATTCGAATGTTCACTGCAGTCAGAAAATTCAAGAGGTAAGCAACTAAGGAGCTCTCCTAAATACTTTGGTTGCTATTGTAATCAATGCTCACTTTCTTTTCTTGAAGTCACCAATTGCACAAATAAATAAATAAATAAATAAGAACACCAAACCCTTGTATGCCTGGCGTGAATAAAATGCCCATTTGACCTACCCTTGATGATATGCCCACGGGACATAACAACAATGACTATCAATTGCACAAACCCAATAAATTCTTCCTCTTACAATGAAATTTTTTGACTTTCACATTCACTGTTTTGTTATGAGGGTTAGTGCTATAACACTAAGGTGACCCACTAACAATCAACACTACTATTTGTGATGATCATTTGTAGCACTAATCCAACAACTCTTGTGTGGTGTTTCCACAAAATTAAACCACTTATTCCATCAACGTTTTCACCATGCTTGGTAGAATGAGACATGCTTGGTGGAGCTAAGCTAAGAATAGCTTTCTTCAAACACGCAAAGCATTCACTACAATTGGAGTGATCAAAAGTGCAAATCACTAAATCAGGTGATTAGCAATGTTGTCATATTCTATGGTACAATTAGATGCAAATTTTATAGTGTAGCCTAACCTAAAACCAAACACTATACTCTATGCATGCTTGCGGTACATGCAAGGCCGGGAAACCTAAACAAGAGGAAAAGTCCTGATACTTTCGTTGACGGAAGGTGTTCGGTTAAAAACTAGGTGATATACCACCACCGGTGAATATTCCAAACAGTTGTGATCGAATGCCCTTCAGTTTAGGCTTTTGGAGTACCTACCTCCAGGTATGGATTCTGTTATCATAGGTACTGATCGGTCTTTTCTATAATTCTTGAACCAACCAACATTTCTCATTTCATCGAAAAGTTATGGAGTCCCCGAATGACTTGAATCTCTTTCGATATAAGAAAATTGCAGATTCTCTGTCGCAGTAATCCTTTCCACCAACTTATCGAGGGTATGAATTGAACCAAACATATTCAACATATTAAGTGTACGAAAGAATTTCAAACTTGGAGAAAAGTGGTTGTGCGACAAAAGAAGCAAAATCGTCGAACAAACGAAGCACGCTACAATGCGAGCACCAAGTAAACCTTCATCAGCAAACAGTGAAATCTTAATTAAAAGAATTGCAGACTCCACTACCATTGCAAATATGTGAAAAGCGTGAAGGCTTCAGATTAGTATCGACTGCAGAACTTTCTTATATCCAAAATTTCATTGCAAATCTTGTTTCCAAAATTACCTCCATTCTGGGAACCCCCCGTTAGCTATCAACTCTCTTCATGCCTTCACAGTCTAGACAGAAGTACTTGTTATGATACATTGGAGTGTCGAAATCCATTATGCTGATTTGGCCGATTAGGGAGGTGAGATGGGCATGGATGTTGATTGGAGCAGAGGACGGCACCTGTGAGTGTCAATCATCCGCTTGCGATCGTCGAATGTGCAGAATGTCACGAAGATGAATCCGATCTTTGGGCATCTTCCCGATGGTCTCCTCCAGGATTTCCTCTAGCTTTTCCACAATCTCATCGAACTGGGGTCGTGAGGGTGAGTGGCTTGACCAGCATCGCTTAATCAACTGTTCCATTCCAGAAGGATAGGTGGCGAGCATCAGCATCGGCGGCCGCTGATCATCGCGAACCAGCTGCGCCGCTTCATACGCTTCCTTGTCATCGAACGGCGCCTTGCCTTCGAATATCTCGTACAACATCATGGCAAACGAGAAGACGTCCACGGATTTGTCATACGGGGCGTGCTCAAACACCTCGGGCGCCATATAGCGGTAGCTTCCGGTCTCGCCAGTCATCTTGTACACATCGTGCATGTGCTTCACGTCGATGAGCTTGCTCAAGCCGAAGTCTCCCACTTTGAGCTCCCGATCCTCCCCGAGAATGATGTTGCGCGGCTTCAGATCCCGGTGGATGATGGGCTTGGTTCGGTTGTGAAGATACGACATTCCGCGCGCGATGTCGAGCGCGCACTTGACGCGGCGGTCGGGCGGGAACGTCTCCCCCGAGCGGAGCAGCTGGTGCAAGTCGCCGCCCGCCAGAAACTCCGTGATCAGCATCAGCGGCTGCTTGGTCGTGACGGCCCCCAGGAACTGCACGATGTTGGGGTGGCGCACCTTGACGAGCAGCTGCACCTCGTGCTGGAAGTCCCTCACCACCATGCGGTCGTTCGAGAGCGAGGGGCGGATGGTTTTCACCGCCACGGGCGTGCCGCGCCAGAGCGCCTTGCGAATCTCCCCGAAGGAGCCCTTGCCGATGAGCGCGCTGGACGACATGTCAATCTCGACGGGGTCGATCTCCCAGTCGCGGGCGCGGGGTGTCGGGGGCGCTACTTGGATCACATTCTCCGCCGGCGCGTGACCCCGGGGGCTGCCGGCGTGCGACTCCGCGCCGTAGTCTTTCAGCAGGCGAACCATCTCCCGGTAGCCCGCGCTCTCGGCCTCCGTGCGCGGCGTGTTGCCCCACCTGTCCTTAGCATTCAGATTGGCGCCCTCAGCGAGGAGAATCTTGGCGACGGCGATGCAGTCGTTCGTGGCAGCGATGTGCAGCGGCGTGCGCTGGTCGTAATCCGCGATGTTCATCAGCTTCGAGTCCTGCTTCAGGAGCTTCCGCAGCATCTCGACGTTGTCGTTCCGCGCCGCCCAGTGCATCTCCGATTGCTGCGCCAGCTGCTCCTTCGACCCCGCCATCGCGAACCCACTCTCACACTCTAACTCTCACTCACTCAGCTGGCTATGGCGCACCCACTTTCCTGTACAATCAAGCGCGTCGCTGCGAGTGTAGAATCATGGCATGGGTATCCACCGACAGTAGCAGGAACCGTGTATGGGAGATGGGAACGGAGGGGCGAGAGCTAGGAATGGGCGCCGCGTGCACGCCCGGCACTAAGTGAGGTCAGAAAAAGCAAGTTGCGAAGGGAGACGATGTTGCGAGGTTCCAAACGCGGGCCAGGAATAATCCCGGGTGGACACAATTGACGCCATCACATGCCGTCGTGCACTTGTGATGGGTGGAGATTGGATTACGGGGAAGGAGCAGGATCAAGCTCGCAATGTGAGAGAGTATTCAGGGAGTGGTCAACGCGAGCACGTAAGACCCGACGACCAAGCAATGAAATCTTCAATGCCAACTTGCCTGCAAGCCACTTTAAGTTACATGAAGAGCCCAGGCAGTCCTTCCAGCCCTAACAGTTTGAACTTTCTCAGTTGCTCAAACTCTCATGCGTTGACTATGACTGGGAAGAACATTTCAATGCTCATTTTGTGCTCCCTAATGCATATGTGGTGTGAGTATACAGGTCACTTATACCTGAGCTTGCTTGTATTAATATTGGTTCGATACACTGCAAGTGGCATGCATATTCAGACCACATATGCAACATTGCAAGTTTCAATGCTCGGGGTTGTTCCTCAAATTGGTCACAGTGATTAACCTCCATGCAAATTATTTTCTAAAAACAAGTCTAAAAACAACGATGTAGAAAAACATGCATCATGTTAATTATATTTGGTTCAAGAAAGAAATGAATGGTGAGTAAGTGCCATAATGAGTTTCTGAATTTTGAAAATAAAAAACTGGAAAAATTCTAAAATCTCAATTTTTGACAAATTTTGAAAGAAAAAAGTGAATTTTTTTTTAGAAATTGCAAAGGTTGTTTTTGTAATTTTTGGAGGTTGCCCTTTTAACATTGGTAAACTTTTCGACTTGGATCACTTTGGAACTTGACTAGAGATCTTGTTATGAACCCAAAAAAAAAAATTTAAAATCATTCAAAAAATGTCTTAAATTTAACTTCCCGTTTTGGACTTCAAACCTAAAATTTCTAGATGAAGTTTTTCAAGTAGGAGTTTGGCTTTGCAAATTTTACCACATGCACTCTGGAGTATAGACCTAGTGAAATATACACTTAGTAAAGTCTAAGGCAAAAATATTAATTTTAAGTCTTTCATCTAGGTTTCCCAAAATAGCAAAAAGCCAATAGGGTTGCCGTGCATTCTTAGGGGTTAAGAGAAACAACTTACATTGAACTGAAAGTATACCATGTAATTGGAAATTTGTGATTTAATAATGAGGCATTGTATTTGGACATTGCCAAGGTGTTTGTTAAATCACATGCTAATTCAATTCTCTTTTTTTGGATTAGAAAAATTCTTGTGATTTAAATTTCATATTTTATCAACTGTGACATCTAATAACAAGAAAACGCAACTATTGTTTTCTCAACACTTTACTCCACTAAGGCATCGATTCTGTGCCTTGATACACTCTATTTGGAATAAAGCACATGCGGAAATCGCACACAAAGAAAAACACCACTAGTACATAAAAAGATAACCCTTTGCTTCAACTGAGCAAGATTATCCAACCCAAAATGTATAATGAAGAAGAAACTATACCACATTCTTACTTAGGTATAATTATACCTTCAACTACAAATTCCCCAAAGTCAAATCTCCTCTAATTGCTCTCTCGAGCTGCAAGAGCGCACAAGCGATTGAGACTAAGGTTCATTCAAGTAGTGCACCTCTTAAACTTCTCTCATTATTCTAAACGTATAGCATCTTAAGAAGGTGGAACTCTAAGAGTACAATAAACATATTTTGCATATCCTCCTTAACCATTATCCGAATCCAAAAATTTTGTCACTATACAAAAGTCCTCTTCAAGCTCTTACTCCATCGTTGTTTGCTAATTACTAAAAGACAATGGACATCCATGTTGAAAATCAACGCAACGCACCTTGTTGATCATCTTGCATACTATGGTTTACCCAAACAATTACTAAGACTCAAACAAAACCATGCGATTGCTCAGGCAGAATGATGCCATATCGGCATCTTCAATGCATTGGCACCTTCGTAGAATCAATTATTAGGTGAAGGCTAATCTACAACCGTACGTACTTGTACAACATACTTTGGTAACCATGGGTAACATGTATAGAGATAGCGATGTGCACCAAGAATCTAATAATGCAGCCACATCATGTTCACGAACAACAAAAGTGACAAACCCTGAAGACTCCCTAAAAAATCCAACGGCTGCCTCAACATCAGTTACAGAATGTTATGCGTTGATTGAGTCAGTATTCAAAACTATGTTACAGTCATAATAAACTTTGATGCTATTGTTGACCAAATGACTATGAGCACTTAATACTGAATCAAGTGATGGAAAATTTTGGATATTCTCAATTTACAAGGATATTCTCAATTCACAAATATCGTCCAAAATGAACATTTGTAACCAATTATGATTTCAATCTTGTCTGGCGCACTTGCTGGTGGGGTAGAGTAGCAACTCGGCATGGTTTACCAGGATATTCTTCGGCTCTCACATTTCATCTGAATACAACAGAAAGTACTGCACATCTCATGAGAAGTCTCAAATGAAAACGTAAAAATTTGCACATGTACTACGAATGATGATTGCAGATACCCTCGATTTCATCGAATGGCAATAATCTGTGTTAGAATGCAGTAAATAAGAGAGGGTGATATTACATAGACTTGGTACATTGCCACTTCAACATTGCCACTTCAACATTGCCGAAGAACAAAGTTGGTTACTGAGATCAAGTTCAGAAAAACTTACCAGCAACAGGGCTGTGAAGAATGTGTAGCGAGATTGGTACCACCATCCTGGATTCTGAATATCCAACATCTACATGCAACATGTAGAATGTGTGACGAATGGTCATCAGATCTAGCAACTTTCTCGAACAGCCTGAAATTGGTAGCACACCAATCAATGCTTACAAGCATACTTCAAGCACAAGGAACATAGGAGCCTTTTCCTCCTGGAAATAAGTAAAAATATTACCCCTCTTTTTCCCACTTCGTTTCATCCACTTGACGACCTGGCAAAAATTGGACCATTCCCAATTTGAGAAATAGAAAAAATGAAATGAGAAAATGCAATTTACCATGTGGCAACATCATTTCTCATGTGTCTGGAGGGAAGGTCCTTCAGGATTTCCACTTGCCGGAAGTGGGAAAGCCTCCTATCTCCCGTGTGAAGAGCTGCTGAGAGAATGTAAACTTACGAAACGCCGACTTCTTTTGCATTCGATACTGGCACACTGTACTCGCAAGATCAACCTTTCCACCACCCATCTTCCTCCGCGCTAAACACATTATCCCTTGCTGTCTTTAGTGTGGCAGCAAACTCCATCTCTTCCAGGAGAATCTACATATTTCTTTACTGTCATAGTAGCTAGCTTCTGTGCTTCAGCCTCGCCGTCCATTTCTTTTGATACCACGAAACTCCTCGTCATCTACAAACTGCCTTCCCCTTTTCTTTCCACGAGAAGCTCCGACCGGTGATGCGACAAATTCCTGTGAGAATATACAACATCGAGAAATTATGCGCTTCAGTCATATCAGGCAAAAAAGACCAACTTACAGACAGTCGATGAATTACCAGTTCGAAGGAAAAGCCTTCTTGAGGAGCCACGCTACTTTGACCAAGAGTGTGTGAGGCGATTCGTAATTGGCAAGCCGAGCTTCTAGTTTCCTCGCTTCCGACGTCTGCCATTTCTACATCCATCGACTCTACTCCACCGTGGTGGGCTTCGATGATGCTAAGCTCACCGTTGTTGTTCTCAGGGCTTGAGCAAACAAGGACATCTGAACCACGAGGGAAAGAGTAGCCAAGCATGGATGCTTGCCCTTCCTCAACTTGAACCATTGCACATCCATTTAACATCACCTTCTGATCAACCAAACTGGTAACATGTCAGTATAGCAAAAGGTACACACGAAAGAAAGCATTCATCCTTCCGCTGTGTAAGCTACAATTTGTACACTCGTATATTGACATATCATATTCAGTGCAAGCACAATTCCAACACCCAGATCATAGAAACAGAAATTGGGACTCTAGGATATCTAAACACGCTCCCCTGACATGCCAGGACCTTACTGCTGCACATGATTTACGTTTTGATCCATGATTCACTGTGAGGGAAAACATTGCAACGGAAACCATGGATAGGGATTCCTATCTTACAAGGGAAGTACACTCATTAGGCTTTGTTAGCCACAGGAAGAAAACAGGTGAGAAGAAAGTACAAACCTGGCCGACGGCAAGCTTGACTATGGCCACATTGCTTTCGTAAACCACAGATCTGCAAGAACTCGCCGTCAGTAAAGCCGATGTTTCTGAAGCTTTTCAGACTTTACTTTGTGATAGTGGGAGTGGGAGTGCGACTACGGCGGAAGCATTGAATACTTACGGGTAAGGATTCCGTGTCTCCTTTCCTGGCAGTGCACTTGAAACGTGTTGAAAATTTACAGGTTCTTCCGCTGCGCCAACAGTGTGCACATCCTCATTCTTTGCTGTAAAATCTTCCTCATCGACAATAACTCGCTGTGAGAAGATGGACGCAGGGGTCAACTTGTGACGCTTCAACGGAGACAGTGAATGAGATGCTCTCCGTTTGCGAGGACAAGCATACTCCGGCGCAAACTCCTCCATTGAGATCCCTCTCATTGCGTCGTCAAATCCTAAAGACAAGCGTAAACCTTGAATGTCACACAATTTTTTATCTCCTCAAACCCCACTTCAGAAAACATTCCACAAAGTATCTGAGAAACATGGGACCTCCCCCCCGTATACTTTCTTTCAGTAAAAGGTCAGGAAATTCATAGATACGCAGGGGAGAGCAAGCTCCCTATGCAACATTCCAGCTAAAATCTCACGAGTAATAAGCTCACTCAGCTAAACACTACAAATTCAAAAGAAACCGCCAAAAGCGAGGCTTTCGAACATTTTCAAACCTTGCATAGTCCGTAGTGTCTGTACACTTCCTAAGTAATGATAGTGCCATTCAAACTCTGATTGAAGCTAGGGCATGGAAGACAACGGGTCACTCACCTGAAAAATTCAATTTGAGCTAAACTTCACGAAACATTCAATGAAAGACTTTCAACCGAAAAGTATAACTCAAATTCTCTAACATGCAGCAATGTCGTTCAGACTTTGGAGTTAGTTAAACCCTAAACAATATGTCAACTGCGATCAAAATACTTCAATGCGACACCTATCAATGCTCTAATTCACGAGTTCCGGTGTCGGAAATTGAATTTTATTCTGTCAAGTATCAGCAGGCAAAGGAGAAAGTGAAGAAGAAAAAGGGTCATACAACTTCATCGTGCTTCAGCAAAATATTGAATCTTTCGTGGGTGATGAATCTTCTACCGCCAATTGAATCAATCTACACCTGCTGCACTGAATCAGCAGGCAGCTGAGGAGCTGTGATTTGAAGTGAAACAAATGGATTTGGAACCCTATTTGTGGGCAGATTTGAAAAGTTGACACTTGTCAACTGGTGTTGACTATTAGAAGACTTTTGTGCACGAGGTCAAAGTGTATGACCATGTGGGTAAAGGATGGTCCGTGGAAATCTAGGCAGCCAATGAGATCGCTTACATCTTAAAGCTTGTCCTTGTTAGTGAACACTAGAATTTGTTGATTATGGTTACGTTTTTTAAGATTTGAAAAATGTTGTAAGGTTTTACTTTTCATAAGTGTGCCGAGGGTAATTATCCAATTGCTCATTCCACATGTACCTTAAATAATATGATAAACTACAAAATACCACCAGACTATTTGAGAAAAAGTACAACGGAAGAATTCCACCTTTCATTGTTATCATCTCACTCAGTTGGTAATGAACGCCACATTGAACTAAATCTGGACTCATTCATGAAATCGGAACCGGAAAAGTTTTCATAATTTTTGAAGTTTGTGAAGTTGTAATTAAGCTGATTAAAAATTAACTTCAAGGCATTTGAGTAATATTATATTCTTGTCAAATCCCCTAAGTTTAATTTTTAATCTGATGCACTTTTGTGTTCACGAAGACATGATTGAGGAATCCCCAGATGTGTTACTTTAGTCAAGAAGTAGTTAAATGTGACATATGAGTGCACTCTGATGAAAACACTCAAATCAGGAACAAGATCGTAGGCTTGAAACTAAGACGGTATGAATGATGTGGTGCTTTTCACTCTTTGATTGCTTCAAAGAAGGCAATTTTGGTATATAAACCAATCATGTAAAACGCCCGTCCTTTTCGGGATTAGGAATAAGAAACGTGACTCACTTCGCAACAGGTTTGCTGGAGTCCGATCTGGTGGCATATTTATATTCTATTGTGAACAACAATGCCTTCAGGAAGTTGTCGACTATCACGATCGATGCAACTGTGCCGACATCTTTACAGACATTATAACGCCCTGGAAGTGAATGATTCCATTCCATACGTATCTGTGCATGTACTTATCGGGCCGGAATATGATAAGTTAGCTTGAGGCAGAAGCTATTTGGTCGATCATGCATGAACAACTTACTCGATCATCGACGCAGTTGTACAGTACATTAATACAACAACTGCATCTGTCTGCTTGTCTGTCTGCACAAAGCGCCTGCATTTAGGGCCAGAATGCATGATCACCAGATGAAAGAGAATGAACTCCTCCAGGTTAATGCACCTGCTGGTGGTGCTTCCAGGCAGTTGCGGTACATTATCCTGGTGTAGGTGTATACTGGAATCTTCTAAATAGATTCATGAAACTGATACTACATGGCGTTTGTCTGTGAAGTAGACCGGTTTACAACGAATGAGGATGCTTATCTGAAGCGAATATTCCATTGAATTTAGTAGAACTTGAAATTGGGCAATCACTCTTGTAACGTTGTTCAAATGTACATGTAGTGATGGGAATTTAGGACGGTACATCGTAGCTTGATTGACTCTTTGTCCTCAAAAGTTGGACATGTCTTGACGACTGTAGATGAGTGATTGCTTTTGACTGGATCTATCTTATTAAAGATTTGATACTATGTTGGTAAGAATTTGATTCTACCTTGAGTGTGCACCACGTGCACATCCAAACAACCTTTTAGGTGAGTAATTGCTTTTAGATAATTCTTACTTGATGAAAATTTTAATCACATTTAGAATGTCACTAGAGTAGTAGAAAAGAGAGTGGATTGCAACGTTACAAACAATGGTTTTTGTGTAAACGTTGCTAGATTATAACAACGTTTTGGTACTTGCTCAAGTAATGTTTTGAATCTCAAATTTACGAAATTATAAATAACATTGCTTGAGAATCCCGTATCGTTGCTTATTTTCTTCAGAGTGTTGCTAAAGCAAATTCCAAAAGGTTGCTTCACTTAAGCAACGTTTTTTCCAAAGTGTAATAGTGTGTGCGCCACGTGTACATCCAAACAACCTTTAGGTGCGTCATTGTTTCTAACTTAATAAATATAACTTAATGAAAATTTGGTCACATCTTGAATGTGCCCCGCATGTACATCTCTACAACCTCTAGGCCCGTGATTTATGCTTGATTTATTTTAGATAATCCTACCTTGATATGAATCTAATCTTGCCAGGAATGTGCGCCACGTGAAGAACCCTAAGCCATTGATTGCTTCTGAATAATCTTCCCTCAATAGATATTTAATCTCACCGGGAATGTGCGCACCACGCAAACAACGCTAATAAGTGATTGATTGCTTCCAGATATCTTCCCTCAATAAAAATCTGATCCTACCCTGAATGTGCGCCACACAAACAACCCTAATAAGTGATTGGTTGCTTCCAAATATCTTACCCTAATAAAAATTTAATCGTAACGTGAACGTGCGCCACGTGAACAATCCTAAAAAAGTGATTGTCATTGGATTATCTTCCCTTAGTAAGAAAACATCCTTGATCCTACCCTAGTTAGAGATTTAAACAACTTTTAAGTGTGTGATTGCGTTCATCTTAGTGAAAATTTGTTGAAAATGCTAGATCTTGATAATGAAAAAATTCCATATCCAGGTACCGAAATGCCATGGTATCAACCAATATAGGGCAGAATCTAGGAACGTACCAGAACTGAAATATCCCTGCAACCTCCCACTATTAAAAAAAAATGCTAACTAAGTAGGTTTTGTGTGGACAATGGTATCAACCGCATCAGAGGCATGAACCGAGTGCCCGGAGAGTTGGAATGTGCACATCGACACAAGATCATCCGCCGGGGGTATGCCGGTGCATGCAGGTGGGTGTGTGGCCAAGCAATTGGTCGGTCAGTCAAAGCTGCACAGGAGCACAAATGAATGCTTCTCCCCCACGCCACTATATATATTTAGTGCACCTCCTCACAACTCTTCCACTTCTCCACAACCACTTCTCCATTTTTCAGCTCTCCTGTTACCGTCGGCCTCCGACATTGCTACATCATCGCCATGTAATTTCTTCCTGGTAGGTGCCGCCTACAGACTACTTATCAATGCGCTTTGCTATCCAATTAACTAACTCGATCCCTGCCTTGTCCTTGTCCGGAGCATGCATATGTGAATTGGTCCTTCAGGAAACTCCTTCTGATTGTATCGTTTAGAGGTCGTACATAGTTACTCTCGATCGTTAGCTAGCTAGTCAGTTAGTCCATCCATGAAGTTGCGTTGTCTCGCTATGCATTCACCGCTTCGAGCTCCATTCAGTTCATCCGGTCTGGTTTTCTGTCTTGGCGGCTGTGGGTTGTGTGATCACTCGGGTGCTGGTCGTTTCGATTATGGTGTCTGTCAAGGTATGATCGGCAGAGAGCATTGCACTTGGATGACACGATGCGACCAAAAACTCGTCGAGCAGGATTGCAATTGAGATTGTCTTCCTAACTGTTGATGTCTTACAACCGATCGATTTGAGCGTACCCAGGTATCGACTTCAGCACGTACATTTTAGACTTAGTAGTAATTATGTCGATGGCTCGGAAGGTAAGGTGATCGAAAAGTATAGCAGATTTGCACACAGCTGGACACACTTCGCCGGAATGCGAAAATGTCGGTAATGTCTGTACTTTCAGTAACTTCCTCGGGAAGATTGCCGGTGGACGATATAAGAGGTCAAGCAGGCTCCGGCCAGGTTGTTTTGAACACCAGGTTTTTGTTTGGCTGATGCCTGTTATTGTGTTCGCTCTCTCTCACAGTAGCGACATCAACTGTTGTTCATTTTCTGTGACACATCGATCTCCAACTTAGACAGGTCTATTACACACTCAGAAGTCACTCAACTTGTTGTGAGCTTTAAGCAAATCTCGCCCACTTACAATTTCTAGTGTTTTTTCTTATGCTGCCCGCATAAAATTCTAACCTTAATCATTAATGGTGCTGTGGCAGATTGCAATTCTTCGTTTCGACAAACTTCTTACCTACTGACGGAGTTCGACGGCAAGACGAAAATCTTCGATATCTTAAACCCTTTGGTAAAGCCTCACACTTGCTGCTTCCTCTTGAAACTGTAGGATATTAACCCTCACTTAAGAAACAGGTTTTAGGTTTTCAGAATAAGGACATTCTAACCCTAACTTGTGATTGTGCAGGGCAGAAGCACAACAAAAGCAGACAGCATGGGCTACAGACCTTCGTTGAAAATAGTGCAATCGACGCGGTTCAAAAGGAAGCTGGCGAGCAGCACTAGATCAACACCGCCTGCCACGCCATTCAACAACACCTCCTTCCTAATACGACTGCAACAACTGCGAGAGCAGTATAACCCCAAAAGAAGATTACGGTTCAACCAGTATGGATCCATGGAGCATATGATCAACAGCTCCTTCGCCACCCCACAACACCCTCATTCGAACAAGATGTGCTCACCAAAGAGCCCCAACGAGAGAAACTGTACATGCCACTCGGATTGTCAAGAGCTGAGCTCTTGCAGTGATGGAGCAAGCTCATCGGCAGAAACTGAGAAGGATCCAGGAATGTTTGAACGAGATGACGTTCGCCATCACCAGCATTTCATGGACGACAACCTTGACATTAAATCTCGCAATAGGAGCAGAGAAGTGGCTCCTCCGATTTAAACTTATAATAGATGGGGATTCTTCGCATCGTTGATGTTGTTTATTGTGTTCCGCATCAGATTTTCTGTTTTCAGTTCTGTTGCACGTTTGTAGATATGGAACCCTGAAACTGGTTGCTACGCTGATGAGTCGGTGAACAAGTTTTGGCGGTATGAAATTTTGACCGTTTTGACCTTGGAAGAAGTGTGAAAGTTTATATATTTAAATATTACTTCTAAGTGTTACAAAATTTTCAGGAGTATTTGATTGAGCCACCTTGTTGATTGAGATAGTTTTCAGGAGTATTTGATTGAGCCACCTTGTTGATTGAGATAGGATGTTGTATGTGATGGTAGTCGCAATAGGAAGAGAGGAAACTTGGCTTGATATTGATTTTGTTTCCAGTAACTTCGTTGTCAAACCCATAAACTTCTAATGTTTTTGAGGGTTGAGAAGCTTCTAAATGATGGAAAAGAGTTGGCTTTTTCAATTCACTGTAGAGCTGAATATGGAGGCAAAGGAACCATAAGATCTTATAATGGCTTTTATTTTCATTTTGTAGAGTCCTAGCTTTCATCGGTCCATTAGCTGCAAGATGAAATTTAAATGTATGAATGAACATGCAATGTTTGGATAGAGTTGTTGCTAGCATGAATTGCTTAGTTGGTTTAGAGCACAAGGTTGCTAATTTAAATCTAAATTCGGATTTTGCTATCTGTCACAGCATTGATGATTTATGGTTGTTATTTGCCCAAACTACACTTATTTCAAATTTGAATTGGCCACATCCAAAACATAACAAGTTCCAAAACCAACGGTGCCCAAGTTCAATCCCCCATCTAAAATTTTTTTTTTTTTTTTTTTTTTTTTTTTTTTTTTTTCATTTCTTGTGATTTGGAGGCCAAAATTACTTGAAAATTCAATATCTCGGGATTAATCGACTTGTTTTGCAATCCGATTGTTTTCCACAACTCTAGAACAAGATGCGCTTCGAACAACATCGCATGCGCCCCGATCCGATCAGTCGTGCCCAAGTTCATGCTCCAACCTAAAAATTTCATCTTGAAGTAGAAGAATAACGCTCTACAAAAAACCTCTCACTGAATGATTGCCTAAAGTCACACGAGCAACCACGGTAATAGAAACGCACCTACCATGAATCACACCCTCTGTATTGTAGGGTGCAAAATAAAATGGATGGATAGAGTTGGTTCAAAAAAGATAGTCTCTTTACACATGATCCCTAGTGTCATTCAGATTGTTGTTTCTTGATACTTGGTGCACTTAGGGGTTATTCTCAATGATATAATATTTTTACATAGAGGAGGTATAACTTTTTGTCTATGGGAGCAATAACATTGGAAAATGATATTTGGAGAAATCAAAGCATTAAGAATTTGCATATTGATCAATGAAATAGAATTGAGGTTAGTAATAATTCTAACCGTACAAGATTTTGTTGATTGCATTATGTTTAACTGCTAGCAAGAAACTTAGTTAATTTGAACTTGAAGAGGCTGTTATATAATTTGGTACAAACACAAGTTATACCTATCATAATCCGTTTATTGCGTTGTGTTCGAATGCTAGCGAGAACCTTGACTTGAACTCAAAAAGGAAGTTATATAATTGGGTACAAATACAAGCTATATCTATCGGAATTTGTCAATTGCGTTATGTTTGACTGCTCACCAAAAACTTAACTTGAACTTGAAGAGGACGTTATATAATTAGGTTCAAGCTCAAGCTATACCTATCCTAATCGGTTGAGTGCGTTGTGTTTGATTGTTAGCCAAAACTTAACTTAAACTTGAAGAGAATGTTATATAATTGGGTTCAAACACAAGCTATACTTATCGCAATCCGTTGATTGCATTATCTTTGACTACTAACCAGAAACTTAACTTAAACTTGGAGAGGACGTTATATAATTGAATACAAACACAAGCTATACATATCGCAATCCGTTGATTGCGTTGTGTTTGACTGCTAACTAGAAACCAAACTTAAACTTCAAGAGGACGTTATATAATTGGATAGAAACACAAGTTATACCTATCGCAAATTCGCAATTTGCAATTTGAAGACGATGTTGTATGATAATTGGGTACAAACTACAAACACAAGCTATACCTATCGCAGTTGCTGATTGCATTGTGTTTGACTGCTAGCCAGAAACATAACTTGAACTTGAAGAGGACATTAGATAATTGGGTACAAAGTAGAAACACAAGCCATACCAATCGGTTGATTGCATTGTGTTTGATTGCTAGCAAGAAACTAAACTTCAAACTTCAACTTGAAGAGAACGTTACATAATTGAATACAAACACAAGCTATACCCATCGCAATTCGTTGATTGCGTTGTTGTGTTTGACTGCTAGCGAGAAACTTAACTTGAACTTGAAGAGGAAGTTAGATAATTGAATACAAAGTAGAACCACAAGCTATACCTATCGCAATCGGTTGATTGCTTTGTGTTTGACTACTAGCCAAAAACTTAACTTGAACTTGAAGAGGACGCTATATAATTGGGTACAAAGAGAAGCTATACCTATCAGAATTTGTTAATTGCGTTATGTTTGACTGTTGACCGAAAACTTACCTCAAACTTGAAGAAGATGTTTTATAATTGAATACAAACACAAGCTATAGCTATCGCACTCAGTTAATTGCGTTGTATTTGACTGCTAGCTAGAGACTTAACTTGAACTTGAAGAAAAAGTTATATAATTGGGTACAAACACAAGCTATACATGTCTTTAATATGACATTAGGATGATGATACATCTTGTGGAAGATCTTCTCAAGATTGAAACAACTACTAACTTTAACCGACAAATATAAAATGTAGTGTATTCAAATTGATATGCATTGTTTTCTTTTGTGTTAATTCAAACTAGCTTCTGAGAATATTTACCATTGTCTCCTACAACTGGATTATGGAATAGGCTCTTTTAGGAATCCTATAAATTTCCACATTAATCTTATAATCATTTTAAGTAAACCTCAAAAACTATAATTCTAATTACAAGGGTTTCCTACAAGCTTTGCAAATTCCTCCAAACCTATTCCTTTTACCTCTTTAGAGATAACCCTCTTATTTGGTTTTGTGCTATTTTTAAGCATGTTGTTTTTTAAGCAATAACATACTCACTAGAATCTTGTAGATGTCACTATAAGAGCATGAGTAATTGAGTATGTGTTAATAGTTTTATGTTGACCATCGAAGTCACATGTGGCTAAAAATTAGTCGTTTTGCGTTTGATGAGGTTGCCATCTACTCAAATTTTGGGGTATGAAACTAAAACCTAGATCGCAATTTGTATAATTGTCCCATATCTTGTAACAAGACCATTTATGCTTCAAAATCTTCATGAGTTTTGTAGTAAAAAGTGAGTGAAAGAATTAAAACCATTTAAATTTATGTAGTTTATGGTAAGAGTGAGTATGAATGATTGCATTTGACTTATGATACTGTAACCAATCACATTTCACATCTATTATTTATATGTCCTCTCAAAGACTCAAAGTCAATATGGCCAATTTAAAAAAGACTTGAAATCTTGAAACTAGACTTTATACCTTTTCTCCAATGCCTTTTCTTCATTACAAAAGTTGTTGATTAGTGTTATTTTTCTTTAAAACTTGAAAATTTTATAAGTAATTACTCTTCACATAAATATCTGCTGAGAGCATTAATTCCAATGGCATTGAAAGTCCTCATCTTCATTAATATGCTAAGAAATCAAAATTAGTTGATTGGAAATCATAAAAGAAAGTAAACTAAAGTGAATTCACAATTCCTATACTACAAGATAAACTTTCAAAATTGCAAATCTATACACCTATTAGTGTTCATAGTTATCTCTTATATACATGTGCACTATAATAGGTCACCTTTTGTTCCTTGTGCTAATCAATAATTGCTGTTAATGAAATCTATATATAAGGATAAGAGGATGTCCATACTTTGTATGCAATTGGGTATCTAAATAGAGCACGTGCATGGGGGTTGTTGACTACAAGTGTTCCTACATTACTCATGAAGTAGTATGTATTTCATATGATCCAAATTTAGATAAAAACTTGGTTGTTCTTTTTATTTACATAACAATCAACTACTACCTTTAATCGCACATTGATTTTGGTGTTGTTTGATTGACTAACTTTTATAAAAACATATCAATTTTGTAATTCTTAGTAGTTGTGGTAAAACATTGCAAGAGCGGCCTATGAATTGGTAATGGTTGTGGTTGTTTTGACTAGTGTGGTCAATCAAAACATGGAGCATCATACTTTTCAAAAATCAACCCCAAAAGGCAAAAGGGATTGATAAGCTTCAACCCTCCCTCAAAATGAAGAATTCAATGAATGATTTTTAGACTTTTTACAAGATGGGTTGAGGATTTTCAAGTGTGGATCTTGTAGAGCACTTATATAAGACGTTTTACAACTATAATTGATTTTTTTTTTTCACCTCACAAAATTGGAAGATCCATGCATACGATGGGAACATGTTCTTTTTAAATAATTTCTGCGGGTATTTTCAACCAAGCATTAACTACAACTTCAAGCAAAGTTTAAAACATAGCTTCTCTTAATTAATCATCACAAAACAAGATTACTTACCACTTTCTAATTCATATTATATTCATTTGAGGTTCATAAAATCATCAAGGAGGCTTGCAATGGGAAGAGGTACACAAAAACTCAACACTTTACAAATTTTGAAAAACATGATAATAATCAAGCAAATGTGAACTCAAGCAAAGAATTGCTCTACCAGACCCTTCATTCGACTTCCACTTTAACACATACCAAACTCAACCCAAAAAAATAACTACCAAATACATTTCAATTCTTTCTTTGACGCGTTACCGTATATAGACTTATCTTTTTTGACCAAGAATACTGGAAATTCCATGAGAGGATCACAAAATAGCGTACACCCTATTTTCCCTTGTAAAGTGTTAGAGCACATGTATATAATACAAGTAGCATACACCCTATTTTCCCTTGTAAAGTGTTAAAGCACACGTATATAGTACAAATAGCCTACACCCTAGATTCCCTTGAAAAGTGTTTGCTATACAAGGGAATCTAGGGTAAAGCACACATGTGCATATATAGTACGCTACTTGTGCCATATGCATGACATCCATTCATCCTCAGTCTCCTACCAACCAATTAACACTCCTCACATCTCGATAAATAAAACCTGTTAGAATAAGACCTCACTTGCGAATAATTGAAAACAATTGGAGCGAATCTCAAGGTACACAAGCGAGAACAAATATTCAATAGAGCTCTTTACGAGTATTTCTCTTTCCTGCCGAAATCCAGCAAAACGTTCCAGTACCAAAAGCTGATAAGCGGGTACAATGTGATGCGCTATCATTGTGATAATGGAATCGAGAAGTCAACCAGATTACGTAATGTGTGACACATGCATGTAAAGCATCACTGACAGTTCTAACACACAGTGTTTTCCTATAAGTAACTCTGATTACAGTATCCTGGAGAGTACAGGCTGAGAGTTAGACCACCGCTATATATGAAGATCCTCGGGTGAGTATCGATCACTTACGAACTTGGCATGATGGACGCTGCAAGCATGTTTCACGAAATGCATTCCTTTGAGGTGATCGCTGGAACAGTCTGTGTTCTGCTGCTGGCAACTTTGCTCTACACAATCTTGTCTGCCGAGGCGGAGCGGAGACGAATGCCTCCCGGGCCACGGGCTTGGCCCATTGTAGGAAACGCTCCGCTACTGCGGAAAGGATTGCGTCACCGGACGTTCCACGCGCTTGCGAGCAAGTACGGAGGCCTCATGTATCTGCGCTTGGGTACGAAATAATCTGTCATCAGTACAGTGCTTGATAGAATGTGAGGGACCGTGAACTTAATCCTGATTTGATGATTAATCGAAACGAGAATTGACTGTATGACTGTATGGATGTGTGTTGTGCTAGGGTCTCGGCCATGTATCGTGGTGTCGACTGCCGCTGTGGCGAAAGAGGTATACAAAACCAACGATGCAAACTTCGCATCACGGCCGAACTTTTATTCGTGGACGGTCTGGAATGACGGCAATAAGCTCAGTAACATGGTATCAGCTGCTTATGGACCACATTGGCGGCAATTGAGGAAGTTCACCAACACTGAATTACTTTCTCCGAAGCAGTTCGCATCCCAACGGCTCATCAGAGCCGATGAGGTCCACTTCATGATAAAACTTGTTCTGGAGGAAGTTCGCCAGAATGAGAATCGGGCCGTGATTGACCTCAAGCGATGGGCTTACGGGCTGAGTTCCAATCACATGACACGGATTATAAACGGCCGGAGGTAAGTTTCTATCACTGAACTCTCATAGAGTGAGTGCTAATCGGTGCTATAATTAAGCAGCGTTTGGCTTGATACAGATTCTACGGAACGAGTGGACTCGAGACGGAGAAGCAACTGGAAAATCTCCAGGACATGATGCAACGCATCTTTAAGCTTATTTCTACTTTTCTCATTAGCGACTTTGTGCCTGCCTTGCACTTTGTCACAAGATTGCAAGGCTATCCATCTCGTCTCGCCAAGGACCGTGACATTGTGAAAGAACTTGCTGGGAGATTCTTTAGCCTCAAGAGCTATTATGCTCAAGAGCGAAGGGATGATCCTGACTACGTCCCAAATTTGAAAGACGTGTTTCTTCAGACGCCATTCGATGGTGGAGTGCCGATGACTCCTGAGAAGGCAGAACATGTTCTATTGGTATGCTCCTTTTCCTGTCTGCACGATGATAGTATGGAAGGGTAGTAGTGTTATAGTACGGGAATCGGCTCTGACCCCTGCTTAATGTGCGCAGGATTTGCTATTTGGCGGAACAGACACCACAGCCTCGACGACGGAGTGGGCGATGGCGGAGCTTGCCACAAAACCCGATTTAGTGAAGCGTGCACAAGATGAGCTTGACGGTGTGGTACGCTCCCGGCGGCTGGTGGAAGAAGCTGACCTGCCGCACCTTCCGTTTCTGCAGGCGCTCGTGAAAGAGACCTTCCGTATGCATCCTGTGGCGGCAATCCTCTTACCCCACGCATCTCTTGCGCCCACGGAGCTTCTCAGCTACCACCTTCCTGCTGGCACGATCATGCTCGTGAGCGCTTTCTCAATCCACCGAGACCCAAGTGTGTACGAGAATCCAGACCAATTCAATCCCGACCGATTCCTCGCCCGCCCGGAAGTGAATCACTTGAGCGCCTATGATTCTTACGAGCTCATTCCATTCGGAGCTGGCCGCAGAATGTGCCCTGCTGCCAACACTGCCCACGCCTTAGTCTCGTTGATGCTTGCCAACTTGCTCTACGCCTTCAACTGGTCTCTTCCTGACGGTCAGACTGCTATCGACATGACTGAGTGCGAAGGCGGTGCGGTATCCTTGAAGACACCACTCCGCCTCGTGGCATCGCCCCGAATTGAGCTCGAAATCTAGCGCTCGTCACACCTGTACAATTGTCGCAATTCCGCAGCTGTTCTTTTTGCAGCGAGGATCAAACTTCCAGCATGATTACTGTCAGCATGATTACTGCAAAATAAGCCTTCACTGTACAATAAGCATCTTGATCAACAGGCGCACTGATGACTCTACTGAGCCTCTTGCGAAACCTGAGCGGAACTCTTGACCAACAATTTGTGGAGAAAACATTTTGCAATTAAAATCGTAATTTTTTGACGTGTAGATTCGGAAGACACATAATCTGACTGGAATGACTTGGCATTTTTGAATTTGCAAAGTGTTTTCTCCACACATTTTAGCGTGATTTTAGTCAAAAGGGGTGATTCCGACTTCTCTTTCTCTTCAGATGGCACTAAGTACCTCTCGCGTTGGATTGAGATGCCAAATTTGAGTACCTTTTCCTAATGATTGCTCATTGGATTGCATTGTGTACCCCGCATCTGGTTCTCTGGGCCAGAATCCCAGAACTGGATACCCGACATTACACGCCAGGAGAATAAAGACAATGTAATACGGAAAAGCTACAAGCAGCCGTTGCACGCTGCTTGTATTGACAATGGTAGATCTCCAGTGTAGAAGGCATTTAATGATGGAAATCGAGATGAGCTTCCTATGCTGGATGCTAATAGTACGTGACCTAGGCAAAAGTAGCCTCAGAAGTCCTGTGTCATGAAAACATCACCACTCCATTTTCTGAAGTTAAGATGGAACTCATGTAGATATCATCACTAGGCTGCTTCCAACTCAATAAAATTAAAGGGGTGGGGGGGTCAGAAACAAAAAAAAAAATGACCTAAATGCATTTCAGAATGTTGGGACAGGCATGGCCAGCGACAAATCTCGAGAAGAGAAAATGCCGCAACTCTCCGCCTAAGCCCCGTTTGCTCTGGCAACTCGTTCTTCAACAAGGCTCATCGGTAACCCTACTCTTGTTGCTTTTTTAAGTGCCTCAGACTCAGTGAAAATCAGGTTCAACCTAAACTCGATCAGCAGCATGTGCTCACTGCACACGAAGAGAAAAGACAACTGGGCGATAGTTAAGGCTCTCGATACATTGGACTCAGAGATATGAAGAAGACTGCACTAATGAACAAGGAAAGCGATTTTAACTTATACAGCTCAAAGGGCATCGCCATCGCTGCCCTCTCAAATGCGCCGGAAAAACCCTAACTCTCTTAGATCATCCCTCGTTGGGGGTTCTGAAACGGACAAACGAACATCTTGCTACGGGTATCAATACTAGGAGAAAGGACATCAACCACAAGACAATTTTGTGTCAAAGACGGTATGAAATGCTTAGTAATGGACTCACCGTTCAAGAAATCTCAATGAACCAATCATATGAGAAGATTTTTTTCCTTCTTAGGCCTCATGTGAAGCCGCCTTCATATTATTATTCTACGGTTACAAAATTCTAGATTATAGTATTGAAGTTTTTTTTTTTTTTTTTTTTTTTTTTTTTTCCATTGATTTGCTAACTTTGGGAGAAAGTTGAAGCATTTTACTCTATTGGGCCTTTAAAGGTTAACCCGTGAATGATTTGACTCATTTGTGCAAAATCGAGCACATTTCCAAAAAAAGTGTCACATATAAATATTGCACATCATGTGGCTAAAAGCTTGAGTCATGAGGCGTCATGGATTGCGAGATCACAGAATATTGGTACTCAAAAGACATCACAATATTTCAACAATTTCACTTTGAAGTGAAAGTGCTACTAATAAACTTATTGCAATGAAAAACCACCAACTCCAAAGATGTCATCCTTCATCTCAATAACACCCTTGAACAAAAGAAATCTATGAGAAAACTTTCTTTGCGGAGATGATGGACTTACAATGGTGAAGACTGCCAAAAATTTCACGAAGGAAAAATAGTCACAAACTCTAATTTGCACTTTGCACTTTGATCTATGACTTATCTTCAGGGATGTCAATATGGATGTTTTTTAGAGTTTTTGGGGCGGACGTCCGGCCGTCCGTCCATGGACATTTGGACCTTGGATGGACAAACCTCCGGGCAGGGATGTCACGGCGTCCAGACGTCCGCTGGGGGTTATAGGGGCGTCCGTGACTTAGAGGTTTTGGTGTATTTACCCGGGGTAAATAGCCGTCCGACTGTACAGGAACCTCTGGACTAGGCGATCGGCCTCCGATCTCGCTGTCAGCCCGGGATACCGGTCTCCGGATCGGCCGTCGGCCTGCGAGGCCGCGACCAACTTTTGGCCCCTACGACCGATTTTCGGCCAAGGAGACCGCCGTCTCAATCGGCCATGGGGCCCCGCGACCGATCTTCGGCCCCCGCGACCGACCTAGCCGTCGGTCGCCCGAGCCGACGGACAGCCCCGAGGCCGGTCGCGGGGGCCGACTATTAGCCAGGGCGACCAGTCTCCTGATCGGCCGCTTTTTACCAGATCATTTGAACGGCTACAATGCGATCTCTTAGATGATCCAACGACTTGAAATTTTACTGATGCCATAGTAACTACGATTTACACCCCCCGAACGTTCGTCCGTCCAACGTCCAGACGTCCATGGACGGACGGCCGGACGTTTGCCCCAAAAACCCCAAAAAACATCCATATTGACATCCCTGCCTCGGGAGGGGTAAATCGTAGTTACTACGACATCAGTAAAATTTTAGGCCGTTGGATTGTCGTGAAGATCGCATCGTAGCCGTTCAAATGATCTGGTAAAAGGCGACCAATCAGGAGGCTGGTCGCCCTGGCTAACCGTTGGCCCCCGCGATTGATTTTTGGCCCAGGAGACCGCCCTCCGGACCGGCCGTCGACCCTCGCGACCGATCTTTGTCCGGGGCAATCAGCCTCCGGGGTGGCCGTCAGCTTGGGCGACCTTCTTTTAGTACAAAGAACATATCTCTGAAACATGTAAGTAATTTTTTATATATGCTTTCCAATATTCCAAGTAGGAGTTAACCCTGTTACTCTTGCTATCTAGCTCCTACGTTACATCGTCAACAGGTATCCTTGATTTGACTCCTCGTTTGTAGTGTGCGTCATTTCGATTCTCGTTTGAAATGTGAGTCATTTGGCTCCTCGTTTGCAATGTTATGTGATCAAATTGACTCTCCTCGTTTGCAATGTGATCGAATTGACTCTTCTCGTTTATAATGTGAGTTTACCTGTTGCTTTCGATCTCTGACTTGCTATCATTCTCGTTGGCGTTATGTGCATTAATTCTCAGAGTTCATATCTGTTCCGCAATCAGTGCAATCAGTTTGTGTTTTTCCGTTCAGAGAGGTGGATTGCAATGACAAAGGGATTTGCATTAGCGTCTAATTCAGATTCCACGATTACAATCTTCGATGCCGACGGTAAGCTTGCCTGGGTGCGAAACTTTCCACCGAACGTCGGGAAGCTTGTACACTCCGGAGGCGACCTTTTCTTCTTCATCAAGTCCACGCCTGTCAATCCTCAGACTGTGAAAGTTGAACTTATCACGTGGAACCCGTTCACGGATACGGTCAAAACAGACATCGCTCCGCTTCCTTCCATATCAGGCTTTATCTGGCTCGTGCGCGTTGACACGTTGCCGGAAGGAGCTTATATTTTCACCGTAGTCGGGTACTCAGCAGCCGACCAAATGATGATGGAACACTACTCGTCCACCCGAAACTCGTGGGGCTCCGTCCCCTGCAACGATTGTGTCGTCCAAGGCGTTCTCGACATTGGGGTTGCACCTCCTCTCCCTGTGTTCAGGCAATTTTATCTCGACGGCCGTGTAGGTCCCCCCGTCAAGTTCGCTTCTCCAGGATCTTATATCACGACTGGGTGGAGGTCCCGACCGCTTCCTCATGCTCCTCACCCAGTCCCATTTGCGGCGCTCGATGATCTGAATCGGTACGTGTTACTACGGCCGGGAAGTCGGTTGGATATGTTTGTCCTACAGGGAGTGTATCATCCCGATGTAAACACCCATGAAGTTCTCTTCACCTCGCCAGATTTCGTTCAGTGCAACAGTAGCAGTCACGAAACATTTGTGATCGGAGCCAAGACAGCAGCTCTTGTAGTACAGGTTGCGCGACTGCCTGGTGGAATCAATTTGAACATGTCCATCATGAGCCTGTATGTTTTCGAAAAAGAACTCTGGCAAGAAGTGCCGATCCCGGAGCAGTTTACTAGGGACGATTTCGAGAGTGCGCTTCTGTGCGAGACCACATTGACATAAGCAGCATCAAAAAGGAGATTGCAGGAGGTAGACGAGGAGGAAGCAAGCTCTAATTGAGTTTGTTCGCAATACAAGATCATTTTGGTCTGTCATCGATGTATCAACTTCCTTTCACGATTCTCACAGGTCAAGTATTATCAACTCAGTTTTTACTCATTAAGAGGCCTGATGGTGAATCGAGCCAAAATGTTGGTGATACACATGGATCGAGAGTTGTTTTGTGGCCTTAATCGATGCAGACCTGAATAGCATTGACATTAGTCTATTTCTTATTTGTAGTTCTTAGTCCTGCACGCATCGAATCAGCGAGCTATCAATTGTGCGGTGATTCCACATGCATGGCGATCTACAGTTGATTTCAAGTAGCTGTGCAGGTAGCGTTTGCTTGATATGAGAATAGGATTCGCTGTGCAATCATTGTGTCTCCAGGGTAGTATTGCACGGGAGAGATAATTTCATAGGATTTTGTGTATACATATGCATCTTGCAAGCATCAATTGCAAGTGGTCGACTATGGCCAATCATTCTTTATCAGAAATGATTAGATTGTTGATGAGGAACCACACCTGGGTATCCAGTATGAAGTAAATTTGTCAATACTGTTGTTATTGAATCCGAATGAGTCAAATAAGCGGTGATGTCACGAGCATATTTGCATGGCAATGGACAGTTGAGTTTAAGTAGCTCTGCAGGTATTGTTTGGTTGATATCTGAGTAGGAGTCGATGTGCAATTAATCATTGTGGTTGATAGTACTATGTAATTTTTGTACTTAAAAGATAATTTCATGAGATAGTGTGTATGCATCTTGCAAGCATCAGTGGTCGACTATACCCAAACATTCTTTCTTAAAAGTGATGCTCAAGATTGCTGTTGAGGAATCACAGGTGGGAAGCCATTATGAAGTCAGTTCATATTGAATAGTTTGTATTGATTTTGAATGGGTCACAGACGTACGGGGATGTACAATTTTAATTTGAATAGTATTGTGGCATGCTTGGAAACTTGTGAGGTTCAACATGGGAGTTACAGACTCAAGAAGTAACAAGGTAACCTTCAATGTCTACATACTAGTTTGATTGGGAGGATGAAACACATATGTACAATATTACCTTTTTCTTAGTAATAAAATGATTGTTTGAGATCATTTTCAGAAAGTCAATAATCAACTTCCAAGTGTTAATCAACATCTGAGATGTGAGGGTACGCTAATCGTTCACTATGTCTTGCCTTATAAAATTTCATTGTTATTCATCAATCCATGATTGTACATAAGTTCATGCATGCACACAGAATTGAATGATTGAATTTTAAAGTCGTGAGTTTCTGGTGTAATTGGAGTACATCCAACACTAAATAGCTTGTTCCAATAAACACAATTTGCATGTATACAATTGAGGTAGATACATTATTATGCTTCAATAATCAACTTATTTGGTTTTTTTTTTTTTTTTTTTTTTTTTTTTTTTTTTCAATTTTAATTCCTAACATACAATCTAATCAATGCAAATGAGGTCATATTCATTAGATAGGTACTTTTCCATGTCCTTTAAATTTGGAGTTGTTGCAAGCATAATAGGAGTGAAGAGAAAACATAAAGAAGAGCCATGTACACAAAGTAGTATTAGTAGAACTTCCCAAAAACTTCATTGATATTGAGTCGAATTAACAAATAAAGATATTAAGTATTTAAGTTACTCAGGTCTCAACCGTACAAGTTAACTAGTTAACAAGGTCCAGACCTTTTATGGTGGAGTGTGGAATTGCCTTCATACCTCATTCTCATCCACTTTGCTGGAATCCAATCCCACCAGGTCGGAAACTGCATCATTATTCTAGAGTGGGTCGGGCAACTTTTGATCGATGGAGACATCACTCCGCTATGACAATCGAGACAACCACCTGCTCCTGCATGCCAAAGCGATCTTCCTTCTCGGCATATCTTCTTCTTTCAGGTCACCTTACTCACCTATCTCTTTGCAGTCCCCGTTCAATTGGAAAATCCCGGAGCTAGCTTTTGGAGCATTTCATGCCCACAGTGCTTCCAATTTTGGTGCTTGTCAACCGCAAGGTTTACTGTTGCAAATTGCATTGGAAATTTCGCCTCTATTAACTTAGTCCAATCATCATTCACACCCCCGCCATCTCTGACGGGTTTTCCTTTGTAAGCTTTTTTGTGTCTGTACACAGTTCTTTAAGTATATTGCCGAGCTTTGAATGGTCGGGCTGAAACTGGTGTTAATGATTCGGAATGTGCACACTCAATCTCCTTAGTGCTCTTTGATTCCGGTTTTCATTTAGGGTTCGGGATGGCTAATTCATGGTGGTTGGCAGGTTCATGGGAAGCTCAACACTCATACAGGAGCTGCACTTGGAATTGCTCAGCTAAAGCGCAAGTTCTTTCCGGAGGTGCCTCCATCATTCCTTGAATCAATATGTTACATATTTCAGTCTAATCCGTACTGCTTAGAAGCCCTAGATCTCAAAATCATCAAACCACTACTACCACAAGTCACACAAAGACATGAGAATTCAATCTGAGCCCCAAATCAATAGCATGGATTCCATCAATAATCATGGAGCCTTACTATTTATTGAGACCGGATGCTCTCGTGCAGTTGTTGACAAGCCTAGATTTCGGAACGAAACTCGACTTGCAGCTCAGAGAACTCAGTCATGTGACATTCAGGGAAGAAGAGTCTGCCCGTTTCAGAAATAAACGGCTTGCTTAATTAGCGTCGACTTTAAGGTTGGCTACAATCTTAATCCAGTCAGTAGAAAGGTGGGTGAGCCCAAAAGAACGTTAGGGACTGAACCTTGTCTCAAGTCGCATTATAATGGCACATGGTTTGTGACCTCAACGTGAGAGTTTTATGTCGGCAAGCAGGGAAAGCCAAGGTGTGCCGTTGAGCTCAGTTACAAGGTCTTCAATTTCACGGAAGATCAGGATCTAAAATTGAAGATTGGGTACAATGCTCTCAAGCAGGTTAGGATTTTGAGTTACCTCCTGAAGGCCTTTATCTAGTGATTGTGTAGAAGCAAACAGTACGGTACCACCTAACTGATCAATATTGAAGCTGTTAACATTGTCGTGACCGTTTGGGTAATGCACTACTAGGATTTGACCCTGTTTGCTACGTTTGGGTTTTCACTAAAGCCACTTCAGGGGTGTAACGCTAGCTACGTTTTTGCTAAAACGTAGCTTCTGAAACTACGTTTTAGCAAAAACGTAGCTAGCGTTACACCCCTGAAGTGGCATTAGTGAAAACCCAAACGTAGCAAACAGGGTCAAATCCTAGTAGTGATGGTTTCTGAGCAGACACCGTACTTCCAGATTAGGGAAAACAATTGGACGCTGAACCACGAGCTCATCGGCGGCTGGAGCGTAATATACGATTTGTAATGTACACAACGAATAAGGATTTTATAGTTCTAAGATGTTCAAAGTTATCCAACCCTGTATGAGGTCAATGTATATGAGGTCAATGTGGATGGAGTTTTGGCACAACCTATCCTTGGATCCATGCCCATAGGTGAATCGTAGGGTTGCTACCACCTCTTGGAGTGGACACTATGTTAGTTCCTGGCTAGCTGACGTACAAAACATTTTGAAGCTTTCTTCTGATAAGGAAATCCGCTTGATATAATGCTTATCTAATCGACTTATGAATAAAATCTTCAACCGAATTTGAACTCTCGTATATAGATGGGGCTATAAATTGTGAGTGTTTGGTGGTGAGTTTCACTCTTGGTCCGACCTTATGGTGTTCCAATGTATTTTCACACTCCACAACCAACACCAAAATCTAAGTATTATAAGGTGATTTCAAGATATTCTGATGTACTGATCTAAGGTCATGCAATAGTATCCGATTTCGGTATCAATTACGTGAAGATAAATATTGTGATCCTATGACTCTATGAGTGAACCCAAATGAATTCAATGTACTAGTCAATGTTGTACAATGGTACCCAAACTCAACCAATCTTAATATGTGAGTAATTTAACAAGTCACACTCTTACTCTATAAGTGAACCAAAGCATTTAAACTGTTGAAGACAAAGCTTGCAATTTCAAATTTTTCATATTTCATACGGAACATTTTCTTGAAAGTGGTTACAAAACTGTTTACTTTAACTCCATATTAAGACATTGCCCAAGTACGTTCCAAGCCTATTATGTTGTTGAAAGTGTAGACATGTTTCTAATTAACGGAACTTACGTTTGAGATTAACAAAAATGAATCACAAATCGACCACCTATATGCCCCTTGTTCTATAAGGGAGATGTCAAATTTGTTCTAATACTTCTGATAACTCTCAAGCTCCCTTTGTTATTGCCTTCCGTTAGTATAAAGAACATATCTCTGGAACGTGTAAGTAATTTTTTATATACTTTCCAATATTCCAAGTAGGAGTTTTACCAATTACTCTTGCTATCTAGGTCAGGACTACATTTCCTCGACGGTAACAGGTATCCTCGATTCGACTCCTCGTTTGTAGTGTGACTCATTTCGCTCCTCGTTTGTAATGTGAGTCATTTGGCTCCTCGTTTGTAACGTAATGTGATCGAATTGACTCTTCTCGTTTATAATGTGAGTATACCTGTTACTTTCGGTCTCTTGCTATCATTCTCGTTGGCGTTATGTGCATTCTCAGAGTTCACATCTGTTCCGCAATCAGTGCAATCAGTTTATGTTTTTCCGTTTAGAGAGGTGGATCGCGATGGCAAAGAGATTTGCATTAGCGTCTTCTTCAGTTTCCACGATCACAATCTTCGATGCCGACGGTAAGATTACCGGGGTGCGAAACTTTCCACCGAACGTCGGGGAGCTTGTACACTCCGGAGGCGACCTTTTCTTTTTCATCAGGTCCACGCCTGTCAATCCTCGTGGTGTGAGAGTTAAACTTATCACGTGGAACCCGTTCACGGATACGGTCAAAACAGACATCCCTCCTGTTCCTTTCATATCAGGCTTTATCTGGCTCGTGCGCGTTGACACGTTACCGGAAGGAGCTTACACTTTCACCGTAGTCGGGTCCTCAGCACGGTCCGGCCAAATGATGATAGAACACTACTCTTCTATCCAAAACTCGTGGCGCGGCGTCCACTGTGACGACTGTGTTGTCCAAGACGTTTTTGACCTTGGGGCTGCACCTCCTCTCCCTGTGTTCAGGCAATTCTATCTCGACGGCCGTGTAGGTCCCCCCGTCAAGTTCGCTTCTCCAGGATTTTACATTACGACTGGGTGGAGGTCCCGACCGCTTCCTCATGCTCCTCGCCCAGTCCCATTCGCGGCGCTCGATGATCTGTATCGGTACGTGTTACTACGGCCGGGAAGTCGGTTGGATATGTTTGTCCTACAGGGAGTGTATCATCCCGATGTAAACACCCATGAAGTTCTCTTCACTTCGCCAGAATTCGTTCAGTACAACAGCATCCGTCACGAAACATTTGTGATCGGAGCCAAGACGGCAGCTCTTGTAGTACAGATTCCGCGACTGCCTGGTGAATCTAATGCGGACGTGTCCATCATGGGCTTGTATGTTTTCGAAAAAAAACGCTGGCAATACGTGCCGATCCCAGGGCAATTTACCAGGGACGATTTCGAGCGTGCGCTTCTGTGCGAGACCACATTGACATTGAGAGATGCAGCATCAAAAAGGAAATTCCAGGAGGTTGACGAGGAGGAAGCAAGCTCTAATTGAGTTTGTTCGCAATACAAGATCATTTCGGTTTGTCATCGATGTATCAACTTCCTTTCACGATTCTCACAGGTCAAGTATTGACAACTGAGTGTTTACTCATTCAGAGGCCTGATGGAAGCTTGGGCGCGGTGAATCGAGCCACAATGTTGGTAATACTCACTTATTGAGAGTTGTTTGCTGGCCTTAATCGATGCAGACCTGAATAGCTTTGACATTAGTAGATCTATTTCTCTTATTTGTAGTTCTTAGTCCAGCACGCATCGAATCAGCGAGCTATCAATGGTGCGGTGATTCCACATGCATGGCGATCTACAGTTGATTTCAAGTAGCTGTGCAGGTAGCGTTTGCTTGATATGAGAATAGGAGTCACTGTGCAATCATTGTGTCTCCAGGGTAGTATTGCACGTGAGAGATAATTTCGTGGAATATTGTGTGTATGCATTATTCTTGCAAGCATCAATTGCAAGTGGTCGATTATGGCCTAGCATTCTTTATCAGAATTGATTAGATTGTTGTTGAGGACCACACCTGGGAATCCAATATGAAGTAAATACGTCAATTCTGTTGGTATTGAATCTGAATGAGCGGTGAATGAGCTGTGATGTCACGAGCATATTTGCATGGCAATGGACAGTTGAGTTTAAGTAGCTGTGCATGTAGTGTTTGGTTGATATCTGATTAGGAGTCGATGTGCAAGTAATCATTGTGTCTGATAGTACTGTGTAATTTTTTTACTTAAAACACAATTTCATGAGATAGTGTGTATGCATCTTGCAAGCAACAGTGGTCGACTGTACCCAAACATTCTTTCTTAAAAGTGATGAGAATGTTGTTGAGGAACCACAAGTGGGAAGCCATTATGAAGGCAGTGTATCAAATTGTTTGTATTGATTTTTAATGAACTCGTCACATATGTAGTGGGATGTATAATGTTTATTTTAGTATTATGGAATGCTTGGAAACTTGTGAGGTTCAACTTGGGAGTCACTTAAGAGTTAACAAGGTAACCACCAATATCTACATAGTAGTATGATTGGAAATATTTTACCATTTTCGGAGTAATAAATTCACTCACTGAGATGAATTTCTGAAAGTCAATAACTGTGAGTGTAAATCAACATTTTGAGATGTGAGGATATGCTAATCTTTCATTATGACTTGCGTTCTAAAATTTCATTGTCATCCATGTACATAAATTCGTGCACACAAAAGTGAATGAATTCATTCTAAAGTCGTGAGTTTCTGGTGTCATTGGAGTACATCCAGCTCTAAAAGCTTTACCAATAAACACAATTTGAATGTATATAACTAAGGTATATACATAATTAGGATTCAATTATTGGCTTATTTTTTTTTTTTTTTTTTTTTTTTTTTTTTTTTTTTTTTTTTTTTTTCGTTCAACGTACAGACTAATCAATGCAAATAAGGTCATATTCATTAAAACGGTACTTTTCCATGTCTCATTTTAGTTTGAAGTTGTTGCAAGCATAATAGGAGTGAGAACAAAATATAAAGAAGAGCCATGACATACACAAAGTAGCATATTTGGAAAGTATTTGTAACAAATATGGTCTTATATGATAAATATTGTAAGTTGGATTACTTGGATATGAGTATTAAGAATGTAAATTTGTGATACTTAAGTGATTCAACTTGTATATATATGGATTGGTAAGTGACTAATAAAATGTAGGATGAGGCTACAAATTTATTGAATCATTAGTTTGGATACCCCAAGAATCTAGGGCATTAATCTAGAGAGGCTTAACTTTAGGATCCAAGGAGAATTATTTTGAAATTTTGAATGCCCCAAAGCACATGGAACCACTATGAGCCCTAAATCTTCAAATGGTTTGACTCATCTGTAGCAGAAAAAACACATTTTCAAAAAAGTGTCATTGGAAATGGAAATAGAGATATTAAGTTACTTAGATCTCAACTGTACAAGTTAACTAGGAGGCCTTTTATGGTGGAGTGTGGACATAACGCCAACTGGAAAGGAGTTTGCTGGAATCCAATCCCACTAAGTCAGAAACTGCATAATTATTCTAGAGTAGGTCGGGCAACATTCAATCAATGGAGACATCACTCAGCTTTGACAATCAAGACAACCACAGGTCTGCTCCTGGATGCCAAAGAAATCTTCCTTCTCGACAAATCCTTCTTCTTTCAGGTCGCCTATCTCTTTGCACTCCCCGTTCAATTTGCAACCCCGGAGCTAGTTTTTGGAGCATTTCTTGGCCACACTTCTTGCATTCTCTTGGTGCTTGTCATACGAAAAGTTTACTGTTGCAAATTGCATTCGAGATTTCGCTTCTATTAACTTAGTCCAATCATCATTCACACCCCCGCCATCTCTGACGGGTTTTCCTTTGTAAGCTTTTTTGTGTCTGCACACAGTTCTTTAAGTATATTGCCGAGCTTTGAATGGTCGGGCTGAAACTGGTGTTAATGATTCGGAATGTGCACACTCAATCTCCTTAGTGCTCTTTCTGGCTTTCTTTTAGGGTTCGGGATGGCTAATTCATGGCGGTTGGCAGGTTCATGGCAAGCTCAACACTCATACAGGAGCTGCACTTGGAATTGCTCATCTGAAGCGCAAGTTCTTTCCCGAGTGCCTCAGTCATTCCTTAAACTGATCTTAAACGACCACTATGTTACATATTTCAGTCTAATCCTTACTGCTTAGAAACGTCATATTTCCTAGATCTCAAAATCATCAAACCACTACTACCACAAGTCACACAAAGACATGAGAATTCAATCTGAGCCCCAAATCAATAGCATTGATTCCATCAATAATCATGGAGCCTTACTATTTATTGAGACCGGATGCTCTCGTGCAGTTGTTGACAAGCCTAGATTTCGGAACGAAACTCGACTCGCAGCTCAGAGAACTCACATACATTGATGTGACATTCAAGGGAAGAAGAGTCCGGCGGTTTCAGAAAACGACTCGCTAATCGTCGACTTCAAGGGTGGCTACAATCTTAATCCAGTCAGTAGAAAGGTGGGTGAGCTCCTTGGGACTGAACCTTGTCTCAAGTCGCATTATATGTTTAAGATTGGCAAATGGTTTGTGACCTCAACGTGAGAGCTTTATGTCGGCAAGCATGGAAAGCCAAGGTGTGCCGTTGAGCTCAGTTACAAGGTCTTCAATTTCACGGAAGATCAGGATCTAAAATTGAAGATCGGGTACAATACTACAATGCTCTCAAGCAGGTCAGAATTTTGAATGACCTCCTGATGGCCATTTCCTAGTGATCGTGTAGGGGCAGACAATACGGTACCACCTATCTGATATTGAAGCTGTTGACATTTTCGTAACCGTTTGGGTGATGGTTTTTGAGCAGACACCGTACTTCCAGATTAGGGGAAACAATCGAACTGCTGAACCACGAGCTCATCGGCGATTGGAGCTTAATGTACGATTTGTAACGTACACAAAGAATAAGAATTAATTTTATAGAATACGAAGTACTCCAGCTCTTGTTGAGGCTGGCGTGAATGGAGTGTCCGTACAACCTAAACTTTGGATGCATGCCCATAGGTCAATCATAGGACTCCTACTTCGAGCGGTCCTCTTGGAGTGAACACTATGCTAGTTCCTAGCTAAGTGACATATATAACATTTAGAAGCTTTCTTTTGATTAGGAAATTAGTTAGATAGAATGTGTATCTAATTATCATATGGATCATTGAATCTTCAACCCAATTTGAACAAACTCTCGTTAATGTCTACTATTGTTGGGGCTATAAGTTGTGACTCATTGGTAGTGTTTTTTAATCTTGGTCGAACCTTCCGGTGTTCCAATTTATTTTCACACTACACAACCAGCACCACAATCTAAGTATTATAAGGTGATTTCAAGATTTTTTGATTAACTACTCTAAGGTCATATACAATAGTATCCAAATTTGGTATCAATTGCGTAAAAGTAACTAATATGAACCTATGAGTGAACCCAAATTAATGTATAATTGGATTCACTAGTCAAGATTGTAAAAATTTATATAAAATCAATCAGTCTTATTTAAGAGTAATTGAACAAGAGCCTAGGAGTGAACCAAAGCATTTAAAGCTTTAAGGACAAAGCTTGCAATTTCATATATTCCATATTTCATATAAAACATTTTCTTGAAAGTGGTCACAAGTTTACACAATTAGTTTAACTTCGTATTGAGACTAAGTTGCCCGAGTACATGGAAAGCCTAATTATTTGTTGAAAGTGTAAGTTTTTAATTGAATAAAAATAATAATGTTTGAGATCAACACAATTGAATTACAAAATGACCACCTATAAACAAGGTTGACATTTGAACCAGGCAGGCACGCCGCCTGCCTGCCCGATTTGCCGCCCGATTGAGCTCTCACTCGCCCGATAGGGACATAGGGTCAAATGGCTGTTTACTTTTAGTTTAGGGGTGGAAGCATGCTAGGGTGGATCAAAAAGTACGTTACGCCCCCTAATTCCTGTACCTTTGCTTGTTCAATCGCCGTTCTAGATCATCACACATCCTTAAGTACTAATGTTTTTGTAGATATAGGTAGAAGAGGTGGTTATGCTTGCAAATCACTAAACAATTTTTTGCAAAAACATTCGCAACATATGGTAATTTGCCAATCTATAGTTTCAGAAAAGTACGTTACTGGCTGCCAAAAAATCGCAAAGTACTCAAGTTTGATATAAATTAAGTTCCAAAGTACTCCAAAAATTATATACACAAAGAGAGCACCTTCAAATGCTCTACATGTTGTATCATTACTTCCCAAAAACATGTTCTAACATTGCGTTCTTTATTGGTCAAATAGCCAAAACTTTGACATGGTTGAGGGTGGTCAAAAATGAAAATTTTTTGTTTTTTTTTTTTGCAGTCGTGGAGATAATGCAGAGATGCAGATGGGGGTGGGTACGAACAGCAGTTTTTTGGCGGGAAAACTGTCTAGCAGGAAGTGGAAATTTTTCAGAGAAATCCGCCCTCTGGTACTCTCTTGTACTTAAAGTACTTCGGGAGAGCTGTTTTCAGTAACTGGCCACGATGTCAGGGCTGTAAAGGTGCCGGCTTTGTCAAACTTGCACGCATTTCGAAACATTGCTGGAGAGATCCGATGGAGCGCCAAATTCATTCTCCGAAATGAGCGGTTTTGTTTCTAGGGTTGACGGCCCTCCCTCGTCCCCGCGCGTTGATTCTACGCCTTTCGTGTCGACCTTGTTTAGGGTTGCGTTAGTGTCTCGGCCTCTCCCGGAACGTCTAGGTGGAGTTCGAATTCAGTGAATCAATTTTCCGCTAGTTGTTTAGGGTTGAGGTGGGTTGCCACTGGTCAACGTTACTTGGTTGTCATCGGATTCGGTGTGGAACTCGGTGTGGAAGAATTCGGTGTGGAAGAATTGTGTGGAACTCGGTGTGGAAGAATTGTGTGGAACTCGGTGATGGGTAACGCACGGAATCGGCAGCGGCGTCGACTTGGAATTATTCGACCTGGTCCGGAAGCACGAGCTGCCGCCGCAATGCTGGGTCAAGTGAAACGCGGCTTTAGCGAAGGCTCGCGATCGAGAATGCGAGCATACGGGCGAGGATAGCTACGCGAAATTGCAATATTCAAAATCTTCAACTGCCTGAGGAAAGTTCGGTGGAATCGGGTGGAATCGTTGAGCGGTTGAGCACCTTGAAGTCGAACAAGCTAGCGCTCTGCATCATGTCGGAGCTCCAAGATTGCGAGACAACATCTTGTAAAAGCATTGTCATCGAGAAGATCTTGAATCACACAAGGATAACTCCCATGCTCCCGCAGTATTATCCATGTGCTCGAGGCGAAATCGATCTACTCGTTTGTTAAGAGTTACCGCTACCGAGCTTCAAGCGATCAAGGGTGTGCGATCAAGGAATTTCCTTGCACGGAAAGGGGTTCTTCGGATGCGGCCGTTATTGACGGCACTTCATCGAGGCGATCTCTTTCTAGGGTCTTGCGGGTACACCAAATCACTCCCATTACGCCGGTGTTTGAGTTGTTGCCTACCTTCTCGTCCCGCCGTCGAGTAATGCGGTTTTTCTATCGTGTAGATCGGATCGTGTTGAGACTAGATTGTTTATCACGGTTTAGGGTTTATGTCTCAATTTCGAGGAGTGAGGTGTCTTCTTGAATTTCTCGCACTTGGTCAACATACCTCTTGTTAGTGTGGAAGTGAGGGCGCAAGTGTCTCGTGTCTTCTTAAGTTTGAGAGTTTACTTGATTGTCCGTCAATATTGGAATAAAGTTGAGTTTTAATGCAACAATTTGTCAATCATTGTTGTGTCTTGGTGAACTCCATGTGGCTTGATTATGGTGTTGATTGAATGATTATGGTATTCGATTGAATATGGTGTTGATGTCACTTTGGTGTGCGGTGCATCCCGAAATATTCTCGAACGCTATAGAAAGGAGAAGTGGCTCTTTCAACGTTCAAGAGCGAGACAAACTTTTGGAGCGGTCGAAGCGTCTTTGGTTTGTCGATTACGTGAAGGAGGCTGTGCGAGCTTGGTGGCATGGGAGATCTCGTGTCTCACCCAACAAGAAAGATGTGACACGGCGTCGCACGAGGAGGAATGAATATGTTGTGCATGCTACTCACTACCTCATGACGACACTCGGGTTCGATGTTTACTATATTCTTTGTGTAATTGAATGATTCTTTATGTTCTTTCAAGGCTTGGCTTTGGACTCACGGGTTATAAGCTAAGTTCGGTGTTTGTTCATATGTACAAGTAGAAAGGTAAGCTAGTTACCCATTACTTTCGGTGGATTGAAGCAAGGTACTCATGCGGTTTTATGCGTACATAAATACTCATAAGTCAACTGAGTGGCACATGGTACTTGTAGAAGTAATCAATTCATTGGCATGGTAGTAAAGGTACAAATTGTCATTAAGTTCTTGTATGTAGTTTACTTTTGATGTGCTGGACATACAGTTCTAAGTATACTGAGTAGACAACGTGTGACTTCAGCGTATTCGTGGTACAGTTGGGTCGTGGGTTCAGTATAGAAGGTAGAAAACTAAGTACTCAAATTACGTTTTGTAATACACAAGTCCAAGTTGGTATATAAGGTAATGGTACTGTCGTTCGTTGTACTAAATTGTCAGTCAGATTGTGCATTACATGGGTTCATATGTACTTCAGTACTTGGAGTAGTCTTTCATACAGGATGTATACACATGATCATGTGCACTGTGTACCGAATATACTTTGTTTGTGTCAAGTACTAAATATGGTGCTGCAGATGTACTAACTCTGATCTGGATACTATGTGCCAGGCCCAATTGTTTATAGGTTTCAAGGAAGCACATCCTGAGTGTCGCATAAGACAAAGAGCCTTCGAGTATCTCAAGCCTTGGTATGTAAAAACTCTCAAAGATCAAAATAGTTGTTGTTGTGTGAATCATGTCGAGGTAGACCTGTTAAGGGAAGCTCTAAATGGTTTTAGAGATACCTCAAAGGAGAGTCATTGTCATATGGGCTGTACATGCGGATGTGGGGTATGTGGTATTGCAGAAGATGAATGTCTTGCTACGACAAATACGTTCGACCGTCTCTCAACACTATGGAAAGCTTGTGTTTGTCCTAAGGGGGACCTTGATAAGTGGCATAAACTTAGTTGCTTAATGGGTGAATGCGCATCTTGTGGTGTGAAAAAAGTGAAGTTCTGTCCTCAGGAGTGCTCTGTAGCTACTGATCTCTTGGTCAAGTGGAGATGCTTTGAAATGAAGGTTGTTGGTCTCCATGAAGAAACAGGTTATGAAAAGAAGCGCATCACAGAGGTGTTCAAGGAAACATCTCCAGGTGAGTTTGTAGCTTATTTCCAGAAAAAAATGCAAGAATTTGTCACTCACAACTTTGTTGCATCGTGGCAAGACACTGAATGTAGGAAAATGATGGAGAATGTGCCTCATGGTGTGTTAATCTCTCACATAGATTATGCAGAAAATTATACTTTTGCAATTCAAAATGAGGTTCAAAGCATGCATTGGTTTAGTACATCTATAACGATCCTTGTTCACATTACATTGTTCAAGGCACCACCGAGAAGAAGGTGAGGAATGCGGTATAATCAAGCACACTCACTATTATATTAGTGATGACAAGAAACATGATTCGTTATTTGTACAACATTGTCTCCTTTTGCACCTTTGGAAGTGGTTGGATCCGCAGTTACAAACCCACCGAGCATTGGGTCTCAGCGACGGATGCGTGACCCAATTCAAAGGATCCCGAGCTATGTATTTTGTGGCACGGTATCCGGGCCTCACGGGTTGCACCATGAGATGGAATTACTTTGGTAGTGGCCATGGAAAAGGTAATTTTTCCGACCATTTAGCATGATTTAGGGTATTAAAATCTAATATTGACCTCCGTTGGCACGTGATTGTTGGGCTGCAGGAGAGTGGGACGGAGTGGAGCGGTTGCAAAGAGGGCATTACGCACGCATCAAATCCAAAGACCCGGAGGACGAATTAGCCAATGCACAACAATGTGTAGATTTTTTGAAGTCGAAGTTCAGCCATCGTGTTTTGAGTTCCTCAGATGCTGCAAAGGAAGTGCCCATATATAGAGAGTTTTGGCATATTGGCATTGGAGATGTGGATAGAGTGAATGAGTGGAAGTGCAAAACCATTCCAGAGTCCCGGCAATTCCATAGTATATTGGGGTGTTCGCAGACTGATCCTACCCTTCTCTTGGTTCGTGATTTGTCATGTTTCTGTGCTCCATGTATTAACCACGAGTCGCAAAACTGTGAACAGAATTCATATGTAGCACCTTGGCGTGTAGTCCGCCTTAGGCCAACAAACGTGGTAGCTGTGCAGGAGCAAATCCAGAGCCATGATGATCCAGAGACTTGGCTACATGCGGGTGGTGTTGACGACTCTAACGCAGCCCTTTTACAAGTAGGTGACAACTTCATGATTCCAGCAGAAGATGGCAATGAGGAAGGAGTTGACTTCTACGTGCTGCAATGTACAAAGTCCAAGTATAAGGTTCAAGAGGATTTCGTTTGCCCATGGGGAGAGGAGTTTCAAAGGGGGGATTATGTTGTGGCTGGCACTTACTATCAGAAGTCCCAAAGAGGGTCCAGCACATATTTGTACCTGGATGCACACCCGGTGGCCCATATTTTTGCACGTCATGTACGGGCTGTAAAATTCCCAATGATATTAGCTTCACATACAGTTAGGGGTGGTATGGCGGTTTACAAGATGACAAGTGATACACTAGAAATGATACAACAAGTCCTATCTGCGTGGTGGGCAACAGATGAGGTGATGGGTTGATTGCAACAATCCGTTCATATGGCATCTTGTATTTTTATTGTATTTTGAATACAGTCACATTGAGCTTCCTTAGGGCTTGTTTACATGTTAGTAAAGGCTTGACACCTTTTCTCCAACCATTGGCATGTTTTGGAAGCTAATTACTACACTTTGGCCAATCAGTGTGTAACGGGAATAACACTTAAGCATGAAGTCTGGCATTCTCAAGTCCCCAATGGTATTGTTTAGTATTCGAAGTACATAACATCTGCTACTTAACGCAATGGCATTAGTCAGTACTCGAAGTACATACCATCTGGTACTTAACGCAATGGTATTATTAAGTACTCGAAGTACATACCAGTTTTCAGAGTTAATCGATGTTTCATTTTCACAATTGTGCAATTTTACAACATCTGGCACCATTGAGCAGGAGCATTAGATTTTGATAAACAGAACATGATAAGTGATGGCCAAAAATTCCATTATCATCAACCAGGCGCCTGTGACACAAAAATGGCCTAGTGAAATGGTACATACGTCTCATGCACTTCATACATGAACTACATCTGAATTCCTATGGCTGGGTATTTTTCTACATAACAAACTTCCTCACAAATAGGGCCCATTGAGCGCTCCTCACAAACAAGGTCTCAGCTACTTCCTACACCCAAACTCCTCTTGCTGGGTGGATTCCTACATAACAAACTTCCACACAAACAGGGCCCATTGAGCGCTCCTATCCTCCGTGGTCTCAGCTACTTCCTACACCCAAACTCCTCTTGCTGGGTGGATTCCTACATAACAAACTTCCACACAAACAGGGCCCATTGAGCGCTCCTCTCCCCTGGTACTGTGGACCATAATCCTGTTAGCCAATCACAAACCCGTCATTAAACTTGCTCAAAACTCAAAAGATACGCTTACAGAATGAAAGAGCATGTACATCAAAGAGGTATACAAGGAAATTATTACCCATACCCAGGTAAGTTCTTCAAGAGCCTTGATCTCTCGATGTGAAAAAAAAGCAACTTCATAGAGTCGTGGGTCTCCGTAGTTTATCCTCACCGGCATGTCCAATAGATTCGCATCTTCACTTTTTGTGGTTCAAAAACGTGATACATTACCATACCGTAGTCCATCAATATTCAAAGTTGTGTCATCGTTGCTGGCAGCCTCCGCCCGCCAGTCAACGTCAAGACTCATGGAATACCAGCCGTTACTCAGCCGCATTTCCGTCCTTCTCATTGTCTCTGCATTGGTGCAAATCTCACCGTGGTACGAAAAAACAAATTGTCCACGTGCAATAGGTTCAAGTGTTTTGATACCCCAACCCCGACCCTCAGTCCAAAATAGGCTAAACTTTAATTTCAATCCTTTCTGGACAAGTCTATTTCGACATGAGGCATGACACAAGCAAGTCAAATTGCATTCGAAAATGAATTTTCGAGAATAATGTCCCTCGCAAACTACAGATCCGTCCTGAGGGTCCCAAGACTTTGTGTTCTCTTCCACGTAACACCCCTCCCCCGGTTGACAGTATTGGTATTCGGAAACCTTCACAAAATGCACAAGCAATATGGCGAGCGTGATTTTCTATCCAAACCATTCTGAACCTTGCAAATAGTAAAATAAAGTGACGAATAGAACATGGTGCTTACCTCGGATCCATTACTGTCGTCGACCTCTCGCAAGTGTCCAGCAGCGTCGTATGCACAACTACCTCCATTCTTTTGCAAGCATTCACAACTACCCGGGTTTAAAGAGCAGTCTTGACCGTAGCACTTACAACTGCTCTCACGCTCGTTATCTACTACAACCTGCTCAGACAAAATACTGGTTGGGATATAGACAAAAGGAGCCATGGGGGCGGAACCTCCCACAGGCACATCAACCGTTACAGGCACGCTCTCCATCCCTCTAGTAATGTCATTCTCATCAAACTACAACACCTGCGTTGGTCAAGTACAAAAGTGAACCACGATTTTCATTTCACAATAAGATAGTTGACAATAAGTTAGAGACTTATCATCATTTACAAAGGCAATGCTATACTACAGTATTGCTAAACAAAATCATTCACAATTGACAAAGCATCTAGCGCTTTCCTCTCTTCTTTTTGCTCACCGACTTCCTCCGTTTCCGACTTGGACTTCCATCCTCCTCCAATTCGAGGACCTTCTTCATCCTCTTCGAACTTTCCTCAGGCACTCCATCAGGGCTCTCGCTCTCCATCGCATCCAACGGCGTCATTCGAGCCCTTGTCTTCCTAACCTGCTGCGGCTCGTCCTTACTTTCCGTCAGTGCCGCAGATGGCACGTCAATGTCCATTGCTCCGGCTCGGGTGGGCGAATCTCACCCAAGAGGGTCTCGCAGGGCGCTGCCTTAGATTCAGCCTCCAAGGCCTTCGGCTCACTGTGTTCCTCTAACTCCCGAGCTAAATCCATGAGTCCCATTGAAATTGTCTTCTCCTGCTCGTTGCTTGTCTGCTTCGGCTCAATGGCCGTGTACGGTGTGGTGACCAGCTCAGGATCTGAGCACGGAGCTGCCTTGCTCGGCGGCTCAATGGGCGAGGTCGCTGCGTTCACCTCCGCAGACTCTGAGCAGGGTGCTGCCTTGCTCGGCAGCTCAATGGGCGTGGTCGCTGCGTTCACATCCGCAGACTCTGAGCAGGGTGCTGCCTTGCTCGGTGGCTCGATGGGCGAGCTTACTCCCTTCACCTCCGTAGGAGCTAAGCAGGGTGCTGCCTTGCTCGGTGGCTCGATGGGCGAGCTTACTCCCTTCACCTCCGTAGGAGCTAAGCAGGGCGCTGCCTTGCCGAAGGCCTCACTGGACGCACAGGCTGATTTGACCACCATCAGAGCTGAGCAGGGTGCTGTACTAGGTGCCATGTGAACCTCAGGAGCGGCGCAATGTATCGACTTCAAAAGAGCCTTCAGTTGCGTTTCAGGTGCTCCAACTACCTCAGGATGTCCTGCCTCTAGCACAAATGTCCCCTGATCGTGCATCCCTACTGGAGACTCTCCCCCATCCTCTGACTCACCGTCGGAGTCTGATGCATCACCTCTTTTAGAAGAAGCGGTATCGTCATCAGAATCCTCCTCTTGCCTTGGTATGCCCTTCAACAAACCTCTGAGTCACAAAAAGAATTGTCAAAGACTCGTATTTTATACGATAAAGAGTTACATTAGCATTGAGCAACACCTAAGAGAAAAATCATAACCTGCATTCTTTGATGGCTGGCCTACAATGGCTTGATGTTTCGGTGACACCGAGACAGGTCCTGGGGGTATGAACACATGCCGCCTTGTGTAGGAGTGGCGATTTGCAACGGTTGATCCGGAAGCACACTAGGGACAGCTGGTAAGGAAACCTGCAGCTCATTCGCCACCATCTTCATCTTCCTCAACGCTGCAAAAAGCCCATAAAAAAGCTTAGTAGTCTTCTTCCAATGAAACGTCAATGGAGGTACAATAATTGAAGTAAACATTCGAAATGTGTACGTACGTGGTGCCTGTGTCGGAGTACCCAAGTACCTACACCACAAATCTGCTTCTAAGTACTGTAACCAACCTGATCTGAGTACCTCATATTTTTCCTAAGTACTTCAACCGATACATCATGGCTACTTCAACGCATTGATTGTATACTATGATACCCAATGTATTATACATGTACTCAGACTATCGAATTAATGTACCTGTAGGAAATCGAAATTGCTAAGTGAGCGAATGAGTACATTGTATGCTACCCTCTATACTAACATTGTACAAATAGTAACCACATAGTACATCCGGCTTCTACTACGTCGTACCTAAGGCTACATACAGTAGATCTACACGGTACCCAAATTACACATCACAGTATTGAACATGCACTAATAATACTTTTTCATACACAATGTACCAGCATATACCTACATCCCAGACTAGTAATGTACAAGTCGACCCAAGCATACCTGAACAAGTTACAATACCTCTAGTAAATACATCGAGTATAGTACCTACAACCTCTTGCATCGTCAAAAAAATCCCATACGCCACTCAAACAAGCATACACAAGTGAATCACTACTGTCATCTGAAAGGTAGACTAATTTAGCTAAAACACTTACCAATCGGCTGCTCCTTCTCCTTGTTACACTTCTCATCCTCCTGATGCTTGGGATTGATAGCCTCCTCTCGTTCATGCATAAACTTCAAGGAAACCGCATCTGCATCGAGCTTCGCAGCTTCTTGCACCAGCTCATCAGAAGGAATCCCCCACCCGAAACTCTGATACCAACTGGGGTGGACGGATGCAGTGCAATTTCTCTGCACACACCTAAATCCTTTGCCAAAAACTAAATATGCACACCACGGATGGTAGACATGCATACAACTAGCTACAACTATGTCATGATTGGGAAATCCAAAACTACACAGGCTACACAATGAGACATTCACTATTGACACTTCTTCTCGTGACGGTTGAGGGTAGAACATTGGCCATGGATGTAACCCAGCAGGTCGCCCTCCAGACTTGAGGTGATTCGCTTCTTCGGTGATGGTTGCCAGCTCTTGCTCCTGTAGCTTGAGCTTGAATTCGATGTTCTCAAGCTCTGCCTCAGCAACTTTGGTCTCCAAAATCGCTGCATGTAACTTTGCGGTGTTGGTACTCTTCATCCTCTCGAATACCTTGAGTTGAAACTGAGCTTCAACGTCCTCGTCCCAGGCCTCTGAGCCGACCCCAGCAAGTTGTCCCTCCAACATCGACAAATGCTGTTCCAACGCCCTCTTGACGTCATTTGCTTTTTCGATCTTCTCAGCCGCTGCGGCCTGACCTGCTTTGCTCACGGCGATCTCCTTCTTCAAGATTCGCCCAATATTTGAAATTCTCGCAATTCGCTCTGCAGTACAGTGCCCAAGGTCTTCTTCTTGCTTGGTGGGAATTCTACTCGCACATACTTCTGAAACATCCTGCAACAAAAAACCGAAAAACAAGCAATCAGCCAAACAAGCAATCAGCCAAAGAGAAGAAATTGTGCGGCACCCTGAACCCTAAATACCTCACTGAAATGAAAGCAAATTTACCTTCTTTGAAGAAGAACCAGGAATTTGAGCACTTGCTGTAGGAGTCTCGAGCTTGATTTTCAAAATTTCTTCCTTGCTAACCTTCGTGACTCCCTTGTCTTTGCAGTACTGGAGCCTCTCCCGCGTCTCAGATCGCCTTTTGCGCTGAGTGTTGTTCACCTCCTGAGCAAACTGAGCCCAGTTGATAGAACCGATGCCATTCACGAATTCATGCTGAATCCCTTCAGCGAACTTGATCTTCAAAATTGTAGGCATGTCCTTCGCGTCATGTTGATAGATTATCGGGTGAAGCTTTCTCACCCTCGCCAATACTTCTGGAATGGCACAATCTTGCCACTTGTAGCCATTTCTGCCCTTCTTCGGACCAAACACCTTCTTCATCTCCTCCTCCGTCTTGAACGACGGGCCGAATCTCTTCGGGTTCAAACCCGTCCCCTCCAGCCCGTGCAACTCCATCCAATCGTCCACCAGAAGTTGTTTCGGTGGAGGTCTGCACTTCAAAATGGCAGCGTCCACGTCCACGAGCTCCATACACTCGTCATCTTCTTCGCTTGGTGCATCCTCGATTACCTCCACCTCTCTGGCAGGCTTCTCCAATTTCTCAGCCTTGTCTCGCTTCTCTTTTGCCTTCGCGGACTTCGCGGACTTCGAGGCAGTCTTCGAGGGAGATGTCGGCTCGGTAGACGTGCCGTGGACTGGCGTTTTCTTCATCATCGGCATTGGAGAGGACCGCTCGAACTACCTGAAAAAAAAACCAACAAACTCTAAACCTCACAGCACCGATCGAGGTGCACTCACAAAGACCTCGCAAAGACACCTCGCACATCCACAAAGACCTCCGAGCACCCTCGCACAATCACACCACCCTCGCAACACCCTCGCACAACCACAAAGACCCTCGCAAAGACTCGCGCACAAATCAAAGACACCCTCCGAGCACCCTCCGAGCACCCTCGCACAATCACACCACCCTCGCAGCACCCTCACAAAACCCTCGCACAGTCACAGCACCCTCGCAGCACCCTCGCACAGTCAGAGCACCCTCACAAATTTTCTAACACAGTTACGGCACCCTCGCAGCACCCTCGCACAATCACAGCACCCTCACAACTTTTCTAGCACAGTTACGGCATCCTCGCAGCACCCTCGCATAGTCACAAAGACCCTCGCAAAGACCCTCGCACAAAGACCTCGCAGACAAAGACCCTCACGACTTTTCTCGCACAAATACAAAGACCGACCACTTACACTAAACTGCGCATCCGACCACTCACAATAAACTCGACCACTCACACTAAACTCTAAACCACTCACACTGCGCACTCGACCACTCACACTACGCACCCGACCACTCACACTAAACCCTAAACCTCCATAGCATTGCGGACAGAAACTTGCTCCAACCACGCGCGACCCCTCATCAACAAGCAGCAACCCTCGTACGCTGCCCTCAAACCCTCGTTCAAAGATGTTGCACCCCTCACGCACACTCCTGTAACCCTCACAAATTACCCTCAAAAAGCTCTCACAAACAGTCCAGCCGCAAATTCTCTCGCTAAACGTGCCCTCGCTAAAATCAGCCTACACACTACATGAACACCCTCACAGCTTTCGGCTCCAACCACGCGCGACCTAATTGACATCAGCAAGCATCAGCGCGACCTAACATCAGCAAGCATCAGCGCGACCTAACAGCGGCAAGCAGCAACGCTCCCTCAAAACAAAAATTGCAAGGCAAAATCAGTCAACCTCCGAGGTGCGAGACAAAGACCGCGCATCACCGGTTCCCCTCGAGGCCTCAATGGGAGCGACCCACAGCCACCAGTTTCGCGCCCTAACTTACCGGTGATTGCCGGTCTACAATCCAATTCAAATCTTTGTCATCATTGCGAATCCTTAAAATACGGCCACGCGTATCTGACACGTAATTTCCAGCTAGTTATTTTCCTTAAATAGTATCGAGTACCCTGAGTACTCCTGGGCTAAAAGATCGTTGACTTTGGGTACTCCCATGGGTACAAGTACATGTCTTTGGTGATCCACCCTAGCATGCTTCCACCCTTAGGTAAAAAAACGACGACAAGTTTGTTACCCACGAAAAATTACTCACCTCCTACAATCAAGATGGTCAGGAATCAAGATGGTCAGGCACGCCTGCCTGTCCGGGACAACTAATCCGCCCGGTTTGCCCCCGACCACCTAAACGCGCCCGGTTTAACAACCTTGCCTATAAATCCCTTGTTCTTAAAGGATCTTGAAAGGTTGATGTCAAATTTGTTCTAATACTTCTAATTACTCTCAAAGTTCCCTTTGTTATTGCCTTGTGTTGTGATAAGGAACATTTATCAGAACATGTAAATAATTTTCTATACACTTTTCAATATTCCGAATAGGAATTTTATCTCTTTCTCTTGCTATCCAACTCCTACCTGTCGTCGACGTCAACAGGTTTCCTCGATTTGACTCCTCGTTTGCACTGTTATGTGATCGAATTCACTCTCCTCGTTTGTAATGTAATGTGATCGAATTCACTCTCCTCGTTTGTAATGTAATGTGATCGAATTCACTCTGCTCGTTTATAATGTGAGTTCACCTGTTACTTTCGGGTATCTTGCTATCATTCTCGTTGGCGTTATTTGCATTCTCAGAGTTCATATCTGTTCCGCAATCGGTGCAATCCGTTTGTAATTTTCAGTTGAGAGACTGAGGTGGATCGCGATGGCAAAGACATTTGCATTAGCGTCTAATTCAGTTTCCACGATCACAATCTTCGATGCCGACGGTAAGATTGCCGGGAAGGCTCGAAACATTCCACCGAACATCGGGAAGCTTGTACACTCCGGAGGCGACCTTTTCTTCTTCATCAAGTCCACGTCTGTCAATCCTCAGACTTTGAAAGTTGAACTCATCACGTGGAACCCGTTCACGGATACGGTCAATACAGACATCCCTCCGCTTCCTTCCATATCAGGCTTTATCTGGCTCGTGCGCGTTGACACGTTGCCGGAAGGAGCTTACATTTTCAGCGTAGTCGGGTACTCAGCACCCGGTCAAATGATGATGGAACACTACTCTTCCACCCGAAACTCGTGGGGCTCCATCCCCTGTAACGATTGTGTCATCCGAGACGTTTCCGTCATTGGGGTTGAACCTCCTTTCCCTGTTTTCAGGCAATTCTATCTCGACGGCCGTGTAGGTGCCCTCGTTAAGTTCACTTTTCCAGGAACTTACATCACGACTGACGGGTGTAGGTCCCGACCGCTTCCTCATGCTCCTCGCCCAGTCCCATTTGCGGCACTCGATGATCTGTACCGGTACGTGTTCCTTCTGCCGGGAAGTGGGTCGGATATGTATGTCCTACAGGGAGTGTATCATCCCGAGGTAAACACCCGTGAAGTTCTCTTCACCTCGCCAGAACTCGTTCTCTACAGCAGTTCCAGTCACGAAACATTTGTGATCGGAGCCAATACAGCAGCTCTTGTGGTACAGGTTCCGCTTGATGATGTCGATGTGAACATGTCCGTCATGGACTTGTATGTTTTTGAAAAAAAACTCTGGCAAGACGTGCCGATCCCGGAGGAATATTATACCAGGGACGATTTCCAGAGTGCGCTTCTGTGCGAGACCACATTGACATAAGCAGCATCAAAAAGGATATTCCAGGAGGTGGACAAGGAGGAATCAAGCTCTAATTGAGTTTGTTCGCAATACAAGATCATTTCGGTTTGTCATCGATGTATCAACTTCCTTAGTTTCACGATTCTCACAGGTCAAGTATTATCAACTGAGTGTTTACTCATTCAGAGGCCTGATGGTGAATCGAGCCAAAATGTTGGTGATACACATGGATCGAGAGTTTTTTTCTAGCTTTAATCGATGCAGACCTGAATAGCATTGACATTAGTCTATTTTTCTTATTTCTAGTTCTTAGTCCAGCACGCATCGAATCAGCGAGCTATCAATTGTGCGGTGATTCCACATGCATGGCGATCGACAGTTGAGTTTAAGAAGGTGTGCAGGTAGTGTTTGGTTGATATATGAGAATAGAAGTCGCTGTGCAATCATTGTGTCTGATAGTAAGTACTATGTAATTTTTGTACTTAAAAGATAATTTCATAAGATAGTGTGTATGTATCTTGCAAGCATCAGTGAGTGGTCGACTATGGCCAATCATTCTTTCTTAGACTTTCCCACTTGTTGTTGAGGAACCACTTGTTGTTGGGGAAGCCATTATGAAGTCAGTGTATCAGTGGACTTGAATGAGTCACATATGAATGTACAGCATTCATTAGTATTATGGAATGCTTGAAAATTTGTGAGGTTTAACATAGGAGTTATTCACTCAAGAGGTAACAAGATAACCTTCAATGTCTACATACTACTTTGATTAGAAGGGTGAGACACCTATTATTTAGCTTTTTCAAACAAAATTAGTAACAAAACTACTTATTGAGATCAATTTGAATCAAAGTTACTAACTTCCAAATTTTTAATCAGCATTTGAGATGAGAGGATATGCTAATCATTCATTATGTCTTGTGTTATGAAATTTCACTGTCATCCATGTACATAAATTCTTAAGTGAATGAATGGAACGTCAATCTTGTTAAAATGGCATTATTCTTGTTAAATGGCGCTTTTTGGGGTGCTTAAATTTTTTAATAAAACGTTGGTTTTTGTGGAGTTTTGATATGATAGGGTAAATATTTCTAACTGCATTTCAAAAACAACAAATGAATGTTTTTGAAAGGCCATTCAGAAATATTGCCCTTTGACTACATGTCCAAAGGTCAAAAACTATAAAAATTGTATGATATTATGGAAATTTTGGTGATATTACAAAGATAATTTAATATTACGGAGTACATGTGTGATATTAATAAACATGCCATTTTGCAAGCATACATATTTTTGAAATTCAGTTCAAAATATGCTTGTAAAATGGCATGTTTTAGAATGGGAGCAAAATGGCCCATAGGGGATTTGGCAAAATGGCACAAAGAATACCGCAATTTTAACGTAATTGAGGTTATGGACTCTAAAGTCATGAGTTTTTTGTGTCATTGGAATCCATTCAACACTAGATAGCTTGAATGTTCCAATAAGCTCAATTTGCACGTACACAAAGTCTAAGGTATATTAACCTCAATTCCATTAAAATGGCACTATGCCATGTGCCATTTTGTTACACCGAATCTTACATATGTGCTCACATGGGATGGTAAATTCCGTAATATCACAACTTTTTAAAATAATATCACTCCTTTATATAAATTGTCACTCATTTTCCATAATATCACCTTCAAAATCTGTTATATGACATGGTTTGTAAACTGTAGTTCAAAAAGTTGAGGTGTGCCATTTTAGGAGCATAACGCCATTTTTACGGAATTGGAGATATAATATACTTAACATAATTATACTTCAATTATCAACTTATTTGGTTTTTTTTTTTCAACTTACAAACTAATAAATGCATATGGGGTCATATTCATTAAATCAGTACTTTTGCAAGTCTTATTTTAGTTTGGAGTTGTTGCAAGTATAATAGGAGTGAAGACAAAACATAAACTAGAAGAGCCATGTACACAAAGTAGTATCATTAAAACTTCCCAAGAACTTCATGTTGTGTGGATTTAACAAATATGGGCTTATATAGTATTGTATGATTGGGCTTATATAGTACGAGTAGTTAAAATATATATTTGGGATACTTAAGTGGCCTAACATAGCAACCATGTGTTTAGGTAGGTGACTAATAAAAAGAGGAATGAGGCTACAAATTTGTAAAACGATTAGTTTGTATTCCCCAAAAATCTAGGACATAAATCTAAAGACTGAGGCCTGACTTCTGGACCCAAGGAGATTTATTTTGAAATTTTGACCGCCTCAAAGCACATGGAACCACTAAAAGCCCTTAACCCCTAAATGGTCTAACTCATTTAGAGCAAAAATAACACATTTTCAAGAAAAATGTCATTTATTAATGAAAACAAAGATATCAAGTTATTTAGATCTCAACCATACAACCTTGTAGTACTATACTTGTTATAAGTCATGTGGGTCAAATTTATGAGGCACGATGCTCAAAAAACATCACAATATCTCGGCAATTTCACTCTGAGTGAGGTGAAAAATGCTAACAACAGAAATCATTGCAATGAAAAATTCAGCAACTACAAATATGTATACCTTTATATCTCAATAACACCCTTGAAAACAAAAATCATGTGTAAAATTTCTTTGTGCAAATAATATTATGGATTCTTTTCCATACCTCGAAAAGGGAATGATATTAAGTACTCGGTCTCTTGCTATCTAAACCCCAGTCACCTTTCATCGACATGAACAGGTATCCTCGATTTGACCCCTCGTTTGTAATGTGGTCATTTGGCTCTCCTCGTTTGTAATGTGATGTGATAGATTTGACTCTCCTCTCCTCGTTTGTAACTATATCATTCTCGTTGGCGTTGATCGCATTCTCAGAATTCCCGATGTGCTCCGCAGACACTGCAATTACTGTTGCGTTTTCATTGAGTTGAGAGAGGATCGATTGCCATGGCCCTTGACTTGACGAGGAGGTTTGCATTAGCTTCTCCTTCGGCTTCCACGGTCACAATCTTCAATGCCGACAGTGAGATTATCGGAGTGAGAAACATTCCTACAACTATCGGGAAGGTTGTCCATTCCGGAGGCAACCAATTCTTTTTCCTCCATCAGGCTAGTAGTACTGAGAAATATAAACTAATCACATGGAACCCGTTCAAGGATACGATCAAAACAGACATTCCTCCGGTTCCTACCATATCAGGCTTTGTCTGGCTCGTGAGCGTTGACAGGTTACCAGAACCTGGAGCTTACATTTTCACCGTAGTCGGATACTCATCAGCCGCCAAGATGATGATGGAGCACTACTCTTCCACCCGAAACTCGTGGAGCTCCATCACCTGTGACGATCATGTCATCCAAGACATTTCCGTCATTGGGGTTGCACCTCCTCTCCCTGTGTTCAGGCAATTCTATGAAGACGCCCATGTAGGTCCCCTCGTCAAATTCGCTACTCCAGAAGCTTATGTGACGACTGGGTGGAGATCCCGACCGCTTCCTCATGCTCCTCGTCCATTCGCACCGCTCGCTGATCAGTGTAGTTACGTGTTACTATTGCCGAGAGATCAGCCGGGAAAGTATGTCTTACAGGAAGTATTTCATCCCGATGTAAACACCTGTGAAGCTCACTTCACCACGCCAGAAATCGAACTCCACGGGAGTAACACTCATGAGACCTTTCTGATCGGAGCCAGAACCGCAGCTCTTGTAGTACAGGTTCCGCGCGTACCGCATGACGACGATGATAATGGCATCGTGCACTTGTTTGTATTCAGAAAAGGATACTGTTGGCAAGTGGTGCCGCTCCCGAACGACTTTATCAGGGACGATTTCGAACGTGCGCTTCTGTGCGAGACCACATGGATAGGTGAAGCACCGAAAAAGAAAAACCTGGAGGTTGACGAGAAGGAAGCTTCCTCGACTTTGCTTGCGTTAAAAGAGTAAGCTCTCCTTGAGTTTGTTGGCATTACAAGTTCACTTCGGTTTGTCATCGATCTGTCAACATCCTTTCACAATTCTCACAAAAACAAGTATTTTCGGTTGAGTTTTTACTCATCAAGAGTCCTCATGGAAGCTTGAGCACAGTGAATCCACACTGTTGTCGAGTTAGAATGTTGGTAGTACTCATGGATTGAGAGTTATTTTCTCGCCTTAATCGATGTAGACCTGAATATATAGGCTCTGTTTAAACTTGAGTTTGTTCGCAATACAAGATCATTTCGGTTTGTCATCGATGTATCAACTTCCTTTCACGATTCTCACAGGTCAAGTATTATTAACTCAGTTTTTACTCATTCAGAGGCCTGATGGAAGCTTGGGCGCGGTGAATCGAGCCAAAATGTTGGTGATACTCATGGATCGAGAGTTGATTTCTGGCCTTAATCGATGCAGACCTGAACAGCTTTGACAGTATTCTATTTTTCTTATTTCTAGTTCTTAGTCCTGCATGCATCGAATCTGCAAGCTATACACTGTGCGGTGATTCCACATGCATGGCAATCGACATTTGAATTTAAGTAGCTGTGCAGACCTGTAGTCTCTGGTTCATATCTGAAGAGGATCCACTTTGGATCATCGTCTGGTATGTAATGTAATTTCTGTAAAAATAAGTAATTTCTGGACGTGAAAGATAACTTCGTGAGAAGTTGTGTGTATACATCTTGCAAGCATCACGTGGTAGACTATGGCCAAGCATTCTCTCTTACGATTGATTAGATTGTTGTTGAGGAAGCACAACTGGGAATCCAATATGAAGTCAATACATCAAATCTGTTGGTATTGAATTTGAATGAGTCAAATATGCATGTTTATAACATTCATTTAAGTATATGGAATGCCTTAAAGTATGTATATATCAACATGAGATTATCTTATTTAAGAATCAAGAGGTGAGTGACAGCTGAAGGTAGTATCCAATGTCTAGAACATACTATTCTCAATTTTTGTTTAGAAGGTGAATGATGAGACACACTTAGTAAATGAGTTACTTTCTGAGATCGATTTTTGAAAATTAATAACCTCTACTAGGTAGGCCCTTAATATTCTGAAATTGGCTCACGGATCATATATAAGGATTGAATTTAGAAAGCAGGCAAGCCATTCCCTGAACTTTATTGATACAATACAATCATTCGTTCATTTGGCAGGATTTCAGAAAGTCATAAGTGCTCCAAGCCAAAGCAACCCAAATGGCTCAAAGAATTACTTAGAAGTACTCATTACAATGAGAACAAAAGAGGAGTCAATCCTCTCATATGAAATCATAAAGAAAAATACAATCTCCCATGTTGATAATATGTTTAATTTTCACATATTCATGAGTAATATGCAAGGAAATCAAAGAAGTTTCGTTTAAAATCTTAGTACATGCAGAGTTCACCAATTGCATTGACAGGGGTGTCGGTCGATTGCCTTTCGGTCGATTGCCTTTCGGTCGATTACCTTCAAGAAGCGAATCAGAACCGTGTGGTGTTCACTGTTGGATGGAGCCAGAATAACGTAGTGCAGTGGTAAGGAAGGGCGGCAAGGAAGGAAGGCTTGTGTTGGGGTGACAATGGTGAACAGGCAGTTGGTCCTTATCCCATATGGTCTGGAGGAGTTGCGGACGAGTAGGGAGTATATGAGGCCAGGAGTTCGGGACATGAAGCATACCTTTCTCGGCCTTTTGGCTAAGATCAAGTGTAGTATCTGTTCTTATCAGTTTAATATCTGATACGGGGATCATCGATCCCCATGATATTAATCTAATTTTTCTTGGGAGCGGGGCTATCCGGCAGCTTGCTGCCCGGCCCCGCGCGCGTCGCCTTGGTATTGCACTACCTCCTTGGCTGGCGCATCCCTCCTTCCCTCCACACCAGGAGGGAAAACAACACAAACCCTAAACAGCAAACTGCCATGTTTCCGTCCTGCGTGCCCCTCTCACGACCCTTGCTACGTGAATCTGTCATTTCCTGTTTATGGAACGGAGATCGCAGCCTTTGATGGATATAGCTCACCCGAAGCGAGAATTTGCGCAGTGTCATGCTAATTAGACAGATACTACACTTGATCCACCCTGGTGACGTTCGCAAGCAAGGGGGTCTAAAGTTCTTGGGCGAACGAGTCCCACCAGGAGGGCCGGTGAAGAAAGATTATGTCGAACTTCGTCCAATTTCTCTCTTAGCCGCAGCAGTGCAGCAGGGATTTTCTTTCTTCGTGAGCCCTTCTCCCTCTTCACGGTAAGTTGTTGTTATTGCACTTCCGAGTGAAGGGTGTCGCAGACAACTTCAGAAGATGAAGATGACCGGGCTGAATTCCGCTGCAAAAAAATGCTGTTTCATACGCATTCGGGGGTGCTTTTGAACATTTGCAATTGTTAAGATTAGTGTTTCAGGGATCTCAGGTTTTCAATCCAATAACCATCAAACTTTTCCACCACCTCCCTGAAAACAAAGTGGTGTAGTGAAACACAACTCAACACTACACCACTTTGTTTTCACGAGTTGCAAACTCTTCATTGCAATAGTGGGCTTTCATCGGGTGATGCACTCGAACCCTTGAACAGATCACGTCCTCTATTGTCGGTTAGAGCTTCGACTCAGAATTGCGCACTCTAGGTACTACTTATTCTCACGCTTCCAGCATTGTTCTACAACTTCAACTGTTGAAAGTTGTGTTTGAGATTGGCAGTGATTTTGTGGTTCGTTAGTGGAACCTTGAACGGACAGACAGAGGCAACGGCAGAGGCAACGGCAGAGGCGATGGCAGAGGCAACGGCAGAGGCGATGGCAGAGGCAACGGCAGAGGCAACGGCAGAGGCGATGGCAGAGGCAACGGCAGAGGCGATGGCAGAGGCGATGGCAGGGAAAGAATTCGAATATGGTATGGCCGGGAAGGAGGGAGGAGTCCGATTCCGGGAGAATCTGGGGAAGTATGTGGTGAAGTGCAGGCCTCCGAGATTCAAATGGAACCTGCGTTCAGGGTTAGTGCAGGCGCAGAAGTGGGCACAATCGAAGGCTCGGCGAGCTTCGTCGGATCCTGATGCGCCTGACGACTACTACTCCACCGACTCTCCGGCGTTGTTCGGGGAACTTGGACCCCTCTATCAACCTCTCACCACCGTCAGTAAGGACGTCAAGGACAAAGCCTTCAACGTGGAGCTCAAGAGACGGGCCAACCTCGTCGTCAGGAACTTCCTCGATGCGCAGGGAGCTCCACAGCCGGTTGAAGTTTAAGGGCTTCCTTTCCTTGATCGCCTTGATTGTTTCTGAAGGCACCATGTTTGTATGCAATAATTCACAACTTGACAGTCGGTTGAAGTTCAAGAGCTTCCAATCCTTAATCAGTCATTCACATGTAGAATGCAGTTCGCATTTTCAGAACAGGATTCCATCTTCAGGGCTGTCCGATGCCATTGATCTTCGGCTGAAACTGAGGTTGTCCCACTTTGTAATTGCATACACAATCGTACATAGCGATCAGAGCTTGATCTCAAGGATAAGTATATTGTGATCATACATTTCCACAACTCGCTGCAACTTCGAAAACGATGCAAATTTTTAGTATGCTCTACCTTGCTGTTATTCAAGGAGCAGAGCATCTAAAGAAGCAGATTGTCTCCTGAAGCACCATGTATGTATGGAAGAAAAGCCGAAATAATACACAACTCAACAGATGTCAAATTCTGGGTTCCACTAAAGAATCAATTGGCGCTGCTTCTAAACTTTTGCGATGCCGTTACCACTCGAATTGTCTATCGGTGCAGTCGGTGTGCTTCCTTTTTGCGATGGCGTCTCCGGAGCACTAGGGGCCTCTACTGCTGGCGTCTCCGAAGCACTGGGAGCCTCTACTGCAGGCTTCACAGGAGAGCCTCCCCAAGCAGCAGCTTCAGAGGCTGCCGAGATATAATCCATGTTAGAAAACATCCATGCTACTAACTCCGATTATGTTAAAAGTCTCTGTAACTAACAAAGTCACCGAGCTCATCAACGCTAAAGCTGACAAGCTTGACGACAATTCACATCAGAATGCAATAGAAAATTAAAATCTGCATTTACTTCCAGTTTCAACAAGCCAGATAATCTCGTTTAAGTGAAAAAATGGCGAGAAATAGCCAGTTAAGATTGCAGAGGTCCGACCTAGCATCACGTATCATAAAAAAATTCCACTACATCTATGATACATTAAAGTGCACTGGAGGTAACGATTGCCAAATCAGCTCAGAAACGTTCTCGCTACAGCCAAATTTTCATGCTTTTGCTCGTTTATTGAAGTCATGTTAAGTTGAAATTGAACAAAACGGACTTGACAAGCTTGTTAGTACAAGCGGTGCGATGTAGTGAACTTGGTTCAAGTACCTTTGCGCTGCTCCTCTGTCACGAGAGACAGAGCATTGGCTTGATCCTCAGTAATCCGAAGATAGTCTTCTGTCGTGTAAGGTTTAGGTTGGCTAGAGCCGTCCTCTACAAACAGAGAAGCACGCTTCAGCGTCGAAAATCTTGAGAGTGCTGTAATCAAAAAAACAGTTGTAGCTTAGAGCATGAAGGTGTCCTACCTGTCTGAGGTGCTGCAGGAGGTGCTTCAGTTGCCGAGAGAGTGGACGGCATGGAAGTGGGAGTGGACGAGGAGACGGAGTTAGGCCGGGCTTGCGACAACATCGGTGGGTAGTCGTTAGTGGGATTGCGCAACTCATCTAATCCTATTTCTTGCTCTAATGTTGCCTTAAACTCCCGAGACACTTGCTGTCAAAACCCACGCAATTCCAAACATGAGGACAATGAAGAACACTCAACGCTCTCGAAATGATACCAGCTCAAGTTTGCTCTCTCGAACAGTGCTTGCAAATTACACCCTACGACATCTCAAAAAGCATGGAATATTCCCAAAATACTCTAAGAATGAGCGTCTGGAGGGGCATAGCATGTTCGATAACTGAAGCTCCTTAATTGTAGGTTGAAAAGCACGCAACGATTTACCCAAGGTCCGAGCAACCTGCAAATCAATTTCCTCTTAAAAAAACAGAACGTTGATCATGGTTCAATAACCTGCTAGCTAGCTCTTCGCTTTCAATTTGCGATAGACACAAAACCCTAAACACCCTAAACAGGAGAATTTTGCATTACATATTTTGGAGATGCTGATTCAACGGCACTACGTGTTGATTCAGTGACTCCACTTAATAGAGGTCTGGGTCCGATTTACTCTACAAAAAGCTTATTAGTACAGAATGCAGTATTGGTACCTCTGCAAGTCCTTTAGGGCCGAATACAAGCAGTGCGACCACGCCTATGACCAAAGCCTCCGGCGCACCTACTCCCAGCAATGACGCTTGCACTCCGCTCCTCCTCGTCTCCCTCACCTCACCTGAGTTCCCAAACCCACAATCAGCCTAAGCTCGAAATGGTGGAATTTGACCGGAATTTGCAAGGGGGTACGCACCTGTGAGAATGAGACAAAGTCGGCCTCGGAACGATGAGGAGCCGGAGCTCAAATAGCTGCTGCTGGCGGTCAATGACGACCGGAGCTTGTTGGCAAAGCATGAAGGGACGGGACGAGTGGATACGGAGGTGGAGCGGGAGAAAGTGGTAGCGGCGTAGGAAGGCAACACGAGCTAGGCCTGCCTGCAACGAGCCAGCCATCGTCGTCACCATGGCCAGCAAATTACCTGCTCTCTCACTCTTCACCCAAATTTCGCTACAGAAGCACAAGCGAGGAGATTTGCCGCAATTGTGCGATGCACTGCAAGAATTGCGAGCAGCCAGACCCTCGATCGTCAGGCAAAAGCGCTGCGTACCTGGGGATAGAGAAACGATGAGACGGGCCAATTGGCTTTCGCACATGAGGCTTTGGGGTTCAGCCAGGGCTGGCCAGTACCCCCTATTTTTGAAAGGGGCCTGGCCGTGCCTCGCGGCAGATGCTGCGGCAGATGCTGCGGCAGGGGCCGGCAGCTGGCTGCTGGGCAGTCATCTCAACCCCGCCGCCAGCCCTCGCCACTAAGGGCGGGACAGTGGAGGGGTCGCGCCTCCACTGCCCGCCCCTCCTGCTGCCCGGCGACTGCCGCTGCTCCCTCCTGCGCTTCGCCACTGCGGCAGCGTCGTTCCCTCCGGCTCAGTTTGCTCGTTCCCTCCGGCTCGCTCGTTCCCTGCCGGGAGCTCGTTCCCTGCGCCATTCGGGACAGCTTCGAGGCCGTTTAGGAGCCCGATACCCGCCCCCGATACCTAGGCGGGCCAAGACCACGTTGATGTACTCTGTGCCCCATTTCTTGGCTGCCATCGGGGCACAGTTTACTGTGAGCAAGCGTTTGGGCTCCATTTCGGCCCCCTTAAATTTTTTCTAAGTCCAAGTGACCTTTTTTGACGGTTTTTTTTGTGTTCTTCACATGTACGTAGGAAATTGAGAAGTTCATCAAAAGAAGTCATAATTTAGCTTGTTGGTAGTATATTCATGCATTGTTCGTAGAACACAAAGAGAATTACATTCAAAGTGGAAATAAAGCGGAATAAAAAATTCGAAACTCGAACTTTATTTCACAAAAATCTCATGATCACAATTTTTGCAAAGTATGGAGTTTGCTCCTCCTTCCACCAAAGTTTTTGTAGCACATATGTCACAAGTCACCTTCGGTAATTTCCGAAAAATAACCCTCTTTTGCTTTGAGTGTAACAAAAGCATATGTGAAGATCTCTTCAAAGGTGGACGTGGAGTACTAGTTTCACCAACTTCGGAAATAGGTCGTTTTCTCCCATGCCCCATCCTTGTACGTTTCACATTCTCTTGAAGAGAAGAAATGGAACCTCGTTTGGGAAGAGAAATCATGTTTGGCCTCTCAAAACTTGAAGGCTCTTGTAAAGAGATAAGACAAGCTTGAAGAACTTCTTGAATTCGTCTTGCCTTTTCTTCATTGTGATCACTTAGAGAGATCGTACATAGTGAATTGAGTTCACTCAATGTCTTGAGCGCATTCTCGTGCATTACACCGCTTGAAGAAACCTTTTCCATTGTTACATCCATTTGAGATGGAATCGTGATGTCAATCTCTTCCATCTCCGGGATCATACAAACCGTATCTTCCACCGCTTCATTGATTTTGGGCCCTTCAAAAAACTCCTTGACAATAGATTGCAATCCAAAAATATGTTTGCATGTAGATACTATGTCGGGGCAATTGCAATAGTATGTTTTCAACGACACACTATACCAAAGAGTAGGGGAAGTCTCACTTTTGACATGGAATAAAAGTTGTTCCTTATCAATCACCTCCACAACGTCACTTGGAGATTGTTGGTACGCTTTGAATATCCTCTCTCCTCCTTTCAATCTATGACGGTGAGTTTTGTTATTCCCCCTTCGCAAGTACCGTTCCGAATCACCTACACATTGAATAAGTAAACTTCAATTTAATATCATCAAAGAAATATGTGATAAGCTTCAAGTAAGGAAAATATTGAAGAATTTGGAACTCACTCAATCGTTGGGTCATTTTGAATTGACTCAACAATGTGGGTTGGCCCACACGAGTGCCATCCTTGGCACTACCAACAATCGCTATAATAAGCTCCCGTAGCGATCGATTCACCTTCCCTTGAAGAAGAGTGTACTTGATCAACTCCCAATGTCTTTCGACATGGTTAGTTGTATCCATTCCTCCATAAGCAAAGAGCCTCCCAAATCGAGGCCACAATCTTCTCCAAGGTACATTAATTCCGGCCCATCCGGAATTAATATATGTACCAAATGCCGGAATGTGTTGAAACTCAACACAAAAATTGCTCAAGTTCTCATCAAAATGAGACTCGTTTGGACAAAGCAATAAAACATGCAATGCTCTCCAAACACGATCTTTGTCTTGATTTGGAACACGTGTTAATAAGTTTTCACTCCATGCTTTCATAACATGAAAGTGACACAAGAGAACACGTCCACCCACTTGTAATTTTACACCCGCATCATGTGTCCAACACAAAGCATCATTCTTAACAACACTTTGAATGGCATTCAAAGTAGTTTTGTGCTTATCTATGACTATCGCCGATGGCCTAATTTCTCCCAGCGACTCGAAGACATGAGTTAGAACTAATTCAATAGCAATGCCCTCATGTCCTTGCTTGACGTCAATACTACATAACATGTAAAAAACGGGAATACCAATCCCATCTTGATTTGGCACAATGGCAGCATAAAGAGGTAAGCCATATTGATTTGTTTTAAAGGTAGAATCCATTGCCCAAGAGTTGTTACCAGAGAATCTTCGAGCCGATTCCCGCATGAATTCATCTTGAATGACAACAACAAATGGCCTCTTCCTTGGGTCCTTATCCGCGGGTGCATAAGGTTGATAGAAAATAACCTTCCCTTGAGCTTGTAATCTCATAACCTCAATTTGGGCCGCATCCCAATCATCCTTGCGAAGTGCATCTACACACAAAAACATTTAGTTGACACCATTTTACAAACTTAAAACTCAAAATTGATACTTTTTTTGATGATTTCAAAAATTGACAAAGTAGCATCAATCATTACATAAGAGAGAAAAACAATAATAATGACATTCATATACTTCTACAAACATATGAAAAGTAAAAGTAGAAGCATTACATCGTTCCAAGAAGAGTTATTAATTTTTCAATCAAAGCAAGTAGTATGGTTATGAATCAAAGAAGGCAATAGGTTGAAACACATACCATTTACTCTCAAAGAATATGCAAGAATTTGCACTTCTTTCTTGATGATGAAGAACTTGTATGTGACACGTTCCACCTCCGGCACACATTGCGAAAAAGCCTCTTGAGATTCCACCGATTTGGCTTCCAAAGCTCTTGGAGAGAGCATGAGCTTCAAGTTCTCCAAAACCCAACCAATCACTAATGGGTGCACCGGTAAAAAGAATGTATCCGCATCGGACCCCGGAACATGTCCACTATGTTCACTATGAACATAGATAGTGGCTTCAAGCTTCTCCTGAGACACGGAACTTGGAGACTTCGATGGGTTGGGTTCAACAACTTTGATTTGAAATCCACAGTTACACAATCTGGATGTCCTGTCTCTTTTAGAATCTCTCTCCTCTTTGGGTTTTGCATCAACCGTTTTCCTATGCGGACGGTTTTTGCTACCACCCCGGTGACAACGATAGTATGTGACAATTTTGCTTTGCCATACACGGCGTTTAAAACGCTTTTTTAGCACAATATATTTTGTGCAAATAGAATCCAAAGTTGCACTTAGATCCTGTAATGGAACAATCACAACCTCATTCCAAAAATTTTTACTCTCTTGGCACACTTCACAAGAGAGTACACAATTTTGTATGAATGAGTTATGAATCCCTCCTACTTTGAGATCGGTACTCCATTGAGTACGAATTGTATCTTTTGTTAAAGAGAGTGACCTATGTTTCCCATTTTCATGGACGTGGCCTCTATGAACAATTGATCGCCAATACTCTACGGGAGGAATTTGTCTATTCTTTTCATCATAAGAAGGAGACAAAGCAAATCCACCCAAAACCTCTACAACTTTGAGTTTGACTTGAAGCTTTTTCCACCTCTCAATAGTAAAGGCTTCCAATTGTGTGTGTGTCAACAACCGCCCATGATCTTTTAAGAGAGGACAAAACAATGGATGGGCCTCTTGAATTTGGTTAAGTGATGGAAAGTATCCTCTCTTTATACAATCAACCATCAGTGTGATAGATTGAATGGTGAAGTGTACTAACGTGGGAAAGTCTCAATCGGAATGTCTTCAAATGATGAAGAAATCGAATCATGCGAATGTGTTGGAGTTCCAAGGTTGATGTGCTCAACTCCATTGACAATCAAATCCTCCCATGGCTCCAAGATCTCATCACCTCCATCCTCCTCTTCAAATTCGGAATCTCCATTGGAAGCCAAGAAATAGGTTTCTTGGAATGTTGAATCTCCAAAACTTGCTACATCACCATCACGGACTCCTTGAAGAAATTCTTGCACTCCAACCAACTCACTTGCATCATCCTCAAAATCGGAAGGATAGAAGTTATCGTCCTCCATAAAATCTCCGTCTTCCTCCATTTGCGAAGCTAAAGCTTCACAAACGCCTTCCACCCTCAAACACTAAACACTCACACACCAAATTCACTTTTTAGAACAATGTGTGTCAATTTTGTATGAACCCTAATTTGTGACAATCTTTACAATCTTGAGATTCAAGAACATTACAATGAGAAAAAATACAATGCAAACATGAAATGCAAAAATACAATGCAAAAATCTTACATTCTACATTTTTTTAAGCAACACTCGTGTATAAACCCTAAACCTTCATACCATTCACGAATGTAATGAATCCAATGTTCTACTCTACACAATCTACATACATGTCACATTTGGAATGAAAAGCTTGAGAAATGAGTAGGAGGGAGTTAGCTTACCTTTGTGAGAAGGAGTACAACGTGGGAGAGGCTGAAGAAGGCCGAAATGGAGCCCAAACGCTTGCTCACAGTAAACTGTGCCCCGATGGCAGCCAAGAAATGGGGCACAGAGTACATCAACGTGGTCTTGGCCCGCCTAGGTATCGGGGGCGGGTATCGGGCTCCTAAACGGCCTCGAAGCTGTCCCGAATGGCGCAGGGAACGAGCTCCCGACAGAGAACGAGCGAGCCGGAGGGAACGAGCAAACTGAGCCGGAGGAAACGACGCTGCCGCAGTGGCGAAGCGCAGGAGGGAGCAGCGGCAGTCGCCGGGCAGCAGGAGGGGCGGGCAGTGGAGGCGCGACCCCTCCACTGTCCCGCCCTTAGTGGCGAGGGCCGCCAGCCCCCCCATTTTACCCGCACCCCCCTAAACCGACCCCCCAACCCCCCTTTCCCCCACGACCCCCCAGCCCCCCTTACCCGGATCCCTGTATTTCACTGCATCCCCCTTACCCCCCAGCATATTGGATAATTCCAATTCATTATGGTGTTTTAATTTAATGCTTGTTTATAACGATCCAGACCTGGAAGGTGCATTCTGGATATTGAATTTTTTTTATTTTTTTAAATTTTTTTGGTTCATATTAAAATTGTATACTTGTAAATTTCATCCATTAACAATCATAGCATCAAAATTTCAAAACAAAAAGCTTCTTCATTTTGTTATTGATAAACATGTGGATAGACCTAATGAATTAAAAGTTACACATAATTTTGATTTTTCAAAAAAAACAATAACTTATTGGTTCACAAAAAATAAAAGATCAACTTCCTTATTGAAAGGGTTTTATCCCGCATAAGACAAAGAAATGTACAAGAATTAGAATTTCAATTAGAAAATATTTTATTAGAAGAAAAGTTTGAAATTTTAGGCTTTTCCCGATTTTTACAGAATATAGAATAGAATCTCGATTATCTAATAACCCTATGTTATGTATTGGAGGACGCTTTCTTTGGGACCGTCCGATTTATTATTTCGAAATCATCACTTTAATTTTTCATGTCAAAACTTAGTTATAGATGAAGAAATGCTAAGAAAATTATATGTTACTCATGGAGCAAGAAGAGAACAAGAAAAATCTAGTTGAAGTCAAAAAATTAAACAATTTTTTCTTCATCAAGAATATGGTCGAGATTCCATAAATGATTTTACCATAACTTGGTGAAACCAATTACCTTTCATTGAAAAATTAGTTTGAAAATTTTAAGCGCATTGAAAAAATTGGTGTTCAATTAAAACGCCCACAAGTATTTACTCTTGTATATTTATATCGGAGTTGGCTAATTGAAAACCCACTAGAAAATATGACTCGTTTTGAATTATTGAATAATCAACAAAGATGGTTAAAAATTAATAATCAATCATTTAACGATTCTTTTATTTATTTTACTCTTTTAGAAATTTATTGATACTTTTTAATTTTTTAATTTTGCATCAAAGTTTATTGAATGAAATGAAAAATTTTACTTTAAAGTGGTTCAAGTCACTGGAACATTGAATAATAGTGAAAATTTAGATAAGAAGGGAGGAAATTTATTTTTTTTATAAATCTTGGAATAGCTAATAAATATTTAATAGAAATGATGGAATCATAAGAAAAATCATAGGAAACTTGCTCCTATATGTCATAATCTACTAAAAATAGAAGGAAAGTGGGAGATGATTTTTGAAATTTTTTGGCTATGGTGGATAAGGATAATCAATCGGTAGGTAAGGGGATGGGAAAATACAAAGGGATGGAGAAAATACAAAGGGATGGGGAAAATACAAAGGGATGGGGAAAATACAAAGGGATGGGGAAAATACAAAGGGATGAGGAAAATACAAAGGGATGAGGAAAATACAAAGGGATGGGGAAAATACAAAGGGATGGGGACAATAATGAAGAAAAGAAGAGAGAAGAGGTGGGGTCAAAGGGGTGAGGGTAAGTGTAGTTAAGGGGTAGTTAAGGGGTTACTTTTGGCTTTTGTGGTTTGGACACATTGGTGGAGAGTCGGGCAGGTGCTACTTGACTTGACTTGGCTGGCCCTCGCTGGTAGCTCGTTTCGCCGTCAACCTCGGAGAGGGCTCACGGCAGGCTGAGGCTGGCGGAAGAGCCCTAGCTCAGCCCTCCCTCAGCCCCATGTGCGCGGGCCAAATGAACCCTTCTGCCATTCGGGAAGCATTTTCACGGTCGTAGCCTACTACCGCGCCTTACAATCCTCTGAATGGCTTTCAATTGCGGTGGACCCTCCTATTTCCGTTCATTCCTTCTAGTGGACACACCACTCATTTCTGTGGCTCTTTAAAAACAATCATTTAAAATTTTAATTCTTTGTCTTCAGATCTAGTAAATGCCTTGCCGTGTATGATCGATAAGAATTAGGGAATTAATTTTATTTTGGTTATTGTCTCCTTACTAAAATATCAAATATTGAGTATTATATAGAGATATTTCAATATATGCAATATTCTTTTATTGAAATGGTTTTCAATGAATAGTTATCTTGATATTAATATATGTTTACTAACACATAGTATGTTTTATAATGGCGAATATGGTAATTTCACTAATAAATCCTAATTTCATTAAAATGAAGAAATTTTGTAAATTGGTTGGATTAATGTTTCAAGATGCCTGTCATGAAACAAGGTTATATGACGCAATTTGGTTGTAGTATTATGGAATCAAGTCAATATATTAGAAAATAGTGATTTTATGAAAAAAAGGTCTTAGTATACAATATTTATAGAAATTTATATACATACAAGCTATGGTGTGACAAATTGGTGCTTGGATTACTACCTCTTACCGCAACTTCCAATCATACAAGATTAAGTTTCTAAGTATGAAGAGTATGAAGGTCCACAAGTGTGCAATACCTCATATTTTAAAAAGTATAATTGCTAATTATAATTTTTTCAGAAGTACTGAAACTAAGACATGCTATTGGCCTTGTTGGCCTTGTCCGAAGCATTATATCGTAGACTCAATGAAGGTTCTTGAAAGCATGGTAGTTTGCATCATGGTTTTTACACCGTATGAGGAACTAAGCAAATTTTATTTGGGCAAGCTCCATATGAAGGTGCCTAAGGATTATTTTTCATTACTTCTTATATATGAATTTTATAAGAATTTGCAAGGACTCTATGTGACTAGTAATGAGGGAATCAAATTTTTTTATTTTTTTTCATTTTTTAAAATTTAGTTATGAATCTTGGAATGTGATCATATCATATATCACTAGTAGAAAAGTGGCTTAAGAAAAGTATATGGTTGTAAAACGCCACTCTTGCGGTGTACTCATGTAGTATACTTAAGCCTCTTTTCTACCAATGGGTGTTTATGTAACCAATCTAGGCGTCATTTACATTTGCAAATAGACTTGAAGGCCAAAATCTTCCTCAAGCATACGCAAATAAGCATACTTAAGAGTTCTTGATACTACACAAATTTTAAGTAGGAAAATACCTTTAAATTAACCAAGGATATAATTGCAATAAAGTTACAGTGCTTGAAACTCGCCAGGGCCTTAGAAACTATTTGGTAGCCCCATCATAGCAAGATGTACATTACGATTTTCAATGTGCTCTACATTTACGTTTTAAACTAACACTTTGTGGTATTTCTACTATTTCCACTTCAGAAATTCATAAATAACTCAAGATAATTTCAACTATTTTTATTCCAAATGGTTCTACAAATTTTACACATGTACCAAAATCACTTCCCTTGAGCGCCCCTCAATCTGAAAATTGGGTGGTCATTGAGCACGATACATTAACCCCTAAATTACTTTGTGTTTTTGGAAACTTGAAACCTCAAAACTGCTATTTTCCAACTCTATGCATTCTTCTGTGTGGAAACCAAATTTTTATGATTTTTTAGAACTTTCAACCATATGATCTTGTACCGGATGCTGCTTAGATGTGAGCCATGAGCAGCGAGCAGCGAGCCACGAGCAGGAATATGTGAGCAGGGAGCAGGAAAATGTGAGCAAGCCGCTGTTCATAGTGTAATTTGGAGGAAATTTCAGTTGATCTGAACAACTTTTAAGATATAGACATTAGAAATTTGGATGTAAGAAAGGGGGCCTATAAGCGTGGAATTTTAAAATCCCAGGGCGATAGGATCAATATGTAGAGAAGATGATCATCTCAAAAAAACAATCACGAGTGACACCATACGGATAAATTAGGAATAAAATCAGAAAACACATATAAGACACCAAAGTATATGAAATATGTCTACCACCGGCAACGACCATAAACCGTAATTTGGAGCGATATACGAAGTTTTGAAGTATTATCGATATAAGTACTTGTATCCCAATACATAAGAAAAAGTACTTCCGACAGTCTGTAAACATAACTTCTATAAGCATAACAACAAATATATTAGTTGACAATGTAATCCTAGTTTAAGGTCTATGTATAATAACTTGCACATGGCTAATGAACTTGTTCAACCATTCACTCTTTCTCTACAACTCCAGCAAGCTCTAGAATCTGCATGACCTCGTTGTAGGAGTATGTAGGCTGGTGAATGACCTTGTCTGTCTCATAGTTCAACTTACATAAGTAACGGAAAATATAATATAGGTGTTGAAGTCCTCTTCGATGGTGAAGGTCCTGATGCTGCATAAAACAAATGAAAAATAGACGCCTCACCACAAATGAGCACCTCAGCTTATACCTATCTAGCAGCAAGGACAAATTCTCACACCATCATAACATAACCCTGAACTCAAAGCTCACTTGTGCAGTCCCAACCACACTACTACGATCACAAAGGTACACGACAGGTAACCTATCTAGTCAACTACTGAACATAAATGCAGGATCAAAGCTTCATTCAGAGACATCACGGGGAGGTACCACCGGGCAATGGTTCGTAACAGCTACCAAGGAGGCACCCTAGAATCCATGGGGACCTCCCAAGGCCGTTTTTGATCATTTTGAATTCAAATTTGAGGTCTGCGACCCCAAATTACCCTTGGAAGCCTACTCCTTGGCATTTAATGTCTATACATCAAAAAATTAGGGGGCTCATTACCCCTCCTACATTCTCCTTGGTAGCTGCTACGAACGCTTAACCGGTACCACCTAAGGTAGGAGTGGTGAAAACCGTCTGAATTTTAACTTTGCATACTTGGAATAGTGGTGTAAAATTTTAATTATTTTTCGATGATCCACAAAGCTAGTGCAAATCCATCCCAGAAAAAAAAAAAAATAAATAAAAATAAAAAAAAAAAAAAAAAATAATTGAGTAATCCTATAATTTCCTATGAATTTTTGAATGTGGAGTCTTAGGAGTCCCATTGTGTTTCATTGTGAAACCGCCATTTCCACCTACAAAGAGTCAATTAATCCACCAAGTTCATGGCGTGAATCGACCTCAAATGTTTCCAAAACCGGCCAATTTACCATAAATTTTTTTAACTTTGGTTTTTTACGAATCACGTCAGACGGTTCTACAAACCCTACCCACAAACCTACTGTGCAGTTTTTGGGGCTGGAAGGTTTTCACCACTCCTACCTTAGATACTCTTCAACATCAGCCTTCACGATCCTCCATCTGGACCTGAGTGTCCCCTTAATACCGGACAAAGGAACACGAAGAATAGAGCAATGCCGCCATTAAGCAAAAAATTACAGCACTAACGTGTGACACTGAACAGTGTTGGTCTAGTAAATAGGGTCTGCACAATGTAAGCTATCCGAGGCTGCAATAACTAACGTATATAACCCACTCTGTCAATGTTGACATAAGCGAAGTGGTAGCTTCAGATGAAGCTTCCTTCGTGCAATGATGAAGCTGCTAAACTCGGGCTCAGCCTTGAACAACAATTACATAAGAGATCCACTCAAAACCCAAACCAGGGTGTAGCTATACACAGGTACCACTCATTCAGCCAGAATAACAAGAAAAAGGCGTTACTGATGGGATAGGATTCATTTAATTACATTCTTCTCCTCTGCAAACTTCGTGGGCTCTTTGGTGTCGCGAAAACACGGTCTCCACTCGTTTGAGGTTGAGACGCCTGAGCGGGTTTGGAAGGTGCAGATTTCCGTCCCTCTTGCTTCGGAGCCTCTTGCTTTGGAGGGGGAGGGGGAGCCGACTCCTCTTTCTTCGGTGAAGCAGGAGCCTCGCCACCTCTTGAAATCTTGTAGTCACCAATTAAGGCTAACTCCTCCTTTGAATCCACCATCAAACAAATAGCCTGTCCATTGAAACAGTCGAACGCAAGTGAGAAAAGAGCCCACGAGGTAAAACCCAAGTCAACGACGGCCAGTGGAAAAATTACAAATTAGAGAACTTGATCTTTGTTTGACATTGTTTTTTCGTGACTTAAAAAACTAATACAAAGCAATGCATTGCATGTCTGCATCTTCCAAGATCTATATGATAAGATACAAGATTGACATGTTCAGTGACATCTATCCTTCAATAAACGACCATTTTTCTGAAGATTTGTAATATACCTGACCAACTGGGATGTCCTTAGCACCGTCACGAACCAAGATCTTCCCAAGAAACCATCTTCCATCGATTCCATCTCCAAAGTGGCCTTGTCCTGTTGACTGATGTTTTCAAGTGGATGACAACCAAAACCATGTCAACGTAAAGAGATGAAAAGGAGGAAAGTGATAGCTTATTGGAACAGCTTGAGTAACTGAAAGAAACCCTAGTACACTAAGGGCAAGCTTACTTTACTTAGAAACTAGTGACTACTAAACCTACCGTCTCGATGTCACACAAAACGTTTCAAAGCAAAGAACTTGCTCTCCTCTTTCTTCCGCCATTTAGCGATGTTACTCGGGAAAACAGACGTCATGTTAGACCATTTGCAATCACATAGTAATCTATCGCCTATTAATAACCATCGGTATGCATATTTCAAACAAAGCAATAAAGAGTAACTCAGTTCCATTCACAAAAGATTCATAAAGAGCATAGGAAGGACAAACCTGAGTCAGTTACAGACCGCTGGAAATAGGACCTGATCTACCACAACAGAAAAATGCAGAGCGTGTTCAGCATGAATAAAAAAAAAACGTAGGTACTTGTGGATTTCAAATCAAAAACCTCGGATAAACCACAAAGACAACGGGACATTCTTCCAGAATTCTTTCCAACTACGATCACAATTGCCGCCGAACACACTACAACTTAGCTGTAAGCACACCTACAAAGATTGAAAAATAGAAGAGCGAGATGTCATTACGATTCCGCAACCAAGCAGCGTGAGTCCCGTGAAGAGGTCCCCTAATCAAGTTCAAAACATCACCCGCAATCATCTACAGTCCCACACCGCTGTCTGCTCCGACAGTGGGTGTGGGGAGCGAGAGTCTTGGGGGAGACCCTCCTGGCCTCCTCCCACGTTCTCCATGCGCTCACTAAATCCAATCCGTGTTCCCCCTTGGAGGTGGGGCACCAGTTTTTAGTTTTTCCATTTTTGACCCCTCAAGGTCATTTATTTTATTTTATTTTTTGAAATATGGGGTCTGCACCCCCATTTTACCCCCGGGGCCTCTTCTTGGAATTTTAACCCTTAATTGACATCCTTGTTTTCCACAAATTGGAGAGAAATGCAACCTCATTGTCTTCTGGCCTTATTTCTGCATTGAAGATAAATCAATTTTGAGAATCGGAAACGGTGGTTACCAAGGTAACTTGGTGATGTGACCAATGCAAAAAAGATCGATCACATCGGGTAAAATCTAAAAAAATGGCACCGTTGAGAAAAAAATGTTTAGGTTGATGATCATGAGTGAGAAATATCATATTGCTATTTTGGTTTTTCTCCCCTTGGGTCATTTTTTCTGAAAATTGGCATCATAGAGCATGGTATAGGGATAAAGATCAAGATTTTTTATTATTTTGAAAAAAAAAAAACATCAAAAAAATAAAAAGAAAGGCCAAGTCAAAGAGCATTGACCATGGGATCATGTGGCCCCTACAATTTCGTGCGGATCACACAAACCTCAAGAAGGCGATAGGGAAGGAGCATTGGATTTGGAAACACAAAAGAATAGGGGTGCCTTTGAACAAGATTTGCACCCTACCACTGTGTCGGACCCCAAAAACAAAATCAATGACCTCGGTGACCAGTTTGGTTACCGGTGACAATTAAGGGTTAAGGGCTTACAAGCAAAAAAATACCGGGTACCTTTTTATTAGCCTCCGTCCATATTTGAAAATTCCAAGGGCAACATGGATTGAATTTAGTGTCCGGCCGTCCTCCACACCGTTGTCCACTCCGACAGCGCCTCCTCCCACACCGCTATCTGCTCCGATAGCGGCTATGGGGGGGGGGGCGAGAGTTTGGGGGAGACCCTCCTCCCACATCCTCCACATCGATGTTTGCTCCAACAGCGCCTCCTCCCACACCGCTATCTGCTCCGACAGTGGCTGTGGAGGGGCGAGAGTTTGGGGGAGACCCTCCTCCCACATCCTCCACACCGCTGTATGCTCCAACAGCGCCTCCTCCCACACCACTGTCTGCTCCGACAGTGGCTGTGGAGGGGCGAGAGTTTGGGGGAGACCCTCCTCCCACATCCTCCACACCGCTGTCTACTCCAACAGCGCCTCCTCCCACACCATTGTCTGCTACGACAGTGGCTGTCGGGGGGCGAGAGTTTGAGGATACCCTCCTCCCACATCCTCCACACCGCTATCTGCTCCAACAGCGTCTCTTCCCACACCATTGTCTGCTCCGACAGCGGCTGTGGGGGAGCGAGAGTTTTGGAGAAGACCCTCCTCCCACGTCCTTCACACCACTATCTGCTCCGACAGTGGCTCCTCCCACACCGCTGTCTGCTCCGACAGCGGCTGTGGAGGAGCCAGAGTTTTGGAGGAGACCCTCCTCCCACGTCCTCCACACCGCTGTGTGCTCTGATAGCGGCTCCTCCTACATCGTTGTCTGCTTCGATAGTGCTGTGGGGGAGCAAGAGTTTTGGGGGAGAGAGGTGTGTAGCTGCGGCATTGGAGTCACGAGGGCGCGTGAGAGAGGTGTGTAGCCGCGGCATCGGAGTCACGAGGGCGTGGAAGAGAAGTGTCCAGCCGCGGCATGGGAGTCACTAGGGCGTGGCGGAGGCAGCGCGAGGAGCTTCGCCGCGGCCAGGTAGATTCAAGTGGGGTGGGAGTGCCTCTTCCCACATCCTCCCTCACTGTTGTGTGCTCCGACAGCGACGGTGGGGAACAAGGGATTTTGGGGGAGTCCGGTGTGCAACCGCAAAGGGATGGCGTGGGTGGGAGTAAGACTGTCGATGGGAGAGTCCACAGGGATGGTGAAATTCCAGTGGTGATGAAGCTAAAAACTGCCAAAGCCGTCGTGGAGGTAGTCTTCCTCCACACCACTGTCTGCTCCGAATGCGAAGGTGGCGGTGTAGACCGTAATGGAGGAAGAGGGGGACGAGGCAGAGCAGCATGAGCGGAGGTGTAGGGTTGACAGTGACACGAATTGAAGTGTTAGTGTAACAAGGGTTTCTTTAGGTTTGTGTTGTTACTTTCATACATCTTCTTACTCTATATTCATCGCTATTGTTCCAGGAATCATCTCAGCAAAGCATGGATATTAGAGACCATGTTACTCCTGCGGAAGAAACCAAAGTATTTATCATGATTTATGAAAAATTCTGTTGTGCGCCATACAACAACATATATTCATTGATTTTATTGTGATCCAAAGTTTTTGTAGTGCCTAACTTCATATGATGAACTTCATGTATTTGTGTATGTCAGTTTGAGAGTTATAACCATTATGTATTTTCCTCTAATTTTAGGTCTGTTATGATGCTCTTGAGCTTTCCATTAATTATCCGCCCTTTGTGATCAATCTCTTAGACTTCTCCGACTCGTACAATGCCCATTATTGTACTTGCAACCTGTCGATTGTAAACAATTTAGATAGTGGTTCGGTAGCGGTTCATTCTCCAGAGTATATGCCTATCTCCCCGGTTTATGAACCCACATCGCCTGGGTATATGCCAACGTCTCCGCTATTTGAGTCCACCCCACCGCCATTGTCTACCGTTTCTCCAACGTCACCTTTGGTTATGAAGAGGCCAACTCCTGTGGTTTTCGCCCTTACGGCAAAACCAAGACGTACGGCCCCAATCACAAGGCGTCATTGGAAGGCAATCTTGCATTGGACTAGTACAGAGGCTACCTTTTACTACACAGAGGCTCCACGTACATTGACTCGCAAGTGATAGAATGCGCATCCGATGATCATTGAGTTGTGACAGAAGATATTTAAGATAAAAGAGAGTTTGTGATATCTTCTTTATGATTAATTTATTTTGTATTACTTCATGACTGTGTGTTGGGTTTGAATATGGATTGATATTACGATTGGTAGAAAACCCCAACACAGGACGTGTTGCCAACGTCTTGTCCTACAGAGTTGAAGAATGCTGTTGAGAGCGAATCGCAACATCGAACTCATCACAAGGTAGACTCCATTAACGTTATCAACAGCCTTCGAATTCACCCCTTGAACAAATCCCCATGTGTAGAATGATATCAATGGCAAGAGTGAATCAGTTGGAGAAATGGGGATCCAACATATTTTCCAACTTCTTGCCAATTTTTCTTAAGCTTTGATCTTATATGCATCTCCACGTACTCATTCTAACTCCTATCCGTTTGATATTGCAGCGTAATTGCACCAGCGCCGCGACCTAAGCCAAGATCCATGCCCATTCCATGGTGGCGTGTAAACTATAGTCCGACTTAGCCGTACGTTCTTTGAGAGTATGCTGAAGTCTTAGCACAAGCGTTTGAGTCTGGCGTCGTTAGATATGTTCTTATTCGAGCTACTAGTTGTGATCCTGGGGCCCTTGTTTTTATGGATGCAGAGGCTGTAGTAGGGGATTCTGAGTCCTCCAGATTAGATAGTGAAAGTAGCGATTATAGCGTATCTTGAATTTGTACGACATTTCAAACTTCTGTTGTATTCATTTGATTTGATTCGATTGGATTGGATTTGATTACATATCGCTACAACCTTTGCTCCACACATTTCTTGCATTATTTTACTTGACAATACGGTATTATAATATTTTTTCGTTTTATATTCTTAGCACGGTCTATGGTAATAGGTGTTATTATCTTTACTTCACTCCATTTTTGGATTTAGTCTATCCAAATATAACCAGAATCTTCCAATAATAATCTATAATGTTGCAAAAATCCACGGTCATAGGAACTCTTGGTCAAGACTGTTTTCTTCTTTTCCCCAGAAAGTTAAATCGGTGAGCATGCTCGTTGCTCGCTGCTCGTGGCTCACATCTTAGCAACTGCCATCTTGTACCTAGTAGTCATTGTTACAAAAAAATACAGTTGAATGTTTATCATTTGCAAGATCATAACATTCAAAGTTTATGCAAAAGTTTTTTGGACACTGCTTGGGAGGCATTGTCTCCATGGTGCAAAGGGAAAGTTGAAGATTTTCACCCCAAACATTGTGGTCATAATGTTTCCGTGTAGCTAACAAAGTTGGGTATGCTCATGCAAAATTCTAAAGACTCATTATCCTTTTTTGACCCTTTATAGAAGAAGGTATAAAAATGACAATTTTGTAGAACATGCATCACGTTGATTATATTGGGTTCCGGTAGATAATGAACGGTGAGTCGGTGACAAGACACCCCTCCAAGTTTGTGATTTTTTCTTCCAAATTTTTCAAAATACTCCTAAATCTCTAATTTTCAATATTTTTTGAAGGAAAAATTACATAATTAGTAGAAATCTCACAACGAGATGCTATGTATTGTGGAGGCTGCCCGTGTACAGTCGGGCACAGAAATAATTCGAACTGCATTTGAAGGCAGTTTTTGAAAAAAGTTTGAAATGTACCTGTATACTCAAAAATGATCGGAATTGCAATCCGTAAGAGGCATTGGAACCACATCAGAGTGTTTTGTACTATCATTGCAAAAAATTGCTTCTTTTTTGTAAAATTGTTCAAGGAACTAAAACTCTACATGTTCCATCCACAATTGACCACTGTCACTTTGTGCTTCAATTACAACGTTCATTTTCACTTGCAAAGTTGATATGAGTGCCATAAGTTGTTCTTTAGATACTTGAGCATATGCTTATTGAATCATTGATATGTTCCTTCATTGTTTGTTTCTTGGGTAGGAGGAATGTTTTAGAATGTGCTTGTGACTATTCAATTTTTCTCAAAACTTTGTGAAACCATTCACACCACTAGAAATGTCCTACAAGGACTTAAAGGATGGTTTGATAAAGTTAGGGTGATTACTTTCATTTAAGCTCATTGCCGAACTCGAATTCTTTTAGCATTCTCGCCGAGTTTAAATCAAAGTTCAATTTCCCACCTTAAGTGTTGATTGGAAACTTATCACGAAACTACTCCAACTCAAAAGTTTAGAGGGAGCGAGTATTTTCGAACATTCAACAATGAGCTCAAGTATCTAAGAACAACTTATGGCACTCATATCAATTTTGCAAGAGAAAATGAACATTGTAATTGAAGCACAAAGTGACAGTGGTCAATTGTGGATGGAACATGTAGAGTTTTAGTTAGACTTTGAACAATTTTACAAAAAAGAAGCAATTTTTTGCAATGATAGTATAAAACACTCTCATGTGGTTCCAATGCCTTTTACGGATTGCAATTCCGATCATTTTTAAGTATACAGGCACATATCAAACTTTTTTCAAAAACTGCCTTCAAATGCAGTTCCAGTTATTTCTGTACTCAACTGTACAATCAGTTGCAAGTCAGAATAGGGTCATTTTAAAATCTGAGCAAGCACATTGATAGTGATGAACACATCACCAAAAAAATAAAAAATAAAAATAATCACAAGATTTTTTTTTTCTCGCCCATTTGGGCTTCACTAAAAAAGAATTCCAATTAAGAATTCATGAAAATTGAATTTGACTTTGTAATTTTTTACACATACATCTTGTAGTGTAGAGAGCACCCATAAAAAATCTTTAGGCAAAAATATTGATTTCAGCCATTAGAGACCATTTCGGGTCGTTGGAAGGCCTTTTAAGGGAGGCTTGGGCAGTACTCTCAAGCAAATTTTCACCTCGGGCACGGTGCCACTGTGAGGCACAATTGAAGTCGGGCAGCCCTTTAGCGTCGCGGTCAGTCCCTGCGTGGGTACAAGAGAGCCTCGAACGTGGCCTGAGTGTCATCCTAGGCCCGCACCTTGCGAAACCCAGCCTGCTAAATCAATGATGAAAGTCGAATTGGAGTGGTATCCCAGCAGATCATTTTATACTATTTCAGATCATTTTATACTATTTCAGATCATTTTATACTATTTCAGATCATTTTATACTAATTCGAGGTAGAACAAGTTGGCGCGAAACACTGCCAACGCAGCGAGATGTGGCGGGAGAGCGTGTGCAAAAATGTCGACTAGGACTTCGTCTGGTCTGAGGCAGTTGACTTAGATTCAGGGAGGTTAGAGATTGCAGCGGGGTTTAGGTGCTACAGCATCACAGCATGGCGTTGAGAGATGTTACAAACTGTGTTGCATCTTCGTATGTCCCGCAAATCAAACTGCACCCGAGGTTTGCTCCGTTGATTAGAAGAGGACAAAGGTTAGAAGATCAGCCTACACCGGAGAGCTTTGTAGAGAGGAGAGCAGCAAATGAGACACATATCGACCTCTGGATCGATGGCAGAATCTACCCATTAGATCCGGCGACGAAGCAACCACCTATGTTTCGGACAACCAAGCAATACATCGAATATTGCTGTGAAGGAGAGAACGGTATGTTAGGATACACCAAGCGGTTGAGCTTTGGTCACACCGGGGAGGGACAGTTGAATTCGGTAAATCGGTTGCAGCAGGAGGTGGACAGTCACGAGCGTTGCATCATGCAACTACGTGCGCAGTGTGAGGATTTGCAAGTGAAATTGGACGATATGACCCATGATGAAGCGCGGCACATAGAGGAGCGACTGAAGCTAGAAGGGGACATTAGGACTTTGGAGATATTGTGTGCGGAATTGAGGGTGCTAGTGGCCCAATCTGATGTCGCGAGGGGTGAGTTCAGTGAACGCGAGGAGCAGTTTAGTGCTTTAGAGGCCGAATTAAGAAATCAGAGAGAGGCTTGTGAGAAGCTCCAAGAGAAGATGAAGAGAATGGTGAAAACGCCGCTTGGATTTAGGGAGCGAGTCCACAGTCGTAAATTGAAGTGTCTGGATGAGCTTGCTCCTGGCTCCGGCCACGCAAAGCGAAGGAGAACTGCGCTACGATATCAGATTCAGCCATCAACAGTGTCACAAGTGCAGGAATTCAACAAGCGACAAGGAAGGAAAAGGAGGCTGGGGGGTGATGGGACGTTGCACAATAAAACAGCTGCAGTTCTTGCTAGTGTACTGTCTGCAGGTGAGGCTCGCAAGCTTGCGGAGCAACCACGAATGAGTCAAGCAACTACAGCGGCCGCAGTGTGTATTTTCAAAAAAATTAAGAAATCGATAACAGAGGAAGTGATGTTGGGGACTTGTGATGCATCTGGCGTGAGTAATAGAGGATACGTGGCTATGTGTAATGCCATAAAACATCGGGTTCAGTTAGTTGCTCCAGAACTAAAGGGTGGTCTTTTGCCATCGAAGAACCGCCTAGCGCTGTTGCGAAAGCAGATGAATGAGAAGCTTCCTCAATTTATAGGAGACTACTATCAAATAAAAGGTCGCCGAATAATTCCCGAGGTCAGGGTTGGGAAGAAGATTGTTCGAGGAGCAAAAGAAGTTATTCTTGATGACAAGAACAATCTCTTCTTCGAAGTGAGAGGAGGTTGTCTGTGGTCGATGGTCTTTTTTACGACATGACTATGGAAGGTAACGTCGTTCATTCTCACCTAAATTTTCAAGGCCTGTTCTACTATGGAACATTTTGAAGTAAACTGTAGTGAGGTTCGAATGCACCATGAGTTATCGTGAAGAAGTACATTGAAACTCAGAAATTGATGGGAAATGCTGAAGCAAGATTAACTTGGCTGGCTCCAGAACTGCCTTTGTAAGAAGAACAAATGAATAGAGAATTCATGAACAACGTGTCGTGACATGGTAATCAAATGGATGCACCGTCCATGGATAATACCAACGGTCGGGATAGTGGTGCATGAACAATTCACGGTGTGGTTTTCTAGTAGCATTGCTGAAGTTGCTGGATGCTTGTGAAAAAACGCTAAGGGGATCATTGTCTCTTAGTGGAACGTGAAACACAAATTTGTGGAAGTGTTGTATTCAAGTCGTTGATTCATTGTGCAGCTGCGAACTAAGAAACGCAGATACTTTGTAGAGAAAGTCGCTTAATTATAACCTCATACCGATTATGACCAAAATATTTCAATATTAATAATTGTCAGTGGAACTGGTTCTTTGTACTACAACCGAGTCTGTTTCTAATAAGTACATTGTAGACTAATTTGGGGCAACATAGTCTTACTTTGTGCTGGGTCTTAATAGAATTTCGTAATGTGCAGAGTGCAATGGCCGGCCATTAGTCTTCGTGCTAAAATTGGACGAAGCAGAGGTGTTGCGGGAGAAGAAGTTTGAACGTGTGAGCTTGACCCTGATGAATAGGGCCCTCGATCCCGAGATTCAACGCAATGATGAGAGATATTTTTCGGTCCAGAGTGAACAAGAGATTTGGCCCATTGGGTGCTTCCAAGTGGAGAAGGAGTCTCACGAAATCTTGAATTGGGTATTTGAGCAAACAAGATTCCCTGAGGTAATTGCGGCTCAGAATGCAGGCCAGGTGCTGGAGGTACCGGGCCGTGGATCTTTCACGGTTGAGTGGCACTTGTCAGCGGACATGAAGACAATTAAGTGTATGAACGGGCTGCAGCATGGACCCTCATGTAAAATGAACTGCATTTACTGCGAGCAAAAGCATGAGAGAGCGAAGACCGTGACAGCTGCTGACGCCGAACGTACTGCCACGACTAGAGGGAAGGGTGAATGGCAAGGAGGCTTGTTCGCATCAAGGATTCGAGCTGAACCAGTTGATGCAGCCACGCACCCACGTTGGAAGCAGGTGCTACCTATTCCTCTATCACGGACGCACATGTGCACATTACATGCTCTGGTCCGAATCTGTGAAAAAATATTGCATTTGCATTTTATTTTTATTTGGAACATGCAAGACAGTGCTAGGAAAACGGAAGCTATAGATCTCATGGAGAAGTTACTATCTGCCATTGGCGTGGAATCGGGAAACTGTGTGCTAAAGCAAGATGTGAAAAAATCTGGGAAGTCTGGTAATGTGGTTATGAAACCCAGCTTGCGTGGTGGAGTGGCCATAAAGTTATTTGGTCCTAGTTCATGGTCGACTCATACCAGAGTGTGGAAAGACGTCACTATGTCCGAGATGAATAATCTAGAGAACGGTCAAGCGAAGATTAAACGACAGAGAGTGTGGGAAACGCTAGAGGACCTGGTGCCGTACTTCACTGGACTAGTGTTGTCACCAGATCAGAGACGGGATTGCAAACATCGGATGGATGCTTTTGGAGCAGCATATATCAAGGCATTCGGGGAAGGCCACGTCACGCACTACATTGTGAGTTTTTGGCCATTGTTAATGAAGTTTTCAAGTAGTTGTGATTGAGATCTCGGTACATGTAAATAGTGCTGCAAAATTGTCTTTCGGAGGTGTCGAAGGCTTCGATGGGATCCATTTGAAATGTGCATGTAGTTGTTCTTCATTGATGTTGAAGCTCAAATCTGGACATTGCAAAGATGCTCTTATAAAGCACGGCCCTTGGTTCGTTGAAAAGTATGGTAGCCTTTCTGTGTGGAGCTGCCAGGGGATGGAGAAATCGCATCACGTGGCCAAATCATCAAGTCAGGCACATTCTCAGCATGGAGGGACAAAGGATCGAACTAGTGTAGTTGTTCAGCAATATGAATTTTGGTATCGAAACATACAACATAGATACGATGCAAAGTTGAGGAAGAGGATAGCTGATGCAGAGTTAGGCCTTCCCGACGTAGAGGTGGTGGCTGCAGGAGAGAGACGGCGGTATGCTTGGCATGCTTCCAATGCTACGGCAGCATGTCGTGAGTGGCGAGCGGCGCGCACACGAGAAGGTAGGCGCTATGTGATTGCTTCAACTGAAGGAGAGGCCGTTCAGGCAGAGGATGGAATTCCACCTGGTTCTGGCAACAGCAACGACATGGATGAAGAACTGACGGAGTCGTCGCAATGTCCAGAAGAAACACAAGACTCTACTCAATCAGATTACGGTGTCACTGATATCACATAGGTACATGGTACTTGTTGGTATACACTTAATTGAAAGAGGTAAAGATGAACGGCCACAATTATCATCTCTTCAAAAACCTGATTCCACTGTTGTATAAATTGAATCTGTGTAATTTGATATCTGGACGCAGCACACGTTATCATTCATCCTAGTGATTGCAATTGTCAAAAACTTCGAAGCTGATTTCTCCCTAACATGTGTGTACGCATGATGGGCCATCAATGCTAAGGGGAATGGATGAGTTGTAATAGAGCTTACCGAGGTACATTAAAAAATTGGTCACCTGTAGGTGTGATGCCGCATTCCTCAACAGAAATGAGCACTGACCTTTTCACGAAGCAACACTCAAATTGTAATCAATCAAAGGTGAGGCAAGAGTGGGTTTTAGTGTGTCATTGTAATACAATTTATATGAATAAAGAAAGTGTGATTCATGCTGAAGCAATAACATTGCAAATGTGTTTATTCTGGCAATTATAGTTCGAAAATGGATCTATGTAATATACTAAACCCAATTTGACTACATGGAATATCTGAAGAACTAATCTACCCGTCATTGGTCTGGTCGTCCTCAACCTCTGCGGCCGCATCCTTTGCAATCGCCAACAGTTCCATGACAAGTTCGTTGTTGGAACTTGACAAGGTAAGTTCCCTTGCTGATTCCGTTCTGATCTGCGAACGGCACGGACTTTCACAGTGTGTTCAAGATGGCTTCATCATCGATGTCCCCGTGTATGTCGCTGCCAGCGTCCGAACTGACTACACGCTTTGGAGAGACATCATAGGTTTCATATGGGCGCTCCACCTTGTCTATAGTAGTCTCCGAGAGCGTTAAGTCGGAAACTGCGTGGGCTCGTTTCAAAGGTCCGCCTACTGCTTCGCTATTGCCGTCTAGGGCAGTACGCTTCCGCACACTCCGTCCAAAGTGAATCTGGCTACGAGGCTTTGCAATCTGCTGACCGTGTCGTGCCTCCTTGCGAGAGAGCGGTGGTGCACATCCTCCGCGGACATGCATGCACGCCATCCTTCGATACTTACTGCAGAGTTGCATCATTCAAACAAGGCCCCACCGCCCCATCCAAACCCCGCTTGGAACCTCTATCACAACAAGGGGCAGTGTGGATTTCTACCGAGCACAATCTTGAACAAGCAACAAGGATGAAATAAGCAACCGCATGGGAGATTAACGAGCCATGTCCGCCAAAAGCGGCCGCACATCCCATGGGGAGGTCTTCTTTGAGTCTTCTCATTCTGTCTTCGGCGCAATAGGGAAAGACGAGAAAAATTGTTGTGGGCGAACACAGCTCTCTTCTATAATTATGACATCGACTTGGCGCTCTATGTCCTGAAGCAAATTAAGCAAGGTACGAACCTGCTCACCTAACGACTCTACTCTGCTGCTCTTTTCTACCAGTGCATTACGGTTCTCTCTCAACATTGCGCTAGCCTTACCGCATGCGGATGATATAGCTCGCACCTCGTTCTGTGCCGCATCTCTTGCGGTAGCATCACAGCTAATGCCTTTCTTAGCGGATTGTAGCATGGCGAACTTGTCCCAAAGCTCCTCCTCTGCCCTCATGAGCGTCTGTCCATGCACCTGGTCGTCCTTAAGCTCCAGCTGCCTCCGCTCCAACTCAACGGTCAGTTTGTCGTGCTCCTTCTGAACCTCTGATTTTCTGCGTAGTAAACCCGAGACCTTCGATCCTCTCCGCGCCGACCGATCCGATTGCTTTATGGATCTGTATTTGCCGTGGTGTGTGTCTGCGTCAATGGAACGTCGACATATCTTTGCGGCGGAACCATGCTCGATTCTTTGCCGTGGAGCTTGCTGAGAATGAAGAATTCCCGACAAGGAGTGATCTATATGTGCCTCTAGGTCCACGCTGACTTTTAGTCTGCATTTTGCCGAATCGGCCGACGCATGGGCCAAGCGCAAACGACCAACAAGATTTGAAAAAATCTAACAAAGCTTGGATTTGTTCCCCATATGTGGCGGCGTCATCTTCTCGCGTGGAGTGGCGCATCGATGTCTTCATCTGTTGTGAAGCCAACTCTGCGGCCCCCTCACCCAATTCAACTTGGTCCCGCGATTCAAGTTCTACTCCACGCAGTAAACGCATCCCATACTCCCCATTATCCGGACCACATCCACCATGCACCTTTCGATGCATGCGTTGTATCTTCCAAATGTCAAGTCACGTTCTCCATCGATCGCATGGGGTGACGGTTCCCGGTTCGATTCGGCGGATACTTGCGAGATAGCTCATGCATGGTGAGCCCGTGGTCGTTCTTGAGCTTATTTAAACGGAATTCCTTCGTTCTGAGCCCTCCAACTTCGCAAAAAAAAAAAACAAGTATACCGAGCCCGCTCGCTACCCATGAGGAATGGCGCACGGCGTGTCATTTGCTTTACGATCGCCGGGAGGAAACGGTCAATCTTTGAAGGCCTCCTCCAAACAGTCGGATCCGTTGCAAGTAGCTAGCTCAATTCTCTCCGTCGCCTTTGAGTCAACCGGAGAACCACGATGCTGGCGGAGTCTCACTTTAACACGCGCCATGTCAGGAAAAGAGCGCACTAGTTAGGAAGAGGAGAATGTGTATAGGGTCAATAGATAGAATGTTGAAGCAACTGAAGACTACAGTAGCGAGAAGTGCAACGGAGTTGGCTGCCAAAGCAAGATAAGCTTCAAGTCTGCTTTGGGAGGTAAGTGCGACGCCGTGGTGATGTTTGCTGCAGTCCACTTCTTGGTTACTGGCTTTGGTTGCAAACATGATTTGGTTAAAACACTTCGTTTACGGCGACTGTACATGGTACTTGTGTAGTTATATTCTAAAGAATTGAGAGAACCTTTATAATTTTGTATTAGAAACCACATGCTCGAGAAATTGGAACTACCAATGAGATGGAATCCGAGGTCGCAGTTGTACATTAGAGGGACATCGGCGGGCCGACTTGTTTATTATACACCGCATTGTAAAATGATGAACCCAACACTGTGTCAACGACCATGGCTCAACAGCTCCTAAGATCAGTTTCTGCACCAAAAGAATTGCGGATCGTCAACATCCAGGTACAGTTGCTGAATCCGTTCATGATCCAGGCGAGACATTGTATTATTTGCCATACGTAGATTTCAATTGATATATCAAAGTTACTTCAATGTGGACAGTAGTTTAGGGTTTAAATAATATTATTTCCGTTGTTTCCAAGTCAACGGGGTACCCGTACCTATGTGCACCTTTTAACGTTGATTAGAAAATGACTGGATTTTATATTAATTCTTGAATTTCAGGCTTCTAATATTTTCGGCTCTTCTCAACTGTCACAACACTCTGCTGCTTATATTGCCCATTGTGAATAACATATATCTTAGGATGAATATTGGTATTGCAAGGTAAGTTAGTCTGTTCAGATGTATACATATCCACTTTGAGTAACTTAGTGTTTCGGATGAATATTGGTAATGCAAGGTTTTACAATCTGCTTGCAAGTTTATAAATGTATTGCAAGAATCCCCAATTCCGTAAAAATGGCGTCATGCCGCTAAAATGGCACACCTCAACTTGCTGAACTACAGTTCAAAAACCATGTGATATAACAGAATCTGAAGGTGATATTATGGAAGTGAGTGACAATGTATATAAAGGAGTGAAATAATGAAAAAAATTGTGATATTCCAGAATACACCATTCCATGTGAGCACATATGTAAGATTTGGTGTGACAAAATGGCACATGTCATGGTGCCATTTTAATGGAATTGGGGTTAAGACCTAAATGTCGTTTTCATCAAGTATTTAGTTAGTTGGATATGTCATATCCAAATGTATTTTAATATACATTTTCATGTCTAGGTAGGTCATTTCCAAATGTATTTTCATGGACTTAATTACTGTCTACTTCACTTTAACCCCTAAAAATCCAGGAAAGCCGAATTGGCTTTTTGCTATTTTGGGCAGGTTCGTTTAGTGAGCTAAAATGAGTTTTTGGGGTCAATTTTTTTTGTGAAGATGGGTAATTTGGCAAAGTCCACGTGGTAGAAATTGCAACCTTAGATGTGAATTTTTGTGGTGCGAGGAGCATATTTTCATTTTCGAATCCAAAACGGGCACATCGGGCTGGGTGCTTCGTCAATGAGGAGAGAGGGCGCAGAGTGGGCAGCATGGGCGGTTAGCAAGGGAAATTGGACTTGGGCAGGGGGTTTAGGACAGGGTTTAGCAGTAACCCTTCATTCTTGAGAAGCAAATGACAGTGGCGGCTCAACCACCTTCTACATGCAAGTTTCTTTGTTATTATGGCAGTGAAGCAAACAAAACATCACTACACTTTTTAAAAATTCATGTGTCACTAACCACAATATTCTTTATTTTTAAGCCTAGTGCACTTAGTCACACATGATATTCAAAAAGAAAATAAGGTGGACTACTAAACTCTCTAGCTTCTATTTTTGGGCTTAGTACACTTAGCCACATATGATATTGAAATGTGAAAATATTGTGTCACTAACCTCTCTAGCTTCTATTTTTGGCCTTAGTGCACTTAGTCACACATGATATTGAAAAAGAAAATAAGGTGGACTACTAACCTCTCTAGCTTCTATTTTTGGGCTTAGTGCACTTAGTCACACATGATATTGAAAAAAATAGCATGTATTATTAGAATTTGGTTTGACCAAACTAATTATGTTCCCTCAGGGGTAACCCAGCACACTTGGACGTGCACTAGGACAAACCGACCCACCTCCCAAACGTACAACGGGGCCACATGTTTAGGTTCGGTTTTAGGTTGGGCGGACCCACCGGGCAGCCCAAAAAACCTTCTGCGTGGCTTTGTCTCCGCCGTGGAACTGAACTCGGACGCCGTCAACCGGGTTTCGTCACCGTGGTCCAAATTTGAATCGTACTTGGAAAATTGAAGGACCTGCCCTGAATCACTCCGCTCATGTAGGTGATTTTTCAGCCCTCACAACAGTTTCTGAGGCTCTCCCCCATCAACATCGCCCTTAGTACTGTTGAATCCAACAAGGGCCCTGTTGGAGTGGCCAGCCAAAAAGTATTCCATACATTCATGCATGGTGTATTTATGGCAATATGCTTGCCTTCAATTCAATTCTACGTCATTACTACTTCTGACATGATGGGTCAGTAGATTTGGAAGGGGACCCAGCATTCTCTCTTTGCCCGCCCCTTATTCCAACCCATTTGGGTAATTTACCCATGAAAATTCATAACTAAGTGAGATTTTATTTTTTTGAATTTTTTTTTTCACACAAAAATCTGAATTGACTAAAAGCACGTCTTCACCATTCGGATTTTCCAAAAACAAGAAAATTTGGGTGCTATGAGCAAAATTGAGAAATGGAAGAGTTTGACCGCTTTTAGACCTTCACTACCTAAAGAATTTTGATGAAGGTTCTAAAGCATAGGGGGTCCAAGAAATTTTGCATGGAGGTGCCCAACTTAGGTTCCCACATGGAAAAAAATAGGACCGAAATCCTAGGGGTTCCAAGAATGAACTCTCCCTTGGCACCATTTAGACTATGGCTTTCGGGCAATGCCCAAAAACTTATGCTGCAACTTTGAACGTTATAATCTCACAAATGGTAAAGATCCAACGGTTGAAAATTTTACAGTCACTTTTTCAGATGGTAAATTACAAGATCCTACGGTTGGATTTCTCAAAAAAGAAAAAAACTCTGGTCCAACCCGCCACCCGCGAAAAAAACTTTTGCTAAAACTTTGAACGTTATGATCTCAAAAATGACAAACATCCAACGGTTGAATCTTGGGTCAGTTCTTCCAAGTAGGGTAAGGTACAAGATCTTACGGTTAAAATTCTAAAAAAAGTAAAAAAAATTGGTTCATACTCTCGGGAGTGCATAGTGGTACAAAATCGCAATTTTCCAGTTTCAAGCTCTCAAAAAACACAAGGAAATTTAGGGGTTAAGGAAAGATGAGAAATGGACGGATGAAAAATATTTTTTAAGTGAAACATCTGGATGTACACTCTTTCGTCAAATACTCTGCACAAAACTAAATCCAATTAAAATCAAATTAATAAAAAAATTGAAGCAACGGAAGGGGAATAACGCACATGCATAATTATCAGAATTACCAGAAACTCCAAAGTGTATGAATTCTTTCGTAGATGGATGAGAAATGAATGGATGAAAATTATAGCTTGAGGTTCACATGAAACTGCATTTCTCTTCCGTGGATGCATGAGTAATGATGGATTCTTTGCCAAATAGAGTTTCATAATTGAAACATCAAACTGAACCAATCTTTCCTGAAAGGGTATAAAGTTATTTAAAAAAAATATATTGAAAAACAGTGACTAGGATCAAATCAAGGGTGGAATAATAAAAAATCCATAAAATTTAACTTGACGTAACCAACCTCAAATATATCCTGTTCTCAATCTACACTGAGATGTACCCTGACTGGTACACACTTCTGTAGAATCTCCGCTACAGCATGTGTAATCTTTGGTTCGGGCACCTGCTAAAGCAATAAAATCTCCGCACAAAGATGTGTAACCTTTGGTTTGTGTGTATCCTAAAGCAACGGCCGTGGCTTTGAAGTAATTTCTTGATAGACGTTTCCATATGACATCGAGTCAATATAAAATTTGTAGCCGAAATTTGTGATAGATTAGAGGAAATCCTTGCCTTCTTCATACAAACAGTAGCATGCATAATCCATAAGTTTTTTTTGCACCGACATTCCTCTACAAGCACCTCTACATGCTGTACGGTCACCTAAGCCACCTAAGCCCACGACTACTGTTTACGTTAGTGCCATTTTTGGTGCTCTACTCAAGATGTGAAGAAGTCGCTAAAGCACGATTCCTAGACCACCATCTTGAACCTTGCTCCCAACGGCATGACAACCTGGATCTCGGTGCTTCGTTCCAGCCGCTGGTTTATCTGCATAAACACCATATTCAAAATTCAGCAAGCATATTCGGATCACAGTATACATCTTTCACTGCAATTCCTCTCCGATGCTAGAAATGAAATACCTTTCTGTCGGGTCGACCTGGCCACTCAATAACAAGGTCATAGAAGTCCGGGATGTCTTCTCGCGATAAGAGAATTGCAATCTCGTTCCTAATTTGGGACACTGGCCATGACTTCCCAACCTCAAATGCCGGCAACACTTCACCCCTGAAAACAACCTCTGCCTTGACCATGTCTGGAATCACAACCTGATCCAGTGCCACCAATCGCTGCCCTTCCAGCCGAAATCTTACGTAGCAGAAGTTCATGTATAGAGTCTGTCGTGCTAGGTGGTAACGGAATCCCACGGTCCCTTCACTGACAACACATTTGATAACGTCTTGACCACTCTGCCATTTGACATTCCAGCCAGGGTCCATTAAGCTCGCCAAAAGCAAGGAAGATGGAGATCCGAAGGTGTACATTGCTGGAGTCCGTCGAATGTCATCTGCGACCGCAAATAACCGCCATTACATGGATCGGCAGAAACCAGTGCACATGGGCAACCTTACTCCCTGTGCTACCCTTCATTGCGGCTACAACGTCCTGTGCCATCTTCAAGCGGAAGGCCTCGGACGTGTGCATATCCGGAATTGGCCAAAACGGATCAGAGAGCTCTGGAAGAGGCAACGCCTCCAACCTCCCGTATAGCTCGGAACCAGACCGAGGTACATACACCGCTCGGAGGAAAAAAGTTCCATTTTGAAGCAGCTGCCTATGGCTTCTCCCTTGCCGTCCCGATTCTCCAATCTCATGGTGTAGCACCAAAATCACATCGAGAATAGAGGAAGGCGGAACCAAGTCTTCCCAGTAGGAGGCGTACAGGAAATTGCAAGTTCGAGACTCAGTGGCTCCTAGCGCAGGATCAAGGTCCAATTGGCGACGCTGATAAGCGTGACGCACTTTCACTGCGACAAGCTTCTGGACAACCTTGCCGCGTACCAAGCTCTCACCGAACTTAAACCTCACCACTTCGCCTTCCACGCACCGGCAAAGGATTCTACACCATGTACACGCGCATCCTTTGCCCAAGGTCCCGTTGTTGCGGGTTTGAGTGTAATCCACGAACCTATCTCAATTCTCAATGGTATCCACCTCCTTGTTGTAGCATCCTTGTCGTTGAATATGACAACGCTCCGCACCTCACTTGCAGGAGATTCCTCCGTTGCCATGATCTTGACTGCAGACACGCACATCGCTTGCGTCGCATTTCCGAACAACTACTTCATAGTGCAATTTAGTTTGCGTCATGCAATTCTTGATTCTTTGGTGATACTTTACGTAAACTAGAACTTGATTTACGGACCCATCTTCTACGGTATATCTTGTTCTTTGATTCTATTAGAAATAATTAATCAACGCGAAATTTCTGACTACTGACGATGATATCCACCGGTCATGCTCGAAACCCACGTACCTTATCCACCTTCTCAAAGATGCCGATTCCCGAAGTCACTGCGTGGGGACCGTTGGTGACACGCACACTATTTGCGTCGACTCACCAACAACACTTTCATTATGCAATTCAGTTATTCCCGATGGATGCACAATTATCAAGGTGAAATTTACACCTGCAGAATGATGTCAACACCTCACGCTAAGAAACTAACTTACCTTGTCCACTTCTTCAGCACCGCCGATGTATAGTGGGCACCGTTGCGATATCCGCACAACAATCAATTTGCAAGGTGAAAAATCAGCTTTATGCTCAAGCACTGCTACGCCAATTTTGAACGGCAAGAACACATTCCTCGGAACCCTGCTCATCACCTATCTATAATACTGTCAATTCGATGGACCATCATTTCTAATAGAGTCAAAGCAGAAATCTAAAGTGCAAACCTCCTCTCGAGCTTGCATCGGCTCTAAACAATAGCAAACTTTCAAACCATTGTTCATAGCATAAAATCACCTTGAAGCACGTTACGACCACCTACTGCAGGAGCATCTGCGGCCGCGACATATGGTTTGCCTACCTGATGGAGTAACCGTTGGTGGTGGCGCTGAGTAAGCATCTCTCCCGCCATCGACATGTCTCTCTCAGCGGCTTGGCTCTCTATATTCTAATAAAGCTAGGCCCATAAAAAATTCTCCTCTCAAATAGGCCGAGTACCATCGCATGCTTCCGGAGTCACAATCAGTTACGGCCATGAAGGAGAAAATAAAATTCTCTATTCCACTTTTGCAAGTGCACACTTGAGACACAAGTGCAGGGATTCTAACTGGATACAATCAAAAACGACGCTCATTGGCCTGGACGGTAGAACTTCTGATGTGTTTCGCCAAATGGCATCACTGGTAACAAGTCACTGGGCCCAGTGTCGATGTCCTATGCTTGGGTTTTCACTGCCCGGGAAGGGCCTTCTAGAGACCTCAAATGGTTTCTAATGACCTTCATCTAGGCTGTCCGAAATAGCAAAAGCCCCATTTGGATCTTGAGGGGTTAAATTGCATTTAATCCTTCCCCTGAGTTAACGAAGTTGGGTGTGGTGGAGTCATTTAAGCCGTCGTGGCATCCCACACTATTAAATGCTCTACACTAATTTAACAGAAAGGCATGATCATCACGTCATATAAATGGACCCTCATATGACACTTAAGTCACCACCCAAGCCGTCCCCTCCAGTCAGTCTCGACGTTACGTTCACTTCCGCAGTCTCACAGTTTGCCGCTCAGATGGAGCCCGCGATGGAGGACGAGAAGGAGGAGCAGGAGGTAGAGCTTCCGCTTGAGCAGGAGGACATCGTGCTGCAAATGGAGCAGGTTCAGCTCAAGTCAGATCCGGAGAACATGATCAGTTCCGAGCACGAGGACGTTTTGGAGGATTCACCCGGCAGTCCGATTACCTTCCGAAGGATACCACAATTGTCCGTTCTGCACGCTTTAAGCACGAAGTATGCGTTGCGACTCAAGCTGTGGGACACAGACGTGAGCATGGTTAATTCTCTGCGGCGCGTTATGATGGTTGAAGTACCCACTGTGGCTATCGACTTGGTGGACATCGAGGTCAACACTTCTGTGTTGACGGACGAGTTCATCGCTCATCGCTTGGGTCTCATCCCTCTCTACAGCCGTGGAGCCATGGCCATGCGCATTCCAGCCGAATGCCTCTGCGATTCCAGGTCCGTCTCGCTTTACAATATCACTTTTCTGTAATTATACTGTGTTGTGACCTTGTTGCTGCACCTTCACATGATTGTCAGTCAAGTGTGCATTGCTCTGCCGAAAATAATCGGGCTGCGACTTGTGCACACTCAGCGACCTTAGATAATGCTTTCTAGTTAGTGTGCACTTTTTCAAGGCAACTGTATTAGTGCACTGGAAGTTTCCCTCAAAGATTGTTTATTGAGCACTTTGTTCTTGAGTTGCTGTGCAGTTGTAAGAAATGCTCTGTGGAACTCAGCTTGGACGTGAAAGGGACATCGGAGAGAGCAACGGTCGTCACCAGCCATGACTTGATACCTTCGGAAGAGAAAGTGGCTCCCATCGACTTCGACGTGGACATGGTTAGGCGTGGACGGGTCGACGCTCCCAAGAGGTAATCGACTTTGTGCAGATATCTAGCTACAAATTCTATTTTCTACAATTATGATTCGTCCAACGGTGAGCGCGCAGTGAATATTATCCATCCGTCCCAATAAGACAATGGCACCACGGTATCCAACTATCCTGTTCAAATTGTGCACCATCACCCACATCCTTCATTATCTCTTATAAGTTCTCCGACTGAGCACAGTCTTAATCTCTAAATGTTTTTCATCCGTGAAGCACTAAGAATCCTGTGCACTCTCTTTTGATTGTGAAGGAGTCAGACATCCATGTCATACCTACTTTCGCAGGTTTTGAGTGATAGAAATGGTGTTGTGTCAGCAATATTGTTATTGCGAAGCTGCTCAGGGGGCAAGAGCTATCGTTGCGCGCCATAGCCAAAAAAGGAGTAGGAGCCATGCACGCCAAGTGGTCACCCGTCGCCGCCGTCTCGGTGCACCCAGAGCCAGATATTCTCATCAACGATGGCAAAGTGGAGGACTTGAGTCTCGAGGAGAGGCAGGCGTGGGTGGACTCGAGCCCCATCATCCCAGCTGACCCTCCCACCAGAGTCCTCAAACTGGACCCAAACACCAACATGGTCTACTTTCAAGCACCATTTAATCGTCTTGTACTGGTACAATGCTCAATCATGGAAATCTCGTCTATCTTTCATCTGATGTATCTGTTGCCCCGCATTATTCCGCAGGTAGTGGTGCAGGACACGGGTTTGTACACGAGCGAGGAATTGAAACGTCACTTTGAGGAATCTGAGAAGTCCGGGCTGTTATATGTATTCGAGCATGATGACAGATTCATCATGTCTGTGGAGTCGACTGGAGCTCTCCCCGCAGCCCAGATATTTGTGAACGCCATAGGGATCCTCAAACAGAAGCTGCTTAGATTGCGACGTGCAGACGATGGGTCCGCTTTACCAGGTGCAGACGATGAGCCATCTTCTCCCGATAGCAACTATGACTTTCCCGATCTGAACGCTGTGCATCCTTCGGATGATGGAGGTAACTTCGGGAATGCCGCTGCTGCTCCTGGTGACTGGGGTAATGCCGATGTTGCTGCTGCTGCTGCTCCTGGTGACTGGGGTGATGCTGATGTTGCTGCTGCTTCGGGTGACTGGGGTAATGGTGATGCTGGTGATGCTGGTGATGCTGGTGATGCTGGTGATGGTGCTAATGCTGGTGATGCTGGTGACCGCGGTGATGTTGATGATGCGTCCGGAGGCTGGTGATCGATGTGCAGACGCCGGACTCCAGTTTGTTTATGCTGGTCACTTTTGTGCATAATTAGGATCACATCATAGTTGTGCACTTGATAGTAAGCGTTTCTGCTTCGATTCTATGTGGTAGGGTGGACATGCAAGCTTCATGAGAATGCAACGGACAGTCGTGCTCGCAATCACAATCTCAAGAACAATGATCCTACTGGCTTAAGTAAAATGCTTAAAAAATTTCTGTGAAGGTTTAATGACCAATGCAATGAACATTTTTTTGACTTTTTAATTGTAACATGATACAAATTAACATGATACATGATACTTCGGTTTGAATCCTAATTACTTCAGCATTAAGAATCATGTATGTTCAAACTCAGCATTAAGAATCATGTATGTTCAAACTCCTTGATTAAGTTGTGTGTGCTAGTTTTCCTACCAGAAGATTGAAATTGTTACCACGTGGATAGTCAATATTCTCTAGGTAAGGAGAGCTGATACAGGTGCAATTATGTGTTACTTACATATAGCTTTAACAAAAACAACATAAAATGATCAACACCATAGAAGTGATAAATTTTGCATCCCGTTTATAGTTGCAACTCTGTCAATGAAACGCACCAAAATTACACCTTACAATTTCTTAGTTAACAACGACACAAATAAACATTATTGAGTTTGTCAATTCATGATTGTGATCATTGATCAGATCGCTCGTCAATATGAGCTTGTATTATTGAAAATTGAAACGTTTAATCAGAGGTTGCAGTTGGAAAATTGATGTCCTCATTCTCAGAATGAGATCGTATGATTGAATAATGCAATGAGAAGTTGCAGTTAGCAAGGTTAATGAAAATCGATAACTGTCCTCGTTCTGTTGCAGCTATGCAGGCAAAGTGGAACCCCTCGCAGCAAAGTCCCGTTTCGAAAGTTTCTGTTTGTTTCGAAATCATGAACAATCATGTTAGTAAACGTTCGCTAACGCAACTATGATCCATTAATGGAAGTTTAGAAACTCTTAAACATCTAGTACGTTATCAATATTATAAGAGCATATCTTGAGAAATAGAATGTTTCAGAATACCGACTGCTGAGGTTGCAGGGCCTCCGCGGTCGACTCGAGTGCTCAAAGATTTTATATAAAAAGGTTCAGTCTCATTAAAGTTCTTGAGGATGAAGAGCTCGCCTTCTCGCACATTTCCTTGTTTTGCTTTTGTTGATATATCCTAACTCCCAAGGTAGTGACCACTTCCGGTCTATCCTTGCTTCTTGATCTATGATATTATTCCTCGTCCGAGAATGCCTTAGCTACTCACAGTTGACAATACCTTTAAATGGGAAAAAAAAATACAAGGAGCAAAAAAATACGAAAAAGGGATTCTTGTAATCTTGTACATACCGAGAGTCAATATGGTCAAAAAGTCCCAACAGAACAAAATTGATTATTAATATATATTTGATGTAGAGACGTAGCGGTCTAATCAAGGTATCTCCAAAAGAACGAATAGGAGTCTTGTAATCCCGGATAGAACTAGCGCCATCATCGTTTTCGTGAACATCTTTGGGCAACTTAGTCCTTATTATATATAATATTTTTGGAAATTTAAAGCATATGAGCACCTATATATGGTACTATGGTAGTGTTTTTATGCTAACATTTGCTCAAAAAAATCACTTAAAATAGTAATTTTACATGCATTTTGGATTGTGTAAATTCAATAATTCACTTAATGAATGGCATTTCCAAAATTTCCTTGTAGTAATACACTTATTGCACTAAAAATTGTGAATGATAAAAGAATTGTCACTTGAAAATTCTTTAACCATTACCTCAAGTTTCATAGGAATGGCATAAAATTAACTTGTCTAGGGTGGAAGTATGCTAGACCGACCCACTTTGCGGCAAACTGCACTGTACATGCGACCTCACGAGGGTGTACTGGGGTACATATTGTACAGAGAAGAGGCGAAGGACGAGTTCGCGTGGCCGTCCGATTGAGCTGACTTATCGTGTGGGCGGGGAGACCCCAACTCCATGCTCCAATGTTCATGCGCCACGACCCCTGACATGCGCTTTGAATCCTCACTGCAACACTTTAATGCGGGGACTATAGTAAAGGCTTGCTTTGGGGGCTCAGTTATGGAACGAACTGGATCCAATATGCAGAATGTGAGGTTCGTAAGGTACATTGCATGGTTGAACGAACATCATCCATTATTCGGACTTATATCACTCGTTTGTGGGGATAAACATATGCTTCTTCAGCCCATTCTGAAATTTAATGGATGAATTCTGAATGAAAATATCAATAAAATTGTCAATACGTATGAAATAATGTGGATTTCGATCCAATTAGTGCCCCATAAATTTGCTATATATATGTGCATGTGAGTAAAAAGAAAAAAATTGGTTTTTCAGTACAATTGAATCTTCAAATGGACCTCGACTTTGTATTGTGGATTAAGATATAACAATTCTTGTACACCGTATTATAAATTCTAGATGAAGTCCTCTCTTTGCGGAGTTGCCCATGATTGATGGATTTCGAGTTCTTTCAAATAAACTGATGTTCAAGTGTTTATAGGGATGTTTTATATAATGAAGACTAGGAATTTTTTGTCCTAAATCAAACTTCATAAAATAGAAATTGAACATGTACATGCATGTACGTTATGATACAAGTACTTCCTATTTACTTCTATAGTATATAGAAAATGATCTCTTACATTTAATGTTTATAGTGTAGTTTGTCATTTCAAACGATGAATATTCCCTGCAATTGCTTAAAAATATCAAAGTACATATTTACACAAAGATTTCTGGAGATAAAAGAATTTTATCTAAGACTTGTATTATTTGTTTGGTAATTTGTTTTGGATTTTGGAAAATACATATTCATATATTGTCAATTTCAAATATGACCTTCATTTATTATTAAAGGGCAAGTTCTGATTTTTATAAGTATTCAGTTCATAATTTATAGGCTACTTTAAGTTTGTTATCGTGAACTTAGTAAATTAAGAAGGCATACAAAATTGCAACATGTGCAACATTGAAAGTTGCAAGGGTTTAGGGCATGATGAAGATTAACAAATTGTATTCCCGAAAGGGGTGAGTAGTTTTGCGATTTTATCTCTGTCATGTAGTCATTGAGGTATAGACATTACGAACAGAAGTTGTATTCACAATTTCACAGCAATCTCGATCGTGAGGGTTGAAGTTCTTTTATATATATATACATTTATATCACAAATTGTTAGTACGTTTCATTAGTTTGAATATAGCTTACACACAATAACCTCGGGTGAGCAATACTCAACAATTGTGATTATTTCACATTAGAAATTCGCAATAGTCTTTCAAAGTTCATTTACAAAATATTGCCCATTGTAAGCAATTTAAGCAATATTGTTGTCGAAAGGGCCTTCGAAAGTTTTTGTGCTCTAGCTTCGAACGGTCATTCAAAAAATATTGCTCTTCGAAGAAAATTCAAGAAGATTAAAAAGTATAAAAATATGCCAGAAATGTTTAAGAATGTAGTGCAACAGGCAAAGGGCAATATTGCTTTGACGGCTGCCAAAATGTTAATTGCAATTTGGGAGATATTATAGAATATGGTTTGTATTAAAAAGGATATGCCTGATATTAGTAAAACGTCTCTAAAAATTCACGCAAGCCAAAATGGCAGTTAATGACAAATGAAATAACTTTACTCTAAAAATATCAAGGTTACCATGTAGACGAGGCTTCAAGAAAGTGAAGTGTGTGTACTATATACAACGTTACACAAGCATAATTTGCAATAAGTTTCCTATAAAGGTTTTCTTAAGTAACCTGTATAAAGCAAAGAAATATGTAAGACTAGCAATAAATGTATAAGGCTTTTCATAATTTTTAACTCTTGGAAATCTGAAATAGCTCGTTCATCAACCATTTTGTATATCCACTTGGAATGATTTTAACTAAAAGTAGTTTTTTTTACACATCCTATTATGTATATTCTATATACTAATTATTTATTGTCTTTACAATAATAAAAATACATTAGAGCAATTTTAACAAAAGTATTTACATCATTCACATTTCGAGGATATTATTTACATCACTCACATTTCAAGAACAGAAATCAAATTGACCATAATTTTTAAAAAGTAGTTACATCACTAACCTTTGGAGTAAAATATTTACATGACCCACCTTTCGAGAGAAGTATTTGTATCAAGCACCTTTTAAGGAAAGTATTTGCATCACCCTTATCTCGAGAGTTGATCTTCAATTTTGTATATAAATACAATCATGTAGCACAACTCTCTTCTGTGTCAAAGTCTATGTTGGTCACACTTTGGATAGAACAGTAGGTTAAATTGTAATAGGTTAATCCGTTTCCTCTTGTTTTTCTTTTTCTTTTTCATTGGTACTTATATTTGTAAAGAATTTCTATGCTTCTCATCTTTGTGCTTTTAGATTTTCTATGTGACGTCATCAAAATGCACGCATCTTTTCACACTAATTCATATATTGGTACTTATTTTCATTCCCTATTGGTTTAGCAAGTTATGAGAAACTAGAATTTTTATGGTTTTATTAGGGTATAGTTTTGAATCATGATAAAGTAGACATCATGCATTCTATTATTGGTGTACAAACTTGTGAATCTCAAGCTCCCCATGTGCAAATTTTTATCATCATGGGTTTAGATAATGATCATGTAAGGACACAAATTTATTATTTTGAGGAGTTAGTGTTTGTTAGGTGTATAGTCAAATGAGTAACTTAGATGTAATAATTTAACATAGGTTAGCATGATTTTGTGAATCATCTAGAATTATAACATCTAAAAATCATACTAACCGAAGTTGACTTTTTACACAAATAATTTGTTTAGTAATTATCTTTTTATGTATTATTGACCGGTGCTCCCGGTTACAGTGTTACGGCTAGGTCTAGGTGACCGGTGATCACCGGTCTGAAAGGAACGTTAGACCGGTGATCACCGGTCACCGTCTCGCACCTTTCAGGAGGGAAAGGCGGAGTACAGCGGTTTTTGAATTTTCCGCCCTTGGTTGAGTCGCGCTGTTTTTGGCGCCGACACCTCTCTCTCGACGCTGTAACTCGCGTTCTCGTGCGCCGCGCAGGCTCGTTTCCTGTCCGTAGAATGGTCGCGTGGTTGTTAGAATAGTGCTGATGCCGACGATGGGTGAGGTGCTCTGTCACGGGAGATACTGTGATCAGTGAGAGAGAGTGTCAAAATTCTGTTTTGGAAGAGAGGATGTTCGTGCGGTTGGTTCAGGGTTTAGGGATTGCTGATCGTTGCTAGGTATTCGTAGCTATAGGGTTTGCAGGTGTTGCAAGAACTTTGACATGACTGAGAGTTGTTTGAGAGGTGATAACTGAACAATTGGACTGTAGCACGGTGTGACGAGAGTGTGAGAAGAAGAAGGTTTACGGTCGGTACTTCAGGGAGAGGATGTACTGGGGAAGACGATAGGGTTTAGGGGTTTAGGTCGCCTGGGATATGTCGAGTGCAAAGGTGGGGTCGGGTTCGGGTGGGTGCAGGACGAAGGCTACGAAGAAGCTGAGGCGGAAGCGGGATGGGGGGGGCAGCGAAGGGTAGTCAGAAAGTTTTCTCTGGCGCCTTGAAGTTGCTGGTTCCCCCTCCGGAGTCTCCCACTGTGGACGGCAACGATAGAGGGGAACTCAACCCTGCGAGAAAGCGGAAGCTGCGATCGCAAGGCCGAGATTCTGAAGACGGCCAGGGCAGTGGCCGACGGAAGAGCTCCCAATCACAAAAGCGGAAGGTAGCGGTTGAGGAGGACGAAGGCGAGGCGTGCAGTGATGAAGAATTCAGTAGAGACTCCGGCGAGGAAGAAGCGGAGGACCGAGCGGCTAAGACACCGAAGAGGAAGCGCTCACGGCGGCCCGAGAAGCGCTACAAGTGCGTCGAGGATGTCGACGCTGAAATTGCTCGGCTGAAGCAACCTCCGCGCGCAATGACGGCGGAGGACTTCGAGAAGGAGTGGAAGTTGCCACGCGGAGGGCAGAACCCCCACCACTTCTGCAACGACAAAGTGCCCCCGGAGACGCTGAAGAAATATTTCGGTGCGCGGTATGGAAGCTACGGGCGCAATGGGTTTCAGTGGCCGGGGAACTGCAAGAACCCGGCGATCATTGCTAGAGTGAAAGACCTTCACCGAATTCTCTACGGAACACAGAAGCCGCCGTCGACATTGTTGGTGAAGTTCGCAGAGGGTGTGGTAATCGAGCATGAGAAGGGCGAGGGATCAGTCGACTGGTGTAGTTTTGGGGAAGTCACAAACAAGCGACAGCGGGACCGGCACTTGCAGGAGTTACAAAAATTGACCGCGTTGCGTCTGCTGATAGAGCAGAACATCCCTGTCGACGTCTGTGGTGGCGAGTGGAGGAAGCTAAAGTTCGAAACGAACAGAGAAGGCAAGCAGGTGTTAGTGTTTCCAAAGCGGGTGGAGGGGGATGTCAACACGGTGCAAGGGGTGATCACAATGTCGCACCATGGCGAAACTGGCGACGCGGACGGGAATCTGGAGAGTGGGATGGCATCTGCGGTTGGGGTGCAGGGGGGGGAGCTTGCGCAGGTACTTGGTGGTTGGAAAGCCAAGCACTTGCAGGATTACTTGGGGGATGTCTCCACAGTCTTAGATGTTGTGAAGCTCGAATTGGCGAGCTTCATTTTCCGGAAGAAGGACGTCATCCAGCGATTGGAGGCTGCCTTGAAGAAGCGGAATATCACTGTGGAGGTTGTAGAAACATTCCGCGCTAAACTCCAGCGGAAGCAGAACAAGATTATTATGCTGGAGGCGGAAGGGAAGAGCACAAAAAGAGATGAGATTCAATTGGAGGGCATGGCCGAGGAAATGACCGAGGAGGAGCACAACCTCCTCAACGACACTGGCGCCTACACAGATGTCGAGGCCGAGCTGCAGGATGTGACGGCGAAGTTGGAGTCCCGGCAACTGCAGTTCAACGCATTGCAGGCGGAGCACTTCCAACTGAAGCGGGGGATGAGCAACGCCACGATTTGGCCGCGCCCGATGGTCTACAGCGCGGAGGATCCGGAAGAGAACCCGATGGTAGACGAAGACCAGGGGCAGACAATCCGAGTCATGAATTGTTCGTTGTGTTTCTTTTCATTTCCCAACTTAGATGTTGTTATTTTAAGTTGTGGGCATGCTTATCACCCGTACTGTGCATTAGTGGTTTTTGCAAATGCGCGCCCATGCAGGGTGTTGGGTTGTAATGCCCTCCCTCATCCAAGCTGGTTTAGCAGTTTTGGATGGGGTGAGCCCTCAAGCCAGATGAGCGAGATTGCAGAGGAACTGCAGTTGGGTGAGAAGCGTCGGCTGGCGCTCCAGGAAAGGGCCGAAGCTGCGTTGAGGGAGCTGCCAGAGCCAGACGAAATAGGTGAGCTCGTGATGTTCTGGATTTTCGATATTACGTGGATGTTCAGTTTTGTGGAACATCTTGGATGTGCTGCTGTGTGCGTATGCATTGCTGCCCTGTACACAGATTTGTTTCGTAGGTAGTGGTGTTGTTCTCGAAGTAGTAACGTACCGGATCAACTATGCCACTAACCTCAGTACAACGAGGTTAGTTGCGATGTTGCTCTTCCAGTCTTTTCTACGCTAATCGTGTATATACTGAATTCGGTGTTCTAGTGGGTACTGGTTTGCAGTTTCACGTAGTACTGCATTAGTACTACGTGTGTTCAAGTAGCTGTTAGTTTCCAATTACATTTGTGAATGAGGTTTTTGGTTGTACTCTTGGGTTCGCAGTGAAGTCAATGTACAATCTTGTTGCGAATTCCCCGTACTTGTAGTTCACTTGGTTCTGTAGGTATCATGTACACCCTGCACATTATAGTTCTCAGCTGTGCATTGCTTTTGCACTTCACCCCACTGATGACCATGTACTTTTGAGTGTGTGATAGAGGTACAAGACATGTGTACTAGTAATGCATTAGGAGTACTCTCTATAAGTGACCAACAGCGGTGTACTACCGGCCTCAATATTCAGTACAGAATGAGTACTCCTTCCACTGCCAACAGTTGAGTGTTTGCAAATTCGGTTTTGCACTTTTTTTATGTAGTCTATTTGTATCACCTCATGTACACTATTGCTTTTGTACTTTAATTTTGATCTACATGTACTGACGACCACGATTTGAGCAATGCGTGATAAGAGTACATAATAAGTGTACTGTTATCACGTTAGTGTACTGTTATTACATTTAGTGTACAATTGCAGGTCAGGGATCCACCAGTTCACCTTGTTCCTAAGAGGTACTAGTCACTATTTTGTACATTATTTTTTGCAGCCTAACACTCCCATACTTTCAATTCATCATTTGGGGGGCCTACTGATTTTTGCTATATGTTTGTCTTGTGCATGATAGAAGAAGAGCCCATTTGTATTCCTGCTTCTACTCCTGTAGTGCCGAAAAGGACACCTCCGGAAGTGCGTGCTCGACCTCCTGTCACAGCGGGGGGTCAATCATCTTCGCGTGCAGTGGTTGCGTTTCCGTCTTTGAAGAAGAAGTCTCCAAGCCGGTTGCCAATCACAATGGAGTGTTTAGAAGAGGGTCCAGGCGGGATGGAGCCCGAGTTATCCGAAGGAGATGACGGGGAAGACGAGGAAGATGCAGATGAAGATATGCCCGATCTGGGATCTTCTTCGGGGACATCCGCCCATGGGGGATCAGATTCAGGTACTTTCTTGTCTCAGAAGTCCCAACATTGCTTGCTCTTTTGGTTCTTTCTCTCTTCCGGTAGATTCTAATGTACATGACATTTTTTGTTTTGAAGGCGCTCCAACTCAAGAGCAGTCCAACTGTGACTGGTTGGAGAGAGAGCTTAGCGGAGGCCAGGAGTCAACGGGAAAAGCAGTAGTGGGTGCTGAGACACCAAATTCTGTCAAGACAACACCGGTCGAAGAGAATGCCGATGGCGCTGAAGCCATCCTGGCGCAGGGGACTGATGAGACTCCAACTCAGTCCCAATCGCCCTTGACCGCGGTGGCACAGGAGGTGTCACCTCGAGTGTGCATGTCGCCTCTGCTCGATAAAGGCCTGGCCCGACAGCTGATGCCGCCTCCGCCCAATAAGCAGATACCGACATCTCCGGTGATGGCGGCGCGTGGTGACGTCCTTCCCGAACGACTGCAATCACCACCACAGGAGTTCACTATCCACAGGAGACTCGACACCAGGGTCAACCATCCCTCAACGAAACGCGCATCTTCGGTGAATCCTGCCCCGGCTAGAAAAGTGATTGCTTGTGGATCTCCTAGAGCTGGCCTCACAAAGAAGGTTCCTGTCCGAGTGATTGACCGACCTGCGACGACACCGCCTTCTATTCCTTTAGGTATGGACTCTTTCAATTCTGTGGCGATTTGTTGAGATTTAGGGGGCACAATGACAATACACCCATTGTATTGTCCGAAATTGCAGTGTTGCAGGGGGATGTTGTCGATTTGTTGGCTGTCGGCACAGAAGTAGTCGCGCCAGAGGGTGAAGCTGTGGAGCCGACGAATGGTGAAGCTCCGGTGATGGCGGACGCTACCGCTGTGGCGCCGGCTCGCGATCATGAAGAAGTGGCGCCGGCTGCGAATAGTGAAGCAGTGGAGCCGGCTCCCGTTGACGAAGCAGTGGCGCCGGCTCCCACAGATGACCGAGTGGCGAGGGCTCCCGCTGAAGCAATGGCGCCTGCTCCTGCAGATGAAGGACTGGCGTTGGCTCCTGCTGAACGTACCACTCCCCGCCTTGGCTCCCGTTCAATTGGTACCACTACTCGATGTGCCAGCGATCCCAGCGCAGATTCCACCGCGCGTTATCCGGGCGCTCGAAGCACCTCATGTCCCAGCGACGGCTCCCGCCACGGGTAGATCACTCTAAGGCATTTTTGTGCACCACGTGCGGCTGGATGTTTTTTGTTTTGGGGCTATTTACCTTCTAGGGCCTTATTAAAGCCTCCCTATAATTACTTAAATTTCAAAAATGGCCCATTTGTTTGCACCCTTTCATTACTTATATTGTCCAAGTCAATACAATTTTTTGTACTCTATATTCCTTTTAAGTAATTAAAACTAATTTAAAAGCATAAGCAAAATGACAAGTGTTGAGAGAAAACATGGAAACAAATGAGTGTGCAAACAAAAAAACCACTCCAAACAAGGTAATAGACAAAACCCTTTGGAGAAAGGAGTGTGCAAACAAAAAAACCACTACAAACAAAGTAATAGACAAAACCCGTTGGAGAAAGGAGTGTGCAAACAAAACCACTGCAAACAAGGTAATAGCCAAAACCCTTTGGAGTCATACAATTGCAAACAAGTAATCATGAACATAAATAAAATGATGCTAGCAAACATACCAATTCATACATTGTTGTGCAAGTGACACTAAATAAATTGATGATATGAACTCCGGTCCTCTTTCGAGGCCGGCATGAATAAAGTGTCTATTCACAACAAAACACAGCAAAACGTGTTATTTCACAAAGTAACATCATAAATCCCAATAACCTCATGAATAATGAATTTATTTAAAAGATATGACCTTAAACACATCAAGCAGGTTTTAGAATTTACAATCTAGCCCACACTATGACAAGAAATACAAAATAACCCCAAGTACACCACAAATGGGATAAGAGTGGAAACGGAAGAAAGATGTCTCTGCGTTTACAAACACAACATGTGGTATATAAAATGATCACAAACACATCGAATATAAACAACCACGGGGAGCGGTTTACAAGTCTAGTACTTCTACCCTTAGCAACATGCACAATTTTTTGTCATTTTGTCACGCCTCCAAGCTGTATTTCTTCCACTTTCTCTACCGCGCCTCCAAAGCCCAACTGTGCCGCCCTTCCAATGCTTGCTTCGTGGTCCATGTTTTCAAAACCTTATGATGACGAAAAAAATGTGACATATATCAAGATTCTTCATCAACCATATAATTGTTCTTATAAAATAACAATGTCTTAACTCTTACATGGTGCATGTTGGATACTTACATTGTCATGCACAATCTTTTGCCATTTCATCACGCTTCCAAGCAGTATCTCTTTCACTTTCTCTACTACGCCTCCAACACTCAACAGTGCCGCTCTTTCATTACTTACTTGGTGCTCCATGTTTCCAAAACCTTACGATGACGACAAACACGTGACATATATCAAGATTCTTGATCAATCATATAATTGTTTTTATAAAACAACAATGTCTTAACTCTTACATGGTGCATATTGAATACTTATAATGTATTCTTGATCAATCAAATAATTGTTCTTATAAAAAATGGTAACAATGTCAAAACTCTAACATGGTGCATATTGAATATTTACATTGTATGAAGCATCGTGCATGTTGAATACTTACATTGTATGAAGCAGTCGAAGTTGATGATGCAAACTAGGTACTCAATCCTATATACTTCGGTCTGTGACAAACTTGGAAAGCTGCTCTGAATCATTCTTGTCAAGAGTGTATACTTCGTTTGTAGAATTGTAGCTCATAGTGACAATAGATATAACACAATCTATATCAATCCACTGACTATCTGTGTGATCATATTTAAACTTATCACGGCCCGGATGTTTTCTATAATATTGCAACATCACTTCAATATGAGGGTTGTTAGGATTTCTCTTCCCTGATTCCTCTGTTCGGGCAAGGAGGTCAACTGCTTGCCTTAGTACTCCAAATTGTTTCCCATTGCGACGTCGCATAGCCTGCACCCTGCCCACCCACCATGACCCCTCATCTACTCCGTTCAATATGTTAGTAGCATTTCCAGCTTTATTAGCAGTACTTGAACGTCCCCTTTTTCGTTTGGCAGCAGATCTTACTGTTGAAGATAACCTTGTCGTGCTTTGTTGGACAAAATGCACTCCACAATCTGATCCTATACATAACAGACTTGACCCACATGAATATTCTGCTTGGAGACAATTATCATGGTTATTGAATTGAATGCTATGTTTAATTCTTGCCAATCTATCTTTGGAAAGAAAAACATTCCCATTCAACTGTGATACAAGGGGGAAACCACCGGTGTGAGCGTTGAGCGGTGAGCGGTGAGCGGTGAGCGGAAAGTTTGAGCGGTAAGAAAAAAAAATTTTCAAAGTTAATGGCCCTATTACCATGGAATGGGTGGGTCTGAAATTTCAAGATTGTTTTTTTTTCGGCATAAAAGTACCCAAAACCGTGGATATTGGTCCTAAATCCAAATATTTGATTGGTATTGGGGTCATACAATATTTCATAAATTATCCACATTTACAAGTTTAAATAAACGTCAATTTAATTATGGGCTAACATCATCATGTATTACCAATACAATTCAAATCATATACAAAATTTATACCCCCACTTGTGGCTTGCCTTTAGATAATCAATAAGTTTATTTTGACGGTCTTAATACTTGCAGATTAATTAGGGCTGACGTCATCAATTTCCTATTACACTTGTCACAAATATATGTAAATGCTTCGGATTATATAATCTGAAATTTATAACTAGGGGTCGTCTTTCGGTCTCTCCTTGTAAGGTGTACAGAAAGACATTCACGTGGCATTGTAGTGGTCCGAGTTCTATTCTCCTCGGTCTCGTTTGAGCGTTGCAGTGCATCCTAAAACAGCTATCCTGAGCTATACAAATACTAGACTATAGCCCCATCCGACATTGGCAAGATTCAATCACTCCAATGGAAAAAAAAAGAAAAGAAAAAGAAAACAACAACCTTTTAAAACTTTCAGTCTGCATTGAGTTCAGAACTTAAACATTTAGATATACCGATGCATTGAAATTAGAGTTGAAGAAGTTACATCAAAATTAGGGCTGACGTCACCAATAAATACAAGTATGGCTTTATATTTCATTGTAACAAGATACTCAGAGTAATATTTGAAGCACTTCGTGAAGATTAAGCTATAAACGATAATCACGAGAAATAAAAATATAAAACCATATATATTAAAAAACGCATATAGATAGTATATAAGTACTAGATCATGGTAAACTACGAATGTATGGCGCTACCATATCCTGTACCAATAAGAAAACAAATCACACACTAGGCTGAAGGTGTAGAACCATTAAAGTGCTGATCACACTGTTCAGCCTCGAAGTCAATAAACTTAAGCACACTATTGCTATAACGTCGACCCGGAGTGTCAGACAAAATGGGAGATGGAGCTTGAACAAACTCTTGAGCAAGACGCTCAGCGTACGATGGTAGAGTGAATTTTGATGGAGGGCTCTTGTAGAGATGAGCGTTGCGAGTCAATCGCTCTTTCAGACCTGCGATCCTAAAAGTACAAAGAAAGTCAATATTACCGTCTTGTAAGTATGTATTTTAAAATATAGAAATAATATAGAAGATGGTATTACGCACCAATGAACTTTCGTAGCTTCTTCACGACCGGTTCGTCAAAGTCATAATCAGCGGGAGGGATTGATTCTCCACTCTCTTCATCACCGGGAGGACCATTCTTGTAATCCGCTAGAAGACCATCAAAGATCTCTTCGTCTGGCTCCATAGCAATGAGGTGTCGGTTGGAGCGCGCGCAAGCAATCACAGATGCACCTACAAAATCAGAAGCCCATGTTAGAATTGCAAAATGTATAAACAAATTCCAATAAAGAGTTTACAAAAACATTACCTGTACTTGCGCTCCAGTCAAAGACTATACCCCCCTCGTCCGTGAGACAATCGACAAAACATTGAATGAAGGAGGGGTCCTTCTCTCGTGAGCCTCGCCAAGGCGTACCGTCCGGACGGTAACGCAAGGTTTCTTTCACTGCAAAGTTAGAGAGGGAGTCTTCTTCATCAGGTACGATTGCCACACCTGCATATTCGTGTGCCACTTCCCGAGTTTCGAACTTCGGAAAAAAGTCTTTACGAACATAGATTTTGATATGGAAGCAATGAGTCTGCAAAAAACAAGTACAGACAGATTAATATAGATGCATAGAAGGCAATAACAATGAATTGTGAAATTGGAAACCAGAATCTAATTCGTACCTCTATCGGTTTGGGTACGGTAGAGGCCATAGGCAGCGGATTATATCCCCACCAGTCTCGAACAAGACGAAAACTATAAGTATGCGACTCAGAATCGAGAGCACGCTCGATTTTACGACACTTTGGATGCATCACAAGAATGGCTCCAACGTCTGTCAAATGATATGCCGCAAATACAAAGAGGCTCTCAAAGTAGGTTTTGTCTCGCCGGTTCCAGGATGGAATTTCTGTTGGAGACACACCCGGTACAGGCAAGTTCTCGGGAGCATCTGCAAAAATGAGATCAATTCCCGGATGCTTGGGCTGATACTCCATCGCCGAACACGGATACTTACGGTCCTTGCCAATCTGAGATACAAGTGAAAAATTAGTTAGTCGCTAATAGATTCATTAGTACAAAACGTAATTAGAGATATTATAATTGAGAAATGTGTGAAATAATACCTTCTTGATGTGCTCAACGATATCAAGGATTTGCGAATCCCAATTTCCTGTCTTCGATGAGTGATGGACCAAATCTCCAATGTTTCCCTTCTCGAGGTACATTGGTAGAGTCACCGATATTTTAGATGACGAGCTGCTACCAATATGAGTGGGTTTCGGAAGAGGGCGTCTGGCGAATACCGGTTGACTGCGGCGACGTGGGGACTGTTGGGAGTGTTCAACAATGAATGATTGAGGCGGAGACTCAACATTCGTAAGTCCACCCGTAGAAAGTTGAGTCAGTCTTGCACCGCGACGAATGGCATTGTTTGTCGCTCCCTCTGACGCCTGAGTCAAGTCACCATCTTCGGGCCCTGCAACGTTTTCTGGAGAAGGAGCAATATCTTCGGAATCCTCGTCAAGTTGAACAACATGCTGTGCAATAGCGTTGCGGCGCTTCCTGTTTCCACGAGACTTGGGCACTGCAGCTGGTGATGAAGGAGAAGAAATTGGTTCAGACGCGACTGGTAGAATAGATAGGTCGTCATCGTCATCGTCGTCAATCTCCATCGGTTCGCCGGCAGCTGGGTTTGAAGGGGGATTTCGAAGAAGATGCTTCTCCTCCTTGTGCACATAGTTGTCGTCGCACTCGAGAAACCATCCACCGGTTGACAAATGAGAGTTTGGAAACTGCTCTTGTTGGGCTGAGGAGAAATAGGTGCGGGGATCATTTGTGACTGAGAGGTCCTCGAACTCCATTGGAATGGAGAATGTAGCTAATGCTCCCTTGGCAACGAGCTCTTGTTTTAAGTACCTTCAAAAAAAAAAAAATTGAATTGTGAAATTTGAACAAATTGTACCGACTTTATTAATATATAATAAGAAATCAGAAACTTACCGGAATAAAAGCTGTTTAATTGTAACTTTGCCTCCGGTAATCTTTTGAAGATCTGAGCCTTTGCTGAATCTTGGGCTTGCATTTGGACCAAGATAGTTGTTGAATGCCTTGTCCCATAAGAGCAATCTCCATTTCTCCACATACGATGTTGACTTTAGAACAACACTAGACCACTCGATGTTGAGGTTTTCGTTGTCGATCAGGTTTTGCAATTCACTTTCAAGTGATTGCTCAAGCTGTGAAAAACGGAAACATGTCAACTATGAATATAGCAAATAAACACTAGCTTTGAAATCATGTATCGAAAAACAATAAATTACCTGTGCCCAAAAAGAAGCGCGATGCAGGAAGGCCATCAAAGTTTTATCCTTCATTGGGCGTTCTTCTGGAAAGCGAAAAGAACGTCGAACTTCGTCTGTTGAGTTCCACCATTGGAGCCACTTACCTTTGAAATCGCAGTGAACATTGGTAGTGGCTACCATTTGTAAGCGATCGATTGTCATATCGGGTTTCAAATTTTTGCTGTAATGAGAATAAATCTGCACATCAAAATCATAAGTAAGAATCAGGTATAAAACATGAATATGCATCGTATAAAACATGAAAAGAGTGTTTCCTTTACCTCATTCGCAAAAACTTTCCCGAGTTTGTTGTTGGCGACAGCGATCATCTTGTCGAAGTTTTTGCCACGTATGGCCTTAATTTCTGCTTTGATCGCATTATCCATGGCACTCCATACCCCAGGTCCTGTTTGTTTCTCCTTCGGGACTGTGGCGTAGTAATTAGTTTCAGCGTCATCAGATGCCTTCGCTAATCTTCTCTGTATCCAATATATAAAATTTTAGTAAGATGTAAAGAAACAAATACAGAAATTCACATTTGAAAGACATTCTATTCAACTTACCGCATATAAGAATTTTACGAAAACGTCATCGGTTACAGAATACCAAGTATCTTTTTTTGCCTTAGCGTTCTTGCAGATTCTATAATCCTCTGGCGATATCAGATCTTTGAAATCCTCTAGTTTTAATTTTCCGAACTGCCTCATTCGCTGCAATTTTGCACACAAACCATCCTCGACATGGTCATGTTCAGTAGACCTGCAAAGCGAGATCAGACATGAGAATCATTGAACATAATTTAAAAAGAAAGTAAGCGAATAAAAAAAAAACAGAAAAGTACTCACCAATTTATGTCGTTCATAGCGTCGAGCAAGAGATTGCTCTCTCCTCGTGCATCAAGAACGATACAATCCACGGAGATGTACCACGAAGCATCGAGCTTATGGTACCTCTCTATGTGGCGCATCCACGCCGTCACACGGTGGTTGCCTTCGTAAACGTAAAAGTACTTATCACTAAGGTCTTGTAAATCCGGATCAGCTTGCAGCGTCTTCTCAAACTCCTGATTGGCTGATTTCCAGAGAGGGTTCGCCCAGACAGCATCTTCGGCATCAACCAATTTTTCTCGACGTTTGCGATCAAAGGGTGACACGTACATCACACGATCCCCTTCCCGGTAGCCTTTGTTGAATTCATTTTCTAGTTTTCTGACGTCTTGTTCTGAAATCGGGCGAACCTTCGGATAACAAACAAGACGGCAGAGTGGAATGAGCATACGTGATTTCTTAACAGGTTTGTAGCGTAACCTGTTGATGATTGCAATTGAATCACCCTTGTGTAGCATTCGCATCTCGTTTGCACTCCAGTCGGGGTCCTTGTTTTGCAGATGCGATGGCATATGGACGATTCCGACGTTGACACTCCCAGGCAAAGGAGTATCTTCATCTTCTGAGAGCTCGTCGAGTTGATCATGATCGTGCATGCCTTCATGATGAAACTGAGGTTCAGAAGGACCTTCTTCGCGGACTCTGGTGCAAATGTCTTGAACGTTTGCGACACTAACATGTAAGTGTTCGTGTCCATCTGCCGAACGACTTGGTGAAGAGGCAAGAAGCTGTCTGCTGGTTTCGTCAACTTCATCGCTACGAATTTGAGCTAAGGTCAATTGGCAATCCAGAAACCAAATACAACACACAAAAGACTGAATAAGAATGTGTCAAATAAGCAATGCAATAAAATTAAAATAAAACAACGACTTCAGAAATTGAGTGTATGATAATTTCATCATATCAAGCAACGATACAGTTAAAATGACTGCAACTTTTTAGCAAGTCGCGGAGAACGTCTGGGATTAAGTCTAGCAAGAGCTTTCTCTTCGATTCTTCTTGATATTGCCTCATTCTTTTTGATTCGCATGTTAACCAGTCGTGCATTCCGATCAACGTCATCACGCAAAGTGTGACGGACAGCTAAGGCAGGAGGTGGAGTTTCTGGAACAGAAGTCATTGGTATGTTTAATCGACGGGATTCCACGTAAGCTAACACATTGTCTCTTATTGTGGACAGGTCACTATCTCCATCAGATTCCTCTTCTCTGTCAATTTCTTTTCGCTTCTTTGGAACCTGCAAAAACACACAAACGAATGGTAAGTCAATTCCGAAGAGATTGGAAAATATTGAGATAAGCCATTGCTATAATCTTAAAATTCAGGAAATTTAGTCACACTGCAAGGAATTCATTAACACTTCAAGAAAGTCATTCACAAATTAACCTGACTTAGCAAAAACATACAAGAGAGCGTTGACCGTCATAAGTAGTGGCCATCAATCAATCACTCATGCTACGAGCCGTGACATTAGTAATAAGGAATTGTCTCATACCCGCCAGGGAGCACACTAAAGCCTACATTGGCAAATACCATGATAGAATACAGATAAGCCATAAAAAATATATACATCCGCCACACCTCTCCAGACCTTCGTCCACGAATGTCTGGGTAATTCCCACGGCATTCCACATATTGAGCCACACAAAAACCAGCAAGTGATCCAGTCATGAAGATCCATATCATCGAGTCTAAGTAGAAGGATAATCTTCCCAGCCATAGGCCCGGTGATATACACAGACAAGTCCTTCTGCCACCACAATTTCGGTGGCCCCACTGCTCATCCGCAAAGAGGAGAAGGACCCCTGCATTCAACAAAATCAAACCAAGATGACGAACAGGACTTCTCTGACTGCAGAAAAGGAAAAAAAAAACAACGATTTTGTCCACCCCCTGGCAGACCTTCGTCCACGAATGTCTGGGTGATGCCCAGCCAATTCTTCAAGTTTCGAAATTTAAAACAAGCAAATCATCCAGCCCTCAAGATCCTCTCCATCAAGCCGAGTCTCTGCCCAGCACAATTTCGGTGGCCCCCTCATCATTTGCAAAGAGAAGATGACCCCAGCATGGCACGAAATCAAACCAAGAAGATGAACTGAACCTCTAAGCATGCTAAGAAGGCGAAAAAAAACAACGAATCGCCCACCCCCTGGCAGACCTTCGTCCACGAATGTTTGGGTGATGCCCCGGCAATTCTACGAGATGGACAACACGGTAACGAGCAAATCATCTAGCCATGAAGGTCCTCAGCAACAAGCCCGAGTAGAAGGGAAATATCACAGCCATAGGCCTGGCGTCATGCTCAGAGGAGTCTCTCCCAGCAGAATTTCGGTGGCCCCATGCTCATCAGCAAAGAGGAGATGGACCCCAGCATGGCGCGAAATCAAACCAAGAAGATGAACTGAACCTCTAAGCATGCTAAGAAGGCAAAAAAAAACAACGAATCGCCCACCCCCTGGCAGACCTTCGTCCACGAATGTCTGGGTGATGCCCGGCAATTCTATAAGATCGACAACACGAAAACGTACAAATCGTCCAGCATGAAGGTCCTCAGCAACAAGCCCGAGTAGAAGGGAAATCCTCAGAGGCATAGGCCGGCGATATGCACAGAGGAATCTCTCAGCAGAATTTCGGTGGCCCCATGCTCATCAGCAATGACGAGCTGGACCCTAGCATGGCGCGAAATCAAACCAAGAAGATGAACTGAATCGATAAGCATGCAGAGAAGGCAAAAAAAAACAACGAATCGCCCACCCCCTGGCAGACCTTCGTCCACGAATGTCTGGGTGATGCCCCGACAATTCTACAAGATGGACAACACGAAAACGAGCAAATCAATCAGCCATGAAGGTCCCCAGCAACAAGCCCGAGTAGAAGGGAAATCCTCAGAGGCATAGGCCGGCGTTATGCACAGAGGAGTCTCTCCCAGCAGAATTTCGGTGGCCCCATGCTCATCAGCAATGAGGAGCTCGACCCCAGCAAGGCGCGAAATCAAACCAGTATGATGAACTGAATCGCTAAGCATGCAGAGAAGGCAAAAAAAAACAACGAATCGCCCACCAACGTCCAGACCTTCGTCCACGAATGTCTGGGTGATGCCCCGGCAATTCTACAAGATGGACAACACGATACGAGCAAATCATCCAGCCATGAAGGTCCCCAACAACAAGCCCGAGTAGAAGGGAAATATTCACAGCCATAGGCCGGCGTTATGCACACAGGAGTCTCTCCCAGCAGAATTTCGGTGGCCCATGCTCATCAGCAATGAGGAGCTGGACCCCAGCATGGTGCGAAATCAAACCAAGAAGATGAACTGAACCTCTAAGCATGCTAAGAAGGCAAAAAAATACAACGAATCGCCCACCCCCTGGCAGACCTTCGTCCACGAATGTCTGGGTGATGCCCCGGCAATTCTACAAGATGGACAACACGAAAACGAGCAAATCAATCAGCCATGAAGGTCCCCAGCAACAAGCCCGAGTAGAAGGGAAATAATCACAGCCATAGGCCGGCGTTATGCACACAGGAGTCTCTCCCAGCAGAATTTCGGTGGCCCCATGCTCATCAGCAATGAGGAGCTCGACCCCAGCAAGGCGCGAAATCAAACCAGTATGATGAACTGAATCGCTAAGCATGCAGAGAAGGCAAAAAAAAACAACGAATCGCCCACCAACGTCCAGACCTTCGTCCACGAATGTCTGGGTGATGCCCCGGCAATTCTACAAGATGGACAACACGATACGAGCAAATCATCCAGCCATGAAGGTCCCCAACAACAAGCCCGAGTAGAAGGGAAATAATCACAGCCATAGGCCGGCGTTATGCACACAGGAGTCTCTCCCAGCAGAATTTCGGTGGCCCCATGCTCATCAGCAATGAGGAGCTGGACCCCAGCATGGCGCGAAATCAAACCAAGAAGATGAACTAAACCTCTAAGCATGCTAAGAAGGCAAAAAAAATTCACGAATCGCCCACCCCCTGGCAGACCTTCGTCCACGAATGTCTGGGTGATGCCCGGCAATTCTACAAGATCGACAACACGAAAACGAGCAAATCATCCAGCATGAAGGTCCTCAGCAACAAGCCCGAGTAGAAGGGAAATCCTCAGAGGCATAGGCCGGCGTTATGCACAGAGGAGTCTCTCCCAGCAGAATTTCGGTGGCCCCATGCTCATCAGCAATGAGGAGCTGGACCCCAGCATGGCGCGAAATCAAACCAGTATGATGAACTGAATCGCTAAGCATGCAGAGAAGGCAAAAAAAAACAACGAATCGCCCACCAACGTCCAGACCTTCGTCCACGAATGTCTGGGTGATGCCCCGGCAATTCTACAAGATGGACAACACGATACGAGCAAATCATCCAGCATGAAGGTCCTCAGCAACAAGCCCGAGTAGAAGGGAAATCTTCAGAGGCATAGGCCGGCGTTATGCACAGAGGAGTCTCTCCCAGCAGAATTTCGGTGGCCCATGCTCATCAGCAATGAGGAGCTGGACCCCAGCATGGTGCGAAATCAAACCAAGAAGATGAACTGAACCTCTAAGCATGCTAAGAAGGCAAAAAAAAACAACGAATCGCCCACCCCTGGCGGACCTTCGTCCCACGAATATGCAGGTGATGCCCGGCAATTCTACAAGATGGACAACACGAAAACGAGCAAATCAATCAGCCATGAAGGTCCCCAAAGAACAAGCCCGAGTAGAAGGGAAATAATCACAGCCATAGGCGGCGTTATGCACACAGAGTCTCTCGGCCATTTCGGTGGCCCCATGCTCATCAAAGAATGAGGAGCTCGACCCAAAGAAGGCGCGAAATCAAACCAAGATATGATGAATCAATCGCTAAGCATGCGCAGAGAAGGCAAAAAAACAACGAATCGCCCACCAACGTCCAGACCTTCGTCCACGAATGTCTGGGTGATGCCCCGGCAATTCTACAAGATGGACAACACGATACGAGCAAATCATCCAGCCATGAAGGTCCCCAACAACAAGCCCGAGTAGAAGGGAAATAATCACAGCCATAGGCCGGCGTTATGCACACAGGAGTCTCTCCCAGCAGAATTTCGGTGGCCCCATGCTCATCAGCAATGAGGAGCTGGACCCCAGCATGGCGCGAAATCAAACCAAGAAGATGAACTGAACCTCTAAGCATGCTAAGAAGGCAAAAAAAATTCACGAATCGCCCACCCCCTGGCAGACCTTCGTCCACGAATGTCTGGGTGATGCCCCGGCAATTCTACAAGATGGACAACACGAAAACGAGCAAATCAATCAGCCATGAAGGTCCCCAGCAACAAGCCCGAGTAGAAGGGAAATATTCACAGCCATAGGCCGGCGTTATGCACAGAGGAGTCTCTCCCAGCAGAATTTCGGTGGCCCCATGCTCATCAGCAATGAGGAGCTGGACCCCAGCATGGCGCGAAATCAAACCAAGAAGATGAACTGAACTTCTAAGCATGCTAAGAAGGCAAAAAAAAACAACGAATCGCCCACCCCCTGGCAGACCTTCGTCCACGAATGTCTGGGTGATGCCCGGCAATTCTATAAGATCGACAACACGAAAACGAGCATATCATCCAGCCATGAATGTCCTCAGCAAGAAGCCCGAGTAGAAGATAGATAATCACAGCCATAGGCGTGGCGGTATGCACAAAGGAGTCTCTTCCCAGCACAATTTCGTTGCCCCCATCAACAAAGAGGAGCTGGACCCAGCATGGCGCGAAATCAAACCAGGATGATGAACTGAACTACCAAGCATGCAGAGAAGGCAAAAATTAACAACAAATCGCCCACCCCCTGGCAGACCACGGCTAGCGAAGAGGTTGGAATTCACAAATCCAGACAAGGATGATGAACAGAAACACTAAAGCATGCAAATTACGCAACAAACCACAACAAAATCGCCAACCCAATCTCACATTCGTCCACAATTGTCTGCATAATGCCATTCCACAATTCCATCGGCAACACAAAAACCTGCAAGGGTCCAGCCTTAAAGCTCATTGGCATTGAGCCTATGCACAGAGTAAAGGCATACAGCTCAGTCCCGATACTAAGAACCTACGACCCAGCACAACTTCGGTTCCCCACAGCGACCGAAGTCTGGGGAGGAGCACTGCATTCCTAGATTCCAGCGAGCCCTGCATTCCCGAGCTTAGCAACAGCAACCCTGGACGGCAACACCGAAGAGTGACAGCACCGATGGAAACTGAGCCACTGTTCTGCACTCTCCGAATTTCACACTCTTCTTCCCTGTTCAAATCGTATAAGTTCTCTCTCATCGAATTAAAGGTCATGAAGAAAGAACTAGATTAAGTGCAACAACGTTATGCTAAAGGAAGCAAAACTTAGGGTTTCACTCAATCAGTGAAAGAATGAAGCTTTGTCTAGAACATACCAGAAATTTCTTGCTGTACCACACCTCCAACTCCGCCCTGGGTTTCATTGCTTCACCAGGAGCATGCGCCTTGTAAAATTCCTTGTAAAACTCGTCGAATATACTTGAATCAGAGGACTGAGAACTCACATCTTCTAAAGCTTTTTCGCCGCGCTCATTGCCTTCTTCGCTGTGCTCACTAGCTCCTCCCACTGCCAACTCTTTCTCCACAACATCCGCCATGATTTCTTCTTCCTGCAATATCTTGACAGCAATTGTGTGCAAACTCATCAAAAAACTCCCTCCTACAACTTGACAGAATCAAATGTACTCTTCCCATCTTGCCAGAACGTTCTGTTGGATCTACTAAAATTAACTGCCTTCCAAGCGCATCGGCTGTTACTGATTTGGCCTATTCAAAAATAGCACAAACTTTTGAACTAATCGAATCTTGCATTTATGTAGAGCGACTTTGCGAGAAGCTAAATTGAGGCGACTCCTGGCGCTCTGAAGAGGCGACGCCGAAGGAGTCACCCCGTCCGATACGGCAGCAGCGCGCAGAGGCGGCAGGAGGAGCATGCGGGCAAACCGGTACCCGGCCACCCCCGAAGTGACCCAACGGCGGCGGTACCCGGCCACCCACTGGGGCGCCGGTACCCGGCCACCAATCAACAACGGCCCGCCCGTTACCCGGCTTGAGCCTGGCTTCGCACCGCTGGCGGGCAGCCCGCCGGTACCCGGCGTCCTTCGGCGACAGCATCGGGCGGGCACCCGGCGGGCACCAGGCGGGCACCCCCCGATACCCGGCCTGGCGATACCCCGCCTATACTCAGCCTGAATTTTAGTTACCTACCCTACCATGCAACCTAATGCCGGGGGTAACGTGGACCGTGGGGGACGGTTCTCAACTGTTCTAGAGCAGGCATGATGCTTCTCAGCTAGCTTGCGATATTTTCACCTACCCTTTATATTGTATTCTTTATCTTCGTACTTAGTCAAAGGATTGGCCATGAATAAAATTTTTGGAGACGACAATTGAACATACATATACTTAATAGTTCTTTACATTATTTCCCTTTAGAAATACTACTAAATCGTAATTCATATTGCATTCGCTGAAAACATATATAAGGTGAATGTGATTGCAAAAATATGCCCATACTCTTTCATGCAACTCATATGTATAATTATACGATGAAAAACTCATGGGTCCATCTATATCACAGAAATCTATAATTTCAAAAGCTCTTATGACATCGATCCGAAAAACGTACTACTGTTGATTGTATACTTAATCAACCCTAGATCCTCCCAATAAACCAGGAAGTAAGGTTTCTCATGTACCTCCTCTAATTCTTCTGGACTTGTCTCAAATCCATCCGCTACATCATTCTGTGTCTCCTGATCTGTGGAGGCTTCTGCGCTCTCGGCAATATCAGTGACTCTTTTCTTCTCAAACATTGCAGCTTCTTCTCCAGATTCATCGACCTCCTCTTCCGATTCTTTACGACCCTGAAGACAACACATGTTGATATTAATATATAAACTAATTCAATAATATGTTTACACTTACAAATATCAACATATTTGTAACATGGATTACATAATCACCTCATTTGTAGAGTCTACACCGCCATCGTCATCTCCATCCATGCATGCAGTCTCGCTAGAATTCTTGAACTGCCTTCTTCGCCCTTCCTCCGCCTCGTCTTCAGTTGCGTCTGTTCCGACATTCTCCGGGACACTGTCGAGGTTGAGTGATCGCATTTTGACAGTCCGCCTGAACGGCGGTAGCACATCATCGTCAATCAATATGTCATACGCGTCTGCTTCCTGATCATCGCCGCTACAACTTCTTCCATCGCGCTTCCGCAAAGCACTCCGCCTTTGCGCTTTAGAATTAGTAAACTTCGTACCTCCCCTCCGCTTCTTCTTTCTCTGGCCTATCTCCTTTCCTCTCTCACTTCCGCTAGCGGATTCGTCCATACTGCTTGCAATGAGATAACTTAATATCACACGTACAACCTAACTTGTCTCAGTGTTGCGACTGCAAATGAAGAGGTCGAACCACTATTTTGGACTGCATTATATAGGTTCCCCATGCGGCTAAAAAACCCTAATCACTCACCGCCTCTTCCCTAATAGCTCGCTATGACAGTGTCTCACAATTCAAAATAAGTAAACTTTTAATCGCATCTATTATCTAACTAAATCCCTGACAATGACGGCCACCGTCACTTTACATCTTACACCCAGTTATTTTTTCGACGGCTCTTATATTTTTAATCCTGACTACTTAATGGCATTATGTCAGTCCAGATAATGCAGTTATTATTGGTTATGCGCTTTTAAATTATCATGCTCATAATTCAGAGTACCCGGTATCTGTATGTCTTATTATAATAATTACCGCTAATAAGTATTCTTTACCTATGCCAACGCCCTACACCAAATTCTAGTATTTGAACATTCGAAATGCACCTTAGTCTCTCTTTCTCTGCGCACTTGTTGATGTTGTCTTCTTCGCCTACGTCTATCATGGCATCCTCTACTCTCTTACCTCCCGCTGCAGACGTCATTGCCATCAGGTCTGAAGACTTAAGTCCTCCCATCTGCATTCCTCCGGGGATGGATGGTGTGGCTGAAGTCACTCCGTCTTGGCTAGCAATTCGTTTCGGGTTTGATGAGTCATCTCTTTGGTTAGAGAAACATGTCATGGATCCAAACACCAATCTTGTCCAATACTCCGTGCTTGTCGAACCAGTCGACCTGGACAGTAATTGTAGAATGTATAAGCTACAGCCCGGACAATATCGACTGTTCGGCATGACAGAGTCTGTCATGAACGCCTCCACCGTCCTCCTCACTCCTCGTAGTTCTTCTACCATCTCCACTGTTGTTCCTGTTCTTAGTCGTGTCAAGGTCGAACCCGGACTCGAAGTTCGAATCGATATTTCTGATTCATCCGAAGATGAAAGAAAAGTGTCCGAGCAGTCTCGTCGACTCTCATCGAATCTGCCTCCCCCTTCGTCTGATTCTGAACACAGTCTCAGAACCAACCGCTACTCTATTCCAGCGTCCAATGTCGTAAAACCCAAAAACATTCTTTCCTCGCTCCGTAGACTAGGTAGCATGTCTCGCAACAAAACTATACTCAAAAAAATCGATTTCCATTCCATTCGTACTTATAACGTCTCTTTCCTGCCTCCCACTTTCAATGGTGATGTCCTGTACATTCTTCCTCCTGTTCTACCAACTACTGCTGTCAAGGTAGCAAAGTCCATGGAAGGGATGGACAAAAGATACGATGGTCATGTGTGGACCAGGACAATGACTACTAACATCAGTAACAACCTCGGATTGTCTTTCCGCTACTCTAACTGTGTAGGTCATCTTCAATGCCACAATGGGAACTGCGGCTTCTTACTACGTCCCGACCGCAGAGCAGATGTGAATGAGGTGGAGTTCGAGGGCTTTACCAAGGACCCCTTCTCGGTCGGCCAAGCACCTCCTCCTTCTTCAACACTGCTCTGTAAGATCTGCAAAGAACCTCCCGTTTGTGTTGCTCTATGCCCTTCTAAAATCTTTTACGTATTCGGAGAGGAGAGTCAAGAGCGAGCGTGTGTGCATATCGGTACCCACGAACATCCTGTCAAAGTCGGGGACTACAGATGTGCACGTAAAATCATTGATGAGCTAATAGAGGAGCATGTAGAACGTAACCCACAAGCTACCACGTCCAAAATAGTCATGGAGGCTAGCAAGGACTTACTCGGAAACTTACTTCTCCGTGAAGAAGGTGACCCTATAACCTCCAAGCTCACCCTCCAGGAACTAGAACCTATCTTCGATCAATGTAAAGAGCTGAACTCTCCCAGCGTCAGGAATCGTATTACCACTTTTAAGCACTTGCGCAGATACGGTGTTCTTGATGGGATCACCAAGCTTCGAGGCCTCAGCAACTGGGCTTACATCCAACGTAACCAATTCCCGGGCCAAGGAGATGAAAGTGACAAAGTGTTCATTTTCAAGATGTCCGAGGTCGGTCCCGGAGCGGTGTTGACCTTGTTCGTCGTATCGACCCTACAGCGACTTTGTCCCACGCGTGGATGATGTTCGACCATGTCAAGCGTGTCAAAATTGGACCACCATGGCGTGCCACGTTTATGACTCTAAAATCGCCGAATTCTAACTATTGCATCTTTGTGATTTCGGTCGGAAGATGGAGAAGCTCAAATCGTCTTCTGGAAGAACCTAAACCACGTCATGGGCAGAAACGGAGTGGAAGCGCCCCAGTTTCAAGGGTTCATGGCCGACAGTGCGCAAGCCAACTGGAATGATGTGCGGATCATTTACGGCTCCGGTGACCCTAAAGTTCCTATGGAAGGCCGCGAACGAACTTGCTACTTCCATTGGACGCAATCCCTAGAGAAACACACCAAGCAATACATCGTGCATGAGCTGCAAGATCAACATCGACATCTTTGTAAGCAATACAAAGATGCACGCACCATGGCTGAGGCGGAGACAAGATACTGGGCGATCCGAGCGTGGTGGGCGTCGGCGCAGGCCACCTCCGAAGTTGGATTAGGTCACCTGGAACACTGGCTTGCATTCTGGCACTTCCGATACAGGCAATGGGGTGGTTTCATGGAACTGGTGAGTCGGCAGCCTCTGTAGCAAATATGTACCGTGCTTTTATGACAAGTAAATTTGTAACTTTTATTTACTTTTTTATCATAGATTTTTTCTTTTTTACGATTGCATTAATAACATTTTGAAATATTTGAAATTTAAAAACTTCTATTTTTAGATCAGACATTCGGTGACGAATGTCTAACCCGCTCTGGATTTTGTGATCAAATTTTTTTGTTATTAACCCCTAAACGTCCCTAGTGTCGAAAAACGACATTTTGGATGAAGGGCAGAAACTTTGAAGAGCCATAACTTCTTCATCCCGACTCCGTTTTTGACGAAATCACTTGGGTTGGGTCCCAAATAAAGTCTAGTTTGTGTGGTACAAATTGCAGACCCATAAAATAAAGTATGAATTAATGGCATGCATTTTAGTGACAGCAGCTTTTGGTTTTGAGATTTCAAACATTGGGCATGTTTCACCATTGCAAGCCAATTATGTGAAATCTAAAATATTTTTTCATGAATTTTTTTTACATAAGTATGATCTTTAGATGTATTCTAACAACTTTCTAGTTGCAAGTTTTTCGATCCAAATAACTTTGCTAGTGGATTTGCAATGATGTTTCTACAATGAAAAAAGTGAAAAAATGGATGATTTTTGAGGAGCTAGATCTCCTTCATCCACCGTTAGATTTCAACTTTATTCTTTGGGATAGATTCCAATCATAGTCTATTTTAAGTGGTAGAAACCTTAACCTAATTGAAGATGTATTGAAGATAGGGCATGAATTTGAGTGCAAAGGGTCTAGTTTTGGACTATTTTTCCTTTGTAAATTTTGAGGCAGTTTTCACCATTGGAAGGCTACTATTTGAGCCAAGATGTTTTTTTGATGAATTTTTTTGGTACAAAAGTGTTTTTGAGATGAAGATGAACAACTTTCTAGTTGGTGATTTTTTGATTGCAAATTTCATGTTGGTAGTATTTTCACTTCAAAGTGGAAATGATGGTATTTTGTAGCGTGTTTTGCGCACTAATATGTTATGATCTCGCAATCTATGAGGTCCCATGAGTCAAGTTTTGGCCCACATGATCTACTACAAGTCTATTACAAGTTTGTACGGTTAAGATCTGAATAGCTTATCTTTATTTTCATCTATATCACTTTTTTTGAAAATGAGTTTTTGGCTAAAAATACCCCAAGGACGTTTAGGGGTTAAGTCAAATGTCTTTACACCTTGCAGGAGAATAAATATTCTGCAGAGGAGCTCGCGGAGATGCCTTCATGTAACCTTGCTGAATCTATCCATAACAAATGGTTGCAAGCGTCCGGCAACAAGGGTGGGGACTTGTACGTTGCTGCTGTTGATGATTATGTTCGTGCTTTCCTCCAAGTGGTGGGTTACCACGACTTTAACGGAGGTGGCAAGGGTGGTAGTGGACCAACATCCGAAGAACTATTACTTCGTGTTGCTCATAAAGCTCGACGAACCGGCGATCCATCTAGCCTTGCAAGGGCAATTTCTGACTTTCCAGGAGCTGAAAAGATTTGTACCCGAGACGCCCACCTTGAGGGGGCTTAGGTGTTCGGTTCCAAAAAACGTAAGGCTGATGTTCCGATCGGAGCTGATGATGAAACGCACGGACTGGCGCGTGAGCTACTCACGTCCCCGAATTGGGAGAAGGGTTACAGAGCCTTGGTGAAAATCAAAGTACTATCCATGAAGAGGATGAACTTGAGGAGCTACGAGACATTACCATCTTCTTTTCTTTGGACCTAGTATTGAACGTGTGACCATTTGTTCGGGAGACTAAGTGGAGGAGAGGTTGTGGCACATTGCCCGTTTGAGGGAGAATTCCTCCAAGGCTTGTTGGGGTATCATGCGAAAGAGTAAAAAAAGATGTGACTCACGAATTATTCAGAAGGGGAAGGCGACCGCAGCTCCAACATACACCGGAGTATGGCAACGCCCTCAAGAGGGGCCAAGAAAAATTGATCAGTTCTTTTTTTGTGCGGATGATATTGACAGGTGTGTGAAGGGTCATCGTCGCAAGTGGATTGATTCATTCTCTCTAAGCGAGGATAGACCTCCTATTCCTTCAATATGGCCTGTTAAGATAGGAACTAACCTTACACGTGATGAAATGGAGGCGTTAGAGAATGCGGGCTTCCGACTACCCCAAAAAGAACAGCTTCCTACGCACCGCACTTTCAATAATGCTGTCCCACCAAGAGACTTGTCCCATATTCCAATTCCGGAGAAGCCGGACGTGTTCCCTAGGTCAAGAAGATCGAAGAACATGAAACGCATTCCAGCCATGACTTCAAAGCACATGAAGATTATTGAGTCTGCCACCTCAATGCAGGCCAAAATTCTGAAGGTGACCATGATCCCGCAGCCTGGTTTTGGATGTATCGTAGACTTGGAGTCGGATTCGGATGCAGTTTATAGACTTTCAATTAGTAAATTCCCGGATTGCTCATGCCCAGTGTTCAAGAAGACAATTTCTTCGTTAGGGCGGAGAGATCCATACCGACCGTGCAAGCACCTATACTTCATCACAGTATTGATTTGCAAATTTGATCCGGATGCTGACCTCTTCATCCACGCGGCCACTCTTAGTTTCAACGAGGTGAAGAAGATTCTGGAGGGAGGAATCCTAGACCATGCTACAGAATAGAATGCCTTATATCTCTTCATCTACATACGCTATATGTTAGTCTTATGATTGTGTGCTTCACACTTTATGTGAGATTTATTCTCAACTTATTTAATATAATTATACGAGTATCTACATGTAGAGCAAGCCTTGCCAATTTTGTCTAACTTGGAGTACTAATCACTTAGTAATATTACCTTAGAAACCACTTTACATTTACGAATTGTGATGTACTCTCGAGTTTTGTAGCTCAAGTCTAACCAAATTCAAGGAACTTAAGCCTTACTTTCCACGGGTTTGGGTCACAAAATCCACGGTTTTAAGTCAAGAATATTCGAATATTCCCGAGAATATTCTAAAATTATTCTCAAAAAAAATTCTAAAACCCTATTTTTAGAAATCTTTTTACTAAAAATACAAACTCCGCCCTAAAAATTCAGAATCTTACCGCTCACCGCTCACCGCTCACCGCTCAACGCTCACACGGTAGCAACGTCCGTGATACAAGTGTCGATTTGTAAATAGAATGGCCACCAACTTCTACGGTTGGCATTATCTTCTTGGCACCGTGCACAAGTGTCACTTGATTCTCTACTTGGTTCAATAGTCCCGTTATGACATCACGGGTCTCTTCTTCCAATAAGGCGATATGTTGCAAACCATCGTCCACGACCTCTTCTTCTATTGAATCCCTCATCTGGGTGTCTTCTACAATACCCACGGAGGCCAACACTTCTGTATGCAACCGGTCTCGCAATACCTCTGAGTCGCCATCTTCCCTTGATTCCGGCCTTAAGCTAGGTTTGTAACCAAAGCTTTTTGGGTCGGCTCTTTCAACTACCCACGGCTTCTCATACCAAATTTTTTTGTGTGCTGGGCATTGAACACTTGGAGCCACCTGAATAATGCATGGGCCTCCTTCAATCCCTCCTTTAGCGCACTTATCACCTCAGCATTTGAAAATATTAAACTATAGTCGCCCAAATTGCATCGCTCTTCTCCAGGTTGAAGCTTGTGCAGCGCTTCCCAAACATTCTCCATCTTATTATGTTGCTTTTTGAATCCTAAACCATTCTTCCCGTATTCCACCGCAGAAATATGGTTTAGAGTGTTGGCAGTTTTCAACAATTCGTGGAAGTCATATGCACGCTCATGCCCATTCATGCCCCCAATTTTTGAAAAGAACACCTCACACGAGTCACTGCCCAGTCAAATGAAGTGGAACGGCTAACTCCGGGTACCTATCTCTGAAATGACAAATTAAAAGAACCACAAAATGACATGATAACTGAATATCCAAAAAACATTGTTGACTAACAAAACTTTTAGCCTCGATGAGTTTTTGTGAATTTCCCAATACCCCATGATCTCCATTTTGAAACCATAATCTCCAAATTCGAAAGAAAAATGAGACCTTTCCACACAACACAATCCTGGGAACGAAGATCTAATCTAGGTGAACAAAAAATGTCAATGTAGTTTGCGCAAATCTCTAAATAGTAGTCAGTCCCAAGTGTTCTTTCTCTACAAGGATAGTCTCCGTCACGCATACGTGCCAAACAAGACCTTACCTTGGCTTGGCACAATCTTTGTGCAGCTCCCCAGTTTTGACGATCTTTCCTATCAACATCCTCCATTTTTAATCCGTGATCATCGTTCTCAAATTGTTGGAATACTAGCTCTATGTGACTATGGAGACACAAGTCTCCTCCCAACTGTAAAATCTTTGAAGCTGAAAGCAAAGGATTGATCAATTTTTTACCATTATGTAGATAATCCTGGTCGTGGAGGCCCTTCGCATCCCCATTATTATCTAAAGATGCGGAGAACATCCACCCTTCCTACCCAATGTCAAGACGATTTCCTTCTATGCTCTTAAAATCTGCAAGCATCAATTGTCTCCTACGGGAATCACCATCGCTAGCGTGCCCCACTATTGGACCCACAGCGGCAAAACAATCCCTCTTCCAGAGCTTGTCTATAACTTCCCATTGATTTCTAACCCAATCAGATTTGAAACAATTACAAGTGCAACATGCAACTAAAACAAGGCGGGGAAGTTTATCATGCAAAGGATTCACAACAACTACACGGGCAAAACTCCCTTTAGTGTTCCTCGTGAACGACTCTACTATTTGACGGTACCCATCTTCACCACATCCAACAACAGGTCTAAAACCGGAGATACATACATGATTCTCTGAAGGCCCACAAAATCCAGCAAGAGTATCCCGCTTAGGTTCCCAAGCTACTCTCCCTTTCACTTTAGTTTCATCCTCTGCAAGAATAACTGGAACTGGACCGAGAATATTATGCGCCACTTTAGCATCTCTATATATTTGTGCAACTGCCGCAAAAATCTCGACGTGTTCACCAGGTATAAACTGCACACCTTTACTTAGATCCCGCTTCACTTGACTGTAACTTGGACCCGCAAAATTCAAAGAAAAAATATCTATCATCCTTCGTCCTCCATATACCTTCATCACTTCCCCTAAACACTTGGTACTTTCACTGTAACGGTTCCCTCTAGCATCCCTATTCACATTCTGCGCTATATCGCTAAGAAAGTTCCATAGTGCCGGCTTCCCTCCAAATGCCCCTGACCTATGAGCATTGATGATACTAGTGCAAAACTTTATGACATTATGCTCTAACGAAGCCTCTCTTGCTAGTTCTCGTAGAGTTGGACGTTTGACCTTAAGTTGAACAATTCTAGCACGAGCTGCCAAGTGCAAGAATCTCTCAGCTTTTAGTTTTCTATTGAGCTCACGACTATGCTTGGCAAGTTCAGAAATTTGTAGGTATCCAATCCTTCTCCCTCCCCCGGTGCTTCGAGTCCCCCTTTTGTCAAGGTTACGTTCTTCACGTAAGACTCTCTTTTTGAAATCATTCTCTAATGGGATTGTAGCGCACATAGAGCAAACAAGACCACAAAAACCAAGTCCAGATGGATCCACCCTCAAACATGACACATGCCTAAAAGTACCATTAATATTGATAGAGCCTCCATCGATATTCACACATGCTGTAAGGTGGGGTTCGGCATACCAAACCCTTCCCACATGTGGATCATTAAGCAACTCACGAACCGAATACAACACACCAGAGTATTTATAAACCGGACCCCTAAAGCCCCAACACATCAAACGCAAACACGGATTGTGGTCAAAGTTAGATGCCTTACTTCCTTCCATCTCGGTAGTAGCGGAAGTCTTCCACCACCTTCCAAGATCAGGTTGGTTTGAGTGTACACTAGCCCCAGATGATAGCGCTGGCCTTCCTCTCTTTCCACTAAGAATTGCAGTTGGACCTTTAGAAAGAGCCTTTGATTGTTCTATTGCTTGCAAGTGCTTTGCAGATGCCAAGTGATGCTTAAAATTCCATTCCAAGTTCTTCTTTGGGGGACACAAGCTTAGCAAGTCTCTGCAATAAAAGCATTTCACCTTCATCCAAAAGCTCTTCGGGGCAGACTCCCTAAATGTACCAAGGACCGTGAAAGGTTTTTGTGCACCATTCATACTCTTGTTCACTTCCTCCATAATTTCAACACCCTCGTCAATGAGTTTTTGGTGCATCTCCGGAGTCATATGAACGGACTTCCCCTTAGGTGCTGTAGATTGTGGATGATCTGCATAAGGAACGTCATTCTTCACACACCAATTCTTCATATGGTTTGTACTCACCAAATGCTTTGCTTTGAAATTGTTGAATAAATTTTGAATGTTGGTCTTGTCGTGCTTTCCACTGTCCCCTCCAATCTCCTTCCGGCATTCGATGCAGAATATCTTCACTACACTATTACCATTAAAGTCCCAAGACTTCAACACCCACCGATTGTCCTCCTGGGAAGAGCACTTAAGATCCCTTTTCATCTTCTCTGCATGATCAAGGTATCGCTCCCAAACGTCTTTGGATATTAAGGTGGAATCAACTTGGTGCTCCAAAGCTTCCGTATTCCCGTTGGAACCTGCAACCCCAAAGCTTCCAAGAGGCTCAAGAGGATGGTTATCGATGTCTTCTTCACTTTCCGGGAAATTGGCCACTTCTTGAAGACCCCGATCTGCTACATGAATCCCATCATCAAGACGACGCCGTTTAGAGGCCTCCTTGACTTCACATCGCAAGGGCAAAGACATACACATCACTTGTTACATCGTTCAAACCCTCCATCTTCTCTCGGATTCTACACTTCTCTTGTTTTGTCCCAAAATTGAAATGGCCACTCCAACGCAGATTTCTCTTCCAAACGAACCCTAAGAGACGCATATGTTTCCTCCTCCAATACCTTGATTTTCTTTAATAATATTGCAAGACAAAGACATTCCTCCTCCATTGTCCATATCTTCACTTGGATTGCCATAACTCGACCTTTCACACCCCAATTAGATGCACACTTGCACGCGCTCGCCTAAAACACGATCACCACACTCCAACCTCCAAACAAAGCGGTTAAAAGGCAAAGCAAACCCTAGCCATTTGCAAATTGGCGCAAGGAAGACAACTCCAATAGCGACGCTTTACCTAATTCATCCATTTTTAGACTAATAAACCATTTCCGTGAGTCCTAACCTATTTACACAGCATACTAATGAAACCTTCTAAGATCCTTATCTTTCCACCCTATATTAAATTTACAAAAAAGTAATGGCCCATGTTTTATGTCTATCTAAATTACTTATAATGAGATTGTCTATATTTAATAAGCCCTTCATTATTTGGAATTCTTTTATAATTTTTACTTCAAATGAATATAATCCTCTCTATATTAGCCCGCACGTTGTTTTTAAAATACATTAAGTGATCTACCCGTGGCTCATTTGAAGTCCTCCCGGCATGGCTCGCGCTAACGTCCCGCTCGCCTGCAGTAAGGTCCTGCGCTGGCTCCGTCATTGCTAAGGTCCCGCGCGGCCTGCTGGTCGATAAGGTCCCTACGCCGGCTCCCGCTAAGCGCCTAGCTCCGAAAATTCTTCAAGCCTCTAAACCTGCTCGCGCTAAGCTCCCAGCGCCGGCTCCTGCGGAGAGAGTGGTTTGGGTGCCGCCGCCACAAGAACCAATTTGTATTGAGACACCAATGCTGCAGAATATGACCCCTGCAGAAGCTGAGGAAGCCCGATTGTTGACCCTCTACGAGTCTCCCCTGAAGGAGTCTCCCGTGAAGACGCCCAGCGTCCCTCCAATGTCTCCTATGGAAACTATGGAAACTCTACAGGGCTCCTCCGCCTCTCCGAGTACAAAAGGCTCCTCTCGCGCTGCGCGTGGCGCCAGAACCTATCCGGATGACCCCCTCTTCAGCTCAGACGATGAGAGCACCGGAAAGGTAAACCGTTCGGGTCGTTGCGGCTTTAAACCTGTGAGCCGCTTAAACGGCTCAATAGCCTTTAATTGCTAAATCGTGCGTATTTAGAGTGTACATGAAAATAATTGAGATAACTACCTAATTTCTAGCCTAATGAGGCCGAATCGTTGCAATATAATACCTCATCTAATTTTTAGAGTGCTCAAAGCTCTTATTTACGTTTATATAGTCTATTTTGTAAGTGCAGCCACTCTAATTCCTTGCTGCAGTATTTATTAGATAGGTTACGTTTAAGTTTCCCTATCCACACTATTTCTACAGACCTCACTAACTGTGCGCAGCCCATACTAATTCCCTCTTGGCCACACTAATCCCTGGCCACACTATTCAACCTCCGCCCACACTATACGGGCCGGTTACACTATTTAACATCCGCCCACACTATACGGGCCGGCGACTGCACTAATTTCCATGATTCTTCTTCTGTAATAATTCTGCCGGCCACCTCACTGATTGAGGTGACCGGGTCTCTAAATTTGAAGATATAAGGAAGAAAATCCTCCCTTCTTAGCATGTTAGTTTCAATTGTAGTTTCAATTTAGTTTCCATGTAGTTCTCTGTTCCTGTGATCGGTAGAAGTTCAAGGAGCTTTGCGGCAGCCTTGTCGACGGTGTCTTCTTGTCACCGGACCGCGCATCACATTCTGCAGCTCCTCCGCGCGCACTTTTTCGCAAAGCGGATGAACGCGAATGATGGCGGTTCATTCGATGTGTGACAAATTAGTCTTTGCAAGGTTGGTGCAATCGCGTGCATTTGCATTTGCGGTTACGATGGAAGGGACTATTTGGAGAAAAGAGCGATCGCTTCTGAGTCGTGTGTTTTGCGTATTTCAATCTCTCATGCTCGTGCAGCCTGGAGTCGCTCTCTCGTTGTGGTTCTTATATCTGGAGTCCTGCTATCCCGCCTACCGATCTTTTGCCGGCTACTCATCGCTCTCAGTTCTTCCCGGAGGTGCAATTGCCGGCGACAGTACAACAGACTCGTGGATCGACGTTGTTCAGTGACGGTGCTGGCGTGTATGTGGTCGGTCGGATTCGAAGCCGGAAGAGAAGTCGTTGTTGAGGTGCACGGGGTTTGTGAGACGATCCTGCCGAAGAGTGATGGTGCGACGACGGACAAGGTGTAGGAAGTCGTGACATCTCGAGCTCGCCGGTGTTGTTCTTGTTGGACCAGATCCGGAAGCGCTCGTAGAAGGCTGGTGCTTGAAGGCGAAATTTAATTTTTACTTGTTCATTGTGTAGATGTAGGAAAATTAGTAAGGTGAGACACAAAAATGATCAAAATCGGAGTTAAAATGAGGAAGTTATGAAGGTTTTTAGTTAGGAAGTTTTTATTTTCCTAAACTCTGCTCCCAGTCTGTTTTTCTCAAAACAGTCATCCAATTTTTTTTCATCCAGCAGCGCTGTTTTCATCCACAAGCGTTGTTTTCATCCAGAAGCGTTGTTTTCATCCAGCAGCGCTGTTTTCATCCACAAGCGTTGTTTTCACCCAGCAGCACTGTTTTCATCCAGCAGCGCTGTTTTCATCCTCCAACATTATTTTCGTCGATCTTTTCAACTCGTTGTGTTGTTATTAATTCCTCGAAAGACGGTGGGAGGATTTTTTTAGCTCACAAAACCCCTGTCTGAGTTGCTGGACGAAGGACACAATACGCCGTCGCCAGGGGTGAAGTCTACAGTACATGGGAGAGGGGGTCAGGATGAAGAGGATGATGATGTTGCCACAGCGCCAGCGCCCAAGAAAGTGGAGGTGCAAAAGAAGCGCAAGGTAGGGTCTGCCTCTGCTACTTCACGCTCATCCGTCGAGCGTCGAGTCCAGGGTCGGAGTGGTAGAACATAGGCTGACCCGCAGCATTTTTGTAGTTCCCAACGTGCACAGGGCTCAAGTCCCAATGTGCACACGCGATGTTGGAAGTGAGCACCCAATAGATCAGCAGTCACTTCCCGAGGCAATTGCGTGGGCTCAACCAATGTTGAAGCTCCATGAATGTATGGGTTCTCAGTTTAATTAATTTATTATATCGATTAAAAGTCACAGTGGTGCCCAAAACTTCAACAAATTCTTTATGAGGTGGGAGACATGTTGGAAATGAACATTCCTAGGATCGCAAAGAAGAAGCTGAATTTAGAGTTTAGACCCACTTATGATAGAAGCGAAAGAGATAGTTTACATTTTTTTTTTTTTTTATGTACACTAAGTACAGTGCAGAAGTCCAAATGTACATTGCTGTACGTAAAGTCCTTTGGGTTTCTTCCGGTTTCTGACGTTGTGGTTGTCCGTTGTGCCGTAGGGATCACCGGAGGCCACACCGGAATACATGATGGCCGACATCTCTAGGGGATTAGAGAACAATCCCATCCCTGTTGTAGCGTGTGATTATCCTTTCCCTGCCTTTCAGTACATCAAGACCAGCATGGTGTACAAGGCAGCCAACATAGACGAGGCGCTATCGAATTTGCCTGAAGGAGCCTTCTGTACATGCTCGAGTGATGACTGTCTGAGATACCCTTGGTGTGGTTGCTCGGTTACTGGGAAGAACTGGAGGTTTGCGTACACTTCGCAGGGGACACTTCGAGATGCTTTTTTGCGGGGAAAGTGGCAGAGGCGGCTGGGAAAATGACCGGCTGCGACTGCATGGACTTGTGGCACATCGGTGGACAGGAGCCTTGTACGTCACAGAGGCCCCTCTTCATCACGGAGTGCAATGTGAAGTGCGGTTGTCACGCTGACTGTGGCAATCGCGTGGTACAGCAAGGGATGAAGCGGAAACTAGAAGTTTTCCACACGGGTAGAACAGGGTGGGGGGTTAGGGCGCAGGAGCGCATTTCTAAGGGGGCTTTTGTTTTCGAGATGACCGGAGAGATCTTGACAAATGCAGAAGCAATAGTTAGGAATGAGGATGCCTTAGATGGAGCAACAGATTATAGTGTGCAGATTGACGCCGATTGGGTCCTCGAGGAGCTGGCGGATGACAACACGGCCTTGAACGTGGATGCAAGTCGTTTTGGCAATGTGGCACGATTCCTAAACCACAGGTAATTTTATTGCTAAGTTTCGATTTGCTACGCACATGTACCCCGAATAACTAACCCTTTCTTTGCCATGTACTACTTGCAGGTGTGAGGAGTGAGGACGCTAATCTTATAGACGTTCCTGTGCTAATAGGGAGAACCGATCGGAGTTTTTATCGACTGGCCTTCTTCACCAAGTGGGACATCAATGCTCGTGAAGAACTCACCTGGGATTACAACACAAGTTTCATCACCGAATCAGACGACGATCTGCAGCCATTTGCTTGCAAATGTTTGAGTATGCGGTGCCGAGACCCCACCAGAGGTTCTCTCATATGAAGCTCTCCTAATTGTATACAATGTGTATACCATTGAACATTCTGTACAGGTAGTAACAGATTACTCTCATTTAGCAATAATAGAATAAAAACAATAAGTCGATGAAGGCCAAAGGCTACACAACATTTGCTTTATTTGTCGTTAATGTGCTAATAATGGTAGCTCGAGTGTGCCGATTTCCACTCAGCAGCTGTCCACAGTCTCGGCAGAAAACGCTGAGAAACTATTTTGCAAATCGGGTGAACTTCCACTGTATTCCATCATTCTACACAAAGTTCTGAAAATAAATAAGCTCTACAAAAGAAGTAATCGAAAGCAAATGAAGCGTGTAATATACAAGTACAAAGTACATAACGTAAAACCTGCTAAGGTACGGGTTGTGTGCAATCACACAATTGCATCTGAAAACCCTCCCACAAGCAACTGTCCAAAATCTACCTTGCTTCTTGAACGCTTTTGACTTGAGCTCCTGCCCCACGTAAAAACCCTCCCCAGTAAGCGAAAGTTCCGGGTCTTGCGTTCTTCCCCGACCTCAATACATATTAGCAATCAATCTCTGGATGCGTACCTTGAAAATTCAACGCTACCAACGAAAACCGCATCTGCTCTCGCTGATGTCGCAGCACCCGCGCCAACTCCTACTGACTTCGCAGCACTCGCGCCAAAAACCGCCGAGGTCGCAGCGCTGGCGCCTACTGAGCCTATACCTGCACAAAATACAAGTACAAACACAAACATTTGCGGCACAATGGAAGCCCATAGCAAGCTATTTATATTGGGAGTTCCACGCAGTCGTCCTCCACTACTCCGAGTTGAATGCCCACCAATTCTGAATTGCATCCTTGCAAAGCCGTTTTGACTCCGGCGGAATATGATACACAGGCGCACCTTTAACTCGATAAGCTTGCAGGTCCATGCGAAACCTGCCTACGTACCCTCACCAGATGTGCATCCAAGGTCGCATCTTCCTCTCTACTGCAAAGCACGTAGGAGTTCGCACCCGTTCCATGCTTTTTGTAGTACTTACCTACAATGACCTCATCCCCAGCAATAAAACGTGGAACCCATGGACAAATGAAGTCAGCAGTTAACACAAACTTCTCTTTTGTACATATCAGAAGATGATAATCCGCCTTCTCATAGTTATCCGCCTCTGCTGGCACCATGTAATTGTCGCCCACTCTAACCAACTCCCCGACGTCCTCACAGACTGCATCATGCACCCACATGGCTTCATCGTCAAGTAAGGCCACCTGGCGCGCCAATGCATCAGCCCGGAAAGGTACTAGTCGTTCCACCTTCCAATCCTTCACATGCCCCCGATTCTCACAATCAGCCCAATTACAATCTACACAGAAAACACAAAAGCATGACAATTCCCGGGTTTTAATTAGCGTTGGTTCAGTAATGGAAAAACCCATAACAGAGTACAAACTTTTTGAGCCACTCAGCGTACGGCACTTTAAACTGCTGTCCTTGTGGTTGACCTCGAACTCATCTACAAGCCAAAATTCACGAGTTATTGGTTTAGAAGTAGCCTGGGAGTAGTGTGTCTCTACACGGGTGGAGTAATTCCCTCGCAGGAATTCCACTACTTCGGCCGCATTTCAGAGAGGCCGGTCGGGGTTCTGAATCTGCTCTTGCCGCAGCGCTCTTTTAATCACTGCACCGGCGCCATCCCACTCTCCCTTCCCGTGTGCGGTTTCGAAATAGTTCCAGCGCATCAGACACCCCCCTGTCAAAAACGGATAGCGCGCCACAAAATACATTGCACTTGCACACTTAAATTGAGATGAGCACCCATCAGAAAACACCCAATGTTCTTGGAAACCCACCCCTAACCCTATAGCCCAATTCCAATGTTTTAATAAACAGTGTTGAACAAATGCCGAATCGTGGCATTTGTCGTCAGAAATGTAATAATGTGTACTTTTTAGTACATCGCCACCCAATCTATACATAGAAATCTGTACAAGAATCGTCACAGAAGTACTAATGTAGTACAAACTCTGAACTTCGTTCTGTATGGCGAAAGTATAGTTTTCGGCAAAGTCAATGTGGGATACAAGAACTCCCTCAGGCACGTTTTTCATCATATTCTGGCATTGCTCATCCTGCCATCTTGCTTTGAAGTTGTGCGTGATGAACTTTGTCACGGTCTTCTCCATGTAGGCTAAGAAATCAAGAATAGGCGTCTCCATGAACTCCTCCCTTAGCCGTTTCTTTGCCAACCCTGTTTCTGCATGCACCCCAACTTCGTGATACTGAAAGCATTTCCACTTTATAAGGAACTCCTCATCAGCTATTTCACGGGGGCACAATTCAAAAATGTGAAACCCACAATCAGAGCAAGTTCCCATTAGACACTCTAACCTGTGGTATTTGTCAAACTCTCCCTTACGACAAACACAACTTTCCCACATTAGGGTCATATGTTTGAAAACCCTATCATGTGCCTGGCACCCACCTCCCTGAGAGTCACCTGCACAAACCAAACATTCACAGACACAATTTGTGGCGGAATGGAAGCCCCTCAATCTATCCCTCAAGTTGCTCAAGCCAACCTTCATCATATCCATTTCAACATGGTATATGCAGCAACAGGTGTTCCTTTCCTTGAGTTTCTTCACCCACCACGGCTTGAGTCGCTCAAAAGCTCGAAGTCGTACCCCACAATCTGGGTGGGCTTCTAGAAATCGCTGAAAGAACACCGTCTGTACAAACGAAGTACACTCTGTTAGCCACTGTGCAACAAAAGTACTGCTAGGGGGAATAGTGTACTGTACTGTCACAAACTTTCAAAGTACTACACTTCAACCCGAGCATAACACGTACACAAAGTTCGAAATCAACGCTGTTTGTGTAGAGGATGTACACCACGTTAGCCAGTACTCAGAAAATGTACTCGTAGGAGAATAGTGTACTCCTGTCTATGTCACATGAATTTCAGAGTACAAGACTACAAACAATGCAAATCACATACAGAAACTACACATGCGCAGGAATAAGTACTTCACTTCATACAAATCACGTAAGGATGTTCTAACATCTTGTACGTGTTTTGTACATATAGAATGAACGCTGTGTACAAAACACTAGATGTACGAACTGATCAGCTAATGTACTCTAGGGAACTACAACAAAAAATAAGTTCACTACACAGATACATGCACTGAACACAATGTACAAGAAAATGATAGCGAAGAAATGGAGACGTCAAGTACAAAGACTCTTTATCGACGAAAACCAATCAATTTTATACATTAAGTACACCCTATACCATTCAATGGCAATTTTGTGCAGACAGCAAAATATCATACTGTACTAGAAGGACAATGACTATAATCAGTCAGAGCAGTTACCGCTGGGAGAAGCACAAGAGAAACACAAGAACTACAAAAGATACACAAGAAGTACAAGAGCCACAAAAGGTAGTTATATACCTGTGATTCATAGAGGTAGTGAGTGGGATGTGGTGGCAGCCACTCCTTCCTACCAATCCTGTGCCTTACAACATCCTTCTTATTAGGACTAACTTTCGTTTTGTTGCTCCACCACGCAATAACAGTCGCCTTCACGTCAGCAGACAGCCCTTCCCGTCTTTGCCGACATAATCGAAGTTTGGGCAAGATAGTTCCATCGGAATCAGACACCCTTCTCCTGTAAGCAGTAGCAAGCACTTTCCTACTAGATCCAAGCACTCTTGATAAAGTACCAAGTTTTTGAAACCCACTACTTACAGCTGCGTCTAACAACGCGGATTTCCTAGCTAACAGATCATGAGAGTTTGCAATTTTAACAAGGCCTAACTCATGCCTATAACTGTCAATGAAGGCATCCCTAGCACGAGCTTCCTGAGGACGGTGATAAAAATCCGGCAAGAACGAATACACTCTCTCCAACACACTCTCCATTACAATTTTCTTGTCAGCTAGATTATTAACCTCTCTCAACTGTTCTGAAATGAAAGCAAAAATTCGTGAGGACATTCTCCTGGACTCTCTACGGTTTTGGGAGGGAAGGGAGGGAAGTACTCCTCCATCGGTGGTCTCAGAGTCCATGCTACCCGAACCCAACGACGTCGACTCTCTATCGCCCAGCCGCTTTAGCTCCTTCTCGCGACTTCTCTGCAACCGCTTTCTGTCCCGAGCCGCTTCTCGGACCTTCGCTCGCGTCGCCTCTAACAGGTGTTCACGCTCAGCATCACTTTCAACAGCCTCACGCTCAGCAGCCTCACGCTCAGCAGCCTCACGCTCAGCAGCCTCACGCTCAGCCGCCTCACGCCTAATCAACGCCTCAGCGAGCCGTTCCCTCGGACCGCCTACTTTCAGGCCTTCCCGCGCGCGACGTCGCTTAGCAACATTACCCATTGCACCCTAAACCCTAAACGCCACTTCTATTGAGTACTCAGAGGCCACGGCAAAATCAGCAGCGCTACCGCAACTACCGCCGAGGTTACAGAAGCCTACACTCAAACTAAAACCACCCTCGACAACAGCTTCGTGGGAACAACCTATCAAATTCTCGAACTTTTTGCGCCTATCAAATTCTCGAACTTCTTGCGCAAAATCAGCAGCGCTACCGCAACTACCGCCGAGGTTACACACAAGCCTACACTCAAACTAAAACCACCCTCGACAGCAGCTTCGTAGGAACCGCCTATCAAATTCTCGCGCCTATCAAATTCTCGAACATCTTTCGCAAACTTGCTGCAACGGAAACCAACGCGATCTCACTCCCGAAATCGCAGCCCCCCCTCCCTCCTTCGATTTCGAGACGACGACGGTTAGAATTCATTGTCGTAGGAGTGGCGGCTAGAATGCAGACTTCTTCGTAAATGACAGGTTCGGGATGGCGGCTATGATTTTAGCTGTCAGTCCTGCCACGTAAGCGGCTGTCATTTCTACCAGGTAAGCAGCTGTCAGTCGTGTCAGCCTCAGTACTTCATGTACTAAAGTAAACCACATAATGTACAAAAGACTCGGGCTATGCGGGAAAATAGTCATACCGCCACACATGTTTATTCATATTTCGGACTTCTACCTAATGGAGAGAACCTCTTCTTATGCTGGAATCCGCTTTACAAACTCAAAAAAAATTAAATTTTGAAACACATATGCTTTGCAAAGCATTTTATCTATTTTTTGCACTTATCAAAGAATTATAAGCTCCCACCAATGAATCAACCTCAAAAATCTAGAAGAACATTATATTATACTCTTGAAACCTTGTACATAACTCTAATTTCAATTCTAAACAAGCCCAAACTATGTACTTTTGCATTTTTTAAAACTGCGTGACCCAGTGGCTGAAAATTGGAAAAGTACACTTTAAACATACTTCTCTATAGGATTTTCTAAATGTGATTGTTGTAGAATCATCTTCGAGTTGTAAGGCACCTAAGTCTTCGAAGAAACCAACACACAGTCACACACCCACTTCTAAGGTATGTTAAATTCATGCCAAAAACCCTCAATTTCTGGATTTTGGCAAAAATGTACATTGTGACCTAAAAAGTGGGTCGGTCTAGCATACTTCCACCCTCTAGATGATTCTGTTCTGCCATTTTCAAAAATCAAAAGCACTCTGGATATTTTATAAGAAGAACTCATCTAGAAAGGAAGATGGTCAATTCTTTTTGTTAGTTTCAGTTTAAGTAAGTTACACAAATATGTGTCTTCATAATAGAGACGTAAAAAAAATGCATAATTTAAGTGACCTTATGGAGGTCCAAGTGTCCAACAAGAAGTGGCTAGAAAGAATTTTCAATGGGTCAATCCGTTTGGACACCATGATGTTCATTTGGTGGCCTTATTAGTTATTACAATATTGGAGTAGATTCTCTCTCATATGGAAAATACTTGTATCGATCGGCAACATGTCAAATGTTAACAGTTGCATTTATCATTAGCCCTCAAAAATTGTACAGCAACATTAAACATGTATTTCTCTTAATTATATACTTCATATTGCTCTCCCCTTCAACTCATTCATGAATTAATCCCTCTTCAATTTTCCTATTGAAGAGGGTTTACACAACTATTAGTGATGGTACCTTTGTGTAGATACACAATTACAAAACATAACACATAACCAAAATAAAATATTCCTCTTCAATCCAAGAGGCCAAGACCATCACAAGTCTGCACAAACACATATGCTTCACTCACCAATGCAAAAGTCAGCCATGCATGTTGTGTCATGATAAACTCAAGGATTGAGATATTCAACCAAAGTAATGCAGTAATTTGGATTTCAGACATTGGCCACAAGCCAAACTGCCCAACCGAGGTCTTCCTCACAATGCAATCCCAAATATGCTCTCTACGTTCTCATGTTCAAGCTCGACCACACGAGATTCCAGAAGCTTGCAAAAGCAGACGCAAAACTAGCTAAGCTGACAATGAGACATAGCTAACGTCTATGATGTGAACCTCGTGTCGTGATGTCATGGCTATCTCAAGGACCACAACCGCCGACATCAGATAGAGCAAGAGCATCAACACCATCAACAACTGCATGAATGCCATCGACCTTATCAACAGCTTCGATACAATGCTTGCAATCGGGCGTGAGAATGAAGCTGCGATCGGGTGTCTCTGGTAGCATCGGCTCATCCAGATACATCTTCTACAAATCGTACTCCATCCAGCTTCTGTTGCATGATATCGAGGGCGTTCAGGAATATCTGGGCAGCCGGGAGAACTCCAGTCGACTCCACAGTCATGATGAACATGTCATCATGCTCGTGCTCGAATAAATACAATAGCCCCTCCTTCTCTGCTTCTTCAAAGTGGCGGTGCAGTTCCTCGTAGGTGTACACACCCGTGTCGTGCACCACTACCTGCGGAAGAAAGCGGGCCACAGTTAGGAGGGATTCTCGAGATTGAGCATTGTACAAGTACATTACGAATTATACATGGTTCTTGAAAGTAGAGTACGTGCAGACCATGTTGGTGGCTGGGTCGAGTTTGAGGACTCGGGTGGGAGGGTTGCTTGGGATGATGGGGCTGGAGTCCACCCACGCCTGCCTCTCAGCAAGAGTGAGATTCTCCACAACGTTATCGTTGATCCAGATCTCTGGTTGTTTGAACACCGAGACTGCTGAGACGGGTGACCACTTGGCGTGCATGGCTCCCACTCCCTTCTTGGCTGTGGCTGTGATGTCCAACTCCTGTCCCTTCTTCAGCTTAGCAATAACGATTTTGCTGGCACATCATCATTAACCATGCATTACGAGTAAGCTAATTAGTTGTCATTAGCGAACAATTCTCCATAGCTGAAAGCTGAAAAGCTAGATGGACTGCACATATTATTCTCTTTTGTGAAACCCTAAACCTTAGTCACCTTGGTCACCTTAAAGACGATAAATAGCGTTAGAAGAATATAATACGTGTCATTTGAAGTAGTTAGTCATGTAGGAATTGATCGTAGCAATTACAACTATCAGCTCTGCCAGTACTTGACAAAGAGATTTAGTTACCTCAGATCTCGATAAGAAAGTACAGACTGACTCAGGGAGATGATCCATGACTGAGATGTGTAACTACTGACATGAGAACATGGATCAACCACTTACCGACACAGAAGATGGTTGGATTCAGCAGAGAACTGTAATATTGTTATCGTAACCGTGAATCAAGGGAAATAATACTAGGTATGATGCATAGAATAATGACTTATGTTCCAATCGGTTACTGTTTTCTAAGTCGTCATGCTGCACTCCCGCTGGATAGAGTGCAGACACCGTTGGAAGTAATTTCCCGATGCACATCAACTTGTCTAGAAATCGAGATTTGCTTGATACTTGCACTACGTTCTATATCTGTGTAATTTACCTCGTGGGAAGGACACCGCCAGGCCTTTCCCTGTCCACATCCACCTTGACAGGTGCAACCAAGTCTTCATTCGGAGACACCAAGTCCTGGGTGGTCACGACCGTCACACCTTCGGAAGTCGCTTTCACGCTCAGAGTGAGCGTCACACAACAGCTCTCACAGCTGCACAAAGAACACCGCACACAGAAAGGTGTAAAAGCTGGCTTGCAATTATGTGGCCCAAGTGAAGATGCAGCAACAGGGTTATAGCTCTAGAGACAGAAAAAATAATGTTCAGCTGATTTGAGGAGTGATTCAAACCCGTTTCCGCAGGTGCACTCAGAAGGGAGCAGCATGTGATGAAAAACAAGCACTCGGATGCAAGTGTACACAACGAAGAGTTGCGCAAGTGCGCACTATATTATGAAGGGAAAGACCCAGAATATATACATCACCGAGACGGTCCAAGTAACGAGAAAGCGTCACAGAGAAAGTGCTACAGAGAAGGTGCTACAGAAAGATGAAGGGACGAAAGGACATTCGTTAGGAGCGTTGCATTCTTCAACACCCTCCCTCGCTCCAACGACGTCACTACAAAACGACATGTAGCCACTATGTAGAGATCTTCATGGTCTTTGTATGCTGTTGCAGATCCGGAGCAATAATACCTGCTTGCTCTCTGTCTTGGTAGAACTTCTTGTAGCATAGTGGTTTAGTCAAGAAATCAGCCCGTTGTAAGGACGTAGGAGTAAAGTGAACCTGTGTGTGTCCTTGCTGTGTAGTCTCCCTGATGAAGTGCGCTTGTATCCCAATATGTTTTGTTCGTGCATGTAGTACGGGATTCTGCACAAGCTTAATACAAGACTGGTTGTCACTATATATATGTGTTGCATCAGTCACAAAATGGCCAATTTCTTCAAGAAGACGCCTGAAGTAGAGAACATCCTTTGATGCGTCCGTGAGCACTCGATATTTGACTTGAGTGCTAGATAATGAAATCGTAGGGTGCGACTTGCTTGACCAATAGATGCACGAATCACCCAACTTATGCAAGAGAGAGGTGGATCTTCGTGTATCAATATCCCTTCCCACGATCCGCGTCCACATATGCATGATATTGGCACGAGTTGTTTGAAGGGAAGAATAGTCCGTGGTGCATCGTACCTTTTAAATAGCGTAGAATGCGCTGCGGCTTGAAGATGTGCAAGTTCGGACATGACATATATCTTGCAACACAACCAAGCGCAAAAGATATATCCGGGACGCGTGTTGGTCAAGTAAATCAAACTCCCCACCAAAGATCTATAAAATTCAAAGCATCAACAAAGATCGGTTCCATTGACTTGAAAAGCTCCGAACTTGGGTCCATGGGTAGGTGGCTCGGATTACAATTCTCCATGCCGAATTTGTGTAACAACTTCTTTATATAAGTTGTTTGGGTGAGTAGAATGCCATTGAGCGATCATTGTATTTTCGCACCTAAATACACATGAGCAAAACCCAAATCTGACATTCTAAACTCCTTGTGCAGAGCCGCTTTTAAACTTGCAAGCCTAGCTTGATCATCTCCTGTTATCAATAAGTCATCGACGTAGAGTAAGACAAAGATTTTCCATATAAGGCGCGCTTCAACTTGCACACTTTAGACGGATTGCCAGCCTCTGGAAACCCTTCTGGAATTTCCATAAGTATGTCTTCATTTACGGTCCCATTAAGGAATGCTGTTACTACATCCATCTGGTGCAAGTCCCAATTATTCTGCGCGGCAAGAGCTAAGATGATACGAATTGTTGACCACCTCGCCACAGGTGCAAATATATCATCATAATCAACACCTTCACGCTGTTGAAAGCCCCTTGCTACAATACGTGCCTTAAATTTGGATGTATCACTTGCTTTCTTTGTTTTGAATATCCACTTTGCCGTAATTGGCTTGCGGCCTATCGGTCTCTCTACAACCTCCCAAGTGTGGTTACTCAAAACACTATCGACTTCACTTTCTATTGCTGCCTTCCATCCTGGGTGTTGAACCGCTTCATGAAAGTGTAATGGTTCCTCAATGAATTCTGAATTAAAAGTCCAATGATCCTTGAGCCTTTGTGATGGTCTTCTTTGTCGGCTAGATGTTCGCATGCGCAGGCGTCGGCGTTTGTGCTCGTTCGTTGCTAATCCACGACGTCCATCAACGGCAGCTTGGTGCTCTCCGTCAGCATGTCCTCCTGGTCCCTCGGTGTGTGGCAAAGTTGTGGTGGTAATAGGTCCTGCACCTATGGCCGTGGATGTGGTATCTTCCGGAGATAAGCTGTCGATATCCTGAGGTGGGAACGACAAGTTAGCCGGAAAGGTAGGATCTTGGATCGTCGACGGTGACGGTGAATGTGGATCATGTGTCACTTGAACCGGACTCCTCGGAGTTTGTTGGCCACCACCCACTCCACTGCTATCCTTAACGCATGCACCACTTTGAGATTCAAAAGAATCTGTCGCAATGAGTGGCATCCCGAAACTGTAGTGTGGTGCGCTTTCCCCAAAAGTCTCTTTGAGGTGTGAAAATCCTACACGACTCTCATCGAAAACCACATCACGACTAATAATGATCTTCTTCCGAATATGATCATACAATCTATATCCCTTCGTCTCCATGTCATATCCTACAAATATGCATGCATGGCTTCTCTTATCCAACTTTTTCCTTTCCTCTTGAGGTACATGCACATAAGCCATACAACCGAAAATTCTCAAGTTGCGAAGGTCCACTGGTTTACCTGTATAGCTAAACTCAGGTGGAATTCCGTAGTTGGACCTCGTGGGGCTTCGATTGATCAAAAATGTGGCCATTGCCACAGCTTCCGGCCACAAAAACATAGGAAGATGGCAATCAGCTGCTATGCTTCTCGCTCTCTCCATGATCGTTCGGTTTCTCCTCTCCGAAACCCCGTTTTGTTGAGGAGTCCTCGCTTGTGTTAACTCTCGCTTGATGCTATGCTTGAAACAATAATTTTTAAATTCTTCATAAAGATACTCGCCGCCTCTGTCCGATCGTAACATAGTCAGTTTGACTCCGGTCTCAGCTTCTAACTTGGCTTTAAAGTGGCAAAAATATTTGAACGTCTCACTTTTCTGCCATAAGAAATATGTCCAGCTCTTTCTTGAGAAATCATCTGTGAGCACAAGAACATATCGTGAACCGCCAAGTGATGGTCGCTGCAATGGTCCTATAATGTCCGTGTGTATTCTTTCTCCCGGATGTTGTGCCCGAGTCTCTGACTTCTTTGGAAACCGCTCCCGTTGTTGTCTACCTTCCAAACAACTCGCACAAATGCGACTATGCACATTGATACGTGGTAGCCCGTGATGTGAGTTGATCTTGAAAGGTAGCTTAAACCTGAGTAACTCAAGTGTCCTAATCTCCGGTGCCACAAGTCGACAACGTCGCATGTTTCCATTGAGAGTGCTTCCTCTGGATGTTCCTTTAAAAAGTACAGTCCATTCTGTTTGTCACGATGACCCATTGCAACTACTTGGCCATCCTTGTGAATCCAACAATGTGTTCTCGTAAATAAAACGACATGACCGGAATCTGTGATAGTTCCTACAGATGCAAGGTTCTTCTTCAAAGTCGGCACATAACGAATATTTTCCAACTTTATTTCCCCAGCTGAGGTGCGAAGAGTAGAAGTCCCAATTCCTTGCATAGAATGAGATTCTCCTCCACCCGTCTTAACATCACTATGAAAACTAAAAGGATTTGGTGCGTAATCTAGCATGTTCGCGTCTGACGCAACATGAGATGTTGCACCACTATCGAGATACCAAGGACTAACATCAGAGTTGTAAGACGAATCATGATAGTAGTATGGGGCGTATGGATCGTAAAGATGTGCATCAAATACCTCTGCTGCATAGGCATAGTCATTGTACCTATGTTGAGGTCCATGTGTGCAATCTTTGGCTATATGTCCTGGCCTGCCGCATGTATAACACACGATAGGCGGCCGTTGCAGTCTCGGTTGTGGTCCTGGTGGTGCCGCCCTCCACGGTGCTCCTTGTCCTCTCGGGTAGCCACGATTTGGTGGTCCAGTAGTGTATTGGCCTCGTCCCCATCCCCCACCTGGAGGGGATCTCCACCATGGCGAGCTTCGTCCCCATCGCCCGCGACCCCTACCTCCATGATATTGTTGTTGGTTTGACGACTGGCCACCATGATGCTTGTTTGTAATGGACAGGGCTTCGTCGTCACCGTGCAGGTTCTTATGAGTGAGTCGTCGATAGTGCTCCGACATGAGGTTGGCACTCAGTTTCTCAAAGCTCATGTTCGGGTCCAAATGCGTAAGAGTCTGCACAATACTTTCAAAGGAACGTGGCAGTCCGTTAAGAACAACCTGGTTAAGGTGTTTGTCACTTAGTCTCTCACCCATACTAGCGAGACGATTCTTGAGTTCACGTGCACGTCTCACGTAATCTTCTACGGAGCTTCCTTCGGAAAGTTTCAAGGTTTGGAGCTGAGACACTAATATAAGTACGTGAGAATGATCTCCAGAAGCAAATTCTTCTTTGAGTGCATTCCATGCTTCACTGGGGTCGGTATGACCAGCAACAGTATCGACCAAATCATCAGAAACCGATAAGAGCAAAAAACGACATGCAATAGCTTTTCGTTTGTTCAATTGAACTTCACTAAGTTCCTCTCCATCTATGTTGACTGGGTAAGCAATAGGTGATTCCTTTTTCTCGGTAATAGTCCACAAACTTTCTGCTCTAAGGATGCCTCTGATCTTGAGGCTCCAGACGTAATAGTTTTCTATTCCTCTTAGTTTCTCACTTTCCTTTACTGTGGAGTTATCCATCATATAAGGCGCTCTCTCTATACTTGTTTGTTGAGAAACCAATCTCGACTCTCTATATCCTAACAAGAACTCTTCTTTGGCCCTTTTTACTGGAGATTCTTCTACTCTTTTGAACAGATCAACTATGAGTTTCGGTGGCATTGCCTTCCGATCTACTTTTGTCTCTGGATATCTTCCTCGTGTGTATCACACTACTACTTTCTTCCTCACTCTTTCTATCTATTGCGTTCTAAAGTTCTATTCTCTCCACAAATTAAAATAAAATAAGAAAAACACAAGCTCACGATACCATGATGAAAAACAAGCACTCGGATGCAAGTGTACACAACGAAGAGTTGCGCAAGTGCGCACTATATTATGAAGGGAAAGACCCAGAATATATACATCACCGAGACGGTCCAAGTAACGAGAAAGCGTCACAGAGAAAGTGCTACAGAGAAGGTGCTACAGAAAGATGAAGGGACGAAAGGACATTCGTTAGGAGCGTTGCATTCTTCAACAGCATGGCCATCGCCGCATGGCTGGTCAGAGGAATGAGGCCCAGGCGATGAGCAATATATTCGTCCGTCAACATGGAAGAGTTAAACCTGATCCCCACCGAATCGATAGCGACTGTGGGCACTTCCGCCAACATAATCCGACGCAGAGAAGTCAAGACGCTCATGTCCGTGTCCGAGATCTTGAGGCGCAACTTGTACTTCGAGCTAAGTGCGTGCATCACAGACAGCTTCGGAAACCTTTGGAAACTTACAGGTGCGCTTGAACCATCTGCCGTTTCCACCGGAGAGGAGAGGTTGGTTTGCTCCATGGTGGTCTGCAGAACCTCGTCCGTGGTAGGCGCCAGGTCCAACTCCTCCACCACGTCTAGATGGTTGTGATGCTCCATAGATGTGCCTGGAAAAGCAACTAAAAAAGCAACTGATTGAAAGAGAATGCAAGAACAGTAGAACAGTAGAGAGGTTTGTGGCGATAAAGCTTCCTCTGTCTATACGGTTCCCCTTAAGAACCTTGTCGTGGAGACTGTCGAGGTAGGGCTCAAGGTAGAGTCTCTTGAACACATGAAAGGTGTTATTAAGGAATATTGCCCCTTTGCACTATTTGTTTTTTGTGTCTTTTGAGCACTTTTGTGTGCCTTTTCATTGATGGGGGATTAAGGCGATATTCGTTATATTGAGACGATTAGGAGTCTCATATTTGATCCGGGGATAAAGAAAAACTGTTCAACATCTTCAATATTGAATCGTTTTTATAATTTGAGACTTTTATATATCAATACACATGAATACGTCTAGTGCCCAAAGGTTGCATTCAAGTTTTATCCCCGGCCCGGGGATAATTCCAACAGACCTAAAGTGTGCTCAAAGTCTCGAATTGCACATATAGTCTCAATGTAACGAATATGGCCATGATTGTCGGTTGACATTTTGAATGAATAGTTTGTGGCTAGGAACGGGAGCGGGAGAAGGGATGCAAATCTTATAAGCATCTTCAACGAACTCATGAAAGGGTAAGACTTGTTACATTTAACAAGCCAAAGGTTTTTTTTCTTTTTCAAAGAGTTATTTGTCCACTCACTTCCGGGCTTTTGGCAACCAAAAAAGAAGAGTTTTTACACCCCTCCAAAAGTATCCATTCAGTAGAGACCTTAATATGCACCCAATTCCACATTTCTGAATATTTACTTACTCACGTTAACTTCAATTTCGGAAGATTTCAGCCCACCTTTTGCAAACACTTCAAACCTTTTGAACTTTTGGACTTTAAGCACTTTTAGTTTTTTGTGTTGTGTGACTTGTGTCGTTGTAGTAGGGTTGTTAGATCGGGTGGGTAGGAGACATTGGGCGGACAATGCAGGTGCAAGAGACTAGGGGGCTCCTGTATTTCAGTGCTACAAACGTTTCTCGCTTGTATATCAGCCAATGGATTTTTTTTGTGAAATTTTCCATTTCAACCCTCCGTCAGCCGTTTAGATAATTTTGAATTCAAATTTGAGGCCTGCGACCGCTAATTACTTTGGGAAGCCTAGTGCTTGGCTTTTAAAGCCTATGCATCAAAAAATTAGGGGCTCTTTATCCATCCCCTTCCTGGGCGGCTGGCCCCCAAAAAATGCTCGTAGCACTGAAATACACTGATCTCAGACGAGGCAGACGAGCAATCCAAACACTAACGGACATCATTATTCTAGGATGCCATGTAAAAATTTTTTTCGAAGGTAAAACATGTGACAATAAAAACCATGTCAAATTATGACGTGTCCGTCCCTGCAGAAGTAGGGTGGCTTGATGCAAACACTCACGATCCCGCGGCCATTTTGTTCATGCTGGTCACTTTTGTGCATAGGGTCACATTATAGACTTTGTGCGCTTGATAGTGAGCATTTGTGCTTCCGATGTATTTGGTACGGTCCAGACAAGCTTCATCAGAAATTCCAAATGCAACGGACAATCGTGTTCAAATGCAATCACAATCTCAAGAACAATGATCCTACTGGCTTAAGTAAAATGCTCAAAATAATTATGTGAAAGTTTGATGACCAACGCAATGAACAATTTTTTTTTTCTTTTTAATTTCATGATACAAAATCAACCATATGAAGTTCATGTTTGGGTAGAGTGAATCTTATATCTATCATAAAGTACCTACTACTTTGGCTTGAATTCTAATTACTTCAACATTACAAATTATGTATGTTGAGTTGTGTGTACCAGTTTTCCTACTACAAGATCGAAATTGTTACAATGTGAACAATTTTTAAGTTAACAACGAGACAAGTGATTGAATCAACATAAGTGATAAAACTAACAATATTGCGTTTGTCAATGATTGTGATCATTGATCAGATCGATCGTCAATATGAGCTTGTATTATTCAAAATTGAGAAGTTCAATCAGAGGTTGCAATTGGAGGGTACTGAAAATTGAAGTCCTCGTTTCTCAGAATGAGCTCGTAACTATGATTGAAAAATTCGATGAGAGGTTGCAGTTAGCAACGGTCGTTATGAAAATCGATGTCCTCGTTCTGTTGTAGCTATGCAGCTATGACGATTCAGGCAAAGTGGAATCCCTAGCAGCAAAGTCCCGTTTCGGAAGATTCTGTTTGTTCCGAAACTATGATCCAATCAATATTGGAAGTTAAGAAACTCTATTTAAAACTTATACATCTATGCAGACAATATTCCTAAGACGAGCATATCTTGAGAGATGGAATGTTTCAGAATACCGACTGCTGAGGCCGGCTGCACGGCCTCCGCGGTCGACTCGGGTGCTCAAAGGTTGAATATAATAAGGTTCTTATTAAAACTCCTGAGGATGAAGAGCCTTCTTGCACATTTCCTTGTTCTATTCTGCTTTGTCGATCAATCCCAACTCCCAAGACAGTGACCACTTCCGGTCTAGCCTCGCTTCTCGATCCCCTCCGCTCGAAAGGTAACGTTTCATAGATCCCTAAATATTCTTTGTTTCTCCATCAATTGGTTTGCAACTTTGCATCGATTCTAGCTTCGAACTGCCTCGAGTTCACTTTCATGTCAGAGTCTAGATACGCTGTTTCTCTATCACGACGTACTGCTTTCCGATCATAGTCTCTAACTGATACATGGCAGATCGACCATGTCTTGGATCCGAACTCTGCTTGTGTCGCTCTTGGTGGCACTTCTGGTGCTCACCTCTCTGACGGTGGAAGCAGGGCGAGGATCTCCTACACCATGCTGGGATGTAAGACCCCGCCAGGCGTGCAACCCTCACGGAGAACCCGACCCCACCCCAACTTCAATCAAATCATCGAACGCTCAGTCAACCCCATCACGAGCTGTGGCTCCCGACGGTGAACACGAATAGCAGCTCAATTGAGTGCACCCAGGGATGCTTTTTGAAATTTACAGACTGTACGTTGCACACAGCTGCACAATGTTATTGTGAGCCGTCTAACTTAAGTACAATGTCCGATTTGAGTTGATGCTCGCACTTTGTAAAAGGAGTTGAATTGCGAAAATTATGAAAGTGCACCATGATCGAACACTTGCACAGCAATTTGAGTTGGGGGGGGTCCTGATTTGTCAAAGGTGTGGGCATCTGAAATGCTGGTATGAGACTGATGGCCTGTGGCCCGCTGATGAAATAATACGTGCTTTCTACTTCTTTTTTGTACGTGCTTTTGCTTTTCGTGAGTTTCTTGAGAACATTGGTTGGGTTGGCGCAAGTGCATGGTGATGGATGGATTGTGCACACAGTTATTTCAAATCTTGTGCAATGAAGTAGATCTTCCAGATTCAAGCCTATTTGAGATGTAAGATGTTTGGGTGGAGGATGGGAGATGATGATTTTAGTAGACTTGTGTTGAAAGGTTCCGTACAAGTTGAGTCCAAAAGTAGCTACGTTGGTCTTGAGTAAAAGATAAAGACTACGGTGTTTGATGGTTCTATGTTGATAAGTAACCAAATATTCAATGCAACTTAGGACTGGTGATGCTTAGCACTAAAATATAAAAAATGATTGAGGGCTCAGGTTTCAGTATTTATGGAATTTAGACATGTATTTTGGGGCTATACAAGTGAGTTGTTTGATGAAAGCTGTCAAGTTTCAAGAAACTAAATGTATGGTCAATTACACACAAATTCAAGTAGACTTATGCATAAATTGTAGAGTCCTTATAATCATCACATTTTTAGAAATTTAAAGCATATAAGCACCTACATATGGAGTATTTTAATGCTAATGCTCAAAAAAAATTCTTAAAAAAATAGTGATTTTACATGCATTTTGGGTTGTGTAAATTCATCCAATGAATGGCACTTCAAAAAATTCCTATTAATACACTTATTTGCACTATACAATCGCAAATGATACAAACATGTCATTTGAACATTCCTTGACCTCAAGTTTATTTACCTCAAGTTTCATGGGAATGGCATAAAATTAACTTGTCCGGATGATTCCTTTTTGCCATTTTTTAAAACATGACACTTTCATATAACTATCAAAAGAACTTGTCCGGAAAGGAAGATCTTGATAAAAAAAAAATGCTAATTTCAATTTAAGTGAATCAAACAAATATCAAATGTGTCTTATACTCAAGGTTGCCATACCGGGCGGGCACGCTACCCGCCCGTCCGTCCGCCTTGTTTGTCCGATTGAGCTGTGGCTCGCCCGATAGGGTCAAACAGCTGTTGACTTTTAGTTCAGGTAAAAAAACAACGATGTGGCAAGGGTTTAGGTGAAACTTAAGCCACTTGGCCGCCACGTACCGGCCGCGTGGAACGCCACACACGCTTTTTACTGCAAAGTTTGTTACCCACGAAAAATTACACACTCCCTACAATCAAGGTCGGCAGGCACGCCCATCCGTCCAGGACAACTCATACGCCCGTTTTGCTCGCCCAATTACCTCAACAGTCAACACGCCCGATATGACAACCTTGCTTATACTCTTATCCTCAGAATAGAGAAAAAACAAAAACAAATAAAAATGCACAAGGGTGACTTCAGGAGGTCCAACAAGAAGGGGTGGTTGGGGAGAATTTTCAGTGGGACAGTCCTTCTCGACACCCCCAACAAACAAAGTAATGGTGGCCTTATTACCAAGGTTGTCATATCCAGCGTGCTGAGGTGATTGGGCAGGCAAAATGGACGGACGAGATGTCATAGGCGGGCGGCTTGTCTGCCTGGTTTGATCCCCTTTAAGGTTGTCATATTGGGCGTGTTAAGGTGATCGGGCGAGCGGGCGGCCTGCCCAGTTTGACAACCTTGCTTATTACATTATTAGAGTACATTTTCTATCATTGATATGAAAATTACATATATGTGCTACATGTCAACTATTGCATTTATCATTAGCCTTTTGAATTGTAACCAAATTAAGTAAGAATTTCTCTTAACATATACTTCATATTGCCATCGAGCCCGTCTGTTGTGATATTTGAAACCCCTTCAACTCATTCATGAATCATGCCCTCTTCAATTTCATAATTATTCAAAAGACTTCATGAATACATCTATTTGTAATGCTACAACTATTTAGATATCCAATTACAAAACATAACAAAGAACCAAAATCAAATATGAATTGATCTTCAACACAAAAGGAATCACAAGTCTGTACATACAAATATACTTCACACACCCATGCAAAAGTCAGTCGACATGCTGTGTCTCAAGATATTCAACCAACCTAATGAAGTTCTTGGATTTCAGACATTGCATGTACATTGGCAACAAGCCAACCTCCGCAACCGAGGTCTTCCTCACGATACAATCGCAAAAATGCTCTCTTACTAGTTACTACGAACTCATGTTCAAACTCGACCACACGAGATTACAGAAGCTTGCATACGCAGACGCAAAACTAACTAAGCTGACAATGAACAATAGCTAACGTCTATGATGTGAACCTCGTGTCGTGATGTCATGGCTATCTCAAGCACCACAACCGCCGACATCAGATAGAGCAAGAGCATCAACACCATCAACAACTGCATGAATGCCATCGACCTTATCAACAGCTTCGATAGAATGCATGCAATCGGGCGTGAGAATGAAGCTGCGACCGGGTGTCTCTGGTGGCATTGGCTCATCCGGATACATCTTCTACAATTCGTACTCCATCCAGCTTCTGTTTCATGATATCGAGTGCGTTCAAGAATATCTGGGCCGCGGGGAGAACTCCAGTCGACTCCACAGTCATGATGAACATGTCATCATGCTCGTGCTCGAATGAATACAGCAGCCCGTCCTTCTCTACTTCTTCAAAGTGGCGATGCAGTTCCTTGTAGGCGTATACACCCGTGTCGTGCACCACTACCTGCAAAAGAAAGCGGGCAACAGTTAGGAGGGATTCTCATGATTGAGCATTGTACAAGTACAAGACGAATTGTACATGGTTCTTGAAAGTAGAGTACGTGCAGACCATGTTGGTAGCTGGGTCCAGTTAGAGGACTCGGGTGGGACGGTTGCATGGGATGATGGGGCTGGAGTCCGCCCACGCCTGCCTAGAGCTCCGCAAGAGTCAGATTCTCCACAACGTGATCGTTGATCCAAAACTCCGGCTGTTTGAACACGGAGACTGTGGTCAGAGACGAATGACCACTTGGCGTGCATGGCTTCCACTCCCTTCTCGGCTGTGGCGATGATGTCAACTCCTATCCCTTCCTCGGCTTCGCAATAACGATGTTGCCGGCACATCATCATTAACCATGCATCAGGAGTAAGCTACCTGTCATTAGCGAACAATACTCTAGGTGGTAGCTGAAGAGCGAGAGGGAGTCTGTGCATATTATTCTCTTTTGAGAAATCCTAAACCTCGGTCATCGTAAAGTTAAGACGATCAACAGCGTGAGAAGAATATAATACGTGTCATATGAAGTAGTTAATCATACAGGAATTGATCGTAGAAGCTACAACTATGAGCTCTGGCAATATTCCACACAGAGATCTAGTCACCTCAGATCTCGATCAGAAAAGAGAGATCCATGACTGAGATGTGTAACGACTGTCATGAGAACAGTGATCAACCACTTGCCAACACAGAAGATGGTTGGATTCAGCAGAGAACAATAATATGGTTACATTCTAGTTGGGTTAATATTGTTATCTTAACCGTGAATCAAGCGAAATATTGCTAGGTATGATGCACAGAATTATGACTAATGTACCAATGAGGTGCTGTTATCTAAGTCTTCATGCTGCACTCCCGCTGGATAGGGTGCGAACACCGTTGGAAGTAATCTCCCCGACGCACATCAACTTCTCTGGAAATCGAGACTTGCTTAATACTTGCACAACGTTCTCTTTCGGTGTAATTTACCTCGTGCGAATGACACCGCCAGGCCTTTCCCTGTCCACATCCACCTTGACAGGTGCAACCAAGACTTCATTCGGAGACACCAAGTCCTGGGTGGTCACGACCGTCACACCTTCGGAAGTCGCTTTCACGGTCAGAGTGAGCGTCACACTGCAGCTCTCACAGCTGCAAAGACCACCGCAGCACACAGAAAACTGTAAAATCTGGCTTGCAATTATGTGAACTACGTGAAGATGCAGCAACAGGGTTACAACTAAACAAAACAAAGAACAGGTGGTTTGAGGAGTGATGCAAGCCCATTTGCGCAGGTGCACTCAGAGGGGAGGAGCATGGCCATCGCCCCATGGCTAGTCAGAGCAATGAGGCTCAACTGAAGCGATGAGCGATGTAGTCGTTCGTCATTACGGAAGAGTTGAATATGATCTTCACTGAATCGATAGCCAAGGTGTGCACTTCCGCCAACATAATCAGACGCAGAGAAGTCAAGACGCATGTCCGTGTCCGAGATCTTGAGTCATAACTTATACTTCAAGCTAACTGCGTCTATCAGAGACAACTTCGGAAATCTTTGGAAACTTACAAGTGCGTTTGAACCATCTGCGTTTCAACCTGCGGTAGAGAGGGTTGAACCATCTGCATTTCAACCTGCGGTAGAGAGGGGAGATTGGTTTGTTCCATCGTGGCATCGTGGTGACGAGGTCTGCATGTGTTGCGAGGCCTGGTCGGCGCGAGGTCCAACTCCTCCACCACCTCAAGCTGGTTGTGATGCTCCATAGATCTGCCCGAGCAAGTGAAAAAGTGGAGAATGCGCGAACAATAGAGAGGCTTGTGGCGATAGAGCGTCTTCTATGGTTGTCTTATATGGTTCCGCTCTTTTGTCCTATTTGTTCTTTCTTTTGGTGCGCCTTGGTGCGTCTTTTCATCAATAGGCTCACATTTAATGTATTGGGGGTTATCTTCTAGAAAGGTACAGTGTGGAGAATATCAATTTACCCATATCAAAAATAAAACGTAGCTCATAGAATGCTCAGAATGCTCGTAGATAAAACATATAACCTCCTATCCACTACAACCTCCTATCCACTTCACTCCCACATAATTACGACATATAACCTCCTATCCACTACAACCTCCTATCCACTACAACCTCCTATCCACTCTAATACCACATACTGTTCCGCAATTCTTCCTACCCACCAAATGAATGTACCAACCTACCAGTGTGGAGAATATCAATTTAGTCTTACCCACCAAATGAATGTACCAACCTACCAGTGTGGAGAATATCAATTTAGCCTTTGACCATATCGAATGCTCGTAGATAAAAGCCACGACATATAACCTCCTATCTACTCTCACATACTGTTTGGCAATTCTTCCTACCCAAGTGAAGTGGCCGTTGACACTCAACACATAGTTAATGGCAACTTTACCTTCCTCGCTTACAAACCATCACCATGCACACCACACACCCACCACTGCTTTGTACGTGGGAGTGGATAGGAGGTTATATGTCATGGCTTTTATCTACGAGCATTCTACGAGCTACGAGTATTCTTTTATCTATGAGCATTCTACGAGCTACGAGTATTCTTTTATCTACGAGCATTCTACGAGTATTCGATATGGGTAAATTGATATTCTCCACACTGTACCTTTCTAGAAGATAACTCCCAATACATTAAATGTGAGCCTATTGATGAAAAGACACACCAAGGCGCACCAAAAGACAAAGAACAAATAGGACAAAAGAGCAATGTTCCTTACCACCCTTTGTGTGAAGAACTGAAGACACCCAGGTACCTTGAACCCTACCTTGGACCCTACCTTGGAGTGTACGCGCCAAGATTCTTAAGCGGAACCATATAAGACAACCATAGAAGACGCTCTATCGCCACAAGCCTCTCTATTGTTCGCGCATTTTCTACTTTTTCACTTGCTCGGGCAGATCTATGGAGCATCACAACCAGCTTGAGGTGGTGGAGGAGTTGGACCTCGCGCCGACCAGGCCTAGCAACACATGTAGACCTCGTCACCACGATGCCACGATGGAACAAACCAATCTCCCCTCTCTACCGCAGGTTGAAACGCAGATGGTTCAAACGCACTTGTAAGTTTCCAAAGATTTCCGAAGTTGTCTCTAATAGACGCAGTTAGCTTGAAGTATAAGTTATGACTCAAGATCTCGGACACGGACATGAGCGTCTTGACTTCTCTGCGTCTGATTATGTTGGCGGAAGTGCACACCTTGGCTATCGATTCAGTGAAGATCATATTCAACTCTTCCGTAACGAACGACTACATCGCTCATCGCTTCAGTTGAGCCTCATTGCTCTGACTAGCCATGGGGCGATGGCCATGCTCCTCCCCTCTGGGTGCACCTGCGCAAATGGGCTTGCATCACTCCTCAAACCACCTGTTCTTTTTCTGTTGTCATAGACGAATGTTACTTTACCTTGCACAAAGAATGCCTTTTCAAAAGTTAGACATATAAAACTATTAAAAGAACAAAAAAAATAAAATCCCATGCATGCATCAAGAATATACAATTTTATTTGATGATTAATTATGTAAATGAGAGTATGACCTTTTGTCTAAACATTATTAGTTGATTCAGTTTTCTGTCTTGATGCTAGTTATTATTCTGTCGACCATTCAATCGCCGTCGTCACCAGATGCAGCAGTAGCCTCGTCGCCGTCGTCACCAGATGCAGCAGTAGCCTCGTCGCCGTCGTCACCAGATGCAGCAGTAGCCTCGTCATCAGACATGTCTTCAGAAGAGGTGCCTTCGAATGAAAACGAGTCATCGGCTGCTTCGACATTAGGCATGTCTGCAATAGTGTTGCCTTCCAATGGAAACGAGTCATCGACTGCTTCGACATTAGGCATGTCTGCAATAGTGTTGTCTTCCAATGAAGCCGAGTCATCGGCTGCTTCGACATTAGGCATGTCTGCAATAGTGTTGCCTTCCAATGGAAACGAGTCATCGACTGCTTCGTCATTAGACACGTCCTCAATAGTGTTGCCTTCCAATGTAGCCGAGTCACTGGGTGCTTCGAAATTCCACATGCCTTCAGTAGTGTTGCCTTCCAATGAAAACGAGCCATCCGCTGCTTCGTCATTCCACATGTCTCCAGGAGTGTTTCCAGAAGTGTTGCCTTCGAATGAAGACGAGTCATCGGCTGCTGGCACAGCGGCTTCAACTTCTACAAATCGTACTCCATCCAGCTTCTGTTTCATGATATCGATGGCGTTCAGGAATATCTGGGCAGCCGGGAGAACTCCAGTCGACTCCACAGTCATTATGAACATGTCATCATGCTCGTGCTCGAATAAATACAACAGCCCGTCCTTCTCTGCTTCTTCAAAGTGGCCATGCAGTTCCTCGTAGGTGAACACACCCGTGTCGTGCACCACTACCTGCGGAATGGAGCGGGCAGCAGTTAGGAGGGATTCTCATGATTGAGCAGTGTACAAGTACAAGACGAATTATACGTGGTTCTTGAAAGTAGAGTGCGGAACCATGTTGGTAGCTGGGTCCAGTTTGAGGACTCGGGTGGGAGGGTTGCTTGGGATGATGGGGCTGGATTCCACCCACGCCTGCCTCTCCGCAAGAGTGAGATTCTCCACAACGTTATCGTTGATCCAGATCTCTGGCTGTTTGAACACGGAGACTGCGGAGACGGGTGACCACTTGGCGTGCATGGCTCCCACGCCCTTCTTGGCTGTGGCGATGATGTCTAACTCCTGCCCCTTCTTCAGCTTCGCAATGACGATGTTGCTGGCACATCATCATCAACCATGTATCACGAGTAAGCTATCTCTCAGAACACGCATCTCCTGCGAAGAAAACTCCAGGTGGTAGCTGAAAAGTCAGGAACTGGAGAGAACTACAGATATTATTCTCTTTGTAAAAACCCTTGACCTCGGTTACCTTAAAGACCATAATAAACGTGAGTGTAATATGATACTTGTCATTTTAGAGCACTTGAACATGCAGGAAGTGATCGTAGCAATTACCGAAGTTCTAGATTATGTTTCACAAGTATCAGTTCGCAGTATTCGACACAGAGATCTAGTCACCTCAAAACTTGATAAGAAAAGCTAAGGGAGAAGATCCATGACTGAAATGTGTAACGTTTGTCAAGCGACGGATGACCAACACGGAAGATGGTTGTGATTCCGCAGACAACTTTAACACTGATATCGTTTTCTTGTAAGTTAGGGCAGTATTGCCAGATATGATGCGCAAAATTATGACTGACGTTCCACTTAGGTGCTGTTATGTAAGTCTTCATGGTGGATATGGGTGCGGTAAAGTAAGTCCAAACCCCACGATGCACATTAACTTGTCTAGAAATCGAGTTGAAATGAGTTGCACGACGATCTATTTCAATGTAGCTTACCTCGTGGGAATTTCTCCTCCACGGACAACTCTATCCACATCCACCATGACAGGTGCAACCAAATGTTCACTCGAAGACACCAAGTCCTGGGTGGTCACGACAGTCACACCGTCGGAAGTCGCTTTCACGCTCAGCGTGAGCGTCACACTGCAGCTCTCACAGCTGCACAAAGAACACCGCACACAGAAAGGTGTAAAAGCTGGCTTGCAATTATGTGGCCCAAGTGAAGATGCAGCAACAGGGTTATAGCTAGACAGAAAAAATAATGTTCAGCTGATTTGAGTGATTCAAACCCGTTTCCGCAGGTGCACTCGGAAGGGAGCAGCATGGCCATCGCCGCATGGCTGGTCAGAGGAATGAGGCCCAGGCGATGAGCAATGTATTCGTCCGTCAACACGGAGGAGTTAAACCTGATCCCCACCGAATCGATAGCGACGGTGGGCACCTCAGCCAACATAATCCGACGCAGAGAAGTCAAGACGCTCATGTCCGTGTCCGAGAGCTTGAGGCGCAACTTGTACTTCGAGCTAAGTGTGTGCATCACAGACAGCTTCGGAAACCTCTGGAAACTTACAGGTGCACTGGAATCATCTGGGTTTCCGACCGGCGCAGGAGAAGTGAGATTGATACGCTCCAACTGGTTCTGGAGAATCTCTTCTTCCGTCGGCTCGAGGTTTACACTCTCCACCACCTGGGGCTGACTGTGATGCTCCATGCAGTGACGCTGTAGCAGCAAGAGAACAGGAAGTTCGAAACAGAACAAGAGAAGATTATGAAGACTGTTGTCTAACTGCGTCTTCGTGAAACTGGAGGAAGCATGGAGAGTGGAGAGGCCGGTGGAAGTCCTGAGCGAGAATGTCCATTTATGGGTCTATTCACTGATTATCAAGAAGCTCGACATTCAGACGTTCCGGATTCTTACCTCAAATTACTACGGAAGTTGTGAGTGTGGACGATTCCATTTCAACTTACACTTCATGAAATATGAATCATCACTAGACTTTCGACAGTGATCCAGTCGATTCATTTCATTTCATTTGTTGATTTTCTTCGAGCAGATGAACCACTTGAAATATCATAACACCAAAAGTTTATCACCCAAGTTGTTTTGGGCAATGCTGTGAAGATTATTTTTGTATTCTTTTGAAGGATGCCCTTGTAAAATTGATAAACTTTTTGACTTGGGTCACTTTAGAAAAAACGACAATTCAATGAATGAAGGGCGAAAAGTTTGACGAGCCATAACTTCTTCATCTAGATTCCATTTTTCCACAAAATCACTTGTATAAGGTTTCAAATCAAGTCTAGATTGTGTGATGAAGATTGCAAACCCATACAATGGAGTATAAATTAATGGCATGTATTTTGGTATTGGATATATAGCAATGATGTTTCGTCAATAAAAAAGTGAAAAAGTAGATGATTTTTGAGGAGCTAGATCTCCTTTATCCTTTGTTGTATTTCCACTTTATTCTTTGGTATGGATTCTAATTATAGTCTGACTAGTTTTAGTGATAGAAACCTAAACCAAATCAAAGTTGTATTGAAGATAAAGCATGCATTTGAGTGAGAAGGATATTTGTTTATGAATTTTTACATTACAAGAGTGTTATTGAGATGAAGATTAATAACTTATTCATCTATGCTTTTTTTATTCCAATTTTGATGTTTGTAGTATTTTCACTTAAGAGTGAACATAAATGAAATTTTGTAGCCTATTTTGTACACTAATACGCTATGACATCACAATCTATGAGATCTCATGAGTCAAGTTTTGGTCCACATAAACTACAAGTCTACTACGAGTTTGTACATTTGAGATCATAATTGCTTGCAATTATGTTCCTTTACAACACTTTTTTTGAAAATGTGTTTATGGCTAAAAATACCTCAAGGACGTATAAGGATTAAGTAGTAATTTGGTTGTAAAAAATTTCCCAATGCAAAAAAAATAAAAAAATAAAAAATAAACACACTTAATTTAAACTCACCCAAACTACCCTATATGGACTTGAAAACAAAAATTTGTGTTGGAAAGTTCTTAGGTTGGAATTTGACTCTGCAAATTTCAGAATACGCACTTTATAGTATAAGAAACTCCCACACTAATTTATAGCTTATAGTATTAAAGTTAGACCCTTCATCTAGGCCCCCAAAGAACAAAAACGAAGCTCTAGGCGTTAAATATTTGTATTATTTCAAGGTTTCTTGTGATACAACCATTTTTTGTCACATTGTAGTATTTGTCTCAGATAATAGGCACAAATTTGTGATATCTCTGTGTTTATGTCAAAAATAACTTTATCTTTTACAATGAAAATATAGTTATTTTGACACAAACATTAACCCTTAAAAGTCCCTTGGAGATAGTATGTACGCTGTAGTATAATTAGGATTTGCTACCAACAAGAAACCCTAAATTGGAATCGTACTAGCTCACTAGAACCGCATTAATTCAAATGTCAACTTCTTCTTTGAACTCAAACCCATTAAAGGTGTGCATTCACTCCAAATACAACCAAAATACACTGTATTCTACTGGTCGCCACGGCACGCTCAGACCTTAAGGGGTTAACACATCATTTTTTGTGGTGTATATACCTGTTGCACTACCCAGGACTCCCAAGGCTTTGTGCTTGACTTTGACTTCTTAGAGTTTATACCCTTTCGAAACATCAAATACTGTAATTTTTCATTCAAACTGCAACAAGAAAACACATCTGATCTTTAACTTGTCATATTATTTCACATGAAAGGAACCCAGAACAAGGTTTACCAATCACAATCACTTACGGGTTGCTTAGTCCTGAAAGTTAATTTTGAGGATGACTATCTGCCAAAGACATTCCAGAATGATCAATGAGCTAATACTTTAATGAAATCAGATGATTCAGATGATCAAAGGCAACAGGCAAGTCTGCAGAGGGTGCTATCAACACTCGGATCATTAAGTAAATGATACCCAAGCACTGAACTACAAGCGAGGATACCCTCAGTCGAATTGAGACCAATTTCAGTCTTAATACCACATCGTGTAGCTGGGACCAAATCCGTAGCACATAACTTGACGCATCCCATTGACCTGAAATTGATCAAGCCACAAATATTATAGAAGAGCTCCGATATTAAGGCAAGTGGTTTAAATGAATGAAAGCTTGAATCTGCACCATCGATAACTGCAAGTCCTCAACTAACAAGAAAGGAAGCAGAAGAGGAAGAAAGAAAACGTGAAGAGTGTGTTGATTAAACACTGAGTTGCATCAGACCATAAATTGAAGTGAGTATTCACCAAGTTACCATTCTTGTGGGCCAGAAGTGCGTAGGAAGTGAAGCTGAAAGTTCGGGGAAGTCGTGAGCTAAATGGATTCTTCGTTCTGTACGTCTTCCTCCTCAGCGAGGGCAACCAGCTGCTCCAATCTCTTATCAAAAGCAAGTGCACTCTCATCACGTTTGTTCAACTCAGATCCTTCTTCATTTAACCACTTCTCACGCAAATCGTCCAGCACGTTCTGTTCCGCTTGTCCACCTCCACCCTCTTCTCCAGGAGCCTTGGGGACCGTTGTCCTCTCAGCTAAGTCTCCAGATGGTGGAGGAAGGCACCAGAGCATTCGCCTGAACTCCGGAGTGCCAGCAAATATCTCGAAATTCACTGCCATGGCGTCTAAGCAGTGCTCCCGAAGCTTCCACACTCCATACCTGCCACAACAAGAAGAAATTTCAGGACATTACACTCACCTCGAGCGTGACATAAGCGGAATTGGACGTGTGCACGTACTTATCAGCCAAAAGAAGCCAGCCGCATAAATCAGCTGGAGTGGCTGTTTCTAGTTGCGGTAACAGAGCATCAGTCACGGCACGCTTCAGAGGAAATACAAGGTATCTTGAGGCAGCATCGAAAACTTCCTCTGCCTACATTCACACCCAAACGATAGATGTCATTGTTCACAAGCTGAAAGGATACAAAAAAGAACAAGCTGCTCTTACCCTAATTAATTCACAAAAGTAATGATGTATCTTCATTGATCAATATTAAGTCGAAATTCAATCAATTTCAAAATGACAGTAGTTTTCTTCCTGCCAGTGTAAGACCATTTGATGCCGAAGTCAATAACAATATATATCATGCTACTTCAATCTAAACTTACGACCGTTAGTTTCCTCGCTATCAGTACCTGATCAAGATCCACCGTTTTGATTGAGTCTGTGTAACTGCAATAAACAGAGAACAAATGACGAAGTCAAAAATCACATCAGACATCACAGGAGAGAGATTATTCTGCAAAAGTGACGCAAACTCTAGCAGAAAAGGATAGTGCATGTAAGATAAGAGGCAGCCAAGATATCGACCAAGTAGATTGATAGCTTACATGTACTCCAAAACTTTCTGGAAGGCTGTGGGGCTCAAATCGTATTCTTGCAAAACAGGTAGACAGTCCATTCCTGAATCGTTTTCTCTACTCGCTGCTACTCCTTCACTAAATTCAGTTGCCCTCGAGAAGCGTGCCTTAAAGTACTCAGATCGAGCTCCAAGTACAAACCGATGACATCTGAACTTCTCATTTGCTACCAAGAAGCACACATCTGCATGGTCTTCTTCATACTGCTCATCCTGCTTACTGATGGAACATTCGTCCAACGCCCCTTCCAAGCTCTGAATATCGCCTCTCTTGGTCGTGTCCTGTTGAACGACCCGGGCGTCAGTTCCTACAAACAACAGAACAAAAACCAAGAACCATTCTGACATGCATCCTTCAGGGCAAGCACCGCAAATCATTAACTGATAGATACAACATCCACATTGAAGGTGACAACTACATGGATCATTCGCGTGGACTGTGATCTTTAGCTGTTTTGAATCAACTCTGATACAAGTGTGGTTGTAGTTCACATTTTCGATTGCCATAAGAATTCCGATACACTTAGATATATATTGATTCTCCATTATATAAGTGATATACAAATTGCTGAAGTTGACAGCAATTAGGTTCCAGGCGCGGGTTTAGAGTACCTTATCTACGATGTCTCTCAAAGAAGGACCTAAAGTATCACATTTCTTACAAGTCGTTTAAGTAGAGATTGTAAATAGGAGACTTCGCATTGCAAACTTGAACAACAAAGCAATAAGACCTTCAACGAGACGGCATCTTACCTCTAAACTGGACGCATTCGTTGTATCTGAGGACGTATTCAAAGGCCTTGATGTATCCTCAGCATGTTTTCTGAGGCCTGAGTTCGTAAGTGACAGGGTGAGGAGAGTGTGAAGTGCTGCGGGCAGACGATCGCATTCCGGCAAAGACGAGCCTTGAAAGATAAATCTTTTTTGAGAGTCATCTACTCTTTTGATAGACTTGTAATCAGCGTACTTCTGATGCACCATCTCCTTCTCCAACACTTTCTGTAATCCCAAGCAGCCGCAATACTTGCAGATTCGCACTAGATCCTCCATGTCCTCAACTGCAACGTCCAATCTATCCGTATAGAAGAAATGCACCAAGCTGAAAAGAGCAGCAAACGTAAGCTTTGGATTTGCTAAACGAACTTCTTTCCGGTTTTTCCAATCAGCTCCAAACTTCTTCTTAAAGAATGGACTCCTAGCTGCAAGTAGAGCGCGGTGAGCTCCAAATGGCCTCCCCATAACATAAAATACAATGTCAGGTCGGTTGCAATCGTCGTCCTCTCTGTCATTGAATGTAGAATCCATAGGAGAGCCCTCAAGGTACCTGTCCAAGAATCAAACGCCTAAGTTAACAATGCTATAACAGAGGCCAATGATAAGAGCTCGAAAGTGAAGGTACCTGCGATTGGGACCAAAGCTGACGAAAAGCTCCCGGAAAGAGCGAGGCAGGGGATCCAAAGGGGGAGGCCGAGCCTCAAATGCCTTCAAGAGCCTGCGTACTGACAGGTTCAAAGATGCATAGTGACACCGATCGCCATCGAATGTATTTTCACTGCATATAGCCCCTTTCTCCAACAATATTCGAGCTGCATCTAAATGTCCCGCCAAACATGCGTAGTACAGTGCTACCGAGTCCCAGTTATCACGAGCATTGACATTAATTCCTTCATCAAGCAGGAGCTTCAAACGGTCTATATCACCCGCCCTAGATGCCTCATATATATCTCCCATAGGCACCTGCAAGCATTCAAACATACGATCAAACAATGCCCCTTGCACCTTGACATAGAGATTACAGTGTCAAATCCAACAATGTCCGCAAATTCTTCCACAAAGTATTGAAACATAAAAGATGAATGCTTAAACCCTACATTGTGTGACCTAATTCTTCTCAATTCTCAATTGCAATTGAAATTTCGCAATCTCTTAACAGGACCAGCGATTCCAGATATTTGCAAATTGGATTAAGAGGAAGGGAAGCGGACCTTTTTCCTAGGGAGTTGGGGCTCTTCAGGTTCGTCTCCATAGAGTCCAATATCCAAATCCTCTTCAACCAACGGACCTGTCGCCATGGATGCAGAATTGGCAACCCTGCGATATGTGAGCCCTAATTCGCTCAATCAATTGAGTGGCAGGTAGCACCGCTTGGACCGAACTGGACAGTGTGAGAGAATGGCGCGCTCAAATTCAAATCGTTGAAGCTTGTTTGAATTTGCTTCGACCTGAATGTGCAGGCGGCATATCCGAATGCAGAATTTGGGTGCAGAATTACTTCGATCGTGAAGGCTCACTGGTGGGTCGCTTTCGTATCCTCGCTCTCGTGGCGCCACTCGGACTACTGTCGAAAAGAATGCACACAGAGCTCCCCATGTACGCCGGGAGTACATTCAGGAAGATGTGCATCAAGGTCTTGTGTACATGCGCGAACCTGTACAGCAGGTGAACATTTCAGACATGGATAGAGTCAATAGCACGACACCCTCGATGATACAACACCTTTTTGTAGTGCAGAACTTCCCATGTAACAAAATTGCTACACCAGATGAAGAAGAGAAACTCCAGCCTATTTAGAGGTAGGCGTGAATAGAGTGTTTGTTTGACCTATTCTTGTATGTACGTCCCGGGGTCAGCACACCAAACTACACGAGATTTTATTACAACATTTCAATCCCCCAATTTGGTATAGAGGTACTTATCGTTGGTGTGCCAATGACTGCTCATATTTCAAGTTTGGGTGATTTTTTGGATATAAGATTTCCAGGAATTTTTTTCTTGATTATGAACATTGTTTGAGTTATGTTCCAAATCTTATAATAAGATTTTTGATTCTAACCTCAAGGTTGTGGTTTTAATGATGGGTAGAGCAATATGGTGAAACCACCTAAAGGTCGGCACTCAAGATTCTTGCCTTTATGAAAGATTTAACCTCCCTTTCATGTACATCATGCATATATAGACTGCCCACATTTTAAGATTCCACTCCTAAACTTTGCATTTGATCATATGTGTGTTTTAAAATATCACAAAATTCGTCTTTTTCTTTTCCTTATCCCTGAAAATAGTAAGCCTCTCATTCCATTACTCCAAGTATATATGTTCTTTAAATAAGCATTAAACGCAAGACAACAGGTAGTTTCACTATATTGGTTTGCGGCTACGCTAAAATTCTTACATATTCTAAAAAGTCTTGTTGGAATTGAAGCCTTGAGTAATTGGCATACCCACTAGAATGCATTGGGAACATATATTATTTGCAGCAGGTAGTTTGTTTGTTTTGTTATGTTTGAGACATGACATCATAATCTCGTGCATAGTTGGTTGGATCAGGGTGCATGAGGTGTAGTTGAAAGCAGGGATTTTTGTAAAATTGTCAAAAAAAATTGAATTGCAAATTAGACTTTTGAGTTCGAAGATATTGAATTTTGACGTATTTATGGCCCTCAAAGTACTAAAAATCCTGAAGAATCACATTTGACCCACATGATGTCCAATATGTCTACTACAAGACTCTATGGTTGAGATGTAAATAACTTACCTTCATTTCCATTTAAGACACTTGTTTTGAGAATGTGATTTTTTTTCTATCAATGAGTCAATCCATTTAGGAGTTAACCTTCAGAGGTGAGTAAAGCCCAGATTGAGTTGATTTGACTCTAGTCATGCAATCATTAAAAGTTCAAAAACGCTATTAGGGCATACAGAAATTTGTCCAAAATGAAGTAGATCGTAGTCTTTTCAAAAATTCACCAAAAATTTGAGAATTTACATTCGTTTGATATTTGTTCTTTGTACATATTGAAAGGTAGTAAGGCATGATCTCACTATCTGGATTTTTGATAAAAGTTTTTTTAACATGGGATTTTTATTTGTGAAAAATGGGCCTTTGTATTTGAGTTTATGGATACCTCTAGCTGAAAAATCAAGCATTTCTTTTAAGTACTATAGATCTCATGAAGATGGAAGTTGTATAGACATATTCCTTACCCAAGAATATGAAGAGCCTCATGTCAAATCTCCTTCCAATAATGGTTCTTTTAGCCCCAAAACATTACTTTGTCATTCTACAACGTGGAAAGAAACTTCTATTTCAACTTTGAATGCTATGATCTTACAAAATATGAGGAATTTGAATCTTAAATTTGGTATTCATGTACATTTACAAGTTAGGTACTAGATCCTATGGTCACATACTTCAAAGCATATCAAAATTCAAAATTTTGCATCTTGCATAAAAAGAGGGCAGTTTTGAGGGTTTTTGGTTGTTTTGAGGTTACTTACCCTTGGAGGTTACTCTTCGTGTATGTGACATCTTAGAGTTGAGAAACCAATTTTTGGTCGTTGTGTTAGAGTGGATGCCATTTTAGACTGACCAAACAAATCTTTTAAAAAAATAAGAATGTTATGTGGGTGCATTGGAGCAAATTCACTTTCTATATACACTGATATGTTTCGAATGGAGATATAACAATCAATACTTTACTACAAAGCAAAGCTTCTAGAATGCCATAATTCTATTTGATTGCATGAATACGAGAGTATATGGAATATGTTGTATTTGTTCCATAAATCTTTCACATATTTATGAATATTTTAAACTTCTAAAGTATTTATTATTTTCTAATGATGTGTATTTACAAGATTATTCTTTGTGCTTGTAAATACAGCCGGAAGTACGTAGTTGAAATTTGAAAATTTGAAAATTTGAAAGTATCGAAATTTGAAAGTCAACAAACGTGCAATAATGTGTGAAACCTTCTCGAATTATTCTTGTATTAATGTGGGAACATATTGGGCATATTTTCTTGTTGCAAGCCAACCATTTGAATTGAATTTAGTTTTTCTTTTTAACCCTTAACTCTTTTTTAAATTCAAAATGGACTTCCACCATAAAGGGTCTGAGAATTCTCAGCCACAAGTGGTAATACACAAACTTTGTTTGGGGTAAAATCTGCTAAGCCAAATTATGATGTTTGAACCTTACAATAGAAATTTAGTTTTTTTAGTGACTTTTAATTTATTGGTTTCCAATTTTTTCAAAATTCAATATTTTGGAATTCTTTACAAAAAATTTGCTCAAAATTGACAAAATCATACATGCACTTGATTACCACTTTTTTCTTTGTCTAAAACCAAATTATCAAATGTGATGCACGTTGTACTAAAATGTTTTTTTCAAACCTTCTTCTAAGAAATGGTTTGCATGAAGGTCAAGAAAGAGGAATGAGTCTCTAAAATTTCGGATGAGTGTCTAACTTGATTATCTACATGGGATAAAATATGACTAAGATGCTACAATTTACTACATCTAAACCGTAAGTAGTCTCACAAGAGGGGCTCCTCCACATCTTTGAGAACACAAAACTGAAGCAAATTAAATATTCATCTAGAGGATTTCATAAAGTATAATAATACTTAAATCCTCTAAAGTTGGTTTCTAATCAACATACTAATTACTTCACAAAACCAAAAATTACAAAATCTCTCGGAGTCTAGAATTCTTGAATGAGTTCACATGTAGTTATATACTCGAGAAGGGGAAGTAGTATTGTTCCAATTTCCCCTTGTCCGGTGGCCATCGGGATGTTAGCATTACGAACGGACACTTCATTCACGCCGGCCCCTTAAAAAGGGACCGGAGTTTCTATCTAGGTTGATACGTTGGTGAGTAAGAAGGATCGCCGGATAGATAACCCAATTCTATTTTTTTTATATATATATATATATATATATATATATATATATATATATATATATATATATATATATATATATAGATGCCCACCCACAACGGCATCATGGGTTTTAAGGAGCCTTGTCCTTGAGGGGAGGGCTTTGCTTAACCGCAAAAATGCAGGTTCCTTAATCCCTCAACGTCCTTGGGGGTGTTGTTGGAAGTTTGTTTAGCTTGGTCAAAACAACAAAGATGTTGGAATGCATCTAAAGATCACACCTTGAGTGAAAAATACATGAGAAAGTATTTTTGATTTTACATAATTGGGTTGCAATGATTAAACATGCCACACATTTGAAAACCCAAAAAGAAAAAGCTGCCTTCACTAAAATGCTTTCCATTTACTTATACATCATTGCATAAATCAGCAATTCTTACCACTCTAACTAGACTCAATTTGGAACCCAACCAAAGTTATTTTGTCAGAAACAAAATCCGAATGAAGAAGTTAGGGCTCTTTGAAGTTTCTGCCCTTCATCCAAAATATCGTTTTTGACACTAAGGACATCTAGTGATTAAAACTTATAATACTTGAGTGGGTGTCCTTTACCCGTCGTAAAGCACCGGGCCCAAATTTATATACTACCGTTTGTTCTAGCAAACCACAATCCAAAATTTCTTGTTGCTCCCCGTTCAAATGGATCAGATTATGGCCGTAGGGCAACTTACGGGCGTAAAACAACAAAGCTTTAGCCAAGACATTGCACTTCTCATAGTCAGGGCGACAAAGATTTAAAGGAGATGAACTTCATACAAAAATAAGCATAGTTGATAAATGTTTGTTGAAAGGAAAATTTATGGCTTGGGCCAGATTAGATATGAAATTCTGAGGTTAGAGATGGAGAAGTACCCAAAACCATTCAAACTCTAATTTAGTTATTGATTACTGGTGTACTCCGAGAAAGGTTTACAATTTCCCCTTGTCCGGTGGCCATCGGGATATTAGCATTACGAACGGACACTTCATTCACGCCGGCCCCTTAGAAAGGGACCGGAGTTTCTATCTATCTATCTCTGTACTCCGAGAAGAGCCCTAAAATGGACCGCCGATTTCATGACTATTCAGTGCTATTACCATACTGATTGATGTTCTTTTACAGTGAAGTTGCATGAACCAATTTTTCATTCTTCTTTTTAATTATATATATACTAGTATATACCTGAAAAATAATTTAAAAACTTTAGATGTAATGTAAGGTCCTCCTCGTCCCGATGGGTGAGCTCTTCATGGGTGTTTTTCAAAAACTACCCCTTATCCTGGTTCCCTCGTTGATGGTCCCCTTGTTTTTTAATATTTATAGCATGTCCTCTATTCCCTTCTTCTCGATTCCTTGTGCTTTGTAAGATTCATAGCATGTTTCCCGTTCCCTCCTTCCTAGTCTTTTGATTTGATTCCCCATTCTTTATTTTTTTTGCTACTGGTTCCCTATCTCCAAACTAATGTTTCTTGTTCCATACTTTGTTCCCTGTTCCCTCTTGTCTGTCCTACAATTCCCTTTCTTAGTTTTCATTATTCATTTCCAGTTTCCATCATTGGTGTCTGGTTCCCATCATTAGTTCTTGGTTCTTACTATTTGTTCATGGTTTCCATCTCCCGTTCTTGGTTCCTTCTTCTCCTCCAATCTTCCCTCAATCTCCCGTTCACTCCTTCTTCGTGCTCATTTTTATGATTTATATTCCTTGTCCCTTTGACTCCTTATTATATTATTGAAATCTAATTAGCTATTAATAACAATCAAATACCACTTATGGAGACTTTTTTAACCCTTAAGCGCCCACAGTGTCGTTTTTCGACATTCTGGATGTGAGGCTCCGTCTTTGGTGCACAACCCCGCTTTCATCCCATTGATTTTTCATCCGCCGTTTTTTTTGCTCAACTCCTCGGTGGTTTTACTCTACTCCCTCCTTGGATAAATAGTAAAAACCTTGATCCTCAATTTGTGAGAGTGGGCGAAAGAGATTTTTCATGAAAGTTTTGGTGGTGTGATCTTCACCCCTTTTTTGCCTGGATCTTGAAATCCATAGCTCCAAATGGCATGCAACTTGGCGGTCCTACTAATTGCCATGCTCCAAAGAAGATCCTACGGTTGGATTTTCCATTTTCACCTTTTATTTGTTTCTACGCAGTTTTGAAAAAATCAGCATTATTACCAACTGTTAGGAGCTTTACCCCCCCTTGGGCGTTTAGGGGTTAAATCTTTGAAACTCTTTATGCAGTGTATACGTGACCAAATGATAATGACCATGACCATGACCATGCATGTATACATTGCCAAGGACAAACATACATATATTGATCGTATTTTTCTATATATATAGAGATATAATTGTGTCCTCCAAGCACACAAGAAATAAGAATATTTGATTCATTTGTAAATAAGGTCCCTCTCGTCTCAATGCGTGAGCTCTTAAAAAAGTACCCCCTATACTTTGTTCCCATGTTCATAGTCCCCTTGCTTTTTAAGATTTATAGGATGTTCTTTGTTTCCTTCTTCTCAATGCTTTGTGCTTTTTGAGATTTAAACATGTCCCATTCTCTAATTTTTTGCTAATGGTTCCATATCTCCAAACTCCCATTCCCGGTTCCCATCCTATGTTCCCGGTTCCCATCCTATGTTCCCGGTTCCCATCCTATGTTCCCGGTTCCCATCCTATGTTCCCTGTTCTCAATCCTCCAACTCCCCTTCTTAGTTTTCATTATTCTTTCCCGCTTCCCTATCCTCCAACTGCTATTTTTGGTTTCCAATCATCATTCGTTCCTAGTTCTCATTATTTGTTCATCGTTCTCATCCTCCATTCCCAGTTCTTATCTTTCGCTCCCAATTCCGAATTCCCCTCACACAACCCCTTGATCTCCCGTTGACTCCTTCTTTGCTCTCATTTTTACGTTCCATCTTCCATCCTATGTTCCCGTTCCCCATCCTCCAACTCCCCTTCTTAGTTTCCATCATTCGTTACTGGTTCCCCATTCCCAAACTCCCCTTCTTAGCTTCCATCATTCAATCCTAGTTCCCATCACTTTTTTCTATTTTTCATTATTTCTTCATCATTCCCATCCTTTGTTCCCAGTTCATGTCTTTTGTTCCCAGTTCCTAGTTCCCCTCACATAATTCCTTGATCTTCTATTCACTCCTTCTTTGCTCCCATTTTCATGTTCCATATTCCTTGTCCGTTTAGCTCCTTGTTATATTATTAGAATTTAATATACGAGTTCTTCATAACATTAAAATAGCACTAACAGAAACTCTTCAAACTCTTCAAAGCTCTTCATGCAGTGTATATAGCCACGACCCGTTAGCTTTTTTGCCATCTTTTTTTTATAAGTTTTGGTAAATTTTGGCTTTTAGAGGGGCTACGGGCTCTCTGATTGGCTCATAGAGAATGAAAACTCACAAAAACGTATTCTATTATAGTGACATGCTATAATCTTCATAAGTAGGGGGACCATTAATGAGAGACCATCAATAAGGGTAGTTTTTGAAAAGCACCAAATAAAGAGCTCACCCATCACGACGAGGGGACCTTACTAAAAAATTAATCTATTTTTTTTTATTTTTTTTCCCCTTTTTTTTTGGTGTCCAGAGGACACAAGTATATACTAGTGCTATTATAATATGTTATGCTACTATGCTTTTAGAATATGCTCTCTAGGGGTTTCAAAATGAAAATGCCAAGAACTTCAAGAAACTTTGAAATTGGCCTAGGAAAAGTCTGTAGGAGCAAAATACAACGATCTGTTTTTGGTTCATTAATGTTAAGTAGTGTTTTTTTTGTTTCATTGGGAATTTAAAGGTTGGATAGGAGGAGGTTAAGGTTTACTGTGCTATAGTTCTTTTGATCTTAGCAGTAGTGAAATGATTGGACTCGAGTGAAGCCAAGAGTAAAGTCATAATGGCACAATATGGTTATAAAGTGCCACTATGACTTTAATTACTCGGGGCTTTACTTAGATGATCTTGTCACTAGTGTAGTTTCAAAACATCTTTGTATGACTAAATCTTGCAGTGACCGTGAGAAGATATCAATTGTTTTAACTATTATCGATGCAAAATGCAAGCAAGGCTACTAGCAACTTTTGTGTCCCATGTCTCCACTATTAAGTGATTCTAAAGTAGGATGATCACTAGGATGGTTAGGTTCAACATTTGACCAAGAATCGGATACAAGGTCCTTCAAATAGGAGGTACATTATAACTTCCAACTTCCATAATTGTACTCAAAATCTACGAAAGGCGATATTTGTTATATTGAGACGATTTGGAGTCTCATATCTCATCCGGGGATAAAGAAAAACCATTCTACATGTTCAATATTGAATCTTTTTTAAAATTTGAGGCTTTTTCATATAAATATACATGAATACCTCTAGTGCCCAAAGGTTGCATTCAAGTTTTATCCCCGGCCCGGGGATAAATCCAGGAGACCTAAAGTATGCTCAAAGTCTCAAAATGCACACATTGTCTCAATGTAATGAATATGGCCATACGACTCTATGCTTCAAAGTGTGTAGTTTTTGGTTTGTCACCTACTATTCTTTTCACTTCCGGAATTTTTAACTACTTCAAGTTTTATTACTTCAAGTACATACTTCCCACATTCTCGTGACCACTTTCTTATGAGCTTGCAACAATGAAATTTTTGTGGTTTTCAAGCATCATACCTTGAAACATCTTTTCATTGAAACTACAAATAATTCTCTATTGCCCTAGAAAAATGTGCAAAGAAAATCCCAACCATGATGAGGATATGTACCTCCAAAGCCCTTCTCGACCCTTCTCGACTAGTTGACATTTATGTTGTCACTAAGGCACTTGTGAGTAGGTGCAAACGAAGAGACCAATGACCTTGTGCTAGAAGTCCTAAAAGCATATCCAATGATAAGTCGACGAGACTGATATTTTATCAAGGGCCAATCTCAGAACGAGACCTGGTTCTCTTCTGTCAGGAGAAAAGAGGTCATAAACTCATGACCCTACCGAACATCCTCACTGTCTTCTATTGTACTCCTGTTCAAAGTTTGACCACTTTATAAGCCTCATGTCCCACACTTGGGTTTGAAAATCAGATGCCATTCGCTCAAGACATGTAGGGCTATGCTCATGAAAACTATGTAGCTATGACTGTACCCAAAATTCAACACTTGAAGTGAACGCAATGAGCTTAACCACTTTCGGAGCTTCTTGAATGGCCCACACGCACTCCGGGGACAGTCAAAGTCATAGTCCGAACCCTGCAGTCATCGGTTCTGATATACTTTCCATGTACTCGGAAGTTAGATGCGATATGCTTATGGTATTCATGCGAAAGCGCACGTGCGAAGACCTGTAAATTGATGCTTCGGGATTCACTGCAGTCAATTTCTGAAGTTTGTACGCATACTAAGTCGTTATACTCTTGAACCGATCACCTTGAATCTATTATTCGGAAACGTGCGTACAGTTTATGTCATCTCTATTACTTGATTGTTGGACAAGATTCTGCATTCCAGTTCTCCACAGCTGAAATTCATAGTACACCATATTCAATAATCTGGGGAAAAAATCCAGGGTTATGGAAATTGGTGAGCAGAATATCACTCAACAATTGAGATGTACTGTATGGTCATTATACTTGATATTCTTCTAAAAGTATGCATAGCTTGTGGATATAATGCCGTTGAGTTGAAATCAAATATGGTGTTTGGCTACTGGGTCAAATGATCACTAAGAAATTTATCGTCTCGCAAGATTATACCACTCACGATAATTCGGCAAGCAGGAACTGCGCTCGTTCTTAATGACAACAGAAAAGAGAAGAAGAAGTTGGCGGTGATTCATATGATAAAAGTGTTTTTCATATTGATAATTGTCGGAGCAGGTAACCAATCGCAGCCTCGTCTGGTGTGTCGCAAGAAGCCAGCGATGGCCATCGCAGAAATGCTGGAGTATTCACTCCACCGAAATAAGTTACGATGTACCGCACTCACTCAGTTTCCAATAACTTCAGCTACGTCAACTTTATTCACTCCACCAAAGTAAGTTACGATGTCCGCACTTACTCAGTTCCAATAACTTCAGCTACGTCAACTTTATTCACTCCACCAAAGTAACTTACGATGTACCGCACTTACTCAGGTTCCAATAACTTCAGCTTCGTCAACTCTTGTACTGCACGGTTCTATCCCGGCATCGTCACTAGCTAGCTAGCATGTACTATTCAACTATGACCATTAGGTACCCTGGTTTATCCATAGTCATATTAAATTGAGTCTTTCACTGACTGCCCTGCATATAAATACCAGCTCCTCGACACTACCATTCATCCAGCACCAATCCCACTTCTATCGCTCAGTGAAGCCATACTCTAGTCTGTAAGTGCAATGCCCCTCCGTTTTCCAGTCCCGATTGCTTGTAGCAGTTCTGAGAGTCTCAGACTGTATTGATCCATGTTTGCTATTAACGCATGATCCCGATTGCACTGGTTTGATGTTCAGGTCCAACAAGTCTGAGAATCTCACACTGATAGAGCATTGATTCATGTTTGCTATTAACGCACTGTTGTCAATGTACATACAGGTTCAGCAAGGACGATGGAGATCAGCAGTTTGAAGTGGCTGCTCACGGTGACCGTATTGACGGTCATGACGATGCAGAGTGCCACTGCAGTGGACATTCAAGGATTCGACAACGCGGGTGCATGTTCGGGGTCGGGGTACACGTTCCCGGGGATAGCCCAGCAAGTGTGCACAGCAATGAACGTCGGCTCGGTTCTGATCCGCGACCTGTCAAGCTGCCAAACGGGGCGAGCATATCGTGGCGGTGGGTGCACAACCTCAGTGCTGAGTGGAAACGGTCCAACAGTCTGGTGCTTCACCGGCGGCTCCTTCACAGGCGCCGCTTGGTTCAACAACTGCCGGCGACGACGGCTGCAGGGAGATGATCACCACGACAACAAGTGCAGCTCTACCGCCGAGCCAAATGGTGTCCACTACACCCCCGACATCACCACGGGATCCTGGATCCTGAAAACTTCAGACGCCGCCAAGATGCTCGCCGACCTCATGGCTCTCGACGATGCTGAGAAAGTGAACTGGCTCAAATCCCATGGCGCCTACCACGTTCCTGGATCTGACCATGTCAACATGGTGTAACGCTTGCTCGATCACGTACCCTCAGAGTGATCGATGATCCTAGTCATGTGTTTGTGCTTGATAGTGCCGCTTTCTGCTATATGATGCTAGCATGTGTCATTGTTCATCAATCTTGGTTGATGAATCTACTCTGTTAGAGCTTCAATGCTCTTAGTAATACAATAAACTGTGACATTGGTTATGTCACTGCTGGTTTGGCTTGTAATCGTCCAGCTTCTTTCTTGTTTGGTTGAAAGCGTTGACACTTCTTGTAAGCATTACAGTGATTGGTTCGGAGATCCTTGAACTCCCACAATAAATGATTGTGAAGATTAAGGTGGTGAGTACTGTGCCTGCATGGCAATTGAAATTCAATTGCATTGAGGATAGGCATGTTAGGGAGAGTGCTCTAAAATGGAGTCTGTAGAATCAATAACTAGGGTATACAAACTCATCACCAAACAACTTCAAAAGCGCTGGTAGGAAATGGTGTGTAAAGTTTGTCTATGATTACATACGTATATATTATTATTCACTTATTCATTTATTCACTTACCATTTATTCATTTATTCATTTATTCACTTACCATTTATTCATTTATTCATTTGTATACTTACCATTTATTCAGTTATTCATTTATTCACTCATTCTTTTATTCACTTATTCACTTATTCACTTACCATTTATTCATTTATTCACTCATTCTTTTGTTCACTTATTCATTTATTCACTTATTCATTTACTCAGTTATTCAGTTATTCACTTAATCACTTATTCATTTTTTCATTTTTTATTTTATTTTATTTTTTCTTGAAAACTTCGTATCCATCAATTATGCAATTCTTTTAATTTTCATTAATTCTTTCAAAGTTGATACTAGTGTAGATTAGCCTACTACACTCATAAAAGTTTGAGAAATATTGATAGTTGTGATGATTGATTGAAGAACACAAAGTTGTAAAAGAAAAAAATGATTCCACGTAATTGCAAACATGTGATTACGGACAAATTTTGAACAATAAAAATTTTTCTTCTAGTGAATATCGACCATTACAAGACCTCACTTCCTACAAAGCCTTCATTCCAACTTTGATACATTAACTGAAAAATATTACACTTTAAACGGAAAATCATTCCTTTCCTATTTTAAGTGTATCTATACTTGCCTATTGAAGCGTTCCAACTTCACTCATTTGGTCATAGGTTCATCTATGTACCTGTTACGAAAGGAACCGGCAGTTCCTCAATCCGGATATCAACACCTCATCCATAACTCATCCACCAGAGTTTCATCCAACGCAGAATTTTCGTGCAAGGAAGGGTGGAAGAAAACGTCGTGGTGGAGATGAACGCTCGCGTAGTCCCGGAAGAGAGCGAGCCAGCAATCGGAAGCGATGGTCGCGAGCAAGGATTCTGATGTAATTCAGCAAACATCGACATTAGCTTGTTAACGAAATTCCCACAAATTCGTAAGCAAGGGCAGGGCAGGGATGGCACGGAAAGGGTGCGTGTGCGGCATCTGCGAGAGCGTCAATTTACCTGCCGTGTGCACATCCTGCGTCAACCAAAGGTTGCTTACTCTTTCTTGCTGGCTGTGAGAGTTAGACTGAGACTGCTGCCCATTAGTTCGATTCATTGAGAGAATCTCTCTGTGCCTTGCAGGTTGCTAGAGCGCTACAAATTGGTGAAGAATCTGGCGCAGGACCGCGACGTGCTGCGAAGGCGCTTAGACGAGGAGCTTATTGCAAAGGTATGATCAGAATTTTACGATAGGGTTTGAATTGCTCGTGGTGCTCTTAATTTTTAATTTTCTGATGGTTCTTGAGCAGCGAGAAGCGGAGCTGCAGCAGCACTGGCGTGTGGAGCACGCCGAGCGGAAGGCGCAGCTTAAAGAGCGTCTGCGTCAATGCAAGGAGGAGCTACTTGAAGGTACTTTGAGGAGTAGATGACTATTCGGAACGAGTAAACAACTTCGCGGGATTAGATTGCATTGTGAAGCGCCTGACACAGGAAGAGAGAATTATGTTTCAAAAACTCTTACACGATTGCCTCGGATTCCTTAGCAAGCAAAGTATTAGGGTTTTCTAGAATTGTTCTGTACATCTCTAATGCAGGGTTTATCACGCTTTGGAACATCTTTTTTAATTGTTTCAGTGATTGTTAAGTTGACTGTTCTTAGTTCATCGTGGAGATTTTCAGTATGTTTAGTTGAAGCATGAGCTCATGGTTGCTGGATCCATTTGCAAAGAATACGGCCTGATAATGCTCATTCGTCCAGTGAAAACAAAACGGGAACACATGCAGCATGATCTTGATGCTCAAGTTAAGTTCCTTTCTGCAGCTTCTGCTCAGGTGACCATTATTCCTTTCTATGTGTTTACTTCTGCATCCTAAGTTCCACAACAGCATTGATCATCTCATCAATCAAGTATAATGGACAATAATTGGTCTTTAAACTGTTGAACAATATCAGGCTTCATTTGAGCCACTTAGTCCTTGAGGTATCTGTGAACTCGATTCTGATTTCTAGCTCTGTGATGGTTGTTTTTGTGATCACACAGGTTGTGACAAAGAGATTGGAACTGCTAGCTCATTTCTATCCCGACTTGATGCATGCACAGTCCCTTGTTTACGTAAGTAATCTTTGCCGTAGATTCTTTCATCTTTCTACTCTGTCTTGCAATTTGATTATGTTGTATTGGTCCACATATGTATACCGAGTGGATTGTATCATAATGTAAAGTTTTGTTCGTGATGTCTGAATTGGCATATTGTTCCTGCACTTCGCAGACAGCTGTGGCATCTGATTTGTATCAAAAGCGAAAAGTGGTCATCAGACAACTCTGCAAGATTTTACCGCTCCGTCGAAGTTCTGTGAGTATACCTTAGTTTGAATTGCTGGATCGTCCTTGATAATAGCAACTGGCTTCTCAGTTTTGAGAACAAGTGACACTCTTAGTCTATTTGTTCTCGAGATTTAGTTTCTGAAGTGCCTCGTCATATAGAGCAGATAGTGCCAGGGAGTTACCCTACAGCTCTTTAGTAGAGGGCAAGTAGAGGTGAGAACAAGTGCAAAGGGTATTGCCTGACAATATCGGATTTATGCGCATCTCATGGATGTAGATGACACTGGAAGAGCGGCAGAAGTGGGAAGGAAGTATAAATGGGCCACAATCTGTTCGCATTTGTGGTGCGCGCCTTCCCCTTGGGGATGATCCTCTGTCTGTACCACACATGGAACTTGGGGCATCATTAGGGTAAGTTGGTATTCTAGACTTTTGTATTGTAAATTGAGAATCTATTCTGAAGATTGGCTTCATCAAATACATGTGGGGTGTATGATTCGTTGCGTCTTAGGATATTGGAGTCCTGCGAAATCAATTGTAGCAGATATACTTATGCCTGGAATTTTTTATTGCGCAGGTATTTGGTCCAACTCGTCAGCAAGGCAGCACGTTACTTGTCTGCGCCCGTCTTACATAGCTCTGGTTTTGCGGTGAGTTTTTGAACAGTTACATCGCGATGTGATGATGCTCTTTGTGTTCCATTGTTGATTGGAAGCTGAATATCCTTCCAAGAGGACCTTAATTAAGAACTTGATTCAGGCCTCTTCATCACGTGTGTGGCAAAGGGCTACGTACTTTGACTCAAGGCCAGCTTCTCGAAGGTATACATGCTGCTGATAGTTTTCAATTTGATAAATTCTGTCCGTTAAAGCTCATTTCATTGTCGCTTCTTGCATTGTGCTTCGTATTCGCTTCGTTGACGTATATTTATTATCATAGCCATAACTTTGACAAGATCGCTAAGCCTTTGAAGTTGCTATATTTCGTACTTGAGTGATTTGCCAAGAAACTTCATAGTGCTGTTTGTAATCAAGTGTGTCTCTTCTTGGGTTTTATTTAGTGAGGAGTTTCCACTGTTTCTTCCACGCCAAGGGCGCAAGTCCGCGAGTAACGACGTTAATGACCTCAGCAAGAGTGTTGGCACCGCCTTGGGCTTTTCGTCCATGGAGAGCCTGCGAATCGATACTGTAGAAAGCACTGCCAGTCTCCTCAATTACGGGTCTGCACGAGAATCATATCCAGAGGTTCAGGAAGGCATCAAACTCTTGCGGAGGACTGTGGGATGTATATGTGCTTACAGTTTTGGACAACTTGGTCTCTCAGTACCTTCGGACATGTCAATCCTTGATGCATTCGCAGAGCTCCTCATGGTTCTCTCGTCGAAAGAGACGAGATCAAGGTTAGTTCTGATTCTCTGATTGAAAACCCTTCTATTTCTGGCCGGGTGTTTAGTGCCCCAGTGGGAGATTTGCCAAGATTCCGGCATTAAGGAAAACTTATCAGTGTGACTCGTGGAAGTGGATGATGCTCCCTCAACTTGCAATTTAGATGAGTGCTTAGGAGGTAGTCCTGAACATCTTGCTGCAACATGCCACTTCCATATTATACCACTCATCTAAATATCGATGGTTGTCGTTTTTGTTTTTTGGAGTTGCAGCTGAGGAAATGCTGCTGTTTTATTGGAACTTTTCAGGTCTTACAGAGGTGATCAACAGTCAAACGGCCGATCTGTTCTTTTAGAACTTCCTTTCGCTCGCATGGGAAGTAGTCGCCGACACTTATCAGATGGAAATCAGTTCTCGCCAAGATCCCTGGTAATATATCATTCTCCTCACCTTGCTTATCCACCTTTCGCCTATAGGTTGATTAAGTGTTGTCTGTTAGCTCGATATAGGAAACTCGTTTGCTACTTGTAAGTTAAAAGAATTGAGACTTGGTAGCATCTATAGGAGAATGAGAACTCCACGGTGGTTGTGTAACGGAAGTGATGATTGGTTTCGTGCAGGGCCAGAAAGCTAACAAAGGTAAGGTAACAAGCTGGAATGACTTCTACGATGTGAGCACAGAATCGGAGCTCATGGAGGTTGCACCAAAGTCTTCTGATATCACTCTGGATGGTTGGGACCTGGTGGAGCATCCCAGATTGCCTCCTCCACCTTCCGACTCCGAGGATGTCGAGCACTGGACACGGGCGATGATCATTGACGCCACCAAGTGATCGTTCATACCATGTAACATTTTTTTGTGTATAGCTAACTTTTGTACATAACTCTATCTCAGGCCTTAAATTGGTATCGTCTAGAATTACATTCGATTTCACATTGATATGTAGGATGAACCATCATCCACCTAATTGTCTTTGCCAATGTACAATGATTTATTGGAGAAATCTCTCCTCATTTTCGATTACCGTCATTGACTGAAGGTCTTAGCTACCCATGTTGGATGCCGCTTTGTTCATTGATCTACATATATGGCAGTGTATTGATATGAGTATACATAGACTCTTAGAACGGCATTTTCAAATGTCTTATTATACACTTGAACTTGGTCATATTCTTGAGATGCTAAGGTGTCGGACATAATCGATTGGGTGGTTTGTATGGAGCTGGCAATCGACCAGCAATGGAAAACATTGAAGAGCCAAACCACATGTGACGAAGTTAAGCTCCTTCGAGAGAAAGAAGAACTCCGAACCCCTGTTGGGGTGGCCTTAAACTTTATTGAACGAACGGCCAGGCGGACAATGCGATGTGCAAGAAGTGCTCAGGTTTTGAAGGAAACAACTACTTCTCATGGAAGATTGAGAACATCTTGCTATTCCATACCTACAAATCTACTCAAAAGAAGGTAACAACTTTCACTTGAGTCCTCTTCTCCAAACTCATTCATTCTTCTAACCGCCTTTGAATCATATGCATCAACGCAACTGAGAAGGCCTCAGAACTAGTGACACCTAGTAAGAGGTGAACCACAAGATTCATTCTTAACTCTGACAGTCTCTGGAGCTAAATTGATATTTCTGCTCCACACCGCAGGAAATTCTAAAGAAGAGAACTCGTGAACTGCATATCCATTCCCACCTGCATTCCCTGCAAAAACTTCAGGTATCCATAACTATAGCATCGCTAAGGTGTTTACTCATGCATGTACTGTACAGATTCTCAAGATGGAATGGTTTGATCAATTACCTGCATGGTACACTCAGTACGGTGGAGTCGGAGAATACGGAGGAGAAGTATAAACTGGACTGGGCGAGTACGAAGGTGAAGTATAAACTGGACTTGGAGAATACGGTGGGGACTCATAAACTGGACTTGGAGAATTCGGAGGGGAAGTATACACTGGACTTGGAGAATACGGTGGGGACTTATAAACTGGACTTGGAGAATACGGAGGGGAAGTATAAACCGGACTTGGAGAATACGGTGGGGACTCATAAACTGGACTCGGAGAATACGGAGGGGAAGTATAAACCGGACTTGGAGAATACGGTGGGGACTCATAAACTGGACTTGGAGAATAAACTGGAGCGGGAGAATAAGGAGGATTGTCGTAAGGAGGAGGGTAGGAGGCTTTCGGAGGGCACCACTTCCACTTCGCCATGGCGCCTCGAAGGTAATGGCTGCCTGGATTCACAGCATCCAGGGCTTGCACATCGAAAATTAAGCTACAAAACAACAGCAGTGAACACAGGAGCCACTTCATCGTCCTCATGGCTACGAAATCAGACTGTGTTGCGAGATAGAAGAGAGAGCTTCACTAGGCTGCAGATATAGGACTGCACTTGAGAGAGTGCATTATTCCAGATCAGTTGGTTACCATGCAGCCTTGAAAGCGGTCGTCCTCAGGCTCCCTCACATGATGGAAGTGAACGCACCAACTCATAAAGTGATCAAACAACGATATCTTACAGTAGGTGCTTGGACACAGATTGCACTCCAGCTCGAGGGCAAACCATGGTGAAAACATTTTTTGTTACAGGTCTCATTTGTAACAGCGGAGAATTGTCTATCTCAGCTTAAGAGAGGCAGTCTGACATCTACATCTACACAAGCGGTCACAAAGATAGTAACAACCTTTTAGTGTGAATGTTTCCACAGTTTTAAGACATGCACTGTTAAGCTGAATATGATCACAGATTGCACTGTTGGTAATGGGACTTGTAAAGGCGAGGTCTGTCCGTCCCTTGAGGGAGACGTGATATCAGAGAAGGTGAAACAATAATGTGCTCCTCTCTATTGGTGACAAGACAGGCAATAAGCCACCCACTCCATCAGCAGGTTTTAACACAACTGCGATCTGTCACAACTTGAGAACGCATCATAGACAGGTGTAGTAACAGACTACTTGAAAGCAAAGGAGTTGAAATTCCATGTCAAGCAAACCCCGAGTTTATTCGGCAAAGTCAATCCCTCATCTCAGCGAGGACTGAGACTGTTAAAATGTCGCAGCAGAAAAATTCTATACTAGTAAGCAATCCACGGTAAAACCATTTTACTGTACTGTACATTACAATATGTACATCAAGGCACGAATCCTGTGAACCCCAGAAGTAGCACTAATTCGTGACCGATTCCACCTCCGTCTTAAGTTCGGCGTTTGTACCTCTTGGTGGATTCAACGGATGTCTGCGCTTCCATACATGCGAGCGTGCTCCTCTGCCAATTTCTGGATCATGGTGCGTCTCTCATGGGAAGTGAGATGATGCAGACTCTGTGGACGCCCAAGCAAGCGGGGCGAGTCCGCGAAGTTGAAGTTCCGGAACCTCTGTCCGCCGCAGTGATGTCTGCCTGCATCGAATGCCAGTGCTGCCTCTTTCTCGGTGAGGTAGGATCCCAGCCACACTTTCTCGGTTGTCCCACCGATCCGGATCTCGGACACCCACTTCCCGTTCCGTTGCCGAATGCCTTTGTACCGAGTGTTCTGTCCTATCCTTCTCGGCGTGCTCGGAATGACTTGCCCCTGCACCACAATATAGATTAATTAGCACTGGAGCAGGAGTTATTATGAATTTTCAAGATGAGCCAAATTGCTACATTGTTGTAACGTTGAAAGCCATGATTGATAGATTATTCTAGAATTCTTTAATGAATGTATAAAAGCTACTATATTTTATACATTCCTGACACAATTGTTTTACAGATATTCTAGCCACAACAAAAACCCTGCACTGGAGGATGCCAAAGGAGCTGTCGGAAAATGCTTCAGTTGCTTACCGACGCGGTTCTCTGCACTCTCCTTGCCTTGATGATTCCCGAGAGTCTTCGAAAAGCAGAAACGATGCCAAAGATCACCTTCCAGCCTACACCTGCTTGCACATCCCCATCAATATCGAAATGTTGCCGCAGCAGCATGATTTGCTGCCACTGAGCCGGTCGCAGCGACGGCTGCCCGGCGTCCACCATCTCCGCCGTGTCCACTCTGCCCAGTTGTTCAGAACTAGCGATGATCTCTGAAGGAAGCTCCATCTGAGCATCCATATACTCTTCCGGGCCCGATGTCGAGTATACTAGCCCTGGCTCGTCCATATCAAAATCTTCCAGGGTAATATAATCATCCTGCTCAAAGGTATTATAATCCTGTCCATCATCACCTTCCTGCAGCATCGCCGTGAAGCTCTGAAATTGAAAGCCATCGCAGTTTGGTAGCTCCATGGCATCATAGAACTGAGGGTTTGCATGAGTTTCGACCTCGAGGTGATCGACGGGAATACTTATCATTCGATCGATAAAAAACCTGTCTTTGATCCTCTTCCTCAACCGCATCAGCACGCCCAACACCCCCCATTGACATGGCGCTGTCTCCGCCATGTCTGACATAAAACCCTAACTCGATACTCTGTTGCAAACAAAACGTCATGGAAACACTTGAGCTTTTGTAAAACGAACAAGTATCCTCTTGTGTAGTTTAAACACCACGTATTTACAACTCTTTCTTTCCCTTTCCATACTCAAACACTCACCGACAAAACTGAAGGAAACGAATAAGAATCTCTGTCTGGCCATGAATTAGAGCAAAGACCAGAGCGACGAAAAGGATTTGCGTACCCGGACGGTATTCTGGTGTAGAATCCTGAGTTGAGCCGCGAAGCACCCCCACCTTCACCCAATAAGAAAGTTCTCCGGATCCTGACAACCCCACTTTCTAGAAGAGTAGTCGTCGGCACCAGATTCCTCGGCACATACTCCCACCGAACTACTGTAGTCAAAAACCCTCTCTCTTCGTCGACCGAATCCTAACACTTACAGACATCGTACCTGCGATCACTGCACCCTCGTAATCCATTTACTGCTTCTCTGTCTGTCTGTCCACACAAGATGACGGTTTCGAATTGTGGAAGTTCACTAAGAAGGTCCTGGTTGACTCAGTATATATATGGTAGAATATATATGGTAGAAAGTGTAGGTGGAACGGAGCACCTGGGAGATTGCTTTACCAAAACGGAGAGGTTTGATATTAAGAATCGAAGCGCATCCTTTCGTGATTTTTGCGTCACTTGCGTCCCACTTGGCGGTACTCACACAAATATATGGTATGTCTCGGTTCCCCCTTCTTAGGAGTATTCGTTTGACTTTTAGTGGCATGTGGGGTTTGACTTTGAACATGAGGGCCAAGCAGCCATGCCAATTTGAGCGAAGGTGGACTGCTTAATAATAGCGCAAGGCAAATCTGGAGTCAGCAATTTTATGTATGGCAAAGTAAGTGGAAGGATTAACCAAGTGGAGCAATTTTTTTAAGCTCGAATTGTGGATGTTTTTAAAATGTTCATGAAGAGTACACTAAACATGGAACTTCAAAGATGTTATGTATCTTTGGGTGATTAATCTCAAAATGTCCCCAATGTCAAAATTTGATAGATAGAATGTAAGGTTGAAACTTTGAGGAGCCATGTTTTTCCCACTTTAGAATGCTTTTGATAGAATTTTTTGGATTAGAATTTACATCAAGAAGATTGTAAATCGATCCAAGAGGAATTATTGAATGATTGTGCAATTCAATCCTCAGTACTCTACCTTCATTTCTGTTTACAAAAAATTGTGTATTGAGACTGACACAGAATTTAGAGGTTATTTCTATAAGTCATTATTGAAAATATCAAGTTGAGGCACATCCAATATGCATCCTTGAATATCACTACAGCCAAATCCAAGCTGGAATAACTAACCCTTCTTCAAATCACAAATGGAAGACTTGCCATGTCACACACTTGCGCTAAAATTTATCATGCAACAGACTCCATCAGAATACTTAAGATTGCACAAGGAGTGTAGTCCAAACTGAAAATAGATACACATGCTTCAATTCTGACATGACCGTATTGCCAACTATAGAGCACTACACATGACTCAAACTGAGATTTGTGACCTTGGGACGTAATCAAAAACTCGGGAGACTTAGCATTATAAGAAAGGACAAAAATGGTCATGATACAATCGTGTACAGATGGGAGAAAAATATGAAAGAAGTGGGTCCATCAGTCCCGGATCTCACTACGTATGATACACAAAGATTAATGAGTGAGAGTAAGCTAGCTAATGAAGGACCCCACTGCCGAATGGACGGGAAGTGATCGATGGCTAGAAGAAACTGGCGAGCACGGGCGGTGGCGGTCCGATGCTGGGGGTGGGCAGCGATGTCGATGACCTGGGAGACTTGGGCGAGTGGTTGCGCAATCCCTTGTGCGCTTCGCACCGCTTGCGCTCGGGCCGCGGGGGATCGGGGCACACGGTCCCGTCGTCCAGTCGCAACCCACAGATCTGTCGTCGCGATGGCGACATGCACGGGGTCGTGAACGGCGACTCGGGCTGCGACTCCTCCACTGTCGTCGCCAGAATGCTGCTGTACGTCGAGCTGTTTCGCCTCGGAGTTCCGGCGTTCATTTGCACATCCGCCCATTCTCGGCTCTTGGCCATCCTAATCTCGGAAGTTCGTAACCAGGAAGTGAAGGACAGGCTGCCCCGTCGTTTCGGCTCCGGTGAGGACGCGCGAGCCGGCGCAGGAGGGGTCATCAAGTACGGGAAGCAGGAGCTTGACGGTGTCGGATTGGGTCCTGGCAAAATTGGCGACTCCGAGCCGTCGGGCATGTGCGATTCTCGGAGTCTCTCGTGCGCGGGGGGAGGATGGTTGGTGTGAGCGACGCGGCCTGATCTATGTTGGTTGCGACCTCCGTCTTTGTGGAGAAGGCATCGCTTGCCTCCTTTCACGGGAAGCGCGTGACAAGGGGAGCCGTTCTCGAGTGGCGCGCCGCAACGGTCGAGTGGAATGTCGAACTTGGTGAACTCAGAGCTCTTGGGACTCTTGAGCTGTGGACTGGATCGGAATAGGGTGAAGAAGTCGCTCACTCGGCTGAGATCGGTGCGGCTGCTTGTTGGTCGATTGTTGTTGCCTTCTTCTTTCGGTACTGGTTTGCGTGCTGGAATGTGCACGCCCGCGCGGGCGCGCTGGAAGAAGAACCACGTCTTGTTTGATCTGTCGCCTAAGCATCCGTATGTGGAATCGTTCGAGCCCAACGCACCCCCCATGACGATCTTCGAGAGAATATCCGGCGATCGTTTCCGGAAATTCCCACCTCGTTTCCATGCGTAGTCGAAAACCTCTATGAGATCCCCCTCGGCCTTCTCTGCCACCGCCTTACTCTCCGTCTGCAGGCCAAACCACATCACTCCATCAATGCTTCACCCTCATGCCCCCAATCAGCGAGCCTTCTGGAACATTGCTTGCCATCACCACTTCCCTCGTTGCAGTTTCTAAACTACTGTACCACTTGTATTACACTCTTTCGCTTCACTAATGAATAATCAAAGACCTTATTCTTCGCAAGCGATGGTGTGTACTAGTAAGGGATTTCAAAGAAATCATGGATGTGGGGATGGACGTACCGCGGCCCAGCGAAAGGCGATGGAGCAGCCAAGGGCGAAAACCTCGGAGAAGAGGCGAGGACCGCGGGGGGACAGACTTCCCAATTGATCGTGAGGGCTACTTCTTTGGTTAGAAGTGGACAAGGCCGCCGCCTCGTCGCCCCCTTCCATGCTTGCGTTGCTGGAGGGTCTACTCACGCTTGATATTTTTTCAGTGCTCAAGCTCCTCTCGTGCTCCCTCGGTAAGCTCGTCGCCCGCTCCCCTGCCACATCTGCCCTCCATCCTTCGCCTTTCTCACTCTTCAGCGCAAACAATCTCGTCGACCTGCATCACAGCAATAAAATCCACATTGAAATCCCAGATTCAATCAAACGATCGATACATCGGCCAGTCTCATCTCATCTTAGACTTCGTCTTCACTGAGTAATGATCATGGCTTGGAAACTGGCCAAAGCGAGCGGAGGATTGGAGGCACACTGCACCTGACTCCTTCCAGATGAGCGCCGCTCTGGCCATAGCGCATCAAGTGTTGATGCACGTTGTCGGAGAAGCCTAGATACACCACCACCACGTCCTGCGGTTTCAGAGAATCGTGGCTCCGTTGCGGTGGAAGCCACACCGGCGGTGTCACTCCCAGCTCGTACAGCCCTGACCCCACATAGTTACTAGGCAGATTGCAGATCCGGAAGCGGTCCGGAATCTTGCCTGCGGCGTGCTCCTTCCAATCAGTTGGACCGACCAGAACCTACACGCACACAATCGATACAAAGGGATCAACACTCGCCGCACACTTCTAGATCAGCCAAACTCGACAACACATTCCACTCCAACAAAGATGACTCAACAGCGTGACAATGAAATACACCATGGGACATAGCACAGCGAGGCTGCTTCGAGAGATCTCACAAATGGCCAATAATCCTTTCTAAACAAGATTCTCAGAGACGAAACGCAATTTTTCTGGAAACTCGTGTTTCCTGTAAGGAGGTAAAGCCTTCGTTAAAGAACGATGCTGTAGGAGAGTCTGCTGCGATGTGGATTCAATGCTCAATACACATTTGAGGTGGCAAATGATCAAATTTGGTAATGATGAAATGGCCGTGCAGTTTCATATATGCCTGCGGGATGTTCTTCGAATTAAAAGCCATTAAGCAGCTGCAAAAGCGCGTTGCTATCTGCTGCGCTTGATCTTTGAAACTCAAGACGAGAATCACTTGGACACCACGCAGCAGCCATTCGAGCATTCTAATTTTCTACAGAAGCATGCATGGTTGAAATTTCCTCAGTCTCTGAACATTGAAAGCATTCAGCTTCCTAGACCCTAAAATCGATAGTGATTCTTGCCCTCCTCCGAGATTCCATTCATCGGTACTTCCGATACAAAGGCTGAAAAAAAACCTAAAGTTCCACAATATTTGGGGTTTTACAAATTTAAGTACGACTGATGTAAGAGACGAATTCGCTACTCCAACACACAGTATGACGCTAGCTACGAGCAATCATTCACTCCAATCCTGGGCAAGGGATGGATCCGCAACTCGAGAGAATGTCACATTGAACGAATTGTGCGAGGGAGGTGGAATTAGGGAGTATCGACGGAAAGAAAGAGAAGGATTCATACCTTCCATTCGGAGAAGCAATCGTCATGCTTGACGTGCACGTGATCCTCGCGCTTCAAGCGCTGAGCAGGTAGTTTCCTCTCCGGCACAACCCCGGGTGGCACGGGCTGTGGCTGTGGTGGCTGCACGGGCTTGTCCGACACCACACCCAAGCCCCGCGCGCTGTTGCCGCCACCCCCGGACAGCGACATGCTATCGCTTACCCCCTCGCGAAACAACGTGGACGAAAACCCCCCGCTATGGTCGTATCTACCAGCTTCGCCAACCGGTGACGAAGAATCGGGGAACCTCACGAGTATTTGAACACGAGCAGGCGTTGGCAGGCCTACGCACGCACCAGTGCAAGCGTTTTCAGTGCATGATTCTCAAACGCACCTGGACGTCGAGCCATTCGGTGCTCGTTCGGACCCCCGCCCAAACCTGCGACAACGATAGATCCCTGGCTCATCTCATCTCGAAAACTCATCTCATCACATGATGCTCCAGCTCTCACCCCATTCTGTCAGAGCACAGTAACCGAATGGCTACCGCACGACAAGTACTACTGCAAACCCAGATACTAGGAATCTCAAAGGAGCTGCAGCCGCCAACAAGCTAGTTCGTATGTCGACATGAAATCGTATTCTCGTAACCCCAAAAAGACATTCTTTCGTCCGTCCTGATAACAGTAGCTCTATCTTGTGGAGAGTCATGTGTTACAAAGGTGTACAGTACCTTCCTCCGTGCGCGCACGCTGTGTGGCTAATAGCTCCTGTCCACAATTCTCACCGCAAGTTTCGGACTCGCCCGGATTACCGGCTAAAGTAAGCTTACCATAAATACACCATGAGCGCGAAGGTGCAGAGCAAGTGCGTAGCGCGAGGTGATTAGCAATATCCGTTTTCGTCAGTCACCCAGGCGAGGATGGGAAGCAATTTGAACACTTGCACCGGCACCAACATTGCTGATCACTCCATGGCTAGTAGAATTTGAGTATGAGCGACGACATGCCGACTAAGGATGCGCAGGCTTCATGTGGCAGCTGCAGAATGGAGCAGCTCACGCTCATCCGCTGCGCACGCCCTTCCCACGTCACCCCGCTTCTGCGATGAGTACCATCATCACTGCTCGTGTTCCATCAAGCTCACATCGCATTCGACCTCGGACCTACCCAACCCTTTCACCTCATCATCATCAGCATCGCTGGAAGTGGATGTCTGCTCTGCCACTGGGTGTCACTGATTAATGCTTTGTCTTCTTCCTCTCCCAGAATTAAACTGGCTCTTTCTTGGCAATGAAGTTAGCTTTCCTTTTCTGTGCGACATGCTTTTGAAGCGATTCTGTTACTTCAAAAGTAAATTTGTCACTTCCTCTGTTGCTTCCTTCATATCGAATGCATCTAAATTCTCTTTCTGTACACTAGTATTGTCCTAATCTCCGCTTCTAATGAGATTGAAACATGGTCAGCCTGAGTACGAGAATCACCACTTTCTTATAAATTTCTAATGTATACTTACGTCGTTTGTACTTGTAACTACCCATAATCACTTCAGATATTTAATAAAAATGTTATGTATGTGGGAGATTCCTCACACAAACATGAAGTAGTCCTTACACTCCGCCCAACCATAGATTGGAAACGTTTTGTCTTCAGAAACAAATCAACAATAGATGCAAAAATAAGGTCCATGTACGAAAACAATTTCACGATACCCTTCACAGTTTACACTATTTGGTTGCAAAACTGAAATGTAGAGTACCTCTACTTTCTCATGTTGTACCAAGACTTCAAATAGTTCAAGATTTTGCTATTGTTACAGAATATTCCATGTAGTGTACGATAAAGTAATGGTTACTATTATTATTTTGAGATCGTTAAACATTCGTTTTCTCGTTCTCCGACATGTCTGTACACGCACTTCGAGAAATCAAACTGGAGACTCGAGCAGAGAATCGTGCAGCTAGCAATTGTAGACAGTCTAGCAGCAGCAGGCCATCGACACAACCTGCAAGCTCCTCGGTCATGGATGATTATTCAGTCAGTGGAAAGCAGGCTTTTCAGATCTTGCTTTGCTTTTCCTCGGTGACGAAAAGCTGAATATAACTTATTTTTGAAAAGATGCAACATGTCTTGTCTACGTCGTCAGACCTACCTACATTTTTGCAACTGCAAGGAAAGTCAAAATTTCATCATGCACTGAACCATGTTACCACAAGTTCTGCTTGTGAAAGAGACCTATAACTCCCCCTTGATGAACAAACAATTGCTTTAGTTTAAGAGGGTCGCTTTACACTATGAACCATGAAGATTGACCACGGCCTTTTAAGATTTGTTATTGGAAAGTAAAGTGCTCTAACTTGGTCTCATTTGGCTTTACATTACTTTGAGAAAAGGAGAATGATCATTAACTTTGAGAATCCCAAATCTTGCATAGTAGATAATGTTTTCATGGTCTCCTTGATTATAGTTGAGTCGGAGCAAGTACCTAGACTCAACTACAAGCAAGGTGATCATGAGGCTTAAAAGTCATTGATTGGCTAGTGTTCGATTATTTAAAAGGAAAGGAGGGAAAAGGGGAGGGTAAAAGAGAGGATTTATATGAGGAAATTAAGCTTAAACTTGTCCCTGTCCAAATCCACTTTACACTACTGAGTGACCAAGGCACTTAGAAATCCATTTTTGATTTATCATAATCACGGCTCTTGGCCAAGAGCCATGACAATGAAAGTGGTTTTAATTTTCTTGATCATCGCTCTTGGTTCATAGTGTAAAGGGACCTGAGGTATGGCTCAAATAAGAAGAAGGAAGTTAAAAAATAAATAAAATGAAAAACAACTTATGTAGTGTAAGATAAGGTAGTGCACATGCACGGCAGTTTCAACACATTGGTGCCAAATAATCAAGCAAGGTTCCAAAGCTAACAAAAAATTAAAAAATAGATAAATAAATAATTAATTAATCAAATTTTATTTTATATATATATATATATATATATAATCATCGTACAAAAGATTTGTTTAATTCTGAAGTAAAATTTGGTAGTTACTAATAATATTCTCCTTTTTTTCCCACCAGCCCTGCTTTCCAAGTGCAGTACCTCAAAAGTGAGCACTTGCTTTCTAGTTTCTACTCAACAATTTTGGTAGGTTGAACAACTCAGAACAATTTGAGGAAAAAGATTTGCATTAAAAAAATATCAATATTACATTGAAATTATTTTATACAAGGCAACGTCACCAAATGTTCTAGATTTGAAGCTTAGATTTATATAGAGAATCTAATCTGAAACGGATGTAAATGCGGCCATCAAGTGCAATTCAATATACTCACAAATGGTCCATATGAGTTAACCCTTAAACGCCTAAGCAAGCCCGAGGGGCTTGATTCCAACAGAATCTTCCATGTAGCTCTCACTGTACTCAATTTTTCACTTATGTTTTGATGTCAAACTAGTCACCATCTTATGATGCATTCAAAAAGTGAATTTTTACAATTCAAATCACAATTTGTATGAGTGATTTTGTGCTTTGAAAGGATTGTGGTAGGTAGGTTGGGGTTGAACATAACCTTGTAGGAGGTTGCAAGCTCATCATTGATTGGTCCATCGATGATGCCCAAGTTCAAAAAGTGCACTATTCATGATGCCCAAGTCCAAAAGATGCTGTGATCCAATTTTGGGCTGCCCGTTTTAGACCCCAAGGGCATTTAAGGGTTAAGTTTCCACAGAAGTCTTGGTTCAATGTAGAAAACTTTTTTACTAGGACCCCACATATGGTAGGAGTGCCAAAAATGGTGCAGTGCCGAAAATGGAGCCCTACTAATCTTGAGTCAAAGGTACATAATAGATTCCCCACGCAATAGTATCATGTACTCACCGCAGACATTATAGGGTATCTTTTTAGGGCACCATTTTAGGAACACCTATACTTTCAACTTCGAAAATTCATAACTCATTGTAGAAGAGTCCAAAAATGATGATTCCACTTGCTCTATTCTTCTACTAGTTTTCCCCATGCACGAAAATTGCTTGTACTGGTGACATCCCTGTAGATTTCTCGTGCTGAAAATTGAGTCATTATAGAGTACCATACCATATACACTTTTTGATTCTAAATTCCAGTTCCTGGGAACACCGACCATTCTGTGAATGAAATTTCTGTGAAAATAAACCACAGGAAGATGGACTACATCCGATGGTGACAACTTAAATTCATAGTGAGTGGTAGTTGTCAGTTTGGATACACGTGAGAATACATAGGTGAGTGTATTGAAAGCACTCATGAGGCATCACAAGCCTTGGCTTAGTGATTAGGTCTTGTGGCCGCAGTGTGTAGATCGTGGGTTCATTTTCCCACACAAGGTGTTCACCACAGTACCACCATCATCAGTCCAACTATGGTGTGGGGTTGTTGGACCTCATTGTATTAATACCTCAAAGCCCTTTGGGGGATACGGTGTCAGGTATCTCTAAGGTACTAGTGGCTAGGTAGGAACTAGCATAGTGTTCATTCCGAGAGGGGTTAACCCCTAAAAATCCAAGAAAACCGATTCGGTTTTTTGTGATTTTAGGCAGATCATTTTGAGGAGTTAAATTTATATTATTACCTAAGATTTTTTTTGGTTGCTCCCTATACTGTAATGTGTATGTCGCAAAGCCAAATTTCAATTTTAAAACCTTCATCTAGAAATTTTAGGTTTCAGGTCTAAAACGGGCAGTTTAAATTTAGCTTTTTGGAGTTTTTTTTTTGGAAATATATTTATTACCAAATTACTATTCAAATTCCAAAGTGTCGGAAGTCAAAAAGTTTACCAATTTTACAAGGGCAGCCTCCAAAACTTTCAAAAACAATCTTCACAATTTCTAGTAATTTTACAATTTCTTCTTTCGAAAATTCCCAAAATTCAAGATTTTGAATTTTTTCCAAGATTTTCTTTTTCGAAATTCATATACTCATAAAGGCACCTACTCGCCGTCCAATTTTTTTCTTAAACTTAATACATCATATGTGGTGCTTGTTTTACTACATTGTTGTTTTTAAACCTTCTTTCATAAAATAATTCACTTTAAGGCCAAAAAGTGGAATGAGTCTCTAGAATTTTGCATGAGCGTACCCAACTTGATTACCTATATGAAAAAAAATGAGGGAAAATTTTTTGGAGTAACAATCATCAAGTTGCCATTGGCACCAGTTAGACAATGCCTCTGAGACAACGGCAAAAAAAAAGTGTTGGACAAACTTTGATCATTACGATCTCACAAATGACAAACATCCAACGGTTGAACTTTCGACCACTTCTTCGTTTACAAGTTAGGTACAAGATCTTACGGTTAGATGTTTAAAACAAGAAAAAAAAAAGTTTCTCCATTTCCCCATTTCCCAACGAAGGTGAAAAATGGCAGTTTTTGGTTCTGGAGGTTGAGGAATGGCTTGGATTTTTAGGGGTTAATAGTCTTGCCATTGGTGTGATGCCCTCAGGGCAAACATCCGAATATAGTTCAAACCGACACTCTATTCACGCCGGCCTCTAAATAGGTTGGTGTTTCATTTCTTCTTCTGAGCAGATAAATAGATAAACATGAACTTTGTTCCTCCTTTGAGGCCGGCTTGAATAGAGTGTATGTTCGTCTTGACAATGAGTCCATGCCCACTAGAAAAAGGTACATTGGTACAAGACTACTCATCCATTTTGGGAATATACACACTTTAGTAACCAAAAATAAATACTAGTAACACTAGTACCCATGGTGATTTTATTTTATTTTTTTGTTCTTTTTCATAGGTACAAATGGTGGTGTTCCCTATTGGAGACTCTTCTGAGCACCTTTCTACTGATATCTTTAGTGCATGTATTTCCCACCCAAGTTTTTTCATTAATATCTTTTTATCATTAAATTTTTAATCAGTTTTATGGACTGTGTCTTCATGTCCTGGACTGTGTCTTCATGTTCTGGAATGTGTCGTCATGTCCAGAGGCTGGGTATGTACAGAGACTATTCCTCTGCTTAATTTGATTGGAGGAATGCTTATTGGCAGGTTTGTAAGCATATGAAAATATTGTACTTGGAAGTGAAGGAGGTCAAGTTGTTGGGTGCAGTGGCTCTGGGCATGCTAACATGCCTGCCATGTTACACTGTCTTCATTCATGTGAGATTCTATCATACTACGTCACTAGCCATAGCCACACAAGGTGGACTGCTCAAGAATGGCATTAGAAATCTATGATCCGTGTGTGCATTTGGAAAGTAAGTGGAAGATCATTACATTGCAAGTGGAATCATCGATTTTGGACTCTCCTACAATTTGTTATGAGTTTTTGAAGTTGGACATATAAGCTTCCTGAAATGGTGCCGTGAAATGACACCCCATGATGTGCATGGTTTGGTACATGGAGAATCAAAATTCATAGCAAAATAATAACTTAAATAACTGTTTGAATTAAAGAAAGAAAAAGATGTATGTAGAAGACTTTCAACACAATTATGGAATATTCTTTGTACTTTGGTAACCTTGTGTTGAAGGAGGGAAGCTCGGCACAACATGGCTCTTCCAATGTTAGTGCCATGGGGTATTGTCAATCTTGTATTACTACACGTCTAAAGGATCCGCACCCTATACCCTCATAAAAGTGGCTTCTATCCTTTCTACTCATGGTCTACATTTCAAATTGAATAATTTCAGGTAAATGTGAATCTCACTTCTAAACTCATGACTTATTTGGAATAAGTTCCAATTGGTCCAAATTCCTACCTACTTTGTAAATCTTCCGAAGTTTGAGTTCCTTGGCCACTCCAAAATACATGGTTTGTTTTACTGAATTTAGAAATTTCAATAGAATGTTGTATGATTGGCCCCTAAATGTTCTTAGGGTATTTTCAGTCAAAAAATATGTCATAGATGAAAAGAAAGCAAGCAAATTAAATATCATCCATACAAACTTGTAATAGACTTTTTGTACTAGGTCATGTCAACCACAACTTGACTCATAAGTCCTCATAGATTATAAGATCATAATGTGTTAATGTGCAAAACCGGATACATAATTCCATCATTTTCACTTTGAAGTAGAAGTAATACCAACATAAAAATTGCATTCAAAAATCACAAACTAAAAAGTTGTTCATCTTCATCTTCACTTCTTTACCAAATAAATCCCCAAAAATATATTGGCTCAAATAGTAGCCTTCCAATGATAAAAACTACCGCAAATTTTACAAAGAAAAAATATTCGGAAGTAAACCCTATGCGCTCAAATCCATGCCCTATTTTCATTACGTCTTCGATTAGGTTAAGGCTTCTACCAGATGAGTCTTTGGAAGTCGAGATGAAGAAGTTATGGCTCTTCAAAGTTTCTTCCCTTCATCCAAAATGTAGTTTTTTGACAGTAAGGATGTTTAGGGTTGAAGGTAGTAATAAATGCATTGAAAATGTTAAGACTTTTGTTGTTACGTCTAAGAGCTTTGGTTGTTCTATTGTAATGAATAATTCTTTGATCATTTTATTTTGTCAATCTAGAAAACCATAAAAAACTAGTTCCACAAACATTTGGTAAATTCAAGAATTGTGCTTTTTGGCCTTTGATGCTTTAGCTGCCTTTTCCGCCTTTGCAGCCTTCATTGCTTCCTTCATTTTCCTTCTATTGTGAGCCTCTCTATTTTCTCTTCTAATTATGCATGTCTCATAGTTTTTAATCCAAACATCTTCTTGTGTTTTCCTTTTTTGTTCTCGCTCTTGTTTTAGCTTGGCTCTTATCCTCTTCTTTTCTCTAAACAAACTATCAGCTTTGCTTGTAGCCAAATTTGCAGCAATTTTGTGTAAGTAGGTCTCATTTAGGCATTCTTCAGTTTTTTTTTCTATTTCTTGAGTCATTAAGCTAATTCCCTATACATCGAGAACTATAAGTTTTTAATTTTCTTATTTGATTAAGTTAGTTATTAGAAGAAGAAGAAGAAGAAGAAGAAGAATGCCACACCCCTATGGGTTGGCGTGAATATAGTGTCTCTTCGACCTACCCTTGATAATATGCCCACACGTCATAACAACAGTGGTATAGGACTACTAACCCCTCTCAGGGTGGACACTGTAGCTACTTCTATTTGACCCTAAAACCTAGAAACAATCAACAAGGCTAGTACTCTCAAAGACATAGTGAGACATCTTTGCCTTTATTTTTTCTTGTTTTTTATTTAATGATTGCTCAAGTTGTGGTAAAATTTTATCCCGTAGATGCAAAAATTTCTTGTTGTGGTGTGTTAGAGTTTGGAGCACATCCCTCGTATTTCGGACCTCTTTTTGAAGTCTCCAAACATCTCCGGCGGCCAAATTTCTTTGAATTGTAGCTTCCTACACAAATCAAGAAATAAGAAAATATATTAAAAACCTTGTAGGAATGCATTTCAATATTGGGGAGTTTGCAATATATTGTTTCTACTTCCTAGTACTTTGAGAATGAATAAGGTTGTTGGCTTTCTTATTGTTTACCCGTGTAAGACAAACTTGGTATCTATACTTAAGATTTTGGATCCTTTCTTGGTACTTTGTGACATCATCTTCCAAGTTTGAAATTTTCATCCGCATGCCTGCACATGGATATTTGTGACCAAAGTAACATTATACGTCATGTTGAATCTACATGTCTATACAGTGGTACCTGTATAAGATCAACCTCGTTAAGATCAATGTCTAGTTAAGAACGTTGTCCCTGTCCCTTTATTACGCAAAGAGGAATTGTTTCGTTATGGTCAACGCTTGGATAAGATCAACGTTTTTGTCTGTCCGAAAACGTTTATCTAATCCAAGCACCACTGTAGCATGTAACTCTTGTATTGCCTAATATGTGGGCAACTAAAGTGAGAAGCAACCTGCAATCTTTGAAAGCAAGCGACCTTCTCCACCCGTTCTTGGCGCATTAGATCCATCTATACTTTCTAATGCAGTTACCTTTTGTTCCAATTGTCTACAATGTTGGGAAAATGTTTCATTATTTTATGTCTTTTAATTGTCTTGCAACTCAATTAAACAATTATTAAGAAACTAACAATTATCTATGACTATCTGTATAAATTGAAGTTTCATTAGATTTCACCTTTATCACAAACATTAAACAACATTAGTGATATTTAAGGTCATACACAAAACTTATTACAAATATAATATATTAGTATATAATATTCTTATTTACGAGTGTTCTTCTCGAAGACCAAGAAGTTGAGTTTTGTGAAGTTGTAGATGATAAGCTTGATCAACTACTGACGCTTTTAAATTTTCTAGTTCTTCAATTAAACTTTCTTTATCAGTGTTTTTATAAAACTCTAGCTTGCGGACTTTTACTTCGCACATTGGTGCTCGAGCATTAGTGGCACAATGTGAGATTTGCATCATATGTCTTGTAGCTGGATTCGAACCATCGGCAAATTCTATAATAAAAAAAAAAAAAAAAAAAAAAAAAATAGTTAAGAAGGTTTGATTAATTTGCAATCTATTGAATAAGTAAACATGATTTTGAGCAATATGACTATTTTCAATAGCTTCTATGACATAGTCAATTGATTTATTAAATAAACTAAGATATTATGATGTAAAAATGATATTAAATAAGAAACAATCAGCTTCTTAGTTATAGATGTATTTCAAAAAGTTGAACTAAATGTGCAATTAAAAGACAACCTAGGGAGTAGGCATAGAGGACATGGACCTTTGTGCGTAAGTTTCAAGCCTAGGTCTAGTTAGCTAATGATTAGGACTAGAGGTTTACTTAGCGTTTTAGTTGTGAGCTGTGAACTTTTTTTTGGTGTTTCTTTGGGAGAAACTAAATTATTTTCAACTAATGAAATAACAGTGAGATCTGGCGAGCATGACCTTGTTGAGCTTTTGTTAGTTTGTCCATAAGGTGCACCCCATCTCTTGAATGAAGACAATGAGGAGGACCTTGGGGACTTGGGTGAATCTTTTGGAGACGGAGAATTTAGTCCCAAAGATTTTTGCAATGCTCCTCTAGGTGATTTTGGTGAGCCATTTGCAGAAGAATTTAGTTCAAAAGATTTTTGCAATGCTCCTTTAGGTGATTCTGGTGAGCCATTCGCGGATAGAGGTCTTGCTTTATGTGAGCGTTTCGGTGAATTTGGCTTTGATGACCTTGATGAATGTGTCTTAGCAGATGCTGGTCTTGACAATTTTGAGGATTTCTCTGTAGAGCATGGCCTATCAAAAGTACTTGAGGTCGGCTTATCTCCATCCGCCGAAGCCGGCCGTTGCTTGTTCTTGAACATATTTGCTATCCACATCTGGACTAAAACAAATGGTAATTATTGAGATAATGCCTTGTTCTACTAATATGCAATACATGTAATATTTCAATAAATGCACATATTGACTTTGAATTTACTAAAAAACCTTCATCTTTACAAATGTATGGATATACTTAAATTCATAGACCTTCTCATAAATATTCGTAAATTTGAGTTTACAATCTTGTCAAGATATATAAAAGAACATGAACATGTTAATACCTTGCACTTATTTAGTTATGAACAAAACATAATTTGTTTTCAAGACTACGATATTGGCATTTTAATTTGTTGAGTGTGCAGAACTCAAGAGAACATCAAGCTTGATGGAAATTTTAACATCATAGCTCCAAGTAGTGTGACATTCATAGTATAAGCTCTTGTCCGACACTTATAATTTTGTGATAATCCATCATCACTTTTAAACCGATCAGATATAAGTAAGGTGCATAACAATAAGAAAATGACAATATCTGCACCTGGAGTAAGCATACACATTTAGTCAAAATTTACTAAACTTACATCTTTTGATGCATAAACAAAATAGTCTCAACCTAAGTTTTGCAAGTTCGCTCAAATTCGAATACCAATATAGGAATACTCACAATAGAAGTTGAAAAGTTGTTTACACTTTGCGAAGAAATGAACTCAAACCGATTCAATTCTCTTTTTTCCAACATTCTTAACCAAGCACTACCTTTCTACATTTCAATCCCTAACTAGTGAGGCCCAATTAAACCTTTAAGACATTAATGACTTACAATTGTTTTTAGAGTAGGATAACACCCATATACCCATACAGAAAAGGACAATTTTTTATCTGCAAAAAGACTTCAAAAAGTGACACTTCACTGACCCCTATTAAAATAGACAGACTTGCAAAAACTTCAAATAACGTTTCAGTTTAAAAACTCCAAACGATAGCTTGTTCACAAGGTGGCCAAACAATTAGAAAGGATCATAACTCGTATGAAAGATGCAGTTCTTTCAATTCAAAAGAGGGCCCTAAATCTCCTGATCGCTTCCTAATGATACATGCAGCCTCTCCACTTCTAAACTTTGAAAACTTCATAAAAGTTGTGTTCCCCTTCACTGTCATATATGTAATAGCTGTATAAAGAGCTCGAAGAATTGTATCATGCTGTTTGACGACTACTTCATGAGAACTCGAACTGACTTGGTCAAATTCAACTTCCCCGTGAAGCTACGATGGTCGCTTGACATACAATACACTTTCGTGCTCCAATGCACAAACTATTTCCTGCGGAAGTACCATTCCAAGTCAGTCAAACTAGATAGAAAGTCTTCTGAACCATCATCATGCTCTACAGGTTGAAAGATGAGAATACTCACGGTGCCAAATTCCAGGTCTACATCGAAGCTATTTATAGCACACGCTTCCACGGCCAGCTCCGTTGCCACTCCTGATAAATCAACATGTATGTGAACAACTTCTCAATCTCGCAGAGCAATTGGTGTTCAAAACTCAAGCACCAAGAACACTGAACTTATCAAGAAATCCCGTGCTCATGAAGAGATATTCGTAATGTCAATCCGGTGGTTGTGCAAGAGGAAAAAGATATACACAATACACAAGTGGGTACACACCGGCTTCAATAACCGCAAGAATACCATCCTCGGAGCACATCAAGACTGGAGGAATTTTGGCCGACTCCCCTTGGCCTCCTTGCAGTGCTGGATCTAATTTCACGTTCCAGACTTCACCCTCTGCAATTGGAGGAGCGCCGGTCTTCAACCCCCTCCCTGCAAGAGTGAGGAGCTCATTTTGGCGTCTCAGGTCCCAAGCCAGGACAGTTCCCCCTGCTCCTCCAACCTTCACACACATACCTTGCATTCTATGTCATGACCATTGTTACAAATACTATCGACAGAGAATCATCTATGCAGACACATTAGCATGTCTATGGTCCTCGTCTGTAAGTGGTAATAGAAACGTTCACTGCCGCTTGCTGTTTATACAAGCTTTCACTTTAGAACTGCATGAGATTTGAGGAATGGCACACACATTTGCTCTCTCCTACAATCACGCTCCTACGTCTGTGGAACCAAAATGTTAACACTTGGAAAAAGGTTGGAAATCTTACCACGGAAAGATGTTTGCGAGAAGGGTGAACATCGACGGAATGGATGCTGCCCACTCCATCTGCGCCCGCCCTATTGCTTCCTGTCAGTTCTTTCTCAGCAAAGGCAACCTAAGGATCTCCACTGTTTCAAAAATGCTCCTACCGCCGTGAAGGACTCAGAACCATCGTTCATGGATACGTGCAGCAAGTGCTTACCATTTTGAAGGAGACTGAGCAACAGCACCGCCTGGTCGGCGATTATCCCACCATTGAATTCCTGCCCCATGCCCTGCTAGAACGAATTCAGTAGGTGACGCCCAGCACACCGCTGAGTACGACAGCACACCATGATTGTCATGTATACAATCGCCCTGCAGTCCCGACTGTCCAGCCTGCACCACAATGTCCACCAGGTCAACTCGAATAATGCAAAGCCATTGTAGGAACCAAGCAGAGAGTCTAACTTACTTGCACCAGATTGATTCTGCCGTCGCTCCCCACCGTGACGCATTGTAACGTATCTTTCTGGATATCCAAAGCCGATGGAACAAACTTGTGCAGGTGCTCCACTACCAGAGGTGGAGAATCCAAGGAAGGATTCGTAGCATCGATCAGAAAGACCGACAAAGAGCCTGCCTCTGAAGCTAGAGCGAGAGCAATGTTGGACTGATTTGATGATGATTTCATCGCTACGGAGCGGGTCGGCAAATCCCAGGAAGCTTGGCTCTCCATCCATGGCGCCCGGCCTTCCAAATCCGAACCCTGAAGGAAAGCAATTTCGAGAGTAGACTGACCTGCTTTCATGGAACATTTTCCACTCTCAGTGTTCCATAGAACAAATACGCTCCAATACTGGAAAATGATACCCTTGATGAGAGATGCAAAAAGAGGAAGTGAACCCTAAATGTAACATCCCACGGCGAGTACACTACCTCAACATTTGTTGTTTTTCGAATATAACCTACAATAAGATCCTGAACCCTAGGAACTCTGACATAAATTATCGCAATCACGCCTTCGGATCCTTGTTTTGAAAATCTTGAGCGCTTCAATTGGAGTAACTATGCTGAGTATTATATTCACGTGTGATTTTCCTTAATACAGTTGAAGATGGCAGTAAGAATGTGAGGCAAGAAACGTCCATGTAACGAACCCTAAAACCCTAAACCCTGGACCATTTGAACGGGAAAAAGGAGGAGAGTGACCTGTATCGGCATCCCAAAGAGAGAGCGCGAGCGTGGAGGGCATGGGAAGCCAACGCAGGGCGTCGACATACTGGCCCTGCGGAATCCTGTGCACCTCCATCGCCTCTCGTCCTCTGCGATTCTCCAGCACTCGTGATCGATTGCCTTTCCACTTCTTCTTCTTCACCAAGTTCTGAGAGCACCCTCCCGCCATAATCAGCTGACGTGTCCATTGCGATCTGAGCTGGAGGGTCTGTCTTGATGATCTGGCACCGTTTGAATGCACAAACCGGTGGTTGGAGTACAGAAAGGTTGACAAGCCTACTTAAATCCTAGGGGTCTCATTTTTTGAAGAATGAGTAGTTTTCTTGTGCCATTTTACACTCGTTTCATACTTTCGTTTTCCAAAATTTACACAATAGTTGTTAATTGGAATTACAAACCTTAAATGCAAACTTTAACACTAAATGTTACACGTCACCATAGTGTAATAACACTAGTTGTCGAACCATAACACTGAATGTGAGAGCATGCAAAATTTCTTGCAAGTGGAAGAATTTGGAGGTGGTACAATCGGTGACTTGAAGAAAAGACAAGAAACATTGATTGCAGTGGCAACCCAAAGTGAACACTAATCTCAAGAGAGTTGAGAAATAGTGTCATTTACCAAAAGTTACGCGTTACACTAATTTCCACGTAACACTAATTAACAAATCTTGTGTAGTTAAAAAGGGAGTACATCTTCTTAACTTTTCTTCTAAGATGAATTATTAACAATGATATCTAATGCTTCTTTTGAAGTAAAGAATCGTTATATATCATGAGGGAGCCCTCTTAGGCTTTGCAAGAGATTTATCAAAATTTAGAGCATTTTCGGAAAAATCAATTAAATTATTTAGCAATATTCAATTGGTGACATCCATAACATGGGAAATATAGAGATTGTGACAAATTATAATTCATATCAACCTTCGTCATACTCTATTTGGGTTCTACATTCAAGACCAATGTAATGAAAGTTCTCATGAGAGCAACTACGTTTAATCACTATGTCTGTAATATTCTTGTAAGAGGTGTGATTGGTTGAAGTTTAAATGGATCTGATTGGTTGACCTTTAAAGGTGTGATTGGTCAACCTTGCAAGGGACACGAGTGATCAACCGTATTTATAGTTTCATATGGTTTATTATGGTTTCTATATAGTAGTTGATGTATATGTTTTTCATCTAGATTGAGTATATGTTCCGTTCTACATGTTGTATACGCAACTTAAAAATCTACCTCTATGTAAACATATAGTATTGATTTCATATACTATACACGATATATGATGTGATATAATTTTTGTATATGGTTTCTATATATGTTTCAATATACGATATATAGTATTTATTATAGTATATGGTTATGTATTTTCTTTGCTATATATAATTGGTAATATATAGTCTCTTATATACAACAAGTCCAAACCCGTGTCCGCAGGACACGGACATTAAAAAGGTCAAATCAAAATTTGAAACATGTAAAAAAATCCAGACCTTGGTATAGAAAAAAATTACAAAGTTGGAGGTTTTTGGTGATGTTGAAATTATGGGATATGCAATCAATATGGAAGTTCCTTACATCTCAATTGTCCATTCTATTCAAGTTTTATAGCATGTCCTCTGTTCCTGTCTTTTCGGTTTTCGGTGCGTTTAAGATTTGTAGCATGTCCTCCCCTTCATGGTTCCCATCTTCTATTCCCAGTTCCCCGTCCTCCAACTTCCATCATTCGTTCCCGGTTCCCATCATTCATTCCTAGTTTCCATCATTCATTCCTAGATTCCATCATTTGTTCCTAGTTCTTGTTCTTTGTTATTCATTCCCATCCTCCGTTCCCAGTTCTTATCTTTTGTTCCCGGTTCCTAATTCCCCTCCGATGTTGCCTTCATCCCCGTTTCATTGTCTCCCATTTTTATCTTCCACATTCCTTGTCTCTTCGACTCCTTTTTATATTAAAGGAATCTAAAAAACTCTTAATAACAATCAAATACCACTTAGAGAAACTCTTCAAGATCCTTAAAACTCTTTCATTCCATGTATACATGACCAAATGATGATGATGACCATGACCATGCATGTATGGTGTATCACCAAGGACGGATACACAAAACCCTAATTGTGTTCTTTTATACATAGAGATAGAAAATATATGAATTATTACGTACGAATGTGTTATATATTTGTCGTATAATATTTGCAATATATCGTTTATTTATACAATATGTAATTTATAGTCTTCTATATACAATCTGTAGTATATCCGAGAGTATATCATCCCACAAAAGAGGGAAACTTGCAACCCAACTCTATTGGAGGCTTCCTACTTGTTTTTTTTCAAGTAGACATTAGATACATCATCCTTGTAACTAGAAAGAGAGGGACGTCTATAGGTTAAGCTTCTTGTATACCGATTTTACAACTGTGATACTATGCAAGGCAGTTCTTTTCATCATTGCCCTTCATTACATGTATGCAATTATTGCATTGCAACGACATCGTCTCGTTAGCATATGTGCACAAGTCAAGAGAGTAGTAATCAATGGAAGAAAATCCTCAATGTTGAATACAAAAGGGAAATCAAGAGTTTTTTTTTTTTTTTTTCTTTTTTTTTTCTTTCCTTCTCTTCTCGAGATTTGCATTAAGTTCTAAGCCCATATTATTGAAGTGGTGCACAAATATTAGTTATCATATTTGACTAAATAATTCACTAACTTCAAACTGTACGGTATATAAAAAGATATAATCACATTTATGTTCTTCCTACTAAAGGTGGAATTTAGGTGGAATTTAGTTTAGGCTTGGGCTTCCTTGCACGCCCCAAATCCTCACCTAGCTCAAAAATTCCAAAGATAAAATTGCAGCCTAGAGGCCAAGAATCGAAAAAAAACACCATGGACGAGTTTTTTTTGCCGGGCAGGGAGGCACAAGCCCCAGTGTCCCCTTGATGACGAGGGTGCCCGGGTAGGGGTGGAGATGCTCCCACTGCATAGACTCACACTGCACTATCCTATCCACAGCAGAGCAGACGTGAGGGGAAGCGGGCCTCAATTGCTTCGCTCTGCGACGATGACGACGAATTTGCGCGGGGGCTCTTGCGCATTGTAGCTTCGCTGCAGAAATTCCATCTGCAGCAGATTCATCAGCTTCGGGAGAATCCCATTCTGCTCTTCGCAATGGCGGCCGCGGCGTCCATTTCTGCTGTCACGGCCACCTTCTCCACCCTCTCCGTGGCGCAGCCCAAGGCGCAGCAGCAGACGACGGCAGCATTGCCTGCTTTCCATGGGCTCAAGGCCTCAGCGCCTCTGTCCTCTGACACTTCCCTCCACGCCCGCGTCGCGTCGCAATGCGTGGTGTCGTCGTCATCCTCGGTCGCGTGCCGAGGGGTCGTGACCATGGGGCCTCTGGAAGCCGGCGTGGGCATGATGGGCACCAAGATGGGCATGATGACCGTGTTTACGGACGACGGCAAAGCGGTTCCGTGCACTGTCGTGGGATTTCACGAAGGGAATGTGGTCACACAGGTCAAGACGGACGCCACTGATGGATACACCGCCGTACAAGTTGGGTACCGCCGGGTGCGCGACCGCAAGCTTACGAAACCCGAGCTTGGGCACCTCAACAAGATTGAGGCCATCCCCATGCGCCACTTGCAGGAGTTTCGCGTGGTGTCCGCGGAAGGGTACACGCCCAACCAGCGCTTGGAGCTCACGGAAATTTTCAAGCAAGGTGACTTGATTGACGTTGTGGGCAACAGCATCGGAAAGGGTTTCCAGGGTATAGCCCATTCCTCGCTCTCTCTCAATTGTCTCCACAATTCCCAACCTCTTACATCTCCGACTTGAAATTAAACTCATCTTCCACAATTTGTTCAATTGTATCAAAATTTCCGTATCTTGTACAATTTTCCGTATCAGTACCATTCCGACTTTGTGCTTTAGTGGTAAGTTCCTCTATCACATTGAAAGCGTTCGATAGGGCAAGTCACCTTGCATTTGGAATATCTGACCATATCAGCATCGTTATTCCTTATTTCTGTTATCTAGTTGTTTCGAAACCCTAATGCAGGCAGAATTTTAGCTTTGCTGAGTGGCAGCCCATTTTCGATAGATTTTTAGGCCTTACAATTTAGATTTAAACGTTGCAGAATAATCAAGTGATTGTAGAGGTTGGTTCCAATCTTTGAACTGAGTATTCTTGAATCTCATGGAAGCATCTCCAACACCTCTTTTCTGTCGCATTCCGCTGGCGCATTTCTGAGTGAGATTGCGGTGTGCAGGTGGTATCAAGAGATGGAACTTCGCAAGGGGTCAGATGACTCACGGTTCCAAATCCAAGAGGCAACTGGGTTCCATCGGAGCTGGAACAACGCCAGGGCGTGTGTACCCAGGAAAGAAGATGCCTGGGCAAGTGGGAGACAAAAGGACCAAGATTCGGAAGCTGGAAATCGTGAAGGTGGACACCAAACTCCGTGCTTTGTTGATCAGAGGCTCGGTTCCAGGGAAACCCGGCAACCTGCTCCGGATCACACCGGCCAAGATTGTTGGCAAGAACATCCCGAAGAATTAGGTCGAATCTCTTACTGTAGGTCATCTGTTGTTTGTTGAAAGCATAGCATCGAAAGTGAGTCGAGATTTGAAAGTAGAACTAACATTGCCAGCAACGACCAATTTTGAAAATCTTTTCATGCAAAATGTCTCTCCTTTATCAAAGGAATTGCATGTCCACATCCTGCAGAACATACTTGTGATAGACCATGCGACCTCTGTACCCACTACAAAACACACATTGTCTCGTTGCTGGAGACTCGAGCAAGAGCAATATCCTACTCAAACTATGCTTTATGGTGCCAAGCATTCCAGAGTTATTCAGTCTGTAAAGATTAGGTGAGCGAAAGTCGTCACTTCAATGACTGAAACTAAAATAATTCCACATTTGTTTGAAATATAATTTGGGTCCAGAACGCATACATCACAGGCGCTTCGGAAAACCAACATATCGAAATGGACTCAACGAGTCACACAGCATGCCTAGCCATTATAACTCAACTTGATAACTAACAAGAGAGACCTGTATATCCTGAAGTTCAAAACTTCTCATACTCCTTTGCAGAAAATCGTATTAAACTGAAGCTTCCGTAATCATGCAATAGCTGGAACTGGTCTGCAAATGCTTCACTTTAAATTAGCATACTTGGAGACCGAAAATTGTTCTGCACAGCTCTCTACAAATCTCCCACAATTCGTTGCTTCGAAAACAACGGGTACAGCATTCTCTGCTATAGTACATACCTTCGAGCTCTCACAAGCCGAAGGACCGCTCTGGAAGTCAGACAGTCATCAACATTGTATGTTGCTGATCAAAAACCAATCCGAATTCCTTAAACCCTAAACCCTGATCCTGAATCATGCAACAGCTGCTTTCTTCTTGAGAACATAGACCTCGTTCTCCGGCCAGCAGTAATCAGGATGCAATTCTTCACGAGGAACTTTGACAAAGGTAAAATACTCAGGACACATCCTCCAAAAGAGCTCATGGGCTTCCAGCTGCCGGATTTGGTATCCGAGGATGATGACAGTGTCCGGGCCGGCGAGCGCGCTCATGGTCTCCAGCAACGGCTGCACGATGTTTTCCAAGTAAACCACATCGCCAGCAATAACGTAATCGAAAGGAGGTTTCAGCGCTTCAATTTGCTTCGAGTTACCCCAGTACAACTGCGCCACCTTCACTTTGCCAGCCTTCACGCCCGCCTTTCCGGCTGACCCGAGCGTAGTACTACCCACATTCTTCTTGAAATTGCGCTTCAGGGCGGGCATGACGGGGCTAATGTCCGTGAGCACGCAATTCAAGCCCAGTAGGGCTAACCCTAATCCGGCCACACCGACGCCCGTGCCCAAGTCGATGCCCTTCTTGCCGGCGAAATTAAGAGCGAGCGAGGGACACACGGAGGGGATGTTGCGATTTAAGACGTGTTCCACCCATTTCACCAGGACGAGTGATGATGGCCACACTGAGGTGCCCACGTACATGGATCCATTGTCTTGCTCGAAGTGCAACGTCTCGCCTGCTACTGTCAAATCCACCACTGGATACGCCGAGAATTTCATCTCTGCTGTCCTGACGATTCAACAATTGCAGAGCAATCTGCGTGCACCGAATGTACAAGTGCTCTGCCGATCGCTCTCGGAGAGCGGCCCGTCAGCTTCCCATGGTCTGTCAACTTCAAACAGCGCGCCTTTTCATCCTCTGCTTTTCCATAATATCACATGCCCGGTTGTCATCTGGGACCTGTACCGGTGGTTTCACATACCCTGTTGTCTACGAGCCTTTGAGCATGCCCAGCCCGCACTGTGGGCCGGAGAGTGGAACCTTGTTTGGTGTGGGAGGGAGTACAACCCACACACTATCTCTGTAACTCGGTCAAGAGGGTTGAGGTCTCCTAAATTTTAGTACACCATAATTCAAAGTTATTCCGTGCCTTCACTCACATTTTAGCGTCCTTGTTAACCCCTAAATTTCCTTGTTGCAAAACGGTCTAAGTCACAAATTTTGACCTTCCTTTAGATTAAGCTCAAAAATTCCAAATCTAAGCATTATTTAAAAGATTCAACCGTAAGATCTCAAAGTTCACTTGACCTTCTTCTCACATTTCAAATTTGAACCGTTCATTCTTTCTCATTTGTGAGATTATAATGGTCAAAGTTGGCTGAGTTTTTCTCCTGCAGGAACCTCCAAAACCCGTTTCGGGTTTTAAGGAAAGTTAGGGGTTAACCATTGGTCAAGTGCACGTGGCGGAAAATTTATTGGCAGAAATTAATTTATATTATAATCACTTGTCAGAAAGTGTGATTGGTGAGCAACCTTTTTGCGTGCCCTACCTTCTGGCGTGGGTTGGGCATGGACGCTTGCTCGAGCAGCGCTTGCGATCTTGAGACGCAGCCTAGCGGCCCGCCTTGGAGGGTAGGGTTGTGCATGCTCTTACATAGAACTTCCTTTGTGCCATAATGTTACATTGATAGGTTCTCTCAAATCCACCAGTAATTGTATATTTGAGAGAACATAACCTATCGATCTGACAATTTTTGACATGGAGATTATCACACCCCTTGTTGTCTAGGACCATTATAATCACATCCCCTATTGTCCAAACCTCTACAATATCACATACTGTGTTGTTAGGGACCTCTATAGTACCGCATACCTTGTGTCTTAACTCTTAAAGGTTGAGAGTGCCGTGGCGACCAGTAGAATACGGTTTATTTTGGTTGTATTTGGAGTGAATGCACACCTTTACTGGGTTTGAGTTCAAAGAAGAAGTTGACATTTGAATTAATGCGGTTCTAGTGAGCTATTACGATTCCAGTTTAGAGTTTCTTGTTGGTAGCAAATCCTAATTATACGACAACGTACATACTATCCCCAAGGGACTTTTAAGGGTTAACCATGAAGTCTTGTCATGGCCGCATGTGTAGAAGCTTTCTCATTTCGAATGTCTCTCAAAACATTGTACGTGGGTGACACAATAAATCAATGGTAATATTCTCTTCAATGTATGAATCTTTATCATTATTTTAATTAAGAAAAAAATCTTGTACAATAAAAAGTGGTTTCTCAAAAAGAGGATATGTCATTTCAATTTGGAGTTGAAATGATGTTCTTTGATTATAAAAGAAATGTCCCAAAACTCTAGCAAATATTCATTTTCACCATGTCATTTTTCAATTGAACGTTGTGATGTAACATTAGACTTGAAGTTGGTGACCTTTACAAAAGATCTTTACTTGCAAGAAAACATGATTTATAGTCAAAGGCATCACCAACAAGTTTTGAATACTCCCTTTGTCCCATCAAGCCTCTCACATAGGTTTTGCCTTTTAAGGGGTAGATTTGAAAGAACCCATGGAATAAATTCAACAAGACAAATGTAATACTTGCAAGTACATATAGAATGAACGTTTATGATAGTGGAAGAAGGACAACAACTATAGACCTTAAATTAAGGCATACTTACCATTGACTTTACTAATATCCGTTCATATATATTATTTTGTACAATGTAAATTCGAGACAGAAAAAGAGACACATCAAACCAAGTATGATAATTAGAATACAACTGAAAATGAACATCTTGACACATTTATAAAAGGTTTTCTAATTAAAAGTAGTTTTAGTAGTCTTTTGAAGAAAAAGCCTTAGAAAGAACTTGATGATGCTTGGTACATTTGAATATTAAAAACTTGCATTGATATTCATTTCCACATGAGTTCTCATATGAAGCATTTTGTTTCCAAATCACTCACGTGTCATATGCATGATAATACTGAATAAAGAAATCAGTAGGAGTTAGAAGTTCAATTATAAATATATAATCTTTAACCAACGTATCTACTATAATCTAATTTCAATATTCAAATACTCATTTCTTTGAGTGCCAAAATTTGATGTGTCTCACCTTCTTATTACTTATTGCAGCAAACATTAACATTCAATCCACTAAAATTGGGCTACAAACTATCATTATATAAGTGCACCATCGGAAAAGGTTCATACTCAAGATTCCCATTATCCAAGATGAATTGTAGCCAAATTCATTCTGACTACTAAAAGATGATTGTCGTTACTTAATTTCTTCACCAAGTGATAACAAATCTTGGGTAAGCGGTGTATATATGTCACGCTCCTTCATTCCTTCACAAAGTGGATAACAACCTTGCGAAAGCACTTTATACTTTTCACGCTCCTGACATTGGATATGTTTGCGTTAAAAATACTATATCTGCCAATCTTGAATATGCTAGGGGATCCATGAACTTTTTGTACATGAGCATGGTTACCATCTCTAATTAGCTCTTTTGTAGGTGAGGCTTCACCTATTGATTTTAGAACAAGGGGCCATGTTTGAGCTTTGACATACCCCAACTAGTTCAAAAACAATGTTATTGTGAGGCTATGATACTTCATGATTTTATGTAGAAATAGCAATATTGCCTTGATTTCTCATAAAATGTACTTTTCATCTTAATTAGGCACAACATGACGACTTAAATATTTCTAAAATATAAATGACTCGTGACACTTTTAATGCTTTCAATTAAAGAGAGATTATTTCTGAGACCTTTTTGTTTCTTTAAAGGCTTCTCTAAGATTCCGAGACATCTTTCTATGACCACCTTATTTCTACACACTAGTTGATGGGTGTTTGAAGCAAAATAGCTATAGACCACAACCTTTTGTGAAGAAATCATGATCCAAAAACTAATCACTACACAAACTGAAACTATTGTCTACACATCATAAAAGTAGTAAATACACATAGTCTAACCCCTAAGTGCCCAAGAGAGCCAAAATGGCTTTCTGCTGATTCAAGTAGCTTAAATGAAGGGTTTAATTTTGGTATTTTGGGCTATAATTTGCTATGGGTGTGGAAATACATACATACTATATGTGGTAAAATTTCCATACCTAAATTACAATTTCAAAACTTTTATGCAAAATTTAGTTTTTCAAGTATGAAACGGGTAGCAGAAAAAATAAATAAAAAACAGGTTTTTTTTATTTTTCAGAGAAATATATTCATAATAGTACTACTAGTCAGATTTGTAGAAATTCTATATTGAAAACTCTCAACAATTGTACAAGGGTAGCCTTCAAGATTTACAACATCAAACTTCAAAATTTGCATTTAACTTTGATTGTTATAAATTTCCCAATGGTGAAGATCAAACAATTGAAATTTCTTATGGTAGTAGCGATGGCAGTTAGCTTTAAGATCTTAAGGTTAAAAGTAGAAAAAAACTAATAATTTTTCCTTAACATATCTCAATTTCAACAAGGTGGTCAAAAATTGCAGCTTTGACCCAAAACACGCCTTGAGCACTTAAGGGTCAAAACTAACAAGATATTGCATTCATATTGTAAATAAATAATATATGTACATCCATCACTAAGCTTATTATATCATAAGTAAAAACCATGTATTTGAACATAAGATATGTTTCACAATTCACTTCAAACAATAAAGAAAAAGTTTGTCAAGAAGACTTAGACATCCAAGCAAGGTACTTATTACGGTAATTCTTCTTTATGTGGAGCTTACAATGGAGATCTTACCTGCTCAAGAGCAAACAAAGAAGCTTGGATGAGGCTCAACTTGGTGACCACATCATCCCGGGAGCGCTTCAGAGAAGTGCTCTTACTTTGAGTATCCAGCAATTTCGTCAGCACCTTTTGATGCTCACAGCTAACCTAGCACAGACATGGGACATCAGATTCTCCAGTTAAGCAAGTTTGCAAGCTTCTACTCATCAAGATGCACACACACGTATTGGAATGAATCTGCACTATGAAAGTGGTTTCCAATGTTACCTGTCTAATCTTCTCTTCCAGATTCACTTCCTGAGCTCGAAGCTGAGCTAGGGCATTTTCAGTTTCAGCAATTTCTTTCTCCATGTTCTGCATAGCCACCACCACAACTATAGAATCACAGGAAGTAGGAGATTGATATCTACATGGGGGTGTTGCCACTTCAGAATCTAACATTTCGTTATTAGGGTTTCAAGGGATGGTACGATTTGCTTCTTCCTCCTCACTCTTTGGCAAGGTTTTCATCATGGCAAAGGAATGGTCGGAGATACCTCTTTCAGTTGTGTGGACTCTTGGAGCTCGCTTTCCAGGATATGGCATCGTGTATGAGCTTGAAGGTAGCCATTACAGAAGCTCGCTTTGTCAACATCAACTTTCTCCAGCGTTTGTTGCAGAGACAGAATGTTGGTGATCACATTCTGCAGTACGATGTTCAAGGTTTGCGAGGAGATTTTCTGTCGGCAATACGGACATGGCGCAGCCCCCACTGGTCCTCCGAATCGTGCTTTCTTCTCGTGGATTGACATATGCCTTGTCACACACTGCCCTCATACCCACTTTAGGGCTACGAACTCAAGAATCAATCAATGCATGTATCAAAAAGCTACAATTCTCATTCATTGTAAAAAGCAGTTGGAATCAATCACCTTGACACAGAATGTGTGGCCGCAGGGGGATAATAGAATGGGCGCAAAGTCCGGTGACTTCATGAGCTCAAAACATATTGGACATGTATTGCTCTCAATCTGATCTGCAATGGAGCTGTAGAGCCAATACAATCCAATCACGAAACATTCTAAAGAGAATTTCTTACCACGACAATGTATCATTTTACATATATAGTGTCAATGTTTATTGTTGTACATACTTCGTGATGGTGCTGATTGTGGATGCGTGAGGCCACATGGACGCAAATGCATGTCTGTCCATTGCTTCTCCTCAACTCATTGTCATAGAAGACATGTAAATTGCCTCTTTGAGAAGACTACAACATAGAATTGATATTCAAGTTAAATGATGGATCTAAATAAAACAACACAACCAATGTTGATTCTCGAATGATTTATCATTTCCAAAGTAGTCAAAGACGTAAGACTTCACTCATCAAGGACTTCACTCAAAGACGTAAATTGATGCAAATTAGGGTAACAAGTGAGACTACATGTTCACACTGACCCTAGATGTATGGGCAAGCACTCTGATGTTGCTAGGGCAATGACATGTTAACTCCATTCACAAAAGGTCATCATTCACAATTACTTCTTCTCAAGATACCAACATTGTTATAGTGACATTGACATTTCACTAACTCAACTTCGCAAATCAATTTGATTTCATTTTCAATTCATGTGAACCCCTTGACTTGACGTCTAACTACATATAGAACAACAAGTTTCTTCACTTTCAATTACTACATCTTCTCATTGTATAATGTACCAAGGAGTCAAGATTGGAATGGAATTCAACTTCCCAACAACTCTTTTGGATTAAAATAAAGGACAAGAGATCAACTAATTTGGTGGACCTACCCTTCGAGGAGATGCACCGCACCCACTACGATACCCGTCCCAGCATTGTCCTAGGTATGGAATTCCCGGGTATTGGATCCCCGGGTATGTTTCCAAGTCGCCATGGACGACCAAGTCATACCCTGGGCCCCGACAGGTCCGGACAACGCAGTTTCCGGGCATATTCGCTCCCTTATTCATGTGCTCTGTTTTCCTTGAGCGTGGGCATCGTCGTCTTCGTAAGCCTCTGTGCATCACTTAGGTTCTGCTTCTTTCGCTGTCGGTGTGCTAAATCTCCCAGAGTTTCCAGAGCTTAGCTTCCTCTTGTTTATTCCATGTGCTGAAGTCACAGGGCCTGGCACCCTTGTGGACGATCGATCTGAGGCTCAAATAACAGATCCTTAAAAGAAGCTCGAAGAGCCGGTTAAGTACATGAAGGCTGAATCATCAGAGCTGATTCACCATATGGGTTAACTGACAGGGAGCGACCTGTTGCCTCTATACAGACGTGGACCACTGTTCCTGTGAACCGTGGGCCCATCCTGTGCTTCCTGATGAGCAGGACCAACAGGACCAACACCCCACCTCGCTATGGTTACCAGTGAACCAAGCGTCGGTCCGGGTGAGTGCGAAGTATGCATGTACTTCAAGAACATCCGGTGGATGCAATCTACCGATAGGCAACTGCTCTAACGCTATGGCAGATAATTGTTTTAGGAGGATGGATAACCTATTTGCTCATTTGGAAGCTTATTGACTTGTGCGCCTCTTTCTTGTGGCGCTGGCTAGTGTTGACGACGACTCCTGGTCCTCCCGAGTGTTTCGAGGCGGCCGCTAATCGCTCCAGTTATGGGTCGACTGATTTGTTCAGTACTCCTTCGAGTGAGCAGACTTCGGATTTAGAGCAAGAGACGCTGCTAGGTGATCTCGTGCTTGCTCTCCCTGATAGGCTTGTTGCAGATGAGCTATGGCTTCGGTTTGCAAGGAATCCAGCAACAATCTTCCAGCTTCGCGGAGTGAACCGTCGATGGAGAAGTTTGGTCGATTTGTCAATCGAATGGAAGGCGGTAAATTATGTCCTTAATCTTGAGCATGCTCCCAGATTGGGAGAAACAGAGTTGAGTGACCAGATGATAGCACAAGAATTAGGGTTAGAGGTGGAGCGCTTTTACAAAGTCCTTGATCCAAGTGTTGATAGGTATGATGTTCTCCCCCCCGTGGATGTGATGGAGGGGTACTACTGAACGAGTAAACCACTCTATCAATTCAATTTGGGAGCTTCAGCTTCGGTTGATGAGACGAGGCCTTCGTCAGTGATCGGGACTAGCCCTAATCGGGTCCTTTTCCGCTCAAAAGCGACCCGCCCTAGGGCCTTGGTAAAAGTATCAGCTGTTTGGTCACCTGTAGGAACATACTGAAGCTTAACTTTGCCTGATGCAATTTTTTCACGAATGAAGTGATGACGGACCTGTACATGCTTTGTCCGGCCGTGATGGACTGGGTTGAGTGATAGGTTCATGCTCCCTTGGTTATCCACATGAATGGTGGTGGAGTCTCGCGAGTCGTGGAGTTTGAGTTCTCCAAGTAGGCGTCGGATCCAAATAGCTTCCTTCGTGCCTTCGGTGATGGCCATGTACTCGGCTTCAGTAGACGAGAGTGCTACAGTAGGTTGTTTCCTACCGTTCCAAGTGATGGGAGTAGTGCCGAGGAGAAATACAAATCCGGTAGTAGATTTTCTGTCATGAATATCTCCGGCCCAATCTGCATCGGTAAAACCGGATAAGTGGTCGCTCTCGCCGTGCCTGAAGAGTAGAGCCGTGTCAATCGAGCCACGCAGGTACCTGTAGACGTGTTTAACTGCCTGGAAGTGGGGCTCCTGTGGTTTACACATGAATCGGCTGAGTGTGCTCACGGCAAAGGATAGGTCTGGTCTAGAATGAGTGAGGAAAATTAATTTTCCTACCATTTTCTGGTATTCCGTGGCATCTGTAGGAGGAGCAGCCATCTCAGGTTCGAGTTGTGCCTTCTCAACCATGGGTGTCTTCACTGGGCGGCAATCCGACATGCCAAACTCAGAGAGAATCTCTCTAATGTAGTGGCGTTGTGTGATGAGGATACCTGCAGGGTTGAAGAGGAATTCAAGCCCAAGGGAGTACTTGAGAAGCCCGAGGTCGCTCATTTCGAACTCCTCCTGTATGGCTGCTCGGATGTAGGCAATGTGAGTGTCATTGCTGCCTGTAATGTAGACACCGTCTACATACAACAGCAGGATGGTGAGAAGGCCATCAACTTCGTGGTAGTATAGGTTTCCATCGGCTGTAGACTTGCGGAGGCCTGCGCTTTGCAGATAACTGTCAACAGTGGAGTACCAATCACGAGGGGCTTGCTTGAGACCGTAGAGAGCGCGCTTCAACCGGCACGCATGATGGGGAGGAGTGGTACCTTCAAAACCAGGCGGTGGCTTCACATATATCTCCTCGTCAATGCGGCCGTTCAAGAAGGCCGTCTTGACATCAAGATGGTATACCTTCCACCCACGATGAGCTGCGACAGCAATTACGGTGCGCAAGGTATTCCACTTTATGACCGGAGCAAAGGTTTCTGTATAGTCTGTACCTTGCTTCTGCTGGTAGCCTTTAGCTACTAACCGGGCCTTCAATTTCGAAATAGAGCCATCTGCGTTGTGTTTCACTTTGTAAATCCATTTCGTTGCAATGGCTGTTCTCCCAGGTGGCAAGAGCACTATGTCCCACGTGTTGTTCTTATAGATTGATTTCAGCTCTTCGTCCATGGCATGCCGCCATCCTGGGTGGTTGAGGGCCACTTGAATGTTGGCTGGTAGTGAAGAAGCCGAGAGTTGATCGACTAGGTGAAGATGATAGTCCTGTAGATGAGACGGTGCTCTGCTCGTGCGGCCACTGCGAGTTCGGGAGTGAACTTCGGGAATGTCTCCAGTGGCTGAGGTGGCGCCTGTACCAGGGGCTTCATCAGAAGAATGTGTTGGTGAACGGTCTGTTCCTTGATCGGCCCCCCCGAGAGCACTAGTATTGGTGCGTGGGTGACGCTGGTAGGTGAAGAGTGGTACATCCGCCAGATGAGAAGTATCTGGGGTAAGCTTGAGTTCCACTACCACTTCATGCTGAGGGAGTGACACTGCGTCTTGGGAAGGTGACACTTCAGTTGGTGTGCCGAGTGGTCGAGGCGAGGCGATGTCTCTGGGCGAAAGGCCAGAGCGCTGAGGCGTGGGGGAAGACGGCAGATAAGGGTCTGGCGTTTCGTCTGCTCTGGCAGCTTCGGGCGCCTCGATTCTGCGGACCTGTGAACCTGTGGTATTATAACCACTTACGCTGGAGGATGCTGAATTCGGTGGTCGCAGGGGTGAGCACGGTGAATGAGGTTCACGCTCACCGCTCCATGGACGAGGTTGATCGAGACTGGGGCTGCTGTCGTCCAGGTCGATGGTTTGGGGTTGCATGGGCCAGTCGAACGGGAGCTCCTCGGAGGCAGCAGGGACAGAGCGTTGTAACCAGTAGGGAAAGGTTCGCTCGTCGAATTCTACGTCCTTAGAGATCAATACTCTCTTTGAGGCCCTATGATAGTTGCGAAACCCTCGGGACGTAGAATCGTAACCCAAGAATATGCACTCAGTGGATCTTGGTTCCCATTTTGACAGTGAAGGTTTAATGTTCTGTACGAAGGTCCGGCAACCAAATATCTTGAGGTGGTGAAGAGAGGGCTTTCTGCCCGTTAGCCGCTCGTATGGAGTTGTTCCCGCATTGGCCCTCGTAGCAGTGCGGTTGATTAGGTAATTAGCCGTAGAGACAGCTTCTGACCACAAGTGAGCAGGGAGTTTGCTTTGGAATGCCATACTGCGTGCTTTGTCCAACAAGCTGCGGTTCTTCCTCTTTGCCACACCGTTTTGGTGTGGTGTGTAACTTTGTGAGAATTGACAAACAATTCCAAGTTCATCACAGAATGCTTGGAAATCTTTGGAGGTGTATTCCCCCCCCCCTGTCCGAACGAATTGCTTTGATCCTGAGTTGTTCCTGGCGCTCGATCATGACTTGAAACTGTCTGAACTTTGTAAGAGTTTCGTTCTTGGTTCGAAGGAAGTATAGCCAGGTGAACCGGCTATAGTCATCTGTCACGGTAAGAATGTAGCGTGATCCTGAAAGGGAGGGAATAGACAGCGGGCCGCACAGATCCGTATGAAGTAATTCCATGGGTTTGGAAGTGCGAGTACCGGTGACTGTGGTTGCTGTGCTGGTTCGAATTTCGGTAGGGACCTCGGTGTTTCCATCACGGCTCCGCTGCGCACGCCAGTACCCGGCGTCTCCACCATCAATATGGGCTTGTGGGGTCGAGTTCGACGGTAGTCGACTAGGCTTGATCAGGCTGTCGGTGTTGGATTCATCACACGTCGTGTTGAGTTGACCATGCTTCCTGCTGGGCAATCCAGTCTCGTCGGTGTGATTCTCGCCGGGACCTCCAAAGCGTCCAGTGTTGGTGGAGATCTCGGTGGGACCTCTGATGTGACCCTTTGGAACTTGCTTCCGGCTTTGCTTGCCCTCACGACAACTTGTGCAAAAGTAAGAGCTGGAGCTTGTGAATTGTGGGAGTCCCAAAGCTTTGTCATGTTGGGACATGTAGGCTATCACCTTGTGACTTGCGTGCCCCAGTCTTGAGTGCCACAGTGCCGCTTCTTCATCTTTCGAAGTAATGCTGTTGATGAATATTTTTGGGTTTTTGAACTTGTACAGCCCGTTGGTGGCGTCGCGTATGCCTAAGGCAACGATTTGATGAGGATCAGGAGGTAGATGGTCTTGAAGGATCCAGACCCTTTTTGAATCGAATAAAACTTTGTGTTTATCAATGCTGTCAGTTATTGTTCCAACAGACAGGAGATTTTTCGTAACTCCGGGCACGTAGAGAACTTTGTCAAATCTTATTGATCCGGAGGGAGTGGAGACATCCACGAATCCCTTTCCTTGTACAGAAAGTTTTTCGCCTCCGGCTGTTCTAACACTAGAGCCTTTGTGTTCTTCTAATCCTGACAGAAGATCCTTCTGGCCGGAAACGTGTCGTGAAGCGCCGCTGTCCAGGTACCATTCTTTTGCTTTCTCCGATGCTTTGTTTCTGGCGAGATTCAGTTCTGTGAGGTTGGCTGTCAATTCAGCCTCATCCACTTCTTCGGGAAACTCTTGGCCAGAGTCCGAGTCTAACCCGCCGCTCCACCCTGGATGATCGACAAGTTTGACTGTCGGTTTGTTGGTGCGGCTGGCGCGCCTCTGTTTAACCTCAGCCGCCAGTTCGGGGCACTGGCGCATCCAATGGCCGGTGAGACCACAGTAGTGGCAGATCCCTGCCTTCTTCGATCTGGATCTGTCATCTTCGCTGTTGTTTGGCCTGCGATTGGTGCGTCCGGAGCCTTTTACAAGTAGTGCTTCAGATTCGGTCCGCTTGGAACCCCGGAGTTCGCGCCTCATTTCATCCTGCATAAGTATGGTTGTCAACTCGGTGAACGTTGGGAGAGTGCTGCGATACATGATGGAATCCACGAGTACAATGTAGCTGCTCGGAAGAGCAAGCAGCGTGTGTTCCACCAGTTCAGCTTCGTCAAGTGTCTCGCCCACACACGCCAGTTCGTTCACCACCTCTTTCACTTGCTGTAAGAAGCTAGTCATCGATGATCCCTCTTCCATTTTGATCGATGCAAGTTTCCTGCGAAGCATAAGTTTGCGAGAATTAGTACTGTTTGCATAGAGACTTTTGAGAGTTGCCCAACAATCGGCTGGATCTTTGATGTCAATGATGTAGGGGATGACGTTGTCGCGAACTGAGAGCGCAATCATACTGAGTGCCTTCTTCTTCTGACTTTCTAGAGCCGCTACTTCGGCAGGAGCAGTTGGGGCTACTGTTTTAGGTGGCGGATCTACAATCTTCCAGACATCGTCACGACTAAGCAGGTTTTGCATCTTGAACGCCTAGATGCTGTAGTTAGGATTCCCCTCTAACTTAGAAGAGTCACCCATCAAGTTGTCTCTGAGAGCCATTGAGCTATCCGGTGATCTGTCGCTAATGTAGATCTAATCGCCTCTCAAGGACTGACGCTATCTGCTCAGAACTTTGCTGTGATAGATCTACTCTTGCCTCGCTCTGATACCATGTGGACGATCGATCTGAGGCTCAAATAACAGATCCTTAAAAGAAGCTCGAAGAGCCGGTTAAGTACATGAAGGCTGAATCATCAGAGCTGATTCACCATATGGGTTAACTGACAGGGAGCGACCTGTTGCCTCTATACAGACGTGGACCACTGTTCCTGTGAACCGTGGGCCCATCCTGTGCTTCCTGATGAGCAGGACCAACAGGACCAACAACCCTTTCCATAGTCAAGAGCTTGGTTACCACACTTGTTTTGTGCATCGCAATGCTGTAGAAAGGGCCGAAAGAAAGATGTTGATGTAGTAGTCCAACCCCCTCGGAGTTGGGACTCACAGTGTAACAAGAAGATTTTGAGCAGCCATTTTTGGATGTTGCGTCTAATTTTACAGGCTGGAATCGCAGCAACTCATTGAGACGAGTGACTGCCCTGACTAATTGCGACGCTGGGACTTGGCCGGATTCGGGACTGGCCACTCCGGGACTTGGAGCAATTCAGGACCAGCCCGAGTAGTAGGACTCGTATCGGGAACTTAGCGGGTTTCGGGACAGCCGGGACTCACAGCGCCACTCGGCCGCGCTATCTAAGGAACTCGTATCGACAAGTACGACCGAATCATTCAGCATTCCTTCAACAACGACAAGATGTTCCCGAATGGGCTATGAACTCCTCATTTGGATACTTCATTAATCTGAACATTCGATCTCAAGAGTTTATCTCCTTGTTGACGATAAACTGAGGAAGGAACTGAAAGGCGTGAGCGAAGAGGATGTGGAGTTGGTACTGGAAAAGGTTCTGTTGCTGTTCCGGTATCTTCAGGAGAAAGATGTGTTCGAGAAGTAGTACAAGCAGCACCTTGCTAAGCAGAAACTTATGAGGAGACTTCGCCATCAATACACCCAAAAGTCCAATGACCTATCTCAAATCGCTTTCACTCTATTACAAAGCACATGAGATTCAGATGAGATTCGGATGACAACTGCGTGCCGTTAAGGTTGGAGCGTCTACTCGCTCTGGTCCTCCGTACTCTTTGAATTGTCCTTCCCTCACATAAGAGACTCTTATGAGATTTTGCACAGAGTGAGCGAGCAATTACTGATTATTTAGCCGATGTCCATGATGTTCAGTATCTAACTAAGGCGTTAGCACCTTTAATGGTGGATGATTATTGGAAACGCGTTGTTGTTGGCCCGGCCCTACAATGAAAAATGTGACCAGGCTAAGGGCGGCTTCATTTTATTCCTACTGAGCGCCGCTAAATGTACGAAGGCATTGAGAGAATGGGCCCCATAAGTCTCTCCCGTTGCCAATTTATGTTGCGTTGCTTCTCTACGCTAAGATCACTTTGCTTTTTGTTAAGTTTAGGTCAAAAATCATAATTAGAAGCCACTTGAGCTTTTTGTTCACTTAAATCAATTGGTCGCATTCTTGTGATGAATTGCAGCTGTCTTGCTTGACACCACTTGAGCATGTGTTTTGTTTACTTCAAGATGAGAGCAGAAGTAGAAGCTCTAGATTAAACTACTAATAATCGAGAATGTATTGTTTCATCAACCATTCCCTTCGTTCAAGCCTATGTGAAGAACAATTTTCTGTTCACATTTGTCTCTTTGCATAATCTGCAAACCTCTAAGTTGAACATTGTAGAGCTGCTTTCACATGTCGTACTGAATCTACTTGGTTGCTTGAACTATTTTAATTGTTATGGTAATTTCTGCAATTCTGAATCAAGTTTTGCGGACAGGATAGTCAAGTTTTTTGACCTCGAAACATTTGAGCTTATCGGATCTGCCGGACGTGAAGTAAGTTTTTCTACTGCTTATGAGTAAATTATGGGTTTCAATATTGATGTGATTTGTAAGGTAGTGCTGGAAGCACTGTACATACTGGCCGACATTCATGAGGTCCTACATGTTTGTTAGCTAGTCTTATATTAACGAATTTGTTAAGAACTGCCTTTCTGTACATTCTTCAACTAGTGTGAAATAGAGTTCATGAAAATTGAGAAATATAATCTCTTGTCTGTAATTTCCATGACTCCATGATTCTTTTAATCTTGGTGAAACATAGTTGAGTTCGTGTCCAAGAAGCTCTGCACTTTGATATAACAAGTTCTGAAACTGCGTTCTTGTCTCCAGGAGTGCGATCCATGGTTTTCGATCTAGATGGGCAAACTGTCAAATGCGCTATGCATGATAGTCTCAAAGTGAGTACTACTGTTGTATTTTCTATTTGTTATGAGTTTTTTTATTCTATTATTTGCTAATTAAATCCACATAATTGACGAGATCACTGATGTGAGATCTATTGCATGTTTTCTCGTGGGAACCGCTTAGATGTCACGACATGGGTGATCTTGGGTGGCACAAGCTTGCAGATCTGTGTGTACATGAAAGAAAGTTGTTGGGATGTTCTTTTAACCCCTAAATGGTTTGACTCATTTGTAGTAAAATGAACACATCCTCAAAAGCATTGTCATTGGTGGAGGTAAAAGTGTGTTATCCAAATCTCAACCGTACAATCTTGTCGTAGACATATTGAACATCATGTGGGTCAAATTTTGAGTCATGAGGCTTCATAGATTGCGAGATCATAATGTATTAATACTCAAAAATGATCACATAATTTCATCATTTTCACTTTAAAGTGAAAATGCTACCATTAGACTTATTGCAATGAAAAAGTCACCAATTAGAATGTTGTTCACCTTCATCTCAGTAGCATCCTTGAACAAAAAAAAACCATGAGAAAAATTTCTTTGTGCAAATTATGGCCCTGCAATGGTGAAAACTGCCCTAAATTTTACAAAGGAAAAAATGTCTAAAACTAGGCTGTTGTTACTGAAATGCATGCCTTTAATTCATACTTCATTGTATGGGTCTGAGATTTCTATGACATGAACTAGACTTGATTTGGGACCCAACCCAAGTGATTTCGTCCAAAACGGAGTCCGGATGAAGAAGTTATGGCTCTCCAAAGTTTCTGTCATCCAAAATGTCGTTTTTCGACATTCGGCCCGCTTAAGGGTTAACTAGGATTGTGTTGGCATATTGGACTATGGGTTGTAGATATTCAGGTAAATCTTCGCTCTTTTTGTTCCCCGTCAGGTTTTTTGTGATTTTTGTGATTTTTTAGTCATTTTTGAGATCAACATATGGAACTACTCTTCGGGATTCAAAGGTTACATGAATTGACAATTTTGGACATTGAATTGCATATCTTAAATCGTTTGTATTAGGTGGATTGTCGTCTGCGTTCTTGCACGCAGGGTTTTGTAGGTTTGCAAATGTGTGGCTGCTGCCGATTTTCATCTGTGGATGAACGCTTTACATTTTCTTCATGTTCGGAGGAACGCTTTACATTTTCTTCATCTATGAATAAACACTTTGCATTTTCTTCATCTACAGATGAAAGCTCGAACAATTTTGCCTTAATGCTTTTGCGAATCGCGCTTTTGCGAAATGCCTCTATGTAAACGCCTCTACCCAAGCGATTTTGTCAAATGCTTTTACCCAAACGTTTCCCTAGCTATAGTTCTTATTTGTTCCTTTAAGGTTTTGCTAAAACTGTGTTGTTTATTTATTTTAATTTTTGTTGAAAATTTAATTATTATATATTTTTTTACTGAGCCAAAATATTAAATGTTTAATTACAAAACTCTATAAAAAATTTTAAAATTTAAAATCAAGTTTATTCTTCGTACAAAACCAAACAATAACGGCACTTACAAATAGGATCAAATCACATTGTAATTTACAGCGTAATACAATTTATACAAATGTTGTTGATGACTATTTATTTGATTCTATAGCATATCTTTTCTAATAAAATATTTCATGTGAAATCTTTAGAATAGTGCGAGTATAGATGAACTCTTTACTTAAGATGTTGAAACTGATGCCTTCTCATTCATTACCGACAATGTTGACTTCTTGGAAGTAATACAACATGCTAAGTCTCAAGGTGCTCAAGCATTAGAAAAGTTGAATATCCAAGCACCAATTTCTTCAGACATGTATAGCGATGAAATTTGTCCAATAGTGATTGATGAAGGGCTTGAGCCAAGAGTTCAATATATCCCAATCCTATGTAGTCTTGAATTTGAATCAATTATCACTATTATGGGAAAACTATGACTAGCTCAGCTAAGATACAATCCATTAATATATAAAAAAGGGCTTGTATCTCAATTTGTTATGGAAATACAAGAGTTGAAGACTAGAATAGTTGAAAAAAGCTCCGAATAAATAATATCCAACATCTTGTTTTGTGCATGACTTCAAATACGTCTCAAGCTTTGGAAACACTTGAGTTTTAAATTTACTAAAGATTATTGGCATAATTTACATACATGAGTATTTAATGCGATCCGAGGCTTTTGGTTTAAGATATTTTGAACCTTTAGAAAAATTAAACCAAAGCATGCCAACAGTTTTGCCTCTAAAAAATACGAAGAATGTAATGATAAACTTGGAATTAAATACAATATTTGATAATTAAATTCATAACAAACATTGACAAAAATTCGGAGATATTGAAAAATTTGTAAACGATGAGTTTTGTGATAAAACACTTATTGGTATCAAATCTAGAATTATTGATGTTAAAATATCCAAAAAATAAAGAAATTGCTTCAAGATTTTTATTTAAAAAGAATAAATTAAATTTATTTGTTGACCAAGTGATTCCCACATTAAAAAGATTAAAACTAGCACCATAAAAGATGAAATTGATACAATCATAGTAAATGAATATGCTCTAATTTTAAAAAAACAAATGAAAATGACACTTGGGGTATCCAAAGCAACATAAGAGCAACGGTTTACAAGATGATAACAACATTAGATCAATATATTTTCAACATCGATCGATGATATTTTTTATTTTCTTTACCAGACGCACAGTATTTTATCGTTGAATTTATGGATTATTTCAAAAGTTTGTTGCAGAAACCCCATGCTTTGATTTTGGAGTCACAATTCCTCAATGGGTTCATGTGAGTCTCTTCTTTGCAAGTTTGGCGATTGGTACTGTTGGCATAGGTGGGTTTATCATCGCATGTTGGAATGTATACCTTTACTATAAAAAGAAGACCAAAGAGAAGAACGCAACAATATCAACAAAAGAGCAAGTGCTTAATACTTAGGTGATACTTACAAAATACTTGGGTGATACTTACAAAATACTTGGGTGATACTTACAAAATACATGGGCAATAATAAATTAGAAAGGTCTCATATTTAAACAAAATCTTTCATAATTATTACTTTTTTTAATTTTTATTATTTTATTATTTTTTTGGTAAAATGATGGTATAAAGTACTTTATTTTCCCATCAACGCTTCAAAGTGAACCATTGCCAATCATATTTGCTTAAGATAAAGTTGAATACATTCCCGATGAAACAAAAAAACCAAATTTTAATTATTTGATTAAATTTTATTTATCCTAAAATTGGGATTCGATCTTGATTAAGAACAACGTTAATGTAAAAGATTTAGTAAAATCCCCTCATGTTGTGGCAACCAAAATTCATGTGTTCGTTCCTTTTTGAGAAAAAATGAGAATTTGAGAAAACAAATCCTAAGTATTATTGCAATGAATTAGTTATCATCTGATAAAACCCAATTATTAGATAAAATATTGTGATGAATTTCAATATTTGATTTGATTTAAATTTTATTTATTTGTAAATTATTATAGCAAAAGAGAGAGCCTCATGGTTCCACCGTTCTTGTTTATTTGGAGCTACCCTTCGAGGAGATGCACTGCACCCACACCGATACCCGTCCCAGCAAGGCCCTAGGTGTGAATTTGGCGGGTACTGGATCCCCGGGTATGTACCTAAGTCGCCATCAACGGCGAAGTCATACCCCGTGCCCCGACAGGCCCGGGCAGCACAGTTTCCGGGCAGACTCGCTCGCGTATTCATGTGCTCTGTTTTCCTTGCATGTGGGCATCGTCGTCTTCGTAAGCCTCTGTGCATTACTTAGGTTTTGCTTTTTTCGCTTTCCATGTGCTGAAGTCACAGGGCCTGGCACCCTTTCCATAGTCGGGAGCTTGGTTACCACACTTGTTGTGTGCATCGCAATGCTGTAGAAAGGGTCGAAAGAAAGATGTTGATGTAGTAGTCCAACCCCCTCGGAGCACGGCTTGCGATTTTGAGCTCTCTCATTGTCGATGTGAGTGTCCTCTGCTTAGGTGTTGCAGGATCTAGCCGCTATGAGTAAGGCCAAGAGAGCGGGCGCGGCCGAGAATGGGGACGGGGGTGCCATGGGAGTGGATGACTCCGCATTAGCGTCCGCCATCAGCAATGGGGAAGACCTCGGCCCTTACATCCGCGCCGCATTCGAGGGTGGCAAGCCCGAAACCCTGGTTCACCAGCTCAAGAGCTTCGTGAAAAAGAAGGAGGTCGAAATTGAGGATCTGTGCAAGCTGCATTACACGGAGTTTATTCGGGCAGTCGACGAATTGAGGTATGTTCTTGTCGATGCCGATGAGCTCAAGTCAGGGCTTGCTGAGGAGAACAAGCAGCTGCAGGAAGTCGGTGACACTCTCTTACGGATGCTGGATGCTCTGATCCAGTCTCATGGCACGAAGAAGAACCTCATGCAGGCGATCGATTCGCTCAAAACGTGCACAGCTGTGGTGGATCTGTGTATGAGGGTGAATGAGCACGTTATGAATGATAGCTACTATCCTGCACTGAAGGCCTTGGACATAATGGAGCGAGACTTCATGCCCGTTTTACCTGCTCGTGCTCTGCGGCAGCTTCTAGAACGACAGATCCCTGTGTGCAGAGCACACATTGAAAGAAAGGTGAACAAGGAGTTCAACGATTGGCTTGTTCACATCCGAAGTGCTTCGCGGGAGATAGGGCAACTCTCAATCGGACAAGCTTCATCTGCGAGACAGAGGGAGGAAGAGCTTCGGGGACGGCAGCGGCAGGCCGAAGAGCAGAGTCGCTCGGGATCGAAAGAGCTAGTGTACATGCTGGAAATGGAAGACTTGGACGAAGACGATTCTCAGCTGAAGTTTGATCTCACCCCGGTGTATAGGGCATACCACATCAACACATGCCTGGGAATGCAGGACCAGTTTAGGGAGTATTACTTCAAGAACCGGCAGCTACAGCTCAACTCCGACCTTCAAATTTCAGCCACTCAGTCATTTTTGGAGTCGCATCAGTCATACTTCGCTCAGCTAGCCGGCTTCTTTATTGTCGAGGACCGTGTGCTTAGATCTGCGGGAGGTCTCATGACGAGCGCGAGGACAGAGCAGCTGTGGGAGTCTGCTATCAGTAAAGTAACTGTAGTCATGGAAGATCAATTTTCTCGAATGCAGGATGCGAATCATCTACTTTTGGTGAAAGATTATGTGAGTCTACTTGGGGCTACCTTGCGAAGACACGGTTATCAGGTACTTGTCTTGACTGTTTCTCAAAGGAGCTGACATCTTATCTTCTTTTCGCTTTGTATGTATAGTCGAGTGAGCACATGCACTGATAACGCACGGTCGTTGTTGTTAGGTTGGACCACTCTTGGAGGTTCTTGACACGATGAGAGACAAGTACCATGAGCTCCTCCTCGCAGACTGCCGTTACCGTATAAATGATGTCCTGGCAAACGACAACTACGAACAGATGATGATGAGGAAGGAGTACGAGTATAACATGAATGTGCTGGCTTTCCATCTTCAGAGTATGGATGTGATGCCGACATTCCCATACATTGCCCCGTTCTCAGCTACAGTACCTGACTGCTGTCGAATCGTGAGATCTTTCATCGAAGATTCTGTGAGTTTCCTAGCGTACGGTGGTCATATCGATTATTACGACCTTGTGAAGAGGTATTTAGATAAGCTTCTCGTGACAGTTTTGAACGAGGCATTGCTCAGGCTGGTACGAAGTCCTACCCTAGGGGTATCCCATGCTATGCAGATTGCTGCCAACATGACAGTACTCGAGACCGCATGTGACTACTTTGCGCAACATGCTGCAAAGCTCTGCGGCATTCCAACTCGACTTGTAGAGGGTCCTCATGGTGCTCTGGCTGCTCAGGCCACCCTGCGAAACTCACAAGCTGTTGCTCACGACACTATGATCAAGTTGGTCAAGTCAAAAGTGGACGAGTTCATGAACTTGACTCTGAATATCAATTGGGTTCCCGACGAACAGCCACAAGTCGCCAACGACTATTTGAATGATGTCTATATTTACCTGCAAACCATTGCGGACACATCCCAGGAGATTTTGCCACCGACTGCTTTCTATAAAGTGATCAGTGGCGTTCTCGAGCACATCTCGAGACGTATACTCGAAACGATCTTGAGTGAGGACGTGAAAAGGTTCAATATTTACGCAATCATGGGCATTGACACAGATTTGAGGATGCTGGAAGCTTTTGCTGATGAGAAGTATCAGACCAGTGTTCACGACAGGGTTCCAGGAGCTCAGCCCTTGAAATCGTTTCTGGCGGAGGCTCGCCAGACCGTCAATCTGTTCACGGCTACGCAGCCTGACCTCTACATGAATCCAGTCATACGCGAGCGGAACTACAACGCGCTCGACCCGAAAACCATCATTCTCATTGGCGAGAAGTTCAAGGATCTACCGGAGAAGATGTTTGGAGGAGGTCGCGGGACAAGGGTGCTTGCAAAGAAGAAACTCATTGATGCATTGATAAAACGCTTGAAGAACGAGGCTTGAGGAGCAGTAAACAAAGCGAGACGAGGATTCGTGTACATTGTGTACTATGGGAATGCAGGTAATTTTTTTTGAGACCGACCAACCCTCTGAGATACCATGACTACTGATACCGTTAGAACAGTCAGCTAGAGATGGGGATCTCATGGCTCCTTGCAGCCAGAGGTGTATCACATGCTGTCAGTTTTCAAACTTCTAAGTCTTACAGGGGTTTCAAAATCAGCACGTGGTAGCCTCATGCCACCTACTGTTTCTTTTTTCATTCATTCACAATTCTGTCAGTTCTTTAGCTTAGGGTAGCGAAGCTTCAGAGCTGCTCTTTCGTCCATAAATGCAATTACATTGTAGTTCTGACCAGAATTTTTTCGGTGCAGTAGGTGTGAAATATAAGATGAATAATTTTGAGGCGTAGTGTGTATGTGGGTTTGGTGCTAGTGGCGGGAGATACCGTCTTCATTTTTGATATTCGTAGCTGACAATTACCTATCAGTTTATTATCACATCCAATCCTCCCTTCACTTTTAACAACCTTTGCGAATTTCTAGAGCAATTAGCATGTGTTATTGATTTGGCATGCCTCAAGTGATTTTGCGACCTACTTCTGGGTGGCTGTGATTAATGTCTACTTGGTTGTTACGTCGTGTTTGTTGATGATGTTGACACAAGTAGGAACGGGGGTTCTGGTACCATGAGAAGCTACTCTTGGTGCTTAGATGGCTCGATCCTACTAGCGTGAGGTGATGCTCCAATGAAAGAATCTTCAAGCATTGAAGGTGGTGTGACTTTCCAGATGTTGGTGTCTTTAATATCACCTGACTTCTGTTGAGATATGTGTAGAGTACCGTTCTTGCATAGATATGATGCTCCAGTCAAACTAATCAGTGTTCTCACGGTGTGGTTGAAAACGAGAGGACTACCGGAAGTGAATGTGAACATGTTGTGATTATGCTGTTCACAATTGTCTGACGAATAGCTGGTGCGTTTGTCCTAGTTGGATTTTCCTGCATTTGATCAAGGATGGTCCGACCTCCCTCATTAAAAGTTTCCACATTGTATGAGACCGAATTCGTGACCTCGATGGAGGAAGTTCGACTGCTTTGGTTGAAATGTTTATCCATTTTAACTCACATGGGGGTTGCCATTAATCTGCCATTTCTTCTGGTTGATAAGGTTGTATTTCTGGGATGATTTCAGAAGTTCTGATATACGTTGGTAAAGCGCTCTGCAAGATGCTTGAGTTGTTGTGGAAACACCCAACTTGTGTGTTGCCTAGATCCAATAAAGAATTTTTTTGAATGCATATGGTTCATCAACTTATAAGGTTAAATCCATCCCCAGCCTATTTTTAGAAAAAATATACAACATAAGAAAACACATAAATGATAATTGTCTTTTGAGTGTCAATTAAAAATGAAGATAAGTTTCTTAGATCTCAACAACCTACGAATTTGTAATAAACTTATTGTAGGTCATGTGGATCGAATCTTGTGCCATTTGAGCCTTGTCCATTGCGAGCTTATATTAACTTTTTAAGACTCAAAATTAGGGACAGGTTTTGGGGGTTCACACAGGAGATAGTCCAGTCAACTTTGACTACTATAATTTTACATATGATGAAGAATTGACTGCTCAAATTTTTATTGTGAGTAGAAGGTCAAGTCAACTTAAAGATCGTACAGTTTAGATTTTCTAAATAATGATTAGATTGAGTTTTTTCTTTTGTCCTGAAGTAGAAGTAGTTTTTACTAGAATTTAGGCAATCTTGAATTAAGGATATTCTATAGCTATTTTAATGCAAAACCCGCTTTTTGGGATAATGAAGCCTAGATAGAGGAATTAGAAGTAATATTATTTTCTTAGATTCTTAGTGAGTGCTCATGTAATGCAAGGTGTATGTGCAAATCCAAATTCCACTTTAAAACCTTCATTTAGAAATTTTAGGTTCAAGTTGAAAGAAGGCAGCTTAAAAATGTAAAATTTCAAATCTATTCAAAAAAGTAAAATGTTCATTACTGAATCACTACTTAGATTCCAAAGTGACCCAAGTCAAATAGTTTACCAATTTTACAAGGATAGCCTCCAAAAAATCTAAAAACAATCTTCTCAATGCCCATAAAAACTTGCGAGAAAAACTTTGAATGTTACGACCTGTCAAATGGTAAACGTCCAACAGTCAGCTTTTGAAACAATAATTATATATAGTCTTAAGTACGAGATCTTATGGTTGGAAGTTTAATAAAACGGAAAAGAATGGTTGACACGGCCAAAAATGCTTAGAGGTTGAAAAGTGCAATCTTGAGGTTTCAAGCTTCCAAAAACACACAAGTAGATTGAGGGCTTAACATATTACTATTCAGAAAATATTACAAAATCTAATCATTTTTACTTCAGGGTGAAAAAATATTTTAATGAGAAAATCACCAACTAAATTGTATATCATCTTCATCTCCAAACACCCTTAAATATCAATTAAAAAATTTCTTGGCTAAAATCATGGCCTTGCAATGGACAAAAGTGCCAAAATTTGCAAAGGAAAAAAAGCAGGTCAAAACTAGACCCTCAGTACTCAAATCCATGCCTTATCTTTGATACACCTCATATTTGTTGCTCCAAAATCTAAATTTAAACAGGAAGTTAATAGTATTGGATGAATGAGATACAATGTAACCCCTAAATGTCTCAACCTATTTTTAGCCAACGAACATATACCGAGAAAAGGTATCATAGATGAAAGTAGAGGTAAGTTATTTAAATCTTAACCAAACAAACTTGTAGTATACTTATTGTAGGTTGTGGACTAAAATTTGAGTCATGAAGCCTCATAGATAGTGAGATCATAACGCATAAGTCCTCAAAAAGGACTACAATGTTTCATCATTTTCACTTTAGAGTGGAAATTCTACCAAAATTGCTACTACAAATCAATTGCTTTTTCTTTACATTTTACGGTATTGAGGTGTTTGAACAATTTTATGAGATATCCCATACTCCTGTCGAGTTTGAAGTTTTCCAAGAGATATGAAGGTCCAAATCTTTTTGAATTTTGCTATGTATTTCTCAAAAATTCCTTACAATGGATTTAGAGCACGTAACAAACCACAAAAGTTCTAAATTTTTGATTAATGAGCAAATCTCAAGGCGCACCTCTCTACAACATAACAAAGTCCCTCAAAACCTACAAGTTTGTTCAGGTAAGATCCAAATAACTTACCTCCATTTTCATCTATGACAACTTTTTTGCAATGGAGCTCCACAAAACATTCAAAAGCTTAACCCTTAAAGACGCCTGTGAGCCCCTCGGGTTGTTTTCCAACAGAATCTTGCTTGTAGCTCTTTCGATTCTCAATTTTTCACTTATTTTATTATATCAATCTCGTCACCTTTTTGTGATGCATCTACAAAGTGAAATCCTACAATTCAAATCGCAATTTGTATGAGTGATTTGTGCTTTGTAAGGATTGTGGTAGGTAGGTTGAGATTGCACAAAACCTTGTAGGAGTTTGCAAACTCATCATTGATTGGTTCATTCATGCTGCCCAAGTTCAAAAAGTGCACTATTCATGTTGCCCAAGTCCAAAAGATGCTGAGATCCAATTTTGGGCAGTGGAAGGACCTTTAAGGGTTAACACTTTACGTCAAAGTAAGCACGTTGAATAAGACATAAAAGCACAAATGGATTTTGTTATTGCTTCCAGTATAATCACCAAAATTAAAAAGTACAGAAAATTTTAATTTGGGATCATCCCAAAATTCGATGAGGCAACAGAAATTGTATGAGAACGTACTAATTTTGTTTTCCTCTCCTTGTAAGTAAGTAAACTCTCTAGTCTTCTTTTTTTCTTCTTTTCTCCAAGAAGTAAAGCAAGGGCAAAACAGTCATGCCCCGTGTGTATCTATTAGGGAAATTCCACCTCGAGAATAGCTTGATTTAAAAGTTCAAAACTATCTCGCAACGACGTGAACACAATGGATGAGCAAAACTTGTTTAATTTAATCCAGACTACCATATAATTCAATTCTTCATTGCAGTTCCATGTCCATGAATGAACCTCGCTGTCTCCTCCGTGTACACATGCCGCTCCGCTGCCAAGCTATTTTCATTCCAACATAACACATTATCAATGAATTTCAAACAAAAACTCATTTTGTGAAGAATCAATGTGCTCAAAACAAGAGCATTTCGGAGAGTTGAGAAACTCTAAAACAAGGATTCTTTCATAGATAAGACACTTTCAAACTGCAATCTAATCTGCTATTGTAACAGGAATCAATACTTTGCTGTAACTTGTAGGTGGACGCTTTTAGAGCAGAATCTTACGGATTTGCCTCAAATAACATGGCATAGATAGAATGGATGTGACCCAGAAATATTCCAGGGTGGTGATCGAGGTGTACCTCTTGCGAACATGTTTGTTGAGGGCGATGGTGGCGGAAAGAGTTTGTCCATCCAGGAACTGTAATTCTCCATCGATCCGTTGCTTTACTCGGCTATCAGTCTCCTCAGGGCTGATTGCAGGAATGGGTTGGTCTGAGGCCTGTAAGCAACCATTGTAAGAACTCAAACATTTAAAAACATGAATGGGCGACGGTCGTAATACTGTAAATTTCACGCTTCCGGTATTAGTAACTTACCATAATCCAGCCCCAGGTATCCGCATACGATGGTACATGCGCTGCATAAGGTACTACATCTGCGCAGGAAATTAGACAAGTTGATAATTAAGCTTATGGAGTCTTTACTGTTGTAATTTGCTCATGTTATTTTATGTACAGTAAGGTCCAAGATCTAGACCCTCCAACTTGGGTATCTGAAATTAGTTACTCTTTTGGACTTTCCTACTCCCGAATGATCCGATCGAAGTTGATGTTTGATCGAGGCATGGGGAGTGCCAATATTCCCAGCAATATTTTGTTGTGTACTTTCCCCTTTTTGGTCCTTCCCATGCAAAACATTCGCTTCGGACCTGGATCTCATGAGAATATCCAATCTCGCAATAATGTTCCTCGGTCCGGACTCACCAATCTGACAAGAGACTGCTAAACGATGTGTGACTACTGTCGGACTGCTACATTGATAGAAATGATTGACAGAGCATCTTACATTTGAAAGTTTCTCTCAATGTGTTGTAGATGGAAGAGTACACTTCCGTATGCGTAAGAATACCGGCAGGTCCTCCCTGCAGGCACCAGATCGACCGTGTGAGTGCTCACCAACAGTGGAAAGTTCAAAGACACAGTTTAAAAAGTTACGAGCAGGCCTCACCTGTGTGACCAAAATGCCGCCGGCTTTCAATCTGGGCTTCAAGATGCGCTCGTAGAATGATTTTGTGTACAACTGATAACAGGGTCCTCCTGCAACAGGGTCTGCTAAATCGCCGATAATGATATCGAACTGCTCCGTTCTCTTCTCGAGCTCCGCCCTGCATCCATCAGTTACATGCTCGCTCTCTCAATCTTATGCAGACTGAGATATATGCATCGATAGAAAAGGGTCCGAGCTAGCACCGACCTGGCGCAGTTGATCACGAGCTCTAGTCTGTCGCTACGGAAAGCTTCGGCATTGACAGTGAGATACTTTCTGCAGAAGTTCACAACTTCCTGCACACATACATCCCGAAGTCAGGAAATGCATGCACTTGTTTCGATCATTACATGAGAAGTAATTATAGGCGAACGTTGGTCGAGCTTACCGCGTCGATATCGCACATGACAACCTCATCCACGCTCCGGTGCTTAAGAGCTTCCCGTGCTGTGGACCCCTCGCCGCCTCCCATGATGAACACATTCTTTGGGCTGCAAACACTCACCGATCGATCGAGACTCAGACATCATTCTATCTTTGGACTGGAAGTGATAGGAAACGGAGACTTACTTGGGGTGGTACAGCAGAGCCGGGTGAACGATGGACTCATGGTACACATATTCATCCGCTTCCGCACTCTGAAGCTTGCCATCCAGGATCAACACCTGCACAGCCACGTGATTTTCGGGGTTAGTAAGCGGACGAATCAGTGAAATCAGTGACTGGCGCATGATGTTTGAATGAGACCTTGCCGAAAGGTCCACTTTCCACCAGCTCGATGTCCTGAAACTCGCTCACTCCAGTGTGAAGTATCCTGTGCGCAATGTACGCAAACTCATTGTTAGCATACATCCAGAGAGTGCGAGTAAACCTCAAGGCCAGCATGCCTCTTCTAAACTTGGAAGAGTCACAAATAGAAAAGGGAGGCAGGCAAAAACTAATGACAAAAAACGGCGCCGGTTCCGTAAGTTGCTAAGAAAAGGCTGGTGTGCGAGATCCTCTATCCAGCGGTGATCCTATTAATTCAACTATTCGCTCTGGCGAGTTTCCATTCTACGAAACTGCAAGGAGACGATTGGCCTTTTTTTGTCCTCTGTCAGAATGCGATGCTGGTTGATTGTTTCGCCAGCGCAGACGATCGGTGCTTGGCAACAAGACTCGTGCACACTCACTCACTCCTGGCAAGAGACAAGAGGAAAATAGAAGTAGTTACTTGGAAACGCCGAACACCCATCGCAGATCCTCTTCTAGCTCCTCCTCGAACCACAAGCACCGCTTCTTCGGCTCCGCAGTCACGGTAGTGGTGGTAGCCTTGGCTGCTGTCCCGTTAACATGGACGCCATTGCTCTCGTCTTTTACCATCGTCGCTGCAATAGAATTCTTCGCCAGCTCTCAACGAAAAAAAAAAAAACCTCAGTCTCCCGTCTTCTTCTCTTCTTGCTCCGTCACGCGTGCAGTTCGAGATCCATCCACTGGAAGCGAGATCACCACTGCGGAACTGCATCACACAACTTACTCGTTAATGTTGAACGTGGCAGTGAATCACCAGAAACCTATGAAACGTTTTTGCGACCGTTTTCCACGTGAACATCACTATCACGGGAACAAAGGCACCACCCTTAAGTTTCGTTCAACCCGACATGATGTATCAGTGTCGTGCTCTGCACAATGCGTGGCCAGGGTCCCGCAACAATAGAAACACCCCGACTGTCTGTAGCGAGGAAGAAATGATACCAAATTCTCCTTAAACCCCCACAACGCAAAAGCTTCTACAGGACTGGATCAATTCTACTAACGTCACACAAACAATGCACAACAAAAAAACCACCAAAAAACTCGGCCCACCACGAGGAAGACAGGGACTGCTCAAGCTTCCATGAATTTATCACCATCCGCAAATAACACGCTAAGTGTGTGTCTGTCACTAATCCAGCACTCTCTCGCTTGCGAAGGAATATGTGATCAGCTCACCACGCGAATTGGGCAAATGCAGGAAACGGAGACCGAAGGAATTGCTGTGAAGAGCGTGATGCAGTATTTATAACATCAGTCTGAAAAGAAAAGAAAAAATATTAATGACGAAGAAGCATAAGAAATGCTTGGTATGAGGTTCTCCCGGCGTATGTACACAGGATGTATGAATACTGTAGAGAGACAAAAAGGAATGGCAGTGGAATCTGCAAGGCGACAAGTTAGATGACGCACCAGTCTCACCGGGAGAGGCAACAGAAGATATTCTGCATTTCTTCTGGAAGGAATGAACAAGATTGGAAGAAGAAGGAAAAAAAGCAGTAGTGCCTGCCTGCCTGCCTGCCCTGTTTGTTTGACAAGCGTAAATCAACAGTTTGTCGTTGGAATTGATCAGTGCATAGCTACTTTGCTATACGGAAATGCTACTGTAGTGCCTCAATGTTGTTGTTTTCCTTTTCTTTCTTTTTCAGCACATGACCATGTACCAGTGTTTTGTTGACAACTTTTTATGACCAATAACACACTCAGAGCCAGTTTACACTACGTTGGAAGGATGCCATAGGTCGGTCAAGAATTTCATTGTCAACCAATCACATTTCAAGAGTCTCACTTTCAACCAATGACATGTAAGACTTTCTCCTTAATTCTTGACCCCGTGGACTTCTCCACCGTAGTGTAAACATCTCCCTTTTACAACTTCTTGGAGATTTGAGCCTAGGTATTCCAAAGTCCATATGCCTACTCTCTTTTGGATAAAGTGCACATCAACTTGTTATTGTAATATAAGCTCTCCTTGCATGCCGTGTCTTGCCTGATTAGGCTTGTTGCATGTATAAAAATGTTAGCTATATCATCAAGGTTTAGATTTGGTAGTCATATGACCTTATGACGTTGGCCAGATTTAGGAACAACTTTGTAGAAGAGAAACTCCAACCTATTTAGAGGCCGGCGTGACTAGAGTGTCCTTCTACCTATCCTTCGATGTATGCTTGGAGGTCATCACACCGATGGTGGGACTACTAACCCCTCTCAGGGTGAACACATACTATGCTAGTTCCTAGCTAATCACTAGTGCCTTAGAGATACCCCACATGGTATGACTGGTATCCCCCATAAAGGGGTGTGGGACTACTAACCCCTCTCGGGGTGAACACGTACTGTGCTAGTTCCTAACTAATCACTAGTGTTTTAGAGCCTTAGAGATACCCCACATGGTATGACTGGTATCCCCCAATGGGCTTTAAGGTACCCATACAACGAGGTCCAAGAACCCCCCACTATAGTTTGGTGGACTATGGTGAGCACCACACCAAAATAGGGAGCAGAACCCACGACCTCCTCATTGGGGACCATGAGCCTTAACTACCAAGCCAAGGCTTGTGGTGCCTGAACAACTTTATACTAATCACTATGGAGTGATACAATTTATTTATTTTTTATCAAGAGTCCACTATCGGTATTCATGATCATTGGTCACTTTCATTGGCTTGAAGTGAAAAGTGACCACACTAGTAGTTCAAAGCTTTTTCAAAGAAGATGTTAGATTAATAGTAAGTGAGGAATTAGCTCAAAGTAAACTATCTATTGACCAAAAGTCTCTCTTTTACCATATCCCATATATTATGGTTTGATGAATAAAAATGTGGTACATGTATCTCATGGCATAAGATATAATCATTGTAATAATTTGATAGTTAACATAGTAAACATTTGTGTCATAAAAGTAAACTATAGTCATTGTAATAAGGTGGGGTACCAAACTTCACTCAAATTTTATAAGTACATCTATCAAGTAAGGAAATATTCCACGAAATATTCTACGTGTTGCACAAGGTTGGTTGCAAGAGAGACGATGCTTCTGCATACATGGTTGGACTACTAGAGAACCAATGAAGTTAAGGTTGTCGAAAGGTCCTAAAGTACTCAAATAAAACTAGTCAATTTTGGTACATCAAAACCTTGGAGACAACCTTAAAGTATACTTTTATGACACTTGATTGTTTTTGACTATACATGCAAGTTTACATTGTGGTGGAAAAGACCACCAGCCACATAATGTAAGAGAAATCTAAAATGTAATAATGGCTTTGATTCTACATCTCCATGTACAATCATGTAGATTTTATAGTGACATTTCAAGGCACTATTTTAGGGAGCCTATAAGCTCAACTCCAAAAATTCAATAAAAATGTAGAAGAGTCTTAACTCCTAAAGGTTTGAGCGTGCCGTGGCGACCAGTAGAATACGGTGTATTTTGGTTGTATTTGGAGTGAATGCACACCTTTAATGGGTTTGAGTTCAAAGAAGAAGTTGACATTTGAATTAATGCGGTTCTAGTAAGCTATTACAATTCCAGTTTAGAGTTTCTTGTTGGTAGCAAATCCTATTTATACGACATCATACATACTATCCCCAAGGGACTTTTAAGGGTTAAATTGATGAATCCACTTGGGTTAGTAGTCGACTTACTTTCCAAATGCACTGATAACTCCATCACACATTTATCAAACTGAAATTCGTGCCATTCTTGAGCACTCCACCTTATACTCACCGTATACCAAGACCACCTATCCACTACAGTAGTACAATCATGAGGCTACGGAGAGAAAATAAAAATAAAAAGTAAAAACTCATCTACTCTACCATCTAGTTATTTTTTATAGCTGACATGGTCACCCTGAATATTTGGCAAGGCCATCTTTTGAGATTTAGTTTGACCATGGATGTGGATTAGTTCCATATTTGGTCATCCATGTTGGGTCTTGGTCCTCCCTCAACATCAACTTCAAACTAATGTCAGAATCCAGTGTTCTTTTTCCATTCAAAATATTTTAGAAAGGTGAAATATGGTGGTGATGTTTGATTTGATTGATGTGGGGTGAGGAATGATGAATATCTGGCATGATGCAATATGGGGCGGAGGTGACTGGTGCTTACGGTACAAGACACTGACTGCTGCTGCTCTGTTTAGGTGCAGCTCAATTTCGGCCAAAACCATGAGGTACTATCATAGCCCTTCAGCTCTAATTTGCTCTGCCTGCCTCATGTCATTCAGTAACTTACTGTGACAGTCTGCTTGGGGAGCCCAACTAAACGCTCGCAAAAGCCCTTGCCGGGAGATTAGGGTAGAATGTAGTACAGGGCCATACGTCATGCTTGACCATCACCAATGGCAATGTCAGGGAGAGACAAATGCCCAAGGCATGAGGGTCAAGTAAAACATTGAGACTATTTTAGGAACGTAAATAGTGTATATGACTCGTCTGCATTCTCCTCTATGGTAGATAGATAGATAGATACTCCGGTCCTTTCTAAGGGGCTGGCGTGAATGAAGTGTCCATTCGTAATGCTAATATCCCCATGGCCACCGGACAAGGGGAAATTAGAACAATACTACTTCCCCCTCTTGAGGGTGAACACTATAACTACGCTAGTTTCTAGCCTAGTTACTAGTGCCTTGAAGATACTTGACATAGTATCCCCCCAAAGGGCTTTGAGGTACCCATACAACAAGATCCAAGGACCTCCCACAATAGTTGGGTGGACTATAGTGGTGAGCTATGGTATCTATAGTGAAAACCCAAAAGGCCGCATGGGTGGCGAGATCTTATGGAGTCTAAAGATCTGCAGGAAGGATTGGTGATGTCATTGGAATGACTTCCTCTAGAGCGAGGTGGTGTAGTTATGCGTGAGTGAAGGCCCATTCACACTAGGGTTCGAGCGTATGTTGAAAGGACATTCCTCTATGGCTAAGCGATCGCTCCTTTCACCGCCTGGCCCAAACTCACGTCCTTCTTTTTTTTTTTTTTTTTTTTTGGAGAAGATGCGTTGCCGCAAACTTGTGAATCCAATGCAACTTTCGACCAATCAACAAACAAGCACCAAAAAAGGCAGCGCAGAAAGGTGTGGCATTCAAAAAGAAAATGCGTTTATTTCAAAATAAAAAATTATTTTTAAAATTATTTATTTTAAAATTATTTATTTTAAAATTATTTTAAAAAATTTATTTTTAAAAAAATCACCAATGAGCATTTTGGTAGCTCATTACAAAGAAAATGTGAAGGCAATGCATGCGTTGGTATGCCTTGGCTGCAAATGGAAACGCGATGGGTGGACGCGTTGCCGCACCACAAGCCCACCGGGTACGGTTCTCATATGGGTACCACTAAGACGCGTCTCATTGTGTGTGACCTATGTGTAATTCATAATATATGTGCCAGAAATTCCATTTTTTAACTACATGTATACAACTATAGCCATGTCACCTATAATACCATCTGGTAAGAATAATTTTTCAATATTGTTTTTTTTATCAAAAAAGTAGTTTTAAAAAAATCACACTATTTTGGAGGGGGTACCCATATCAGAACCGTACCCCACCGCACGCACGTTTTCACAGTGGTATTAACAGGCCATGAGGAGAGCAGTCTCAGTAAGTCAGAGACATGGAGGGTCGCTTGGCTCTGCCCTAAAATCTAGCAAGGACGAGTTTAAGACCCACATGTGGAGTGAGTTAGGCGGGGAGGCATTCGAGCTACCGCGTACCGAGTCTCAAAGAGCAAGTGAAATGTCCGCCGGTGAGGTGCCATAGTTGGTCGCATAGTGAGCTTGTTCTATTTCAACTCTAACGGGTCACATGATTTCTCATTCTTCTTTTTTTTACATGTTATTTCATTGCATTTTGTTTGCAATAACATCAAACAAGGTCCTAGTTTCTTAAAACATCAACACCCTGAGCACTATTGCATATAAGGGGTGAGTATAGGCGGCCAATATACTTATACTTGGCTATTGTGTACTCATGAGCCACTACATGGCAGATAAACCTATAATCAACTAATACACCAGTTGTCTGCAAAGTTGTTGTTATTTGCAGTTGAGCTTCTTGCTCCTTTTTAGGATTTGGAGCTCCTCACTAGAGCTTTATATTGATCATTTTTAACCTCCAATCTTCATTTTCACAAATGCTCTCGAGCATCTTCACATATCATCTCCATCTTCTCACTGTTGTTGAGGGGTCGCAAGTAGGAGGATTATGGCGTGAGCTCCACATTGAAGTCAATTAGCAACAACATTGGCCAATTGTTTCAAAACACTCGACGTTGTGATCCTTCTAGTGACGCCAAAAGCTCATAACTCTCGCTACTCTAAACAAAAATGTTCCGAATTGGAGCAATGACATCTCCATGGTCGCCCCGGTATTTGAGAGAGAGACAATAGGTGAGGCTAATTTCAATATTGTTACTATGCATCTGATCAATTTCTATGTGGAACTCTAATCTCAGAAAATTGTTGTAGTTTCTGAAATTAGCTACTCCTCGGAGTTTCTAAAACATAATAGCTTAAGAAGCACGAAATTAGGAGAGGAACACTCAGACAACAACGTTTCAACATCTTTTGGAGGCTAGGAGCAAAGATATATCCCAAAGAAAAAAAAAAAAAAAATAAAAAAAAATAAATAAATAAATAAATAAAATAATATATATATATATATATATATCCATGCCCAACTAGCAGTGGAGTTCAAGTGCTTATACTCGGACTAAACGTTGTACTATCGTCTCTAAACATGGTTGTAATCAACCCATATAAGGACTAGTGGAGACCTCCAAACACAAATTTCAACGAAATGATGAAAAGATACATCTAGTGAGTAATTTTGAGGAAACATTAAATATCAATGAGGAGTCCCACCCCCAAAAACTCTAAAGTGACGTGATCCATACATTCCCCAACTTTATAGTTCTAAAATAAGCCTCCCAAGGACATCAAACTTCAAAACATTCTCTTTTATTGCATACCAGTACATCCCTGCGGCGTTGCCACGCTCGTACAAATAATTTCTAATACTTATGGGGCCAAAAATACTTTTGAAACTCAACGTCTTGGAAATCAAAAGTCCAATTTGTGATCAGATTGTTTCCCACAACTCTAGAAAAAAACCCGTTTTCCACAACCATTCATGCATCCCGATCCAACTGGTAGTGCCCAAGATCATAATGTCACTCGTAAAACAAACTACCTCCCTTTCTGAATAAACTAGTATGCCCTTGCCGCGTTGCCAGACTCATATAAATAATTTCCATTATTTTTGAGGCCATAAATACTTTGAGATTCAATATCTCCGTCTCCGTCAGTCGAATGCGCCATCCGATTCTTTCCCACAACTCTACATAAATACCTCCTTCCAACGATACCTCATAAGGCCCGATCCGAGTGGCGGTCACTAGATCACAATGTAGTAGAAACGTTGAAATTTGCCTATTATCAGGATAAACATTTTGAAGCTTCTCTTCAGATTAGAATGTAGCCGAGGTATTCAAATCAACCTCTAACTATAATTACAAGTCGAATAGGCTTTTTGTTGTTTTGGGCAGGCTAAATGAAGGTGTTAATATCAATATTTTTGCCTAAGATTCTTACTAAGTGATCCCTATACTACAAGGTGTGTATGCAACAAATTAAAAAGTCAAATTCCAATTTAAAATTTTCTTAGCGCAAATTTTAGTTTTCACGCCCATTTAAAATTTTTGCAAGAAAGGCGCGCAGAAAAAAACTTTCTATTTTCAAGATTTTTAAAAAACTTTTCTTATTGGAAATATGTTCATATACAAATCAGTATTTGAGTTCCAAAAGGCCCTAAGTCAGAAAGTATACCAATTCTAGAAGGGCAGTCTTCAAGCATTACAAGAGCAATCTTAAAAGTTTTTAGAAATTTTAGTTATAACTTCTGCACAAATTTTGGATGTTATGATTTTGCAAATGATAAACATCCAATCATGGTCAATTATTGGACAAGTGATTAAAAATAAGCTTCATCTTAAGATCTTACGGATGGAATTTTAAAAAGAGTTGAGAAATTTGCTTCACACTCCCGGGAGTGCATAGAGGTCAAATATCGCAGTTTTAAGGTTTCAAGCTCCAAAAACACCCAAGGAAATGTAGGGGTTAAACATAGACACTCCTGAGCACACTTACCTTTTTAGCTATAAGAAAGTTCATCTAATTGAATGTGCATATTTTTTTATCACCCAAATCTCTACTAAGTTTGCAGACCTCTTGAAATTGCCTTCCCAATTTCCTTCTTGCCTTGATCCGTTTCAGAAGCCCTTACACTATCTCCTTAAGGTGGTACAAGGGTCGCTTTACACTATGGACCATGAAGATTGTCCACAACCTAACTTTTGAAATCTCGGATTAGAGTGGAAAGTGCTCATGGTTTCCATTGGCATTACACTACCTTGAAGAAAGGAGAATGACCACAAACTTTGCGGTCCCCAAAGTATGCTAAATTTCCATAGTAAATATTCTTTTCATGATCTCCTCAATTACACTTGAGTCAAAGCAAACACCTCGACTCAACTACAACCAAGTAGACCATGAGGCTCAAAAATCACTGATTGACTAGTGTTCTATCATCTAAAAAGAAAGGAGGAAAAGGGGAGGGTAAGAGAGAGAATAATGAGGATTTATATTAGGAAATTGAGCTTAAACTTCTCGTGATACCAATTCACTTAACATAACAAGAGTGACCAAATCCACTAAAAATCCAATTTTGATTTATCATGGTCACGGCTCTTGGCCAAGAGCCATGACCATGAAAATGATTCTAAATTTCTTGATCAGAACTCTTGGTCCATCGTGTAAAGGGTCCCTTGCTGCTACAATAGCAAGTAATGTGAAATGCAGTATTTTAGAAACTCAACAACGGAAGAACAAACAAGACGTCCCACAAACATCCTACAAACATCCTACAAACAGCCTACAAACATCCTACAAACATCTCACAAACATCCTACAAACATCCTACAAAACATCCTACAAACATCCTACAAACATCCTATAAACATCCTACAAACATCTTACAAACATCCTATAAACAGCCTACAAACAGCCTACAAACATCCTACAAACATCTCACAAACATCCTACAAACATCCTACAAACATCCTACAAACATCCTACAAACAAGAAACGACGACAAAGTCTTCATCCAAATTCTGAGTTTTACAAACAAAACTGAGAACAAAATCAGAACAAAAGCAGGAGGATGAGCAGAATAAGAATATTCCTTAAGCCAAACAAATTTTGGCTTTATGATATGCCTTGAAAAGGTCGTTGGCTGTTGATAGAGGCCAACAGCAAAGATATCAATTCCCCTAGATTCTAATTTGAAGAAGAATTCCTTGGAAACTCCACAATGATTAGAATAATTAGCTGGGAGCCAAAACGAAATAAGGTGGTGGTCCTCTATATGGGATAGGAATTTCACAACAGTGCTCATGCTCTCATCATGGGCTTCTTGGGAGGTATAAATTCTCCTTTACAATTCATTTATGAAGATTTTATAAACAATCAGTGTATTTATAAGCTAAGAGAGAAACATATATAATAAAGTAGTGCTAGAATCTTTTGTTGCTTCCACAAGAGTTACAAACGTTGATTGCAAATTGTAACACTAAATGTCATACGTTACCATAGTGTTACAACACTAACTGTCAAACCATACCACTAAATGTGCAAGCATGCAAACTTCCTTGCAAGTGGTGCAATTGGTGGCTTGAAGAAAAAACAAATGTGAACACTAATCTCTAAACACTTGAAGAAAAAGTGTAATTTACCAAAGTTAGTTGTTACACTAATCTCCACGTAACACTTATTAACAACTCTTGTGTAATGGAAAAGTTTTGTTTTGTTGTGTTTTGTTTTGTTTTGTTTTATTTTTGACATCTGATTAAGATCTTGGGCACCGCCAGTCAAATCAGGGTGCATGAGGTGACGTTGGAAGCAGGTTTTTTGTAGGATTGCAAAGAAGGATTGGATCGCAAAACGAGAAGACGGATTCAAAGATATTGTATTTTGAAGTATTTATGGCTCTAAAAGTACCGGAAATTATTTGTATGAGTGTGGCAATGCCACATGGAGGTACTAATCTATAAATTTAGGCAGGTAGTTTGTTTCGTTTTGGATGTGATATTATTATCTCCAACACCACTGATCAGATTGGGGCGCATGAGGTGTTGTTGGAAGCGGGCTCTTTTGTAGAGTTGTCCAAAACAATTGAATTCCAAAACGAGTTGATGAATCTTGAGATATTAAATTTAGAAATAATATGGCCTTAAAAATACTGGAAGTTATTTGTATGAGCGAGGCAACGCCACGCGGACGTACTAGTTGACCTTTAAGGATAGTAAGGACATTTCCGAAGGACTTGCTAAATATAGCCGAGTAGAAGGGTTGCTAAATATAACACCCTTTTGATTTTACACCCTTTTCCAACAGAGTGGGGAAATGATCTTGCTATATTCAGTAATATTAGACCACGACAAACATTCAAAAGTACTTGAAGTCCAAAAGTCCAAAAGCTTTTCGGTTTTACAACATGGAATCTTCCAAACGTTTCGTTAATTTGAAGTAAACGACGCGTTTGAGTGGGAGTTGGATGGGATGCTACCTTTGGGGGGCTCCTAAACGTGGCAAGGCCTATAGCGAGTGAGTTGAGAACGAAATTTGTTTAAGATTTGCAAAAGCTTGCTGAAAAGTTCTTGTACACTTTGAAACGTATAGAAAACTCCTTTTCGATATGAATAACCATGATACAACACATAATTCCATGTTTGTTCACCATAGTTTGATCTTTAGGTCAATCAAGTGGAAATACACATACTACGTAGGTACATTAGGAAGCTCCTTGTCTCAACCAAGATACATTTTAGGTATTATTGATTTATAGTTTAGAAGATTCTCTTGAACATCTACCTTCTTCATTAAGGTATCACTCCACCTCCCTTCTATTCACTATATATATCATCAAAGTTAATGCAACTTCTTTACTTCAACGAAGACATATGTACAAGTACCATAACTCAATTTGGATTTGCTCTTATCTCTAAAGCCAACAAGAGCCACATTGGTTGTTATGCCGTTGGACAAGCTCCCATTTACTCTATTTTTAGAAAGTAAACACTAGTGCAAAATGGGCCTGACTACACAACATGAGTACACCAACCTTCATATTTGGTGTACTTATGTGGTGTAGTGAGATTATTATTTTGATCGGTGGCGTGATATAGTGAGTAAAGGAGGTCCTTAGTTGAGTACGAAAAGGCGGCTCTAATTGAGCACAAGGCTCTGTGTTCTAGAGTATATTCTCTTCATTAATAGCATGTGCATGCACTCATAAGAGAAATATATTTCATCATCCATGTTGTTTTACAGTATAGTTTTCTCCACTAAAAGCATGTACGCCTATCAGCAGGCAAATGGTTCTTCGTCCATCCTTGAGGCTTTCTAATGGGACCTCGGAGGGTAGGGTTCGAATCCTTGCCTGTGCAAGTTGCCCCCCATATTGCCATGTGCCTTAGAGGATGGTTTCCTTCAAAGGGTGATCGCAAGAAGCATCTTGCAGTCCCGACACTTGAAATAGTCGCCTGAATTGAGCCCTGAGATGTTTTACATCACGTATACTCACTAGTATATGGTGGTATACTCAGCACCTCGCCTCTACTTAGGGGTATAAATCTTGCTCCTTTAAAACCATTTTTCTATCAATGAAAGTTGAATTTTGTTACAAATTGTAGAGATTCTTCACATTATTCCAAGAAGACTCTTCATGCCTCAATATTCCTTATACCATTTATCACAAAGAGACAAACAACGCTCTAAGTTGGAAAAACCTTTGAAGATAAGAAGAATGCATCAGTGCTCGATGTATGAAGAAAATGCAATCATTTGTGCAATGGTTGCCACACCGGCCTAGCAGCCCTTGCCGGTGCATAGGGCGGTGTGAACAATAAGACAACAAAATAGATATAATCAGGAGTATTAAACTACTAGATTTGAAGATAGAGATGTTTTATGCTTTATTTTTCACAGATTTTGGGTAGGATACTTTTTTGATTCTGCAAGAATATGATGCCCACTGCTCAATAACTCTGGATTTGGAATCTACTGGTATGCTTATCTGCTATTGAACACCCACGTGGGTAAGCGGAGTGGTTTCGTTGAACCTTCAACTCAAGAGTGATCCACCCTTAACCCCTAATGTCGAGTAGAGCCCAAGATGGGACTTTTGAGGTCTGGTCAGCCTTGTATTTACTATACTTAGCTTGTATGAAGTTGGAATCTTTTTGTGGGTTGTAGAATTTTTCCATGGGTCTCTGAAATGTCATTCCAAGCTATAAAATTCTTCATAGTTTAGGAGATATTTATGGTTAAAGCTTGAAAACACTATTTGAAATCTGCCCAAACTGCAGTGTATATGCTCATTTATTCTCAAAATCTGCCCACAATCAATTAAAGCGCAAAAACTTCAAAAATTCACCAAAAATTGAGATTTTACTTTTTTTCAAGTTTTGTTTTTTTGTACACGTACACATGGTTTTAAGGTATGATCTTAGTGTTTGGATCTTCAATCCATTTGTTTTTCCCTCGACCCATGTAGAACAAATTCAATACAGAAGTTTATTGAAAGATAAAGCTTTTAGAGAATCTTCCAATTCATGGTATCTACACAAATTGGGAGATCTCTATATAAAAAAGAACATGGTCTATTTGTCCTTGGCAATGCATGGTCACAGGCATGGTCAACATCATTTGGTCATGTATATAAGGTTTGAAGAGTTATGAAGATTTTGAAGAGTTTCCATAAGTGGTATTTGATTGTTATTAAGAGTTTATAAGATCTTAAGAATATAACAAGGAGGCAAAGGTACAAGGAATATGAAACATGAAAATGGGAACAAAGAAGAAGTGAAGGGGGGATGAAGGGAATATCAAAGAGGATTTAGGAACGGAGAACAAAGGATAAGAACTCAGACTAGAGGATGAGAACTAGGAACAAATAATGAGAACTAGGCACGAATGATGGGAACCGGGAACGAATGATGGAAACCAATAAGGGAAGTTGGGGATGGGGAACGGGGAACAAAAGATGGGAACCATGCACGAGAGTTTGGAGGTTGAGAACCAGTAAGAAAAAAATGTAGAATAGAGAACCATAATTGAGGACTCGGAACTCGGAACAATGAAACGAGGGAACAGAGTACATGCTACAAATCTTTCAAAACATGGGGAACCAAGAAGACGGGAGAGGAGGACATGCTATAAATCATAAACAATATGGAGAACTGAGAAGCAGGGAACTTGCATATTGATTGCAAATTTCATAATTTCAACATCACCAAAAACCTCCAACTTTTTTTTTTTTTTTTTTTTTTTTTTTTTTTTTTTTTTTTTTTAATACTGAGGTCTAGATTTTATCTACAAATTATAAATTTGAATCTGATCTTTTTGATGTGGTGTCCTCCAGACACGAGTAAGGACTCCTGATACCATGAAAGAATGTAGCAAAGTAGCAAACACCCATGATCCATAGTGGTCCTTGATTGGTGCACTTAACCCCTAAAAATCCAGGAAAGCCGATTCGGTTTTCTGAGATTTCGGGCAGCTCATTTTAAGCATTTAAACTGATATTTTTGCCTAAGATTTTTATTGGGTGCTCCACATGCAGTAATGTGTATGTGGTAAAATTTTCAAAGTCAAATTTTAATTTTATAACCTTCATCTAGAAATTTTAGGTTTCAAGTCCAAATCGGGCAGTTTAAAATAATTTTTTTTAATTTTTTTTTTTTTAGAAATATGTTCATTACCAAATTACTATTCAAATTCCAATGTGTCCGAAGTCAAAAAGTTTACCAATTTTACAAGGGCAGCCTCCAAAACTTTCAAAAACAATCTTCACAATTTCTAGTAATTTTACAATTTTTCTTTCAAAAATTGCCAAAATTCGAGATTTTGGATTTTTTCCAAGATTTTTTTCAAAATTCACATTATCATAAATGCACCTTCTCACCGTCGAGATTTTTCTCAAACTAAATATATCATACGTGGTGCTTGTTTTACTATATGGTTGTTTTTAGACCTTCTTTCATAAAATATTTTACATTAAGGTCAAAAAGTGGAATTGGTCTCTAAAATTTTGCATGAGCATAACCAACTTGAATACCTACATGAAAAAAAATGAGGGAAAAATATTTGGAATAACAATCATCAAGTTGCCCTTGGCACCATTTAGACAATGCCTCTCACGCAGTGGCAAAAAAAAAGTGTTGGTCAAACTTTGATTGTTATGATCTCACAAATGAAAAACATCCAACGGTTGAAATTTTGACCAGTCCTTTGTATACAAGTTAGGTACAAGATCTTACGGTTCAAAGTCTAAAACCAGAAAAAAAAAGTTTCTCCATTTCCCCATCTCCCAACGAAGGTGAAAAATGGCAGTTTTTGGTTCTGGAGGTCGAGGAAACCCCTGGATTTTTAGGGGTTAAGTTACTAACTAAGGATGCTGGCTTTCTTGGGTGTGGCTCCCAGATTCGTAAATGGCCCATGTCCTCATTCCCAAATCATGAATCCCATCACATGGTATGCCACAAAGGCCACCCGACCGGGGGCAATGGTTCCTGGCAGCTACCAAGGAGGCACCCTAGCATGGGGACCTCCAAGGGCGTTTTTGATAATTTTGAATTCAAATTTAAGGTCTGCAACCCCAAGGGTCAGCAAAACATTAGGGGGCTCATTACCCATCCTCCATCCTCCTTGGTAGCTGCTACGAATGCTTACCCCCCACCGGGACCTGCTGCTGCTGCCTCTGCTGCTGCTGGAGCCAGTGGAAAGAATTAGTGTACCTTTTCCCGGCCATGACATGTGGGGGCACCCCAAAATCCCTATCACCTGCCTCTCAAACACCTCCAAGACGGCAAACAAGCATATTCCATTCCTTTTCTATCAAGGGAATCTCCTAAAAGACTCGCTCAATGTCATGCCAACGTCAACATGTGTACATGGGCCAAATCAATGAACACCAGTGCATATGTGGTCTGAGATTACGTGCCATTTGATGTATATTGGTAATTTACACCCAGGTGGCATGTATACTCAGATTACATAAGAGCACTACACAAGAGTTCTTAATTCGTGTTATGTAGACATAGTTTAACAGGTGGGAACACTATTTCGCAAGTGTTTATGTGTACAATACAACCTACTCCTTCTTATAGAGGTAGTGTAGTATAGTCTACTAAAGCTTTAGGATTTCTATAGTCTATATTGCACACCAAACGATTCAATGAAGACAAGTGTGCTTATCTTTGTAGTCTCTATCAATGATTGTTGTCACAGGTAGGGAATTGTCCATCAAACACCTACAACTACACTTGTAAGTACATCTGCGTATATTTAGTACGAGTGCAGATGTAAAACACCATTCTAATAAGCACCGTTGGAAAATGGCAGCTGGCAGCGGAATAGGAGGAGATCATCAACATCGGGTGATTGCAGTTGGGAGTGAGTTGGGTGGTGAAAAAACGGAAAATTGCGCGGCAAGAGCGTTGGTTGAGAGCACTAGCGTCTACGATAGGTGGCCTAGTCATTACCAATGGATGATTGAGTGGTAGATGCAAATCTGCAAAAGGTGTTCATTTGCAGTATGGCGATTGATTTGCAGGAGCTACGAAGTGTGCTTGTGGAATTCAAACTCGTGCGGTCGTGACCTGCGATCTTACGCACTACATGTTGTGCTTGCCCACATGAGGTATCGACGCTACTACAGCAATAATCCACAATCGATGTGCTGCTAGTGGACCCAAAGATACTTATTTAAGATAAATTGTTCGCTTATTGGCGTAGTGGACTAGCCTGTGGTTGTCGTGATCCGCAATGGTGGACCACATTTCGATTGTTCCAGTACCAAGAATGGCTTATACGCCCTTTTATCACAAGTGTACACAATAGCTTTGAAGTTTGATTCTCCATGTACCAACTATGCAGATTTTAGGGTGTCATTCTAGGGCACATGTGGGAAACATGCAACTTGTGAGCGAGACAGTAAGTTGGATTCATGTAACTTAGAGCATCCTCAATGGACACTGAATAAGCTCCTCTAAACCAAATTCTATCTTTTGACTAATTTAAAATTAGAAATTAAAATTATCATCAATAGAAGCACATGTAAATAAACGTGAGATATTTCTCAAGAATTTTTTTTGTGAAATTGGGACGTAGGTGAAATACCTCATTGAAAATACCACATTTTCAAAATTTAGAGAGAGTGCACCAAATCTTGCTCAAAAAGTAGGTGACCCCCCCTTATTCCCTCTATATTTCTTAAATTTAGAGGGAGCGTACATGAGGATCTTCCCATTTTTAAGCAAGATTTGATGCACTCCCTCTAAATTTTGAAAATGTGATGTTTTCAATGAGGTATTTCACCTACTTCCCAATTTCACAATTTTTTTTCTTGAGAAATATCTCACGTTATTTTTTTACATGCACTTCTAATGATGATAATTTTAATTTCTAATTTCAAATCAGTCAAAAGATAGAATTTGGTTTATAAAGAGTGTATTCCGTGTCCATTGAGGATGCCCTTAGCTACCGTATTACCACTAGTCAGATATTGCATGCTCTCTAGAGAATAAAAAGCTTCTGAAGTAGGGACGGTTATAAAGCTGCCGAAGGTTACGCGCTTCCCCATGCTCCAACCGAGGCGTAATATTTTAAGGGGTGTCAGTGGATAGTATGCTAGAGCCCATGCACCAATAAAATCCTCTTGGCCTGCCCATTGGTGCCATGGTTAACAACTCCTGACAACTCTGGCTGCACAGTGAGTATCGACTGTAGGACAGGTCTCAGAAATAGTCTAGAAAGAAATACATTTGTAGGAAGTTTTCTTTGACATCTTTCAGATATCATTCTTTCCTCTGTATCAACATTCTGTATTGTGGACTGCTTCCTAAGGTAATTTGTACAGGGGTGGTACTCATGTGATGCCTGTGTGATGCCCTGGCTTGTGATACTCATGGGATGGCCGTGTGATACTCATGGGATGGCCGTGTGATACTCATGGGATGGCCGTGTGATACTCATGGGATGGCCGTGTGATACTCATGGGATGGCCGTGTAATACTCATGGGATGGCCGTGTGATACTGATGGGATGGCCGTGTGATACTTATGGGATGGCCGTGTGATACTTATGGGATGGCCGTGTGATACTCATGGGATGGCTGTGCGCTTCTCATGTGATGGCCGAGTGATACTCATGTGAAGCCCGTGTGATACTCGTGCAATGCCTGCTTGATACTCAGGGGATGCCCGTTTTATACTCAGGGGATGCCCATGGGATACTCATGCGATGCCCATGGGATACTCATGTGATGTCCATGGGATACTCATGCGATGCCCGTGGGATACTCATGTGATGCCCATGTGATACTCATGTGATGCTCATGTGATACTCGTGCAATGCACATTTGATACTCATATGATGCCTGTTTGATACTCATGTGATGCCCGTTTGATACTCATGTGATGCCCGTTTGATACTCGTGTGACACCCGTTTGATACTCGTGTGATACCCGTTTGATACTCATGTGATACCCGTTTGATACTCATGTGATGCCACTCTGATACTTGAGTACTTTCATGAGTTTGAATACAGCAAAAAGCCAAACTTTCAAGCTCAATTTGGCAATTTGAAGTTTCATTTGGCTATAACTAACTGCTGGTACCTCCTCTTTGGGCATTGCCACTTACGGACCATGAAAAAGGTTTTATGCTCCTAATTATAATATATATTTGCGCTAGACTGAAGTGAAATCAAAACAAACTGGATTTCATTCCAAGAGTAATGATTCTGTAGGGTTGATTCCCGTAAGTAGCCCAGCAATGGTAGACGTATGGATGAAAAGAGAAGCACAATTTTATCATCCAGGAATCGTGGTTGTGCCTGGAATCTAACGACATCGTGGTTGTGGCATCCAAGATCGAGTAGTAGATTCGTGCATGGGAATCGTTTGCATGGAATAAGCTTCTCAATATCTCTATGCAACAGTTGCATGAACACAGAATCTCTCCACGGGCCCTAAAGCATCCCCACCCACTCCTGAACTGAACTGAAAAATGGATGTAGAGTAGTTCAGTTGAGGCCGAAGTGCCCACCAACCGGTAAAACGGATGCCCTGAACTACTCTACATCCGTTTTTTTCAGGTTGACCTGCAAAAGGGAGGCGTTTTGCAGGGAGGTGGGTGGGCCTGAACTCCGAATGAGACAAATCCGTTTGCCGAGATGCTGACTTCTTGGCGCTCCTCATCGCTAAGGCTGACACGAGATTCGCCGATGCTGATATGGAATTCGGCTACCGTCAAGCTGTTTGTGTTCATGGGTGGGGCTCCTCCTTCGCCCTCACTATTCAAAGTGATGGATTTCATGAATTTAGTTGCTGGATTCAGTTCAGGGCGCCCTAAAGGTGGGCATGCCCTAATCTCCTACTTACTAGGGTTTCCCTCGGTCACTTAACCCTTAAACGCCTAAGGTGACCCGAGGGGTTCTTTTCCAACAGAATCTCCTCTTTAGCTCTCAATGTACTCAACTTTTCGCTTATATTTTGATGTTAAACTGGTCACCTTCTTGTGATGCATTCAATAAGTGAAATTTTAGAATTCATATCACAATTTGTATGAGTGATTTTGTGCTTTGAAAGGATTGTGGTAGGTAGGTTGGGGTTGTATATAACCTTGTAGGAGGTTGCAAGCTCATCATTGATTGGATCATTCATGCTGCCCAAGTCCAAAAAGTGCACTATTTATGATGCCCAAGTCCAAAAGATGTTGTGATCCAATTTTGGGCTACCCCAATCCGTATAGCTAAACGTTCAAGGGTTAACACAAGAGTTCTTGATTATGGAAGTTCTATACCACTGCTGTTATGTCATGTGGGCATATCATCAAGGGTAGGTTGAACGTTTACTATATTCACAGCAACCCATTGGGCTCTACTGTTCTTCTTCTTGTTTGTTTTCGTGAGAAGAAGTAATTTACAGAAACAATTTGTTTGTTTATTTAATTGATCAATATTTCTACCTTCTATAATTATTGGTTAGTTGTATTGAAATTAATGCTCTTGGTAAATACTTATGTCTAGAGTTTGAACTTTTGGCAATTTCATATTTGTATAGTGGTATACGGGAATTTTGTTGACATACATTTGTTGTTCTTTCAACGTTCATCGTGGATAAATTTACGTTGAGCAATCCCCTCCTCTTAGAGCCATGCGAGAAATAAAGTTCCTCCCTATGGGCTCTATCCTGCTTGCCGCGGGGTTTTATTCTCTTGTTGCCCTTGTTGGAGAAGATTGTCCTAGACCTTTGCCTTTTTCAAATGACAAAATTCACCCCCATAGTGGTAACACAAGGCCATTGCATTCTAGACAATTGACCTCACTAAAACAATGGTAGTGACACTATAACTTTTAGATGCTAAAATTTTTATACTTGATGGAATTATTTACCAACTATATTTACAAGGATTTTCCTTTATAGGAAGTATAAAGTATGTGTCTTTGATGAAAAATGAATCTGGGATGATACATTAACCCCTAAAGCTCCTTGGTGCTTTTTGGGAGCTTGAAACCTCAAAAATGTGATCTTCTACCTCTTTGCACTCCCGGGGGGATGTAAAGCGATTTTTATTCCTTTTTTAAACCTCCGACTGTAGGATCTTGTACCTAACACTATCTTTGGTAACTGTGTTAAAAATTGACGGTTGTATGTATACCATTCGAGAGATCGTAACATCGAAAGTTTGTCTCTCATGTTATTCTGGGCATTGTCAAGATTGTTTTTGAGACTTTTGGAGGTAAGTTGCCCTCAAGTGTAAAATTGGTAAACGTTTTAACTGGGGGCTCTTAAAATCTTAAGTAGTGATTTGGTTATAAAAATATTTTTGAAAAAACTTCTATGAAATTTGCAAAAAATTTCCTTTTTTAAATTGCCCCATTTCGACTTGCAACCCAAGGATTGTCCTAGAAGACTCAAAAATTGAAATTTGACTTTGCAAAGAGTAAAAAATACAACAAACCCTCACCTTGTAGTTTTTTGAACTTCAAGTAGTTTTAATTAAGAGTTTTATTCTCATGGAGTTTTTTAACAAATGGAATATAAGAAGACTTGTGTAATGACTTTCAATTGTTCGTTAGTATATCACCCTTTTTCAAGAACTAGAACTATAAGTTTAAGATTTCCTACTTCTTAAAAAATTTGGTTTTCGTAACTTCTAGTTTAACTCCTACACGTCCCCACCTATTTTTAGTCTAAAATTAAAGTTGAAAAATTCTTCTCGATGAAAATAAAGATAAGCTATTCAGATCTTAATGTAGACTTGTTGTAGGTAATGTGGATCAAAGTTCGAGCCATGAGGCATTATAGTATGAGATATTATAATATGTTCACTAGGAGGAATGTGTGATTTGTTTATATTGTAGGTTACACAGTCAATGTAATAGAGGACAAGCATTCAATTCCTAGAATGACGTAAGCGAGCCCATATAACTTGGGTCGCTGTAATTCTAGCCTAAGTGTAGTTTTGGACAACACATAAGGAGTCACTGGAGTCTCTTGAACTTCAATAATGTAATTTAGGACGTAATCTTGGAAGTTTTAAGTAGACTACATAACTTATACATAATTATGGGTAAGTGTTTTGACGTATTTCCTTCTAGTGTTTAGTTCTCAAACCATACAACAAAATATCACTTTGGGGTGGAAATGCTACTAAAACAAGCTACTACAATGAAATAAATTCCTACTAGAAATTTGTTCACCTTCATCTTAGTTACACTCTTGTGCCAACTTAAAAGCATGAAAAATAGCCTTGCAATATTGAAATCTGCCCTCTAAGTTAGAAAGGAAAAAGTTTCAGAACTAAAGCCCTTGCATTTAAATGAATGCCATATCTTCCTTGCATCTCAGGTCAAGTTAAGGAAATCAGCCTTTGGTAGCTATACCCTCCTCCCTTTCAAAACTGCTAGTACGTCCCCGCGGCATTGCTACGCTCATACAAATATTTTATAGTGTTTCTGGAGCGACAAATACTTTGTAATTCAATATCTCGAGATTGTTGACTCCTTTCTTGCTCCTATCCTTTTCATACAACTCTACAAAAAAACCCGCTTCTAACAACACCTCATGCGGCCCAATCTGATCGACGGTGCCAAAAATCATAATATCAAGTCAAAAAAAAAAAAAAAAAAAAACAAACTAAGTAAAAAATGCACTAGTATTCCCTCATGGTGTTGCCACCTCCACTTAAATACTTCTAACATGCCCCTCTTGTTTTTTTCCTAGATTTATAGTCATGTTGTTTTTGTAATTTTCGGTGATTTTGGGGCCAAAATTACTTGAAAATTCAATATCTCGCGATCCGTTCACTTGTTTTCCGATCCAATGACGATTTACTACCACTCTAAGGAAAGAACCGCTTCCAACAACATCTCATGCGGACGGATACAACCGGCGGTGACAGAGACCATAATATCACGTCCAAAAAAAAAACAATTAAACTACCTGCCTTTAATAATAGATTTGTTTTAAGAATTCCCTTCATTATTATGAAAACACAAAGAAAAAGAACAAGAGAATGGTTAAAAACTATAATTAATTAAAGACAAAGACATTGAAAAAAATTTCATTCTTAAATTGTTTTGTGATTTTTCTTTTTCAGACAAAAAATTTATACGTGCACCATAAAGCTCATGTTGTTTGGCTCTTGTAGCATGTGTAAGTAAGTTATCCCTTAATAGATTCAAACCCGTTTTCTTGTCATGAAAAGACGATGTCCTACACCCCTAGACAAAAGGGACAAAATTATTTCAAAGGAAAATATCACCATTATAATAAGATTCAAAATGAATTCCAACCCAACAAAACAAAGTTGAAATTTAATGGTAGATGAAGAAGTATAGCTCCTCAAAAACCATATGCTTCCTAGTTTATTCAATGTGAAGAGATCATTGTGAATCCAATACTGAAGTTATTTGGATAAAAATCTTCTAACTACAGAGTTCTTGGAATGCATCTACTGATCATACTTATGTCAGAGATGTTTTTGATATTGAAATATATTTGCTTGCAATGGTAAGACATGCACACCATGTTTGCAAACCCTAAAACAAAAGCTGACTTGAACACTAAAATGCACGCCATAAATTCATACTAACTTGGATGGTGTCGCAGTTCTTAGTTTCTTACCACACAAATTCTAGACTTCACTTGCGAGCCAAACCAACAACTTTTTATCAAAAATGAAAATTCTTGTAAAGAAGTTATGGCTCTTCAAAAATAAAGCCCTTTGTCCAAAACGCTATTTTTGTGACATTCGGTATTGAGGATTTGGACATTATTTTTGTGACATCTAGGTGTTAATAATGTCCAAATCCTCAATTCCGTTAAAATGGCGTTATGCCGCTAAAATGGCACACCTCAACTTTCTGAACTACAGTTCAAAAACCATGTGATGTAATAGAATTTAAGATGATGTTATGAAAAATGAGTGACAATGTATATAAAGAAGTGATATTATTGAAAGAACCGTGATATTAGAGAATACACACCATTCCATGTGAGCACATATGTAAGATTTGGTGTGACAAAATGGCACATGGCATAGTGCCATTTTAACGGAATTAAGGTTCCAATCAATTTGCACGACTTCCATTTTTAGTAGTTGGCAAAATTTGGTGTACAAATCTTTGATGGGAGCCCAAAATATTCTTGATGAACCTCTCCGGCAGGTAATTTCCAAGACCAAGCACTCACTCAATACCAATCAAATATGCATGTTGCAGACATTTTTGTAAGTAACACGTATTTTGTTATACTTGAAATATTCAAATTATCAATTCAATGACAGACTGACAGTTGAGCTTGAATCGAGCTAAATGCTATTTTCTCAAAATCATTGAATATTCCCATTGTAACGAAATACGCGTCTAGAAAAGGTGCAACATGACCCTAAAATATAATACATGTTTTAGCCTCCTCTAATCTCCACCCTCAAATGTGGCCATATGCATGTTTGATGGGTGCTTGGTTCATGGAAAATCTACCTTGGTTTGCTCAATTACACATATTTAATGAGTCTTCTTGAGTAAGATGCCAAGAACTTTCGGGAAAAAAACACGTAATTTGTTATAATGGGAATATTGAGATTATCAAATTGATGACAATTGTGTTTGAGCTGAGTCAAATGTACTGTGTGGGTACATTTAGCTCGACTCGAGCTAAACCCACATTTCTCAAAATCAGTGAATAATACCATCATAACGAAGTACGTGTTAAAAAAGGGTTTGAACAAAACTATCATTTTCGGTCACAGCAAATGGCTCCGTAACATAACACAATTTAGGAACCCCAGACGAGTAGATGAGCATGAATCTTTGAGAACTTGTGTGGGATCTCTTGATCAGAATAGGACAAGATTAGGTATGGAAAAAAACACCTTTACAAAAGTGACGGAAGTCAAAGTACGATACTTGGAGCTCTGAATGCGTGACTTACTCCAAATTCGCCGATGGAACCTGTGCAGGGTGATGGTACATGTACCAAAACGTAAGGGACTGGGAGACTTGAATGACTAATTTATTGCTAGACTTTTGCACTGTTGCTGCAGACAGACATTGACATTGTGTACCGATTGAAGGATATCCACGCACAGCTCGATCTGGGTGCATCCACAATCCTGCACTCCCTTCTAGAGCTATTCTCTTCTTCTCGGAATCAATGCACTCAGTACCATATAGAATTGGTGCAGAATTAGAGAACCATTCGATCTCAGGCTCCGATTGACGAAATTCTGGTCTCTGGCACGGAACTCGATCTGTGTTCGTCGGTCATTTTCAACGAGTGACGAATCAAAGTCTAGTCTATCAGGTTGCAATACGACATAAGGTTGCAGAATCTGTACTGATAGTATTTACTTATGGCTGTCGTCGTTCGTGCCTGATATGACTTGGGGTCCGGAGCGAGTTATTTAATTGAATGTGTGTTTTGGACTGATCGATCGAGAGGAAGATTGAATGGAGTTCATGTGATGGCTCAGAATTTGCTGACGGATCAATCGTAAGAGACGTGATTGCAACGACAGTGGATTCATTCGACGTAATTGATATACTCTGAGTGAGTGAGCGAGTTCGAGCATTGCAATTCGACTCATGGCGATGGCGTAATAGTGTGAGAACCCGGGCTATTTGATTTGCTTGTGAATCAATAGAATGTGGTAGAGCGATCAAGGCGGCAAGCATTCTCAACAATCATAACCGCAGTTCAGTATAAAAATCATAGAGGTAGCACCTTCCCATTGGTTGAGGGAAGGATGGTTATTCTCCACAACTACGTCTTTTTGTGGTTGATGTGACATGACAAATATTTAACTATTGATCTCAGAAATCAATGGTCTTCTTGTGTTGTTTTGTGCAATGGAGAGGAGGTGGTTTTTATATCCTCTTTTTCTAGGAGCAATTAGTATGGGATAAATGACTTTTTTTCATTTTTTTTTTACACGAAGACAATTGAATTATTCTCAACTTCATACAATTGTAAAATTTTGTATTCGGAGAGTGAATGAATCTGTTTTGGGATTTTTGAATAAATTTCTTTATTTTGTGGGGAGCTATAGTTTATTTCTTCTTAAAAGTTTTGATTTTGGGGTTATGCTAGGGAACTCAGGAAGGAGCTCTTAGTTATGGGAAATATCCAATGGGGGGCACCTCCCTTGCCGCTCCTGCGCCTCAGGAGGATGCTCCATTGGCTACTTTCAATGACTAGTGGCTCCTTTTACTAGTACATATCTATTTTCACATTATTATTTAGAAACATGAGACCAATTAGCACGCATCGTTATTGTTGATGCCTCTCAAAATCCTGCAATCAAAGAATCATTTATCAACAAATTCTATAACGTTGGCATTAGCGTAGTACTAGTTACTCCCCTCTTCTGCTATAATAACACACTACATTATCCCCGAGAAATCCAAGCGTTTTTTGGACCTTCAAAATTAAAAACTACGATGTTTTACCACCTTGTTGGAATTAGTTAAAAATACTATTAAGACATCGTAGTTTTTCTGTACTTTTCACTTGTAGGACCTCATAACAATACAACCATGTTAGATTCAATTGTTGAATCTACACCATTTGTGAGATCGTAATGTTGAAAGTGATACAAACCTTGTTTTGGGCAATATTTAGCAGACATAGTCTACTTTGTCCAAAAGAGGGGGCTTCATGATTGTTACCCCAAACACTTTGCTCATATTTTTGTTCATGTAAACAATGAATAGAGCATGCCCATGGGTGCAGAATTATAGATACACATTTGGCTTCTTGAACCTTCATGAAATCTATTCTTCAAAAGAAGGTATAAAACAACGCCTCAGTAAAACATGCAATTCATTGATTGTATTTGGTTTGCGCAAAATGTGAATGGTGAGTAGGTACCTCTACAAGATGTTGATTTGTGGACGAAGTTATTTTCAAGAATCCTAAAATATCAAAATTTGAAATAAGAAATTGTAAAATTACTAAATACTTTGAAGCATGTTCTCCTCCGAATGTAGATCCCATTCGACAGTCGATTGGTGTGTTTGGAGCCTTCTGAGGCTGTGCCAAGCCCTCGTCATGTGATGCAAGGAGTTTCTGAGATGGTGGCGAGCCTTTCTCATGTGAGCTTTCCATGTGATGCAAGGAGCTTTTGAGTTGGTGGCCGGAGCTTCTCAGGTGCCAGGTTCTTCGCACGAGGTTGTTAAATTAGGAGTACTCAAATCCACAAACTAAGGTGCCAACGAATAAGCAAGTCTCACCATAAATGCATCCAAATGAAGATAACTTTTGGTCATCAGATGTTGTGCTTATTGAGATAACAAACCTCATTGACAAAAATGAAGCTCATCGTGGAGGAACACCTTTTCAAAAACAGGAAATCTTGGAAGCACAAAATTCCACAGATACATGACAAATTGCACAATTCAGCTCAACGTGCTCAATGCAACCTCGGAACATGTATTCCTGTGCAGAGAATGTTCCCAGAGAAATCCTCAATCGAAGCGATGCGACCCCCATGGCGCATTCGGCCATTTTTGATCCCACTCTGAAATGTGCCAATTGCGCTTTCAAAGTATACATGCGGATTCAAGCCTGTACTATCTGGAGCTTCCTTCATTGAGCACTCCACGGGAGTGTCAAGCTCATAGTGCAATCTCTAGCAGCGACAGGGATGGTGGTACTAGATCGATGCAGGGTGCTTTCGGTGAAATTTGTTTCTTTGTACAATTTGCTGTTCATGTGACCAGGCGAGTGCTCAATTCTTTGGAATCCGTCAACCTAATCTTCACAATTACAGGCATGTTCCTTCTGAAAGTTGAAAAAGATACACAAAATCAGCCTGTGATACAATACTACACATGAAGGGCAGGATTGGACGATACCGTGAGTCCATACTTTGGAGTCTTTTGCACTCCACATTCGAACATCCATTATCAAATGTCATTGGTTGAATTGTGACTATTTGATATAATCCTTTGCATAGCTATCCAAGCCATTAATGATGGCTTGATACAAAGCACAGTTGTGTTGCACCTTTGGTATTGGTGTAACTTTGATCTTAACACTTAAATTCCTTCATGGTCGAGCTTAGTATGGGTTTGATTACTAGTTTGATACACGTTTGGAGTGACCCCATTAGGATTCAATTTCACTGTCATGTCTCAATCCCTCATTAGACATAGTTAAACCATCAATACTTGTAGCCCCTCCCTATGAATTTAATTGATCCTACAATGAGCCTTTGTTTCCCATACACATCCTTTATAATATCTCCCACCGATCTCTACAATGTCACCCGCTTGGACTTTTACAAATTCATCCTTATAACATCGTACTATCACCCCTACCACTGTGGGTCATCACCATGGCCAATTGTATGATATTAATTTGATGATAAGAATGATACAACTAAAAAAACTGGTATCAATTCGCTGTGCATTCTTTTACACATTCTCCAGATGATAAATATTGAGCAGAGGAAATGTCCTCCTCCATTCATCAGATGAACAGTTGAAGTAAGAAAACAAGATTAGATAGATCCTTTAAATGTTGAACAAGATTGGTGAGGCTACCTGAAGAGCATGCGCAAGGGGATGGGATGATTTAGTCCTGGAGGTGATGCGCCAGGGCGACGAAGGCATCGGTAGCGTGAGGGTCCAAGTTGGTGAAAGCCACCATGTGCTCCATCCCACGCGAGCTCGGCACCACGAACACCAGCCCATCCCAAGCGCCCATGGTATTGCGCGTCGAGTGCGCGGGCCTGCCCAGCCCCATCTCCAGCTCGTAATACGGGAAGCGAATCAGGTACGAGATGCCGCACTCTCTGCCATCCCCACCCAGCGGCTCCGGTGCGAACACCAGCTGCGTTGTCGTCGCGAACGCATCCGCCAACCCCTGGAACCACTCTCCCGTCACCGCCGCTATGCCCGCATGAATCAGGCTCGCCGTCGTCGCGATCGGCCCATTCACCAGTTCATCCACCGTCGTTATGATCGAAGTCATACCCGTCACGTTCCCGAAGTAACCCACCGGCAACCCACATCTCTTCCTGCCTTCGATCAGTACCCAGAATCGCACTCGTGCCTCGCTTGGAATCTCTCGGGCTCGAGTTATGGTGCGCCACAAGTGTGTCGAGAAGCAATCTGCTCTTGTGACATCGCAGCCCGCTGCGCTATTCCGCAGTTGCGCGATCTCATCCTTGGAAAACTCTACCATCTGCGTGACGGTTTTCTTCTGGTGCTCAGATGGCTTCCTCTCTGAAGGAGGATCTAGATTTTTTGCGGCGGAGAGCGCACCAGGTGAAAAAGCGACTCCCTTCCCTATGTCGATCGGGACTGGAGGATTTCTTGACTTTATGAGGTCGCGCCGATGATCCGGCAGGACCGAAACCTCTGTCCCACTTGCAATCTCGGACCACGACTTCATAAAGTGCAAACCAGAGTGCCCGTCTGCTACTGCATGTGACCAATTGACAGCCAAAGTGATCCCTCCGCACTTGAAGTGCGTCACCTACAAAAATACTCCTAGCATCACACTTTGAAACAAAGTCTGCCAAATGATACATTTTCCTACATTCGGACTTCCAGAAGCAACACATAGATCTGGGGTACCAAATCACTTCGTAAATAAGATCTGAAGTGAATAAAAGAAACTATGGAGGATCCACAGATACTCAAATCCCTTGATTTTGAGTTTCAATCAACATCTCACATACTTGAAAAATCCAAAATCCTGTTCCGTTCCAGATTTTATGAACGATTCTAGATTTAGTTGAACATGGCGAATATTTATACGAATGTAAGTATTACCTGGATGATGAGAGCAGGGAGGCCGGTGGGGATGTGAGGCAAGGTGGGGTAATTCGGGAGTCCGGCAGGGGCGAGTCCGGACAGCAAGGGCAGAGGCTGGAAGTCGTCAGGGCGAAGCTCAACGAGGTCTGCATCCACAGTGGCTTCCGTGAACACAGCGCCGGCGTCATTGCAGTGAATACGAGGAGTGGCATCCTTGATGAACACTCGACCAGCCAAGGGGTAGAACAACACCAAGGCCTCAGCCAGGGAGGCTTTCCAATGCTGGACGACAGCAGAGGGCGTTCCGAAGCGGCGATGAATCTGATCGACGGTGAACGTGGTGAGCAGCGGAGTGTAGTAGACCATCATCATGTAGTCCAGCTGACTCAGAGGCAGCCATTCTTGCGCACCGGGCGTGGCCGTGGCCGGTTTAACAAAGCTCGTGTGTATGTCTCGGAGCGTCCTCCCCTGCAACCTGTCCTCCTTCACGAATATAGCACTGTCCAGAACTTTGTCTGGCAGTCCGCTCTCGCTCTCGCCCTCTGAGCCCATACTTGCTAGCTACTCTTACTCGCAACCACCAACAATCACAGTGCGGAGATCGAAACAATTCAAAGTGGAAGCCCAAGTTCTTTCCATCTCCTTCAATATTCTTCTTTCTTACCCTACTGTAGATGGCTGTCACAGTTTAATACAAAAAACCTCATACGGTTATCTTACGGCAATTATTAACATTCTGAAGTAAAAGGCTATCAAACTGAAAGTTCAGGAGATGAAGGAGATGAATTTATGAAAGTAGTATTGTTTACGGCTCAGTAGAATATTTAAGCAGGAAACTTCTGAGGTCTTCAGTATCAGAATGTTCTCGCGCAATTGTGCTCTTCTTCAAGCGGACTGCAATTGTTGATTTGATGACTTCAATGAATAAGACAAAGAAGATGAACCAGGAACAACCGAAGCAGTGACGTAAGGTCCGTACTTCTTGTTGAAAAGGAGTGCAACATCCTGACCTTCAGATTGTAGTACAATTTGATCACAACTCTTGAGAATGAAGTGTACGGTATGTCTAAGTTGGTTTGGTGTAGGAAGCAGTGAGTGGGTGGATGTGAAAGAGGTTGTGCGTCAGTTTTTAGGTGGATGTGATTTGTGATACAAACTGCTACGTTCACATTATTATCAACAGTATGTCAGTATTATCAACAGTATGACATGTATGTGCCTCCTTACATATGTCAAGACTTAATAGGTAACATTGTATGATGAGTGAAGTGGTTCCGAATCAAATGATTCTTGTAAAGAATGAGTGGAGTGTGTGCAAATTGGGTATTCTTTTGCATTTGAAGATTTGGTTAAGTGATATTTGATTATGAGTGATAGTTGATTAAATCTAATTAACATGGCAAGGAGACGAAGCCACAAGGAAACAAGGGGACAAACACATGCGAGAAAGGAAGAACGTCGCAATGAGGAACATGGAAGGGGGGACGGGGAAGGAGGGAACATGAGAACGGGAGATTGGAGAATGGAAGATAAGGAACATGATACAAAGAACAGGTAACAAGGGAATGAAGATAAGAACTGGAAACAAAGAACGGAAAATTGGGAACGAAAGAGTAAAGGATAAGAACTAGAAATGGACCTAGGATGAACAACGGGGATAAAGAAGCGGGAATTAGGAAGCGGAGGACAAAATAGGGGAACAAGGGAAGGGAACAAGGGAAGGGGATAGGAGAGGGGGAACGAGGACGGGAGATGGGGAACGAGGAACGGAGGACCCTGTCACTTGCCATAAAGTATTATATTTGAATTTTAAAGCTAATTTCATGTTGTCTATCATCAACCACTAGTAGAAAATGACTAGAATAATGACATCCGTAGCGACTAGTCTCTAGTGACAATAGAGTGCTTGTTTAAATTGTGTTTTTAACAATATCAAAATAAATTGTTATATTTGTCATTTCCCTTGAATTCTCGTTGATCTAGTAGGCTATAATATACCTTATTACACTAGTAAAAAAGAATGAGAATTGACAAAATAATAAATTATTTTGATATTTTTGGAAGCATAATTAACCAGGATCTTTTGTGTTACAAGAAACAAGTTACTACAAACGTCACTTTTTGTGCAATTTTTTCTAGTGAACATTACATATGTGTGATATTGTAGAAGTGTAAGTGTGTGACGTTACAGAGGAAATAAGGGGTGCATATGTACGTGAGCCTGTGTATTGTGCACCTAACCTTTGCTAGTTTGTATGTATATTTATTCAGTCCTTTGTAGCCCTTATTGTACTACATTTAGTGTAATTCTAATGTTGACAATGATGACCTTATATAGTGATTCTAATTGTGATCACATATCAATATAAGTTATTAATCATATGAAAAGGTAGACATGGCCACATCCAAGTGGCTCTACAGCCTTTAACATAATTCCCACAAATATGCTTAAAGTCATTCAATTAATTCTTGTTACATAGAAAATTTTGGCCTACGCATGTTTTTAGATTAACACTTGTTTAGTATTAACTTGCTACGAATAGCTAAGGTAATCAAATTAATATATGAAATTTAGCTTTTGATTTAGGAATACTCTAGAGTTTTTTTTAAAAAAAAGTGAGTTGTTCGGTTCTTCTCGTAACCTATTTTCTTTTGAATCTGCAAAAAAACATTAAAAAAAACTCAAATATGTTCACTCCCGTTACAAAGTGCAAAAACTTTCAATAATTGACCTCCTCACTCCACAATTTTTTTTAAAATCCAAAATTAGTTTCTGTTGATGAGTCCAAATTTAGCTGAATATCTCAACTAAAAGGCTTCTTGAGTTTTTCAAGTTTTGGTGAAGCTTGTATCCTTCTTTTTTTCAATTCTTAGAACTGTTTTCCTTCACTAAGCGGAAGGTCAGTGGAGTAATCAGAAATAAATAATTTCTTTCCCAAATAAGTTGTATTGGTTCTATTTTTCAACTTTCGAACAAGATTGATAGAAACTCCGGTCCCTTTCTAAGGACAGGGTGAAGGAAGTGTTGTGACAATACTACTTCCCCCTTACAAAGGTGACACTATAACTACGTTGGCATGGGGAATAGAACCCACGAACTCCTCATTGGGGGCCATGAGCCCCAACCACCAACAAGGCCTGTGGTGCCTAACTTTTGAACAACAAGTGAAGTATACAAAGAAAACAATAACTTCACTTGGTAGACCTTTTAAGTAAAAGACGAAGGAAATAAATACACTATTTCCCTCATGGGGTTGGTGTAAATAAACTTATTGTGATAATATGCCCAGATGACATAACACTAATGGAGTAGGATTACTAATCCCTCTTGGGTTGAACCTCCTATCAACTAATTAGTTTCTTACCTACTTGCATCAATCAAGGATTTTTGAGGAAGGGTAGCGTAGAGAGAGTGTCAGTGTTCCGTGTAAATCTGTGCATCCATGTGTCCCATACCCAACCTTGTTCTCATCACGTTCTTGTTCTCATCACATTTCTAGTTTTTCCCTTGTTTCATCCGCTTTGCGCTTTCCTTCTCATCCACTTCATCAATTTTCATTTGTTTAATCTGCTTCATCTACTTTCCACTTCTTGCTTTATCCGCTTTCTACTTCAATTGCTTCATCCACTTTCCGGTTCATTTGCTTCATTAACTTTCAGCTTATTGCTTTATCTACTTCGTACTTCATTTGTTTCCAACTTCATCCACTTTCTCCCTCATCCACTCTATCCGCTTTTCGCTTCATTGCCTTTGTTTTCCTTTTGATTGTTTCCAAGTTTTGATAAGTTTATTGTATAATTTGTAGGCAGAATCATGTTATATATGAATTTCCATATAGACTCTATTTTTTATTGAGGAAAATGTAAGAACATTCTTAAGTTAGTTGGTGGTAATACAAAATGTGTTAACCTGGTAAATCAAAACTCCACTCTTAAATAAGAAACTAAGTGATTTGTACTCTACATGTAGGTTCATATCCTACAATTGTTATTGTTTGGGTTTTATCTTCATATTACTTTTCAAATTAATATCAATATCAAGTATAGCTATACATCACCTTACATCTGAAGCACTTTAGAATCTTATAAACACAATTTTCTGTCATTTCAAATTTAGGACATAATTCCTACTAGTGGGCCTTCTAGCCCTATGGCTAGTTTCCCTATGGAAGGCATTTGATTGGGTCTTTCAAAAAAATTTAGTGGGAATTCTTGAAGTGCTTCACTTTGAAAATCACATATGTGGAGTTTCTGTCTTAATCAAGTTATTCTTTTTGCTATGAAAAAACAACTTGACCTAAATTAATTTTTTGTTTTTAATAGTCTCACTAGTCCATTAAAACAAATTTGATGTGAGGTACATCTGAAATTAAAAGTTGTATAACTAATTACAAGTAAAGTTCAAAATTATGGAATTTGGCTTAAATCAAATTAAGGAAACCTTCTTTGTATCTTTTTTACATATCATCAAATTATAAAAGAATGACAAACGGATGACAAAGTCATAAATTTTTTTTCTCAACTCATATTCTACACATAGAATAGTTAGAAAAGTGAAACTATGAAAAACATCACAATCAATTCAATATTGTAGTGAACCTTTAGAGGTTGATCAATCGATCGATGAGTCTCCGAATTGCTTCTATCGCGTAGAGTTTGATGGATGTGGCGTGCGATTAGGGTTTCGCAAGCAGCAGAGTGAGCTCGGGCGGGCGGTGATGGTGGACCACGTCTTGAATTTCTGAGAGGGAGCAATGGCGTTGAGCAATTTTCTATTGACAGTGGCGGCAGTCGGTGCGGGATTCGTGTTGCTGAGAGGGGACGTTCGCCGCTCGGCCGTGAATCTTCGCCGCAACTTGAAGCATGTGCGCAACTGGCTGGAGCAGGAACAAGCGTCATCATCGTCTGCATCCAAGTAAGAAAGCTCTCATTCCTTCACACTCGAACATTCACAGATTCTGGTCGCAGATTCTCTGGCGATGGGAAAAAAATTCCCCTTCCGTTTGATCAGCTTGCGTTGTGCTTGCTTGCAGAGCCGAACATGTGAAGCCTAAGGAGGTCGAAGCGGGAAATAAATCCGAGAATACGCCCGTGAAATAGGCTGCGGCGAATGAGTTTTGTCTAGAAAAATGCGCGTTTGTTTAGGTTTCTGTTCGAATAAAACTCTGTAGCATTTGGTAATCTTGTGTGCTGGAGCTTGCTTTCGCAGATTGTGTCTGGGATGATTGCTCGTATTTCGAGCTGTAGCGCTCGCATCGATGGACATGATATTTGAAATTCCTGCTCTTCACTGATCGGTGGAGAGTTGGTTAGTAGTGACAGGGGGATTTGAATGTTTGAGCGGGAATTTGGTAGTTATATACTCCCACTGCTCTACAGTAAGTCCTTCTTTTTTTCTGTTTTGTTGTTGAAATGAATGTCTGGAGTACCGAATCAGATGACTGCTTGCACCTCGAACTTTTGTAGCATCGCGGACATGATCTATGAATTTCCACTTCTTCACTGATGGGTGGAGAATTCTTACCAAATTGTGAAATTGTGGTGTTAGTAAGAAAATAAATCACAGGGTTCAAGCTTTGATGTTGGTCGTTTAGTGCTTTTGGTCGTTCAATTTACCTCAAATTAAAACTGCAGAAGTTGACCTTATTGTCGATTCTGGAAAATGTTGTCGATTTTGCAATTCAATGTTAGATAACGGCGCTCTTTCAGTCATCTCGCCCTCTAGGCTCACCGCAATACGGTTTAGGGTGCTTACGATGCGAAATGTGCCAGGAGAGTCCTGTTCTCTAGGACATAGCAAGTTATGACTTTAGGGTACAGAATGAGTGTTGTTTCATACTCAGATGTTTTTGTTACCAACTAATAGAAGAGAATGAATGAATCTCTCATAATTGTATAAGTCACGTTAATATTGAAGGATGTAAATCAAATCAATATATGTTTGTATTTTCAAATTAGACTTCCGAATTCAGTTTAATTCTTAAATGTCGAAAAGCAACATTTTGGATGACAAGTTGCAACTTGGAAGAGCCATAACTTTCTTCCTGTGGATTTTGTTTTGGACGAAATCACTTGGGTTGGATCCAAAATTAAGTCTTCTTTGTCTAGTATAAATTGCACATTCAATTAAAAATAGCAAGGCATGTAGCAAGGCTTCGAACACTTGCCACCTCCTAAATGAGGCCTTTCTTTGGAGAGCGGCCAAAGGTGGTCAACCAAATAGTCATTTCCTTGGAAAGGAAATGACCTTTGTCTTACTAAATATAGTTAGTCTTGCCTCTTTAGCTTTGGAATATTCTCAAGGATAGTTTTTAGACATTATTTTTTCAAATAATCTCATAATTTAACATGTTTCAAAAGTTAGACATTTGAGTTTGTATTTAGGTGGAGATACATCTTCTCATAGAGACAATTTTTTTGGTCACGCTTTCAGTAACTAGAATCTTGTAGAGAATAATCTATTCAGTTTATTTTACGGTACCATACAAAATATTTGTTTGGCACAAAGTTGACTAAGACAAATGTGTTGAACTTTGAATAGCGCTAGAAAGTCAACAATCTACGCAACTTAATAAACGGAAGATTTTTGCTTTCGCTTTTGATTTTCAATGTACATGGGAGTTGGATTTACCGTATTAGGCTGCATGGACATTTACAACCCTTCCTTCTAAGTCTGATGACTAATTAAAAATAGGTTCAAAATATATTATTCCGATTGGTACAATCTCCTACATACTGTACGCATCTTCCCAAAATCGATTCCTTTGGCCACTTCCCAATAACCCTGTTGATCCCAAATTTGTAGGATTATTGAGCAAGTTAGTAAGTTTTTCACACACTTCAACTGCATAATATCGTAGTAAATTCATTGTAGGTTTGTGAGTCAAATTTTTGAGTTACATTGCCTTTTAAATTGTGAGACCATAATGTATTAGTACCACAAAATTTCATCATTTTCACTTTGAAGTGAAATTACTACCAATAGACCTATTACGAAGAAAAAATCACCAACATGGGAGTTATTCTTCTTCATCTCAAACACACCCTTGTGCCTGAAAAAAAAAAAAAAAAAAAAGAGTATCTTTTTTTTTTGCACAAATAATGGCCTAACAATGATGAAAAGTGCCCTAAAATTTACAAAGTGAAAAGTTCAAAGCTAACTTGACTTTTCGGGAATTTTTAGCATATCTATTTGGAAAAACCTCAAAACTTTTTAAGTATTGGACTTATAAAGTACTTTTGTCATCAAGTGGTGAAAGGATGTGGATTCAAACGGTGCAACATTTAACCAATCCATAAAGAAGTCCCTTACAACAACATTTTTATTCCCTTGACCAACATAAAAAAAAGAATCTACATTTTTACATTTCTCAACCAAAAACTCTATCTATTCCTTTGAAAATATCATTTTTCTAGGAACTATGACTAGGAAAGTAAAATAATGTGAAGAATAATGCCAAGGCCATGAAAAGAATGTGGATCATGAGATTGACGAGGCAGGAGTGAAGGAAGGGTGGATAAGCAACCTACGTCAACTCCCCAAGTCCAAGGCGGAAGTAACTTACGAACGAAGAAAGCAAACCAAAGCAAAAGGGAAGCTTCAGGTTTGAAATCCCACTTGTAAAGCAAAGCAACCACAGTAGGTGGGGCGACCTCCTCGAACCTTAAACCCAAAGCAGCAGCTACAGCAGGATCATCAGGCAGCATCAGCATCCCATAACAGCATCATCACTTGTCTCGCAGCAGCGCATCCCATCACAGCAGCAGCAGCAGCAGCAACTGGAGAACTTGCCAATGCTGCACCCACAAGCAAAAACATCGGAAGCTTCTCATTGCCAGTGGCCCTAGCAGCTTGCTTCATTTCATGGGTGCCGCTTTCTTTTTCATTTGGCTTTCGATCTAGAGCGCAACCCTAAGAGTTGTTGTTAGCGATGGCGATGGACTTGGAGGTGATAGCGTCGGTATTGGGCGTGTCCGTGCCCGTCACGCGCTTCCTTCTCTGTTTTGTGGGCTCGATTCCCGTCAGTGCGCTGGCCAGGTTCGTCCCCGCTGGCTCTGCTCGCAATTTGTACGCCGCGGCCACGGGGATGGTCCTGTCTTATTACTCTTTCGGTTGGGAAGCCAATTTGTTCTTCATTCTTCCGATCGTCGTTGGCTACGGTAGTATGATCCTCGCTCGCCAGCATTGCGGTCTCATCACGTTTGTTGTCGCCTTCGCTTTCCTCCTCACCTGGTAAGCATCCTTCAACTAGATTATCCTTTTTTTTGGCAATGCGATCGCTTCCTTCTAGATTAATCGCCAAGTGCTTGTACCCAATTTAGAAACTCTGTAATAGTCGATCGTAAGTAGGGCATGATAACTTCTTCCTGGAAGTATTAACGGTCTTTCTTAACGTTTTAGAAACCTCCTGTACATTTTGTTACGTACTTTGATTGCTTTTTGAAAAGTTCGATTGTGAAAGTTATTCAATTCTAGTGTACAGGCAGTCGTGCCTTTATGACATGGAGGGTGGTTAGCTTAAACCCTAGGAGCCTAGAATCGAGCACTGAGAAAGACGTGGTTTGTGCAGCCATGTACTGATGATGAGTGGCGATGCTTGGAAGAATGGAGGCATCGACACAACAGGTACACCCTCTTCGCTTTCACAAAACCTGCATTCATTGATAGGAAAAAGGTCAGTGGTCGAGCAGTGAACAAAACTCATTCTATTGATTGATGGCTGTGATCACTTGCACATTGCTTTTGCCTTGACCATGATCTAGACAGGCACAACACCAAACACTGTCGGTGTAATGAGGCTCACAAAATCAATGACCGAGCATCAAGCTCGTAAGGATCGATACGTTTTAAAGCTTGACTCCTGTATTGTGTGTGCATGCAGGTGCGCTGATGGTGTTGACATTGAAGGTGATATCAGCGTCGTTTAGTTACGGGGATGGATTGATAAAGAAGGAAGAGAGTTTGCGGGTTTCTCAGAAGAAGAACCGGCTCATGAAGCCACCATCGCTCGTACAATATTTAGGTTACTGTCTCAATTGCGGGACGCACTTGGCAGGGCCTGTTTATGAGATCAAGGATTACATTGACTGGACAGAAGACAAAGGAGTACGTACTGTCCTGTTTTCTCTTAACAAACATTAAAACCTCTCGTGTCTGTTTATTGACATGAATGTTTTGTATGTTTCATCAGCTCTGGAGTCGTGATGCCGCAAGGCCACCCCCATCGCCTCTGGGCGCAGCCTTGAGAGCTTCCGTACAAGCCGGCATATGCATGGTTGTATACATGTTCTTGCTTCCTCGTGTTCCACTCTCGAAGTTCGATTCGCTGGAGTACGAAAAGTGGGGATTCTGGCACCGGCTGTGGTACATGTATTTGAGTGGGTTCACAGCACGGTGGAAGTACTACTTCATCTGGTCCATTTCAGAGGTTGCTGTGATCATATCCGGCCTTGGATTCAGTGGGTGGAAAGTTTCGGACGACAAGGATGTGCAAGCAACGTGGACACGAGCAGAAAATGTCGACATCTTGAAGGTGGAGTTTGCCAAAAGTGGAGTGGAGATTCCCAAGTACTGGAACCAGTCCACCGGCACATGGCTCCGCCATTGTATGTTCGATCACCTAAACCCCAAATCACCTCCATTTGCACATGCCCACATTCTAATGCTCGACATTCTTTTCTTACAGATGTCTACGAGAGATTGCCCAAAGAGTTTTCTGGATTCCCGCAGCTCCTCATAACGCAACTCGTTAGCGCAGTGTGGCATGTACGTTACCTGACATCAACCTCTCTGGTTATCTTTCAATATTACTTGTCAGTCTATCAACTGTATTTTATGAGGAGGTTACAACCTTCTAAGTCTCTTTTCCATAATACGAAACTTGTAATCTAGGAGGTAGGTAATTACTTGTCTTTTTTCGTGTACCAGGGGTTGTATGCCGGCTACATACTGTACTTCATCCACAGCGCACTCATGATCTTCGCTTCAAGAGGTATGGAGTCAGAGCCATCAAATCATCTCGTTTTTTAACCCCCAAAGGAGAGAGGTGTCTTAAAACAGACATGCTGTTTTCACAAAAATCGAAAACTTGGACTGAATGTATCTAATTGGACAGTTATAAACACGATCTTACGGTTGGATTTTCAAAAAAAAATTTGTTCATGGAGTTCAGATAAGGATTTCTGGAGGTCACTGTTAAGCGTAAGATATGGCTTTAGGAGTTAAGATTAATCATGTATCTCTTTTGATGAGAAGGCTAAAACGGGTGATGTTTCTGATTGTGCAGTGATCTATAAGTGGCAATCATCTCTTCCTGAGAAGGCAGTTTACGCTCGCAAACTTGGTCACCTGATCAACGGTCTTTTCGGCGCACTTGTAAACAATTATGGTTGTATCGGTTTCTTGGTACGTCGTCTATCTGAATGTAGTTATTTTCTTGCCAGATTGTACTTTCATTGTAGAGTTTGTTTGTTTTTGCTTTTCTGTACTCTAATATGATGTTATTGATTGTTTGAATTGTGGAACAGCTGTTGAGTTTTTCTGAAACGATGCAAGCGTACAGCAGTGTAAACTACGTGGGTACAATTGTCCCTGTTGCAATTATAGTACTGGGACTGGTTGTGAAGCCCCCACGAAGCACTATTACAAGAGTAAATAATAAGAAGGTACAGTGAACTCCTGCAGGATAGCTACCGTAGGTCTCTCTTGAGTTTGGATACTCACAGGTTAGCAACAGTTTTAGGCCGCTGCCTGTAATCTACTGTACATTGGCCGACTTTGTGGATTTGAAATGAGTTTTCTAGTGGAAGAAAGATGTGTGTTGGTGCAAGAACTCAATCTTTGATGATAGTCGTGTGCACTTGGTAACAATGTCATTGGATGTTGGAATGCATTCGGAAAATAAAATTCATTCTTTAAATAATAAAAGTGTAGAAGTTTAGTATCTCAATTTGTTTGAATCATTGCTATTTTTTTATAAAGGTAGGTTGATACTATTGGTACTAGTATGCCCACGTGTGGTGTTGATACACTCGTACAAATAATTTCAGTATTTTCGGAGCCATAAATGCTTCAAAATTCATTATATTGAGAATGGTAGACATGTTTTGCGATTCCCGTGGTAGCTTAGGCGGCCCAATCCGACCGGTTGTTCCCCATATCATAATGTCATAGAACAAAACAAACAAACTACTTGCCTTTGATTATTAGACTAGGATAGCCTGTGGCGTTGCCATGGATAGTATTCTCAACAAAACAAAATTTTGCCTACAATTTTAATTATAGTATCGATTAAGTAGTTGTGAATGGCGTGATTCTAGTGTGGTTGGGTTCTCTTCTTTTCTCCTAGATTTACAATTAAGTCATTTTTGTAATTTCTAGTGATTTGGGGGTTGTAGACACTTTAAAACCAAATATCTCAGGATTTGATGACTTATTTCAAGATCCAATTGTTTTTTACATTTCTACAAAAAAATTCGATTTCAACGACACCTCATGTGCCTCGATCCAACTAGCCGTTCCTAAGTTCATAGTGTCCGTTGCAAATCAAATCAAAACAAAATAAACTACTTGCCTTAATTAATAATTATTGCCTCATGTAATTAATGGCCAATATGTGTAGCACTGTAGGCATGTGGTAAATGTGAGGAAGTAGGAATTGATAGAAGTGGGCTTTATGTGTGCACTACATGTTTCGGCTTAAATATAATTAACAAGTACTTACTAAAAATACGATAAACTTACTAGAATGAAGTTGTGCCATGAGAGCTAATCATGTTAATCTAAATAGAAGATTTTAGACCTGTTCCCTACTCATGCTTCGGTGTGCTATATTACCTCACATATACTATCTAGATTGTGAAAAACCCTCCTCTGAAACCATTCACAACACGAACAAGAGGTCATTACATGATATGCCAATGAATGAGTAATAACACTTTATAGCAAGTTGCGATATGAGCCACTAGTAAACTGAAATTGCCATGGAAATGAAAACAAATGCCACCTCCAAGAATTAAGCTTCCAACACATAGTTTCATCTATTATCATAGTGTAAGCAATAAGCTTTGAACATGAAACAACAAATTCAAAGTTCACCATAAGAAAACCCCTAATAATCTAGTAAAATCAAGTTGACTCCAACTAAAATGAAATTGTGAAGCGAACAAATAATGAATCTCATGTCTCCTTCTTCACAATGTGGTTGCCGCCAGTGACCACCTTGTACAGGTAAAACAAAGCCATGATTCCACTGCAGCAATCAATTTCACACTCTCAATCAAAAGCACCATAGAATAGGTCACCACATGAAGTTCTTAAACAAAGCAAGTCCAATCTCCCTTTTGCTATCAAAGTGCTCAACAAACCAACTTCATGTTTGAGGATGCTATCCAAATATCACAAGTCTAGTTGCAAATCCAACTAAACACAATCTTGTAATGTAGGTCTCTAGTGAAGAAGCGCGGTATTTCAACCAAGCTCAATGACTCATTCCACATGAATTTCCACCAAGCTCAATGACTCATTCCACATTTGTGGTGGAAATACCACAATTTTTCAGTAGTGAGTGTCGCAAGAGTGTGTTTGCACATAGAAACATTGTTGGTGGCTGGTGAGAATGAATTCAAGTGCATATATGGACTACATACATTGTTGGCACTTTTGCTACCACTCTATGCAAATGGATCCCAAGTATCAAAGAATGCATTTTTGGAGTGTACCTCAACGCAGCCACCATCCCGGCCGGCATCACTTTGCCCGTAGCCATGAACCGTTGCCCCATGATCCAAGTGAGGGCCAGAGTAACACCTGCAAAAACAAAGTTGGAAGAGAATCCATCACCGACAAGAGAGAGGAGAAAGATCCAAAATCACTGCATCACCATTTTAACAGTGCCACAACCACATAAAGGAATCGATCAGATATGGCACATCAAAAACCTTGTTATCTCGAAACTCCTGTGACAAAAGCTAACATTCTCATATGCTGATTTGTGCATTGACACAAGAGGCTCTTGTTCTTAAGATTGAGATTTAGAGTACAGACACCACAAACGTATATAAAATGACCTAAAAGATCGAGAAGTGCACAACGTTCGATACCAGCACATCAAAAACCTTGTTATACTCGGAACTCCTGTAACAAGAGCTAATACACTGATCTGTACATTGAGAACGAGAAGCTCTTGTTCTTGAGATTAAGATTTGCAGGTGCCACAAACATATGAATGACCTATAAGATCGAGAATCGATCAGAATTGCACATTGTTGATACCAGTAATTTAAAGGTCGGAGCTACTACTGTGACATTAGATTACTGATTTGTACATTGAGAACAAGAGGCTCCTGTAAAGACTCAAGTTCGGGCACAAATTTACAGTGGCAATGGAGTGGGGATGGAGTTAGGGTTTACATGTTTCCAGGAGCAGAGCGAAAGTGGACTTGGAGCCCTTAAGGAACGCCTGGTGGCTAATATACCCCGCCAGGAGAAGCAGCAAGCCACTGCCGGCCCCGCCCATCAAACTTGTGGTGCTCCCCTTTCGGAGGAACCCGATCAATCCCCCGAGCAGTACCACGAACCCATACGGGTATGTGAAGCAGAAATCGTGCATCGCTGCAGCTACAGCACCTCCTTCTCCTCCTTCCCTACTTGCAATTCCTTGTCTTTCTTCTTCTTCCTTCTTCCTTGCACCGATTCTCGCGCAGATCAGCTCGGAATGGCGATCGGATTTGATTACAATGTTGCCATTCTAGAATTTGCGATTGGCTCTCTCAGTCAAGTGCTTTGAAGTCAAAGCGACGACTGATTGGTAGATCTAGTCAGCTTGAGTTGTAGATTCTGTGCATGTTGCTCTCTTGTACATATGCTACACCCCTACCTTTGACTTTTGGGAACACTAGGCTGCAATTTGCTAGTACGAAAACCTATGCTTGGATAGATCTATTTGAATTTCACTATAATCTATTTGAGTTCTAATTTATATGATTATGGTTGTATGGCATAAATTATGAGTTTGTTAGCTTTGTTGTATCCTACTGTACGTGTAATATTGTGGCCGCATGATTTTTGCAGATTGTAGAGTTTTTCTATACCTTTTCAAAAAGACAATCTATGTTTCAAAATTCTTCACTTTCTAGGGGATATTTATAGCAAAGCCTGAAAGCACTCTTAGGGCATGCTGGAATTTGCCCAAGACTGCGATATGTCAGCCTCCCTAAAATCGAACCCTTTTAATGTAGGTGAAACCCTACTAATGTGGGTGAAACCAGACACCCTTCCTCATAAAAGTGAAGCTTATGTTATGTTAGTCTCTTACACAAAAGTTAGGTGGTTATATTTGATTGGATGGTTCTTGTCCATAAGTGGGTGAGCATGTGATGATGAATGGGGAGGAAAGTGCTCCGTTTCATGCCCCACCTATGCCCCATATTAGGCATCTACATGTCCCCCACTTTGGAAAATTTTCAAAAAATAAAGATTGATCTTAAAAAAAATTACCATTCCACTTGAAGTATTTTTCTATTGTATTTGTTGATGTAAGGGAAAAAAATTTCATATTCTATTTTTATGCGGAACTATTACAACCCCTCAAATGCTCGAGAATAGGTCGCCTCACCTTATGTGCTCATTCATTCTCAATATGTGCCCAAAATCAATCGGATCACAAGAACTTTGAAAATTCACCAAAAATTGCAATTTTCCTAATTTTTTGAGTATTTTTGCTGTAGATGTATATCAAGAAGCATGATCTCATCATTTGGATTTCCAATCCCAATTTGTTTTCACATACCTTCTTTATCATCACACACTTTGTATTTGAATTTCAACATACCTCCATGTAAACATTCAAACCTTTCTTTAAATTTTACAAGTCCATGAAGGTAAGAATTACATAAACATATTCTCAAATCACTCAGGAACAAGAAAAATGTAAAACAACTTCAATTCATATTTACTTCCAAAAACGTTCTTCTCGGCAAACCAGTGCTCACCCTTTCAGTTACAACAAGAGAAAAAAAACCTTCGCTCCAACTTTAAACATTCTACTCTCACAGAACCTAAGATTCCGTTTTCAAACCACCGAATCACCACAGAAGACAACAACAGCCTTGTTTTTCCAAAATTATAAACATAATATGATACACATAGCCGAAATCTGCACATAAAAAGGAAGAAAAACCAGATGGGTGACTGAGGCCACTCTCCATCGCTGGCATATATGTAGTCTTTTCTGGGTAATAATAAAATCCTACTAGAAAAGAATGGAAGAATGTACAACAGCAAAGACAGAGATTATACAATGGAATAGAAAAAGTCAATCAGAGGGTGACTTTCGGGGAGCAGTAAAAGGACTGCGATCTTTTGAATACTTGTACATTGTCGATCCGCATGGGCGGCTTCACGAACGATTGTTGCTGCTGGTGGATGTCGGTGCTCTTGGTTTGCTCCGGATGCTGCTTCCAGTCGGTGACGATGTCGAGGCCCGTGACTATATTGGCGATGACATTGGTGGCGGTGACTTCGCCTCTGGCGATGGCCAATTGTCGGTGGTGTTGGTTGCCGAACACATGCACGCTCAGCTTCTTGCGCTCGCTTCCGTTGTGTCGAATCTTTCGGTTGAAGAATGTCACTAGATCTTCCTTCTTCACCGATTTCAGCGCTTGCACCTGCCAGTCCGTAATTTCACCATGGTTATTGCTACTAGAAAAACACAGCTTTCATGAGCGATTACAACCGAGAGAAAAGGAAAAACAAGGTCCCGTAACTTCGAATAGAAAAACAGAACACCAAAAATATCATTGATGAACCAGCCAGTGTGCTAAATCCATTGTCTGATAATATACTAGTCGTCTGTTCTTCTTGATCATTGCATAGTACATGATTGTGAGCCTTCAATGGAAAGAAGAAGCCTTCAATCTACACTATTGTTGGATTTCCAACTTACTCAAGCATGTATTATATACGAGTCATTATCACTACTAGAATTTGACTCCATTTCCTACGTTTCTGTTTTCATAATAGCCAGGTTTGGGGAGTAGCTTAAACCACGTTTTCACACGTTTATGCTACAACGTAGTTTCAAAAGCTACATTTCAACAAAAATATGTCAAAACGTAGTTTAAGCTACTCCCAAAACACAAACGTAGCAAATGGGGTCACATTCTAGTAGTGTTATATTCAACTTAAACTTGACGACTAAAAGAATTTTTTCTAAAAATAATATGTACAAGCACTTGGAAGTAAGAAAGGAAGAAAATAATTGGATTGACAGTTTTCTCACCTCAAGGTTTCTTCTATCGAATTGTAATGATCCACCATTGATTTCTCTCCAATAAAAGTCACTTTCTTCCCATAAATTTTTGTACTTCTCCATTTTTACATCCAATACAACATTCACATGGTTCTGCATCCACCCACGTTTCATTCAGGTAAGTAACAAAGCATCAATTTGAATCCTTGACAAAATAATTAAAGAAAATAACCATGATAAGTTGGAATATAAGTAATTTGGTGAGCTTGAAATTCACCTTGAAATCCTCGTCGGACATCCTCTGGAGTTCCTCCTCAAACATAAGAAAGAATGCTTCCGTTCTTTGATCGAGCTGTGTTGGGTCCTGCAAAATAAATTGCCCACACTAAATTATGGAAAATTTGGTAATTCTAGTAACTTATTTGAGCTTTGATTGTTGTGGAAAGCTAAAATAGTATCGAGATTATAAATAAATAGATAAAGGGTTCAACTACAGGGTCATCGTCACTTGAGATAACACTAGAATGTTTGTATTCAAACACACTTATCAATACGTTTTTGACGTATCAACAACAATTTACAACATTGTGTAGGGTGAATTTTTACTATTTACTCACCTTAATTGTCGATTGGATGGTGATTTGAACTCCTCGAATATTCTCATAATGTCTGCAGACAGATAGAACTTGATATAATGAAACTGGATGGAACATAAGTAATAATTTGAAAAGAACACCGACTTCTTAAGCAAGAATCTATAGGTTATTTTTTTGTAGATGGGAACTTTTTAGTATGCATATATAATAGCATAGGTATGAATTGGAAAACTGCAACTTACTTTTCATAAAGGTCAACAAAGTAGCCAAGTTGCTCCACAGTTCGAAGTTGGTTGAAATGTTGTTCTTTGGCAACTAAAGTGAAAAGCTCAAGTAGCACATTTGATCTTGAGCAATCTCTGTCCGCCTACATCAAAAGTACCACTCTACTTGAGCATATATGAACATTCTAAAACATCAAGTAGAAAGTAGAATCTATGCATGAAATGATGATTTTGGGGACATTGCATACTTGGAAAAAGATGCCAACGGCAGAGTTTTCATCGTCAGGATTAAACCCAGTGGTGGGATATAACCATTCAGAGCCGGCCTCCAAGCACATAATCCTTCTCTCAGGCAATTGTGATAAAGATGGAGCTCGAATGTGCACTAGTGAGCCCACCGACAGTGTCTTTTCGACGTTTTCTAACAACGAAATGGCCTCACGTTTTGTCACATTCCCTGCACATGACATTCATTCATGTCCCATTTCACTACTTTGAACTCTTGAAGTGATAGATCACTCTTTTACAGATGATTCATTACTAATATGGAAGCTCTTTCTGTGAAATCTTTGAGAGTTTGGGAGCTTCCAACGTTAAAAAACTAACCAGAATGATACAAACTGTACCGGAATGCAAAAGAACCGGAAGTTCTCAGATAGGATTTGTGGAATTTGTAAGCACTTTAGCAAGCACATTATCGAGGAGCATTAGTTTTTCACATTCTTTGTGGTTGTATGTGTGAAACGTACCTCCGATGAGAGCCTCAACGAACATGCGAGAGAGAAGGCGAGGGAAAAAGGCAGTGAAAGATTGGGAGTCGATCGACGGTAAAACCTCCAAACATTCGGTTAAGTGCCATGATCCATGCGACAAGATGTGATTGATTTCGTAATGCGCTTGCCCGTGAGGTTGCATAAATCGCATATTTGCGTAGTTCTTTATTGCTTTCTCCTGCCACAAGTTGAGGATCAAACTCCATCAGTAAAGCACTCAAGGTTACATACCTCTGCAAACATACGTCAAATTGACAAAAATCATGTGCACTTTAAAACCCATATCTGAATTGGTGTTGTCCATTTGCATAGAGCCCACAAGAAGTGCAATGAATTGATCTTACTTTCACGAAGGCAAACCGATCCTCCTTCATCTGGTAGTTCACGATCCTCTCCACAATCATTTCCGTCAACGACACCAACTTGTCGGAATAGCCTTCTACCACAACCTGCCATCGGAAAGAATGTCAGAATTCGAAACAAAAGTGTACATAGGATCTCATACTTTATGATCCGATGTCTTTATTGCCAACAAAGTCACTGTCGGTAATGAACGTACCTCCAGTCCATCTTTACTGGCGGTAACAGTGTAGTACAGCCCAGCTTGACCAGTGTAATAGGCTGCAAATTACACCACAATACTATCAAGCAAATTGCATCGCCAACAAAAAAGAAGTTATATCACATAAAAGAATGCAATAAATGTGTTCGTTTCTTAAATTCTTTCATCAGGACTTTATTGCCATGAAAGTAAGTGGCACATACCATACTGGGTCATTTCGTCGGCGAGGAGCCAGGTGAAGATGTAGGTGAGGATGTTGGCCTCCGGCGAGCTATTGGATTCCGGACAGTTGAAACTTAGGTACGCATAGGCTTTGGGAGTTTTGATTTCCATGCCGCTCTTGTACCATAGCTTCGACAGACCAGTCTTTCGTATCATTGCTGGATGCCCTTTCTGAAACACACCCAAAAAATAAACACACTAATTATTATTTAGTGAGTTATTGATTTTGATGGAAAAGGATTTGGATTATCGAAGAATGTGCAGCTTCTCTTTCTGATTAGCAGCAAGAGAAGCATTCCATGGTTGCGGTACAGGAGAATGTCTTCCAGTTCTTAACTTTTTCATTTTGAACCTTAGAGTGGGATGTGGATAGAATCGTGAAAAATTATTTAGAGGTACTACTATTATTTTGATTGGAGTGTTTATTATTGAATCTAGAGATGGATAGATTACGTACTTGGAATTTGAAAACTAAAGAGGATTCTTACCTCTTCATTTGGATGCTTGATGGTGAAATCCTTTGACATGAAGAGATTGGGTGATGGTAGAAATAGCCTTGCGTCGATTTTTGTCTCCTCCCATCGCTTCACATACAAAAGCACAAAGATGAGAACGAGTGTTGTGTCACCAAAAACTTCCAAGCATATAATTGTTGTTTAGATATCACAAGACAAACTTAAACGTACTTACATGTGGTTACAATTGGCCTCTAATGCTCTACATGATATAGTGTAGTACTCCAAGAAGAAAAAGTTCATAGTTTGTAAAGAATATGTTCAGTTGGGCAATTCGAGTTTCATGAACATTAGTACAGTATGTGTGTTACCGACAACTGAAGGTAAGCACCCTACTTACCTTCAAAGAAATATTGTCAATATTTTCAACACTATACGGTGTTGAATACCAAGGCTCAACATCACTTGCACCAATCTCGTATTTTTTGCAGGAGCAAAAAATCCTGTACACTACAAAAATGTTGATAAATAAATTTATGTATCAAAAGGCAATTTCAAACAACCTAAGAAGAGTAAGATTGCACACATCATCCTATACATATCTCACCATATCTCATCGAAAGCAGAAATAAGAGGATCAATTTTCTTTTGAGTTGATCTTCAAACTCTTCTAAACTAATTCACAATTCTCAAAAACATGGAATTCGTATCCTGTTCAAAAACTATTAGTTCTAGTTTCTGATTCACATAACATTTCATGGGCTTTCTAATATATCTTTCTTTATGATGTTGTGTAGTGGTGCTAGACCTGACTTGCTGAGGTTGCAGCTCATTTGCAAGGGCAGAGATGGTGTCCTTGTCGAAGTCTAACAGCAATGCGTCCGCTGCCAACCAATCTTGAACCGGGTAATTCTGCATAAGATCATCAAGCATACTCATTAACTTAAGGAAAATGAACTCTTGACCTATTTTGAGGCCTCACTGTGTGCATAGAGTGTTCGATTGACCTATCCATACATGTACAATGAGGTCATAACACCAATGGTGGGACTACTAACCCCTAATTCAGCTAGGAATTCGATTCCGTCTATAAGAATCAATGGTGGTGAAGTATGTTATACCTGCATTGAGTCTGAAAGACCAACGACATACTCCATGGGGTCTTTCTTATCTTTGAAATGGAACCAAGTTGCATTCATAGCGCGTTTCTGAGCACCACAATCACGAGTTTAGTGCCACAAATCAACAAGAACAATGTCACATATATAAGACATAACTGAAGGTAACAAAGTTTCAAATTTAATGCAATATTGAAGAGTCTTATTAGTGAGAATCCTCCATTATTTGTACCTCTTCAAAAATCCAAGCTACCACTCCCTGCTCTTGTAGAAGCTTGATGTACTGAAACAACAAGTCGAGGACTTCTTGCACATGCTCTGCACAACATCACCACTCTCATTTCAGATTCGAAATCTAAACCATCACAATAGAATGTTCCTGGTCCTCGAAGATGCCTTAATAACTCTCGTAGTATTCTTTTTCTAAAAAAAACTGAAGCTTATAATCGTTACACATGGCTTCAAGTGGTAGTACTAGATGGTATTTAATACCTTGACCAGCATTGGTAAGTTCCATGTAGATGCTGAAAAAAGCGAAATTCAAGTTTCCATCTTCACTTGCTGACAGACTATTTGCCCAGCCTGCATCACAACCACAAAAACAATATAAGCCGAGACATCATTACAATTTGGAACGATCAGCAGATGTTACACATACTCAAATACTAGAATGTTGGTCTAAGTAAAGCAATAGTGGCAATTAGAGCTCTATAGTGCAGCCACTATGGCTGTACTTGTGGCTCTACTTGGACCATCTCGGGTGAGAAAGAATCACCTAATTTCGGAAAAATGGTCGTATGGTTTACAAGTGATAAAAAGAAGTTGTTGCAATTTTGAGGATAAAGTTTGAAACATTTGTAAGAATGGGTTACCCAATTTTTTGAGGAGAGCAATGAGGGATCCGTCAGCTTCACTCTCAAGAAAGTGCTGTACATACAGAGATGCGCCCTTTTTGTATTGCCGAATACTGGGCGTCACTGGCCATGTGACTGCCAACACATTTTGGTCACGCACCGGGACGCTCTTCACCATGATCTGTAACCCAAAAACAATTCTAAGCCTTCGCCCATCAAGCACCACGAACAATCTCATTACAATTTGCAAAGCCCCCACATCTTCTATACAAACAAAGATGCAGTTTTATGAGGAAACTATAACTTGCTGATTTTCAGAAAGAAGGAGGAGCACGAGTATGGCACTCTTACCTTCAAGTGTTGCGGAAGGCACGGTTGACCAGGGTGCCTCGGGACTTCAACATTCTTGTTTCTGAGCGGCGAGAATTTTTCCCGGACCATCGCCTCAAGTTTCCCCACAGGCTCTGCAAAAACCAAATCAGGGTCAGGAAAAAAGGTTCCCAGTTAACAAAATGGCAATCCCTCCATAACAGAATGTGAACAAAATTTAGCAAGAAACGGTCCGTATTATACATTTCTCCTGCGAGACACTGGTTCGGTCTTTGACAAGGATCATATATCTTCATATAACTTGTGTTTTTTAAGCTCACCTTTTCCGTAGACGGTGAGAGCCATGAGTCCAGCAGAATAGTATTTGTCATAGAAGGCAATCAATTCTTCTCGAATGTCGATACCTTTCGCAACTGGTCGTGTGTGTAACGTAGTTTTGTTCCCTGCCACCATCGAAAATTGTTCATAAGCACTAGAGCTTTGAGTAGCGCTTTATTCAAGAGAGAAATGAAGATTACCTGTTTCGTACTTGTGATACGGGTGATCTTTGGCACTAAAATGCTTCTGTAACTGCAAAACTCACGTCGGAAAAGAATCAATGTAACTGCAGAGAACAAGTGCTTCATTTGACGATAAGAAAATCTCCTTCTCTCATCTTCGTCGGTTCACTTTGAAGATTCTAAACAAAGTTTGGTGGTGTAACAACGACAAATCTATTATGCTCGTGGTGTACATACCTGACAAAGCCGCCATGAATCACACAAGAGGTTCTTACTGTTCTCTGCAAAAATTGTAAAGTTCCAACATTAGTACGTTCTTGACAAAAACATTCTGGTGAGAATCCAAACTCTCAGTGTACTTATCGTAATGGACTATTTTAAATTGGAGAACTGCCATAGAGAATACTGAGGCACCTCTAAAAGCAACGGCAAACTGTATATTTTGTTAGAGAGAAACGGTACCTCTCCTTTCAGTACTAAAAAGGCATGTTTACACCTAAATTGAGCTGAGGGTGAGAAAATGAGAGTGCCGAAGTAGCGAAGTAGCGACGTACCGGAGTCAACAGCATGGATTTCCCTGGAGGTTGCCTCCGGAGACAGCAATGGGGAAATGAAGAACTGGGAAAATCTGTCCGGAGACAAGGGCCAGCTTTAGAAGAGTCCTCAGCTTTAACATTAAGTAAATAGCGCCCCGGGATTAAAAAAGAAAAGAGGGTGGACACTGACTGACTGACTGACGGACTAACCTGTCCAAAGCTTCCTCAAAATGACTAGCATTAACGTCGAAGTGATAATTCGTGTGTTCATGTCCTGTGTAAGCATTTGCATATCCTCCATGCTGCACCCCACCCACCCATTTCAGCTCACCATTCAATGAAGGAAATAAATACTGATCATAGTCTCTTTCAGAACTACTGATCGTCGATGAGTAATTTAGAGCTCAAGCCAGTTGCAGTAAAGCACACAGAAAGAAGGGTACCTCACTCAGGAACTTTTTGTACATGCCCTCCTTGGGATACTTTTCGCTTGCGTAAAACAGCATGTGCTCTGCATTTGAAAGCACGTCGACTTAGTCCACTTTGTACTAAAGGAGACATGCACTCTACCTCGGAAAGGAACTTCGCAATTGTGAGAGACGAGCTAATGAAGCGCTAATTCGGTTTGGAGAGCTTTGGTCGTACCCAAGAAGTGAGCCAGGCCCTGTAAACCGTCAGGATCACTGAACGATCCCACGTGAACGTCCATTGCAGCAGCTGCCTGCAATGCAATTAAAGCCAGCCAGCCAGCAATGAATATGTGATCAGTGCGGTGCATGCACAATTGCGGCGCTCGGAAACTCTCACTGCTGAATTGAGATCCTCGAGATTGACGTACACAAGCTAGCTAGCGAGTGAGTTGGTACGTTACCTTGTCCGTGTCGGGGTCACTGACAAGTAGAACCTGGAGACCATTCGAGAGAAGCACCCTTTTGTAATCTCTGTCGTCATTGCGGGGCTTCACGATCACTGACGACTCCCCCACCATCTCTCTCATGCTCACACGCTGACCCCAGTCTTCAAATCCTAAGCTGTGAACATTGACAGCAATTAATCCTAGTGAGCCGGTGGACTAACTGATCACCATTGATAAGCTTCTGCTACGTCGAGATATATACACAATCACTCTCCGGACACAAACTAGCAAGGAAAGCACTCAATCGCGGCGGGTATAAGTTGGCCGAGCTCCGTGGACCGGAAGAATGATCATAAAGAATGACAGCTTCATACCAAGTCCCCGGCAGAAGATCCGGAGCTTCCACAACACGTCTCTGGATTTATGTTGACATTTCATATCACTCACGGATTGAATGAATGGATGAATGGATGAGTGAGCTCACTCAGCAATAAGCCACTCTTGCTTGCGAATTGAGCTAAGTCACAAATCTAGCTTTGTTCAGAAATCTGGTTACACCTGGAAAAGCCTGACACGAGATGTACAAGCTGCTTGTAGTCCTAGAAAGGACTGTACATCCTCATTCTCTAGCTGCCGAGCTGGCGCGAAATTAGTGGGTACAAGTCGGGAAACAGCAAGTGCGTGGATGATCCAAAGGAGCTTTGGAAGACAGTTTGATCAAGAGTCGGACGATCAAGTCAACTGGAGGGATGCGGTATACTTTAATGGGCCAGGAAGCTAGCATGCGCTCTGCATGGCATGATGGCAACGCAGCAGAGGCTGACGGGTAGATTCGAAGAGTGCAAGTGTGGATAACAGATCCGATAACACTTATCACTGTGATGCGCTGATACAAGTTAAAGCTGTGGGCTTTAAAGCGGGGCAGGGGCAGGGGAAAGTGCCAAAGTGGAGCTAAGCTAGCGCCTGGGACGAAGTGCAAGTGCACAGGGCGGAAAGGAGAAAAGCTGCAAGCGCTAACATGCGGAGTTATCATATCATATTATCAGTCGTCGTCATCGATCATTCGCGCTCGAGTGCCTTTTCCGGTAGGTGCAGAATCGGAGGGATTGCATGGGGCCAATGCGGGGATTGTATGGCATGGCTAGGAGCGGGGGGCATGGAGCAGGCAGGGCCAGTGTGGTGCCCGTCCTGCGCCGGGAGTTAGGGGACACAAGAAGCATGGCAGGACGTGATCCCTGGATCCTTGCGTGCCAGTAGTGCCCGGTTCTACTGTTCCCCATCATACAAACTTTACAGTACCTGCCATGGCGACGCACAACATAACAAACGACTTTACCTGCAATCTCCATTCCCTGTGGCTGTACCCTGAATCTTCCACAGCATGGCCACCGTGTCCTGCCAGGCCAGCCTCCAAAGGGAGGCGGGGGCCGGCGATCCGGCGTGTCCCTGGGAAACATTGTGATTGTAGATTTTGTGTCTTGTGGAAAGAATCGTAGCCAGAAGCTCACATGCAAAAAGTCATGCGCTTGGTGGGGCTCCCCTAGTTCTATCCTGCCATTGGCTCTTGCAATTGCCCCTGTCGCGGGCGGCAACCACCTCCACTCTGCCCTGCCTCCCTTCTCCTCCCCGTTTTACCGGCATCCAGGTACAGTAAGTGGGGTTCAGTAAAAACAGAAGGTTTTGGGGTTTAATTGTGGGTTGTAGGTTTAATTTAGTTTTTAGATTATGATAGTTTGGGGGGGGGGGGTGTTGATAAAGTATATATTCATATAGTTATCCTCTCAATCAACTACTTGGAGTCTTCACTCTTTTTCTGGATGATCCGATGAGACCTTGGCCTTCATTATCACCTGGTTATTGTCAGCTTCCATCAAGAATTCACTAAGCAATAGAATTTTCAACGAGCTTTTGTGGAATTTCTGGTGGTGTTCTTGGTGGAATTGAATACACTTTCAAATACAATAGAACTAAAAACCAACACTAATTGAGCACACTATCAAATACAGTAGAAATAAAAACCAACACTAATTGAGCACACTATCAAATACAATAGAAATAAAAACCAACACTAATTGAACACACTAATTACATCAAAACGTACTTCTAAGACGGGCCTCCCAAAACTTGGTGATATTACAAAAATCAAAGATTGTATATGAGTGGTAAACAAGGGGTAAGTGTTCGTAGCAGCTACCAAGAAGGATGGAGGAGGGGTATTGAGCCCCCTAATGTTTTGATGTATAGACATTAAATGCCAAGGAGTAGGCTTCAAAGGGTAACTTTGGGTCGCAACCTCAAATTTGAATTCAAAATTATCAAAAACGGCCTTGGGAGGTCCCCACTCCCCACGGATTCTAGGGTGCCTCCTTGGTAGCTACCACGAACCATTGCCCTGAGTGGTCTGGCATAAACAAGAGTGATATTATAGCATAGAAGTCCACGTTCTCATATAACAAACTCGCGCTTGGAATAATGCCATTTTAATGGATTTGCTCGGTTTTTCAACCTATCACCTAATTGATCAAAGAGCCAAAAGTGATTTTGTTGTTTCAATGTACCAATCTTGCTTCGGTTTCTAGGTAAAAATAAAATATTAAAAAAAAAAATTGTGAAATTAATCCCCTAAGCCCGGAACAGGTTTTAAAGGTTCCTGCAACAAGAAAATCCAGCCAAATTTGATCTTAACCAACTGAAGAATAACCAACTATTCAAATTTTTACAACAGGTAGAAGGTCAAGTTGACTTTAACCCTTAAACGTCATATGCTTTCCTGATACCACACCCAAAATTTCTTTTGAACTCCATTTTTAGCATTGTTCTATTTTTAATTTTCTTGAGCTCTATTCTAAGAAAGTATAGATCTCTTTAGGGTGCTCAGTTTGGAATTCTAAAAATACCATTTGGTATAATGGAGTGTAAGTTATGAGCAAGATTCTCTCAAAAAAAAACCCAACCCCTCGGGCTGGGTCTGACGTTTAAGGGTTAAGATCCTACGGATTGGTTTTTTTAGTCAATCCTGTTTACGGAGTAAACAAAGGCCATTTCTAAGAACTTAACCCCTAAACGTCCTTGGGGTATTTTTAGCCAAAAACTCATTTTGAAAAAAAGTAATATAGATGAAAATAAAGATAAGCTATTCAGATCTCAACCGTACAAACTTGTAATAGACTTGTAGTAGATCATGTGGACCAAAACTTGACTCATGGGACCTCATAGATTGTGAGATCATAACATATAAGTACGCAAAACAGGTTACAAAATACCATCGTTTTGACTTTGAAGTGAAAATACTACCAACATGAAATTTGCAATCAAAAAATCTGTAACTAGAATGTTGTTCATCTTCATCTCAAAGACACTCTTGTACCAAAAAAATTCATGAAAAAAAAAATCTTGGCTCAAATAGTAGCCTTGTAGTCGTGAAAACTGCCAAAAATTTTACAAAGGAAAAATAGTCCAAAACTAGACCCCTCGCACTCAAATCCATGCCTTTTCTTCAATATATCCTCAATTGGGTCAAGGTTTCTACCACTAAAAATATACTATAATTGGAATCCATCCCAAAAAATAAAGTCAAAATCTAACAGTGGATGAAGGAGATCTAGCTCTTCAAAAATCATCCATTTTTTCACTTTTTTATATCGTAGAAACATCATCGCAAAGCCAATACCAAAGTTATTTAGATCAAAAAACTTCCAACTACAAACTTGTTGGGATGCATCTAAATATCAAACCTATGAAAAAAAATTCATGAAAAACTATTTTAGTTTTCACATAATTGGCTTGCAATGGTAAAACATGCCAAATGTTTGAAAACCCAAAAACAAAAGCTGCCTTCAAAAAAATGCATGCCATTTATTTATACTTTATTTTATGAGTCTGCAATTTTTACCACATAAACTAGACTTGATTTGTGACCTAACCCAAGTGATTTCGTCAAAAACGGAGTTTGGATGAAGAAGTTATGGCTCTTCAAAGTTTCTGCCCTTCATCCAAAATGTCGTTTTTCGACACTAGGGACGTTTAGGGGTTAAGCAATTTTGTATCAAGGATCTTAGGGACTCTTAATTTAGTAATTTTCTTGAGATTATATAGGTTATACTTGGAAAAACAAGCATAATGATTTAGAAATTCCTTTGGTAGTGCAAAGGATACAGTAACTACTCTACTCCAACAACCTCTTGCTTAAAAGTCCCCTCACACGACCGACTCCTCCCATTACAAAACAGGTGTGGTTATTCAAAGGCCTCACATGGAATTCCTTGCGAGGCTATACGAATTTTAGCTCCTTGCGGTTGTTACACCCGGTAGGGCCCCCCACCGCCGAGCTCCCCCCAATCGTGCCCCTACCTCGTCAAGCTCTCGCCCTCCATCCCAAGTCGGGAGACCCTTTGTAAAGTTTACTTAGAAAGACAACATGGGTTCTTGTAAATCAAGTGCTTTGAGCAATTCATTGTTTTTTTTATCACCTTAGAGCTTCAACTCAAAAAGTTCCCACACTCGCTTAGAGTGTAGACATAATTATGTATCAAATGCACTTCCAATCTCATTTTTAACCCCTAAAAATCCAAGCGTTTTTTGGACTTCTAAAACCAAAAACTGCGATTTTCTACCACCTTGTTCGAATTGAGACATGGTCAAAAAATTTATTGTTTATCTATACTTTCAACCGTAAGATCTCAAACCTACCTACTATCACTACTACCATATGAAATTTCAATCGTTGGATCTTTATCATTTGTGAGATCATAACATTCAAAGTTGGTGCAAAAGTTTTTTCGGGCATTGCTTGTGAGACATTGTTTCCATGGAGCAAAGAGAAAATTGAAGATTGTTACCCCAAACATAATTCCCATATTTTTTTTCATATGGGTAATCAAGTTGGGTACGCTCATGCAAAATTTTGGAAACTCATTCCATTTTTGTAACCTTCATGCAAATTATTTTGTAAAAGAAGGTCTAAAAACAACAATATAGTAAAACATGCATTTCATTCGATATATTTGGCTTAATTATAGATCCCAACATCGAGTAGGTGCCTTTATGAGTTTGTGAAATTTGAGGAAAAAAAAATTTGAGAAAATTCCAAAGCCTTAAATTTTGACAAATTTTGTAAGAGTTAATTCAGAAATTACTAGAAATTGTGAAGATTGTTTTTGTAATTTTTGAGGGCTGCCCTTGCGAAATTGACAAACTTTTTGACTTGGGTCACTTTGGAACTCAAGTAGTGATTTGTTCATGAACATATTTCCAAAAAAAAAAAATCAAAAAAAGACTAAATTTAACTGCCCTTTTTGGACTTCAAACGTAAAATTTGTAGATGAAGGTTCTAAAATTGCAATTTGGATTTGCAAATTTTACCACATGCACTTTGCGGTGTAAGGAGCACCCAATAAAAATTTTAGTAAAAAATATTTCTTTTAATCCCTTCATCTAGGCTGCCCAAAATAGGAAACCTCCACTTTGGTGGCCGTGGATCTTTAGGGGTTCACATAAAAAAAATAAAGCATTTTAGTTTACTTTTTCTCGAAACAATAAACGTAGTTATAAAACTCTAGAGAATATTTGGAGTAGTCCAAGCTTCCAAAAAGTTGAATGAGCCTCAAATGTTTGGCTTTTAGAGCACACAACCTTGAGTTAATTAATTATGTCTATCATTTATGATGGCGTATTTCCCAATGCTCCGTACTTGTACAGCTTTCCGAGATTGAGGGAAAAGCCATGGCCATAAAATGATGAAACCGACTCAATCACCACTTCTTCTTTCAAAGAAGAAAGTAATTGCAAGACGACTTATGAGCATTTCGAGCACTAAAAAGTCTTATCAACAACCAAGATTTCTAAAATTCAAGAATTTATGAGACCAAGTAATTAGCCTTGTCTTCTACTTTACGACTTTAAATTAAAAGACTCTTGTAATGGTAGAAATATCTATTTTTGTTGTGCATGTAAGGAGGTATGTCTATTTCCGATGGAATTTGAATGCTGATTTTTTATTGCTTGTTGGCAATCTAAGAGAATGTAAGCTCAAGTGGGATTATATTTTTTCTCATTTTACATAAATATGTTATGAATTTTCAAAGTTTAGTATACCTGCACTCTTGTTTGTGTGTATAGACCCCTCATGTAAGCGTGTATGAGGACAACTCATCTTTTGGTGGCTAGTGCTAATCATTGAGTGGCTTTTGTTGAATTTGTTCCAAAAGTAGATTCTTGTGTGCATAGTAATGGGTGAGGCATTGCTTGTTTTTTAGGTGTTGCTTTTAGAGGGCGCTTGAGTATTGGTGTTCCTACCATACTTGCACCTCACACGCTGTTTTCCAAATTGGTTCAAGCTTCCTTCAACGAGTCGATTGAACTTATTCTTTCGGTTTAGTTGAACGAGTATGGTCTATGGAGTTGCCACGCCCATATAAGTAGTTTAACCATGCCCGTATTTGTCTCCGTCTCCATCCACACTCCCCTCCCCCTCCCCCACGTTCCCATCCTCACTACCATTCTAAAAAGACGATAGCACCCCTACAAAAATACTCGCATCTATTGTAATAACACCTCCCCTACCCCAATCCAACTAGTCAGTGTCTGTGATCATGCTACTGTTATAAACAAAATATACAAACTATTTGCCTTAAATACATAAATAGATTTATTTTCTTCCCTTATAATTTAGGTGTTAAATTAGAGGAAGTAATTATGGGGGAAAATGTTGAGCTCCCTATAATATCATGATATGGGTTCCGTCAATTTACGGTTCCTTCTCACTATATGGCCAACTTTTCTAAAATTCAAATTTCTAAGTAAATTTCTAAGCCATAATTTCTTCATCTAGAGCCCGTTTTAGATGAAATCACTTGGGTTGTGTTCCGAATCAAGTCTACTTTGTGTGGAAAAAATTGCAGACCCATACATAGAAATATGAATGAATAGCATGCATTTTAGTAAATGCAACTCTTGTTTTTGAGTTTTCAAACGTCGGGAATGTTTTGCCATCAGGAGGCAACTATGGGAAATGAAAAGATGTTATAAAAAAACTTTACATAATCATGATCTTAAGATAAAGAGTAGCATATTTATAGTGTAGGAAGATATTTGATCCAAATATTTTTGGTATTGGATTTGCAAAGATGTTTCTATCTTGAAAGGAAGTGAATAAATGAATGATTTTGAGGAGCTATATCTCCTTCATCCACCTCTGGATTTTGACTTCACTTTTTTGGATGGATTCCAACTAGGCTCTAATTTTAGTGGTAGAAACCTTGAAAATATAAAAAATCATTTGAATACAAGGCATAGTTATTGAGATGAAAGTATCTTTTTAGCTAATGATTTTTTGATTGCAATATTATATTGGTAGCATTTTCATTTAAAAGAGAAAACATTGAGATTTTGTGATGTTTTTTGAGTACTAATACATTACGATCTTGCAATCTATGAGGCCTTGTGACTCAAAAACATGATGTACAATACGTCTACTACAAGATTGTACGGTTGAGATCTGATTAACTTAAATTTGTTTCTATTTATAGCACTTTTTTGAGAATGTGTGTTTTTCTCTGCCAATGAGTCAAACCATTTAGGGGTTAATCTTTGAGCGTCCCTAATGTAGTTCTTCTACGTTTTGGATAAAGTACATAAACTTTGAAGAGTCATAACTTCTTCATTTAAACTTTTTTTCTAGCAAAGTCACTAAGATTGGGTTCCAAATCTATATCAAGTCTAGCTAGTGTAGTACAACCTTGGCGCAAAGTTATTTCAAAGCAAAGTTTGGCAAGTGGTCTCAAGGTTGAATCTCGTCAAAAGCAAGCTATCGTGTTGCAGTAATCAAAGGAGCTGAGCGAGATTTGAACTAGCTTCCTAAGTGTGCTCTCCGCGAGTTCCAACTTTGGACTTTACAACCACATCGCGACATTACGTTCTGCGATTTTGATCTATTTTGCTAAGTGTGCTCTCTACAGGTTCGAACATTGAACTTTGCGACTAAATTGCAACATTAAGTTTTGCGATTTCAACCTATATCATTAGACCCTTGCTAGGTTTAGTACCAAGGCAAGAAAACTCGAAAGGACGAAATCCCAATTCCTATTTATACCCGCCCAAGGATTAACATTCGTTTATGCTATTATTTCGTCAACAACATGGCCAAAGTCGAATGCCTTTCTTTCTAAACAATCAATGTGTAATCAATTTTCACTTGCCTTGGTGCACAACTAAAAGTGAGCTTTTACAATAAAAACACCAAATAGTTCAGAAGTAGCCAATTATATCTGCCGAAGTGGCGGCATGTCGGTGCTTTTTCCCTCACCATTCAGGGCAGAAATTACGTCTGAAGTTTCGACGAAGCCTCCTTTCCTATGCATGCTTTCAGTTTCCGAGGTATCCTTTAGATTCGTAGCTTTTGCAATTAATTACTCCCTCTGTCCCATTATAATTGTCCAGTAGGTTCTCTCAAATCTACCTCTCAAGATAGATTTGAAAGAACCTACTGGACATTTATATGGTAAGGTGTCCTATAATGGCGCAATTTTCAGCACAGAAAATCTACTGGAATGTTGCGAGTGCACGCAATTTTGGTGCATGGGGAAAATTAGTAGAAAACTAGAGCAAGTGGAATCATCATTTTTCGACTCTTCTACAGTGAGTAATGAATTTTTAAAGATGGAAATATAGGTGTTCCTAAAATGGTGCCCTAAAGTGACGCCCTACAATCTTTGCAGAGTGTACATGGTACTATTGTAAGGAGAAGCTATTATGTACGTGACAGTGAAGATTACTAGGGCTCCATTTTCGGCACTGCGCCATTTTTGGCTGCTCTACCATAATGGGACAGAGGGAGTACTACTTTGCTACAGACAAAGTGCAAAGGACGAGTCATTATTGGTCAGAAAGTTCAGCTCAATAGGAGCCAAGAACTTCAAGAATTATAATTTTTGGGCATGTGAGGAATTATCTAGAATCCGCAAAAAAATTCAAAAATTCATCATAAATTGAAATTTTTCTTTGTGTATGTAAATGAGGTTCTAAGACATGACCTTGTTGTTCAGGTTTTCATTTTAATCTTTCTTCATGAGCCTTTGATAGTATCAAAGAAGAGGAGCATTTGTGTTTGAATTTCAGCTTACCTTCATGTGGAAAATCAAGCATTTCTACAGGTTTTGTAGGTCCTATGAGGGTAGTAAATATGTGAACACGAACCCTACTCACCTAAGAACAAGCATCGTGTTTAATTTAATTTTGAAAATGGTTCTTTCCACTTACAAACCTCTTCAACCCCTTTTTGCAACAAGTGAAAAGAATTAAATAAATGAGTAAATAAATTCTAACTTTGAATATTATCAAACTACATCAAAAATTAAAATTTTGTACCTTGCATTAAAAGAGGGCAATTTTGAGGGTCTTTGGATCTTTTGAGGTCATTTGGCTCTAGGAATTCACGTAAAAAGTTCTTAGAGTTCAAATTGGGGAATTTACTCAAATAAAATATCAAGAAAAACTAACTTTGATGTTACATGATTGGCTTGCAATGGTAAAATATGATGTTTGAAAATCTCATAACCCAATCTACCTTCACTAAGATGCATGTCATAAATTCACACCATATTGGATGAATATGAAAAATTAACCACAAAACTTGACTTGATAGTTCATTAAACAAATAAATATCTATGTGACAGTTTCTTTGTGCAACTAATCGCCTTGCAATGGTGAAACAACCTCAAAATATGCAAAGGAAAAAATGTCCAAAGTTAGACCCCTTGTTTAAAATTTAATGCTATACTTCTGTAACATTTTTTGAGTGGGTTTATGGTTTCCACCACAAGAACTGGATTCAAATTGGACTTCAACCCAACAAACATAGTTGAAATCCAACGGTGGATGAAAGAGATACATCTCCTCAAGAACAATGTGTTTTTTAGTATAGAATCATCATTGCAAATTCAACACCTAAATGTTCAAATCTAAAATATATAAACTAAAAAGTTGTTGGGTTTCATTTAATGATCATACTTATGCAGAGAAGATTCATGAAAACAAAGATTGAATTTCACATGATTGGCTGGCAATGGTAAAACATGCCCATGTTCGATAACCCAAAAATAAGAGTTGCCTTCACCAAAATGCATGCCACAAATTTATATTCTCTTGGATTGGTCCACAATCTTATCACACAAACTAGACTCGATTTGGAACTCAACCCAAGTAATTTTGTCTAAAAGAGAATCCTATAAAGAATTTATGGTGCTTCAGAGTTTCAACTTATCATCCAAAATGTCATTTTTTGACATTTGGTGTCTTTAAGGCTTAAAGACATGACATGCATTGTAGTACAAGAGGTCTAACTTTAAACTATTCTCCTAATCGAGGCACTTTTTCAGAATGCAAGGCTTTGAATTTTTGAGCCAACAGAAATATTAAATGAACTATTTTTATACAAAAGTGTTTCTAATATGAAGGTGAAAAACCTTCTCGTTGGACATGTCTTGATTGCAACAGGTTTATATATAGAAATTCTACTTTGAAGTAAAAACAACATAATTTTTGTAATATTTTTTGGATTGTTAATACAACAAGTGCTCATGATTTGTTAGGCCTCACAACTTAAATATCAACTTACATGATTACAATAAGTCTTTACCAAAATCATATTAATGGTTGAGATCTCAATAAATACTTGTAAAAACTGAGAGAAAAGTGACGTCCGTAGTGACTTTTCTTTACTGACAAAAAAATGTATGTTTAAATGTGCTTTTAATGATATGAAAATAAATCAACAAATTTGTCATTTTTCCTTGAACATTTGCTAATCTAGTAGGCTATAGTATAGCTTATTACATTTCAAAGCTCAACAACTCGAAATTGCGATTTTTTAACTCTTTGCACATTTGGAGGTATGAACCAATCCTTCTTTTTTTTTTTCTTAGCACTTCCAATCGTAGGATTTTAGACCTAACTTCAGTCACAAACACTATGCCAAATTCCAACTGTTGGATGGGATCATTTATGAAGTCATAACGTTTAAAGTTGACGCAAAAGCTTTTTTTGGTGTTGCTTACAAGACATTGTTTACTTTGTGCTAAGGAAGACTTGGTCATTGTTTACCCAAACATGTTGCTTGTAGAAAACTAATTTCATGTACAAAACTCTTGAAGAGATTCTCATTTTGGATTTTTTATCTAATTTATTAGTGAGACAATGTCTCAAAAATATGCATAAAGGCAAGATTCGAAGAAATGCTCATAAAATCATAATGTGTTTGGATCCGGATAAAATTGAACAGTGAGAGCATGAGTGCAAGTGTTTGTAAAGTTTAAATAAAGTTTATTTTGAAAAAATCCAAGTTTTAATTCTAACTAATTTTCAAAGGAGAAAAGATGTAAAAACGCATAGAAATTGTTGAGGGCACTTGTACGATACTAGTAGCGTCCCTCTCTTCCATGGGTTTTATAGCCCTTACTGAATCCTAATTTGATTCCTTGTCTATATGAGCCAATGGACTGCATCTTACTCTAATAGGACCACCTGCCTCAAAGGCAAGCATGACACGAATCCTATAAACAGATGAATTTGGTGACATGGCACTGTATTGTAAGCCTTATTATCGAAGTAGAGATGCCACAAGAAATAGTGGATCGAAAAGCTCATGCCACCTCATAAACTACAATCTTTGGACTGTATTGCATCCATTCTAATAGCATCCGCACCCTAGGGCAATTGCATGGACACCCTATCTAGGGCTTTGAGCGCTCCTGGAATTACGTGCGGCTCGCTACATCTCCACTCTCCACCGTTTGGGCTAAAGTCAAGCTGGAAATTGAGGTGGCACATTGACTGCTGCTGAGACGGTGAGACTGCCATGGAATAACGACCTGCGTAGGACGGTGACTGCTGCATAGAAGCCCTGCCAGGGTGCTGACAAATCTAACTTGCGAATCTAAGTCGAATGGAGCGAAAACGGGGCGCACAAAAAGAAGCTCAAGTACAACAAACTACCAATTCGGCAGTCGTTTTTTCCGAGCCCACAATTTTGGTGACTGTTGCAGGGGTTCCGGTGGAGGAGCGTTTGGAGGTGGGGCCCGCAATACAGCCTTCCGGCCATGCTTTTGGAGCAGGGGTGCGGATGCTCTAAATGCTCTACCCCTTTGAAACTTTTTGCCTAGCCGTCATATATGCCCTTGTCATAATCTTGTCAGGACCCCAGCTTTCATTAGAACAAAGGCCTATCCCAATTGCCCTAGTGGCCTCTAAAACTTTTAAACATGTTTAAAAAGTCTAAAATATGTATTTTAACTCCAAATGTTTACCACATCAACCTTGTAGTATAGGAAATGTCAAATTAAAAAATTAGGCACAAATATTGAAGTAAACTCCTTCAACTAGAGTGCAAGAAATGACAAAAAGTCATTTTTGTTTTTAAGAATCTATAGGGCTTGAGAAAAACTTTACTTGGTGATTATTTGAATGCAATAGTTTTGTTGATAGCATTTCAAAGCAAAGTTGGTCATATTTCATGAATTTTTTTGACTACTCTTGTATGTGATAAGTCATTTAAATATTTAGATGTCTAATAATATATTTGAAATAAAATTTGCACGAGATTTTTGATTTGTTGAAATGACTTTTCTATTGCTTTATACGTTTTGAAAGTAATAATTTAATAGAAAATAGTATCAAAAGTGACGATCGTAATGACTTCTCTATAATGACACAGAGTGCTTGTTTTGATTGTGTTTCTAATGACATCAAATTAAATAATTTATTTGTCGCTTGTCTTTTAAGAAAACCTGGTTGTAAGAGGCATACTATAGCCCATTAGATCAATAAAAAAATTCAAGGAAAAGTGACAAGTATAATAGATTATTTTGATGTCATTAGAAGTACAATTTAAACAAGCACTATGCATCACTACCGTCGTCACTCTTGATGTCATTTTCTACTAGTGGAAAGTATTCATATTCACATTGCTACCTATGTCTATTTTAATGCCATTTTCTACTACACATTTAAGTAATTAGTGTTACGAGGAGATTAGTGTAACGGATAACTTTTGGTAAAGAACACCATTTCTCAACTCTCTTCAAATTAATCTTCATTTGAGCTGCCATTGTAATCAATGTCCCTTGATGAACAATTTTGTTAAAAAAAGACCCTCTGTGCAATATGACTCTTAGATTTAAAATCCCTCTTTGTATGTTTTTTTCTTGCGTACTTGTTTGAGCTGGTTGTCATGAGCTCATTGGCGGAGCATCGGCGGAAGACAGTCTCGGACCGAGAATAATAAGAGAAGATGCTTGTTCAGGCCATGTGGCACTTCTTCAGTGGATAAAATAGATCGTGAGCAAGAAATAGATCCTTGAACCTACAGTCACACAGTTCAGTGCAATTAAAATGATACCTGAAAATGTCTCAATATAACGAATTTGTTGTTCTTGTCTTTTCTTCAAGCCACCAATTACACCACTCTCAATAAATTCTTCTACTTGCAAGAAGGTTTGCATGCTCTTACATTTAGTGTTATGGTTAGACAATTAGTATTGTAACACTATAATCATGTGTAACATTAGTATTACAATTGGCAACTACCGTTCGTAACACTAATTAAAAACTCTTCTGTAGTAAAAAATGTTCATATTCACACAACACCGATGTTATGTATTCCTTTGACATACATGGAATTCAATCTCATTTCCCCAAGTGTAAAATGAACAAAGCTTATAATTATGTGTTACGAGTACTAGGGCCTAAGGACCTATAGCCCCGGCGGCGGACAGTTGGGTTTGGCGGGTATTTAACCGCCACCAACTTCCTATATATGGCTAGTGGGGGGGTCTTGTCCCCCACTGCACATTCTATAATCTTACTCGTTCTTCGTGCTATTCATCGTCTGCAGACTTGTATTCGTCTCCTTACATTATGTGCAGTCCTTGAAGTCTTTTTCGATGAGTAGTATTCTGCAGGTCACGTGGTTCCGTAACGGTTCGGAAGGACTCAAGGAGATCGGTAGATTGCTGGGCCGCAATGTTTGGACCTGTGGGAGGCAGTGACGATCGCAACACGGTGGGAGGATGGTGCAAGATGGTGCAAGGTTAAAGTGCCAAACTACCGCAACGTTGACATATTCCTAGAGCGGTGCTGGAGTGGAGAAACACGCACATCGCATAAAATAATACTTCATCCTGCCTGGTATGCAAAGGATGGGGTCAATTCAATGCATATGTAGCTGATTTTTGAGCATGCCACAGATGAGCAATCACATACAATTCGGAAGATAAGCAACAATTAGACACAGAAGCCCTTCAGCTCCTTACAACTGAGAAGATTGCTGCGAATCAACTCAGAAGATGAGCTGATCCACCCAACATCGTCTAGCTGGGAATGGCCCCATGAGGTCAAAGGAGCATCTTCCGATCTGAGGCTACAGTCTCGTCCGAGACGCAGAGTTCTTGCGACAGGAAGAAGCAAATGCCGATGGCAATGGAGGCTTCGAGGGGGCAAGCAATGCCAATGAGGAGGTCAGACAGGGAATTGGCCACGTGATTCCCGAATCACAACGACGGCAGTCAACAGGTCTTGCGACAGGACGGTCGGGAATCACAACGACGGGGTCAACAAGTCTTGCGACAGGACGGTGCGGGAGGAAAATGCGTTGCCGGAAGCGCCATCAGGGCTTATGAGACACCTGCTGGAAGCCTCGGGGCCTTCGGCCTGGATGCGTTTCGGATGCCATCAGGGCTTATGAGACACCTGCTGGAAGCCTCGGGGCCTTCGGCCTGGATGCGTTTCGGATGAGGAGCTTCACAGGCCGCAAGTGAAGGTCTGAGGTCGCCGGGACACGTCCTCGCTCAGGGGCTGAATTCCTTCGCACTCGCACGAGGTTGTATGCCGGGACGGCGCCTCGGCATTTACCAACGACGGTTAAACCTCCGGGCAGCGCTTATCAGGGCCACCATCGCCGAGGTCGAAGGAAGACTGTCAAGATATGACTCTGAGGATCTTCACCTTGCGCGGTCGGTGGTGCGGGACTGCCGGGACTCTGCTGATGCAAGCATGATCGTGGAGGAAGTACAGCGACACCGCAACGAGAGAGAGGCGGGCGCCACAAATCCTTCAACGGATTGGATCCGAGAACTTCACAATTCTCCCGTGACCGTGTTCCTGGATACAACGTTACAGTACATCAATGAGTGGCAGGGGCGATGCCGGGCCGGCGATTGACAATCACGGAACTCAAAGTAGCATTCAGGAGGGCTCTTTTACGGGCACAAGTGCGCGAAGCCACCGGCAAGTTAACGAAATACTGGTACAGGAACTACTACTGCGGCATTGCACAGTCAATGATTGAAGGGAGCACTACACTTGCAGAGTTGTGCATGTTCAAGACAGAGTTGCAGCGCATGGAGGAGGAGCGCACTGTGGACTATAATTTCAGTGAGCGTTTCGGAACAGACTACGAGGAGGAATTCTCACCACTCGACCACTTCCTCCAGACTATGCAGTTGTTGGTTGCGGAGATCCAACCTCGGCTGCGTGGTCGGCAATAGACGTTTTGAAGGAAAAAACCGAGGAGATACAGATCCCCTCCTGGGAAAACGGTGGCCAGCGGAGACGGTGGACGCCCTGCCTCGGCGGTGCCAGTACGGGAAAGGGGCCTACGGGGGCAGCGCAGCTGGTGCATGCAGGCGCAGCTGGTGCATGCAGGCACAGCTGGAGGCGGCCCTGCCTAATTCGGCAGCCACCGGCCCTGCACCAACCAGGTGCCGGCAGCTGCATCAGCGCCATCAAGGCCGGACACTGGCTAAGGTGCCTGCTCACTCGGTGATTCGGCGGTGACTTGGTGACTCGGCAGTGACTCGGTGACTCGGTGACCCCGTTCGGCAGCTGCGTCAACGGTCAACCCCATCAGGAACCACCAAGCCTGCCTGTTTTCGGCAGCCACTCGGCGACTCGGCGGTCTGACTACCACACCACGTTCGGTGGTCTGGCCACGCCGCGCACACCGGTCAACGGTTCCGGCCATTTCAAGTGGCGTACCTTCGCCTGGGCAATACGTCCAACACCTTCCTTGTGGGCGAACACATCCTCGAGGCTCCGGTCGAATTATCCGGATCCCTCGCATACTTCACCACGGTAAAAGACGGAATCACAGCGGCAGACCAGAGCGAGACGTAGTACGGATTCATGAGTTGGGGAAAAACTGACCCAACGACGGTGGGACCGAGACGTTTTGTCAACTCGTATGGCTTACCCTTGCCGTTAGAAGCCACCTCGGGAGAAGAAGAATCAACTGTGCCTCCAAACCAAAGTACTCAATTGGTGATTGATTCTCCTTCACATGCGACTACGACCCTCTAGCACATAGGTCGCGCAGGTGGAAAGTTTCGACGAGGGGGCAAAGGGACGATACATGGAGCACAGCGGGGGCCCGGTCCAGGACCCGGTGGCGGCGGCCACGCGTCGAGAGGCGATTGGCAAAGATATCTCCGCAGTTTTTCAGCAGAGCGGATGCGAGGCGAGTCTTCAACAACAACTACAATCCGGTTTACATACGGCCATTCCCATGATCATTCAGGAGTACCGGACTCAGGAGTCGGGAGAACGGAATGCCCAACCGTTTTCGGCTCCCGCCCCGACCTCAAGTGGAGGAGCATTGGGTGAACATACACCTTCCACCAAGGCCGGACGAGTAGCTCGGCCTAAAGACTTCGCAGGCAGGAAAGGAGGGGAGGTGTACCGATGGATAGCTCAACTCCGCCTCCAGTTTGAGGCTGACCCCGAAGGCTATAGGACGGAGCGCCAGAAGATCAACTGCGCTCTCTCCTACCTGACCGGAGCGGCACAAGGGTGGGCGATGCCCCTCTGCCAAGCCCTGGAAAAGCGCCAAACTCATCCATTGCTGGAGTCATACGACGCCTTTCGCGACGCGATCATCTCTGTTTTCGGGGAGATCGACCGTAAAGGGAATGCCCAGGATCGTTTACAAGAGCTGCGACAAACGGCAGGTGTGGCAGCCTACATAGCAACCTTCAGTGAGCTCGCGTCCCAAGTCAACTGGTGTGAAGAGGCCCTTATATCAAGATTCCGTCATGGCCTCAAGAACGATATCCTCTACTCGGTGGCTACCAGGGACGAGCCCCCCACGACGCTACAAGGATGGATGGTGCGGGCTTCGCGAATTGACGAACGGATCTGGGCGCTGCGTAAGCAAGGAGGCCGGCCCACCTTTGCGCCGACTCACCAGGGGCGGAGGTTCCTGGGACCTTCCCCCTCTCCAGGTCCCGTTCCCATGGAATTGGATGCATTCGGACCCGTTCCTCGCAAATCCACGGCGCTGGCTAAGACCCCAGCCGAACGCCTGGAGTATCAACGCCAAGGGAAGTGCTGGGGCTGTGGACAATTGGGCCACCCCCGCGCGAGATGCCCGACGAACCCTTCACGACCATTATCGCTCTCTGCCATGTCGGAAGCGGATTCCGCAAGCCCGGGAAAAGACCCGGCCCGGGACTGACATCCTCCGCTCAGTGCCCGGGCCCACCGCAAACAGCGCGGACTAGGACCTATAAACAGGCAACAGTGGCGACAACTGTCTTCGAGGGGGGGGCCGCTGTACCTTCGTGCCACCACCGACCCCAGTACTCACCTAACGTTGGCAGGACTCGCCAATGGTCGGCCAGCTACCATAATGGTGGACTCAGGGGCAACAGGTGTTTTTGTCCACCCCACATTTGCCGCCTCCAGCGGCGCCACTATTACCGTCAAAGCAATACCTCGGGAGGTCTGGGTGATAGATGGACGCGTCATCAATACCGGACTGGTAACACATGAAGCGACATTCGGTTGACGATCGACAATCATTTCGAGACTCTTACGGCAGATCTTACGAACACCGGCCGGTATGACTGTATTCTCGGAACTCCGTGGCTATCACGCCACGACCCAGACATCCGCTGGGCCACAGGAGCAGTGCAGTTCAATTCTGCTTATTGTCACGCTCATTGCCTCTCCCACGGCAAAGCTCTCGAGCAACCGAACACAGCCTCCCCCAAGGGGTCCGGTTTGCTTTCCAGCCACCACACTTTGGTGTCGCAGCCGACGTTCCGACAAACCACCCAGGGCGCTGAAATATATATGATGGAAATTTTTCAAGTATCAGAGGAGGTGCCGCCTGCCACCACCGGGATCCCACCGGAATACAGCGACTTGGAGGGCGCTTTCAGTGAAGAGGCGTCCAACGAGCTTCCCATTCACGGTCCCTCGGACATGAAGATCGAATTCAAAGAGGGCCAGGAACCTCGTAATATGGGGCTACGACCTATGTCGCCCGCGGAGTTGGAGGAGCTGCGACGCTACTTGGATGAACACCTAGGGAAGGGCTGGATTCGGCGGTCTCAATCGCCGGTGTCGGCCCCAATTGTGTTCGCAAAAAAGAAAGACGGGACTCTCCGCGTCTGCATTGATTATCGGAACCTTAACCACGTTACAGTTCGGAACAGATACCCGCTTCCTCTCATTCCAGAGTTGACGGACCGCCTGGTCAGAGCCACTATTTTCTCTAAACTTGATGTCCGACAGGCCTACCATCGAGTACGAATGGCGGCAGGACATGAGTATAAGACAGCGTTTAAGACCCGTTATGGCCTCTACGAGTACCTCGTTATGCCTTTTGGCCTCACGAACGCCCCGGCCCAGTTTCAGGCCCATATGCAGACAATATTTGGCGATTTACTCGATATTTCCGTCGTGATCTACTTGGACGACATCCTCATCTTCTCCAAGACGCTTGAGGAACACCGCCAAGTTGTTCGGGAAGTACTGCGGCGCCTTCACCAGCACGGTCTCTACGCCAAGCTATCCAAGTGCAAGTTCCACCGTCCGTCCGTGGAATTCCTGGGCTTAATTGTTTCGGGCCGCGGTCTGGAGATGTGCCCTGACAAAGTTTCCGCCCTCAAAGATTGGCCACGCCCCAAAAACCTTCGGGAGGTACAAGCGTTTCTGGGCTTCGCCAACTTCTACAGGCGATTCATTGCGGATTACTCTCATGTGGCCGTTCCCCTCATTCAGCTGACACGAAAGCATCAACCGTTCACGTGGTCTACACAAGCGGAAGAAGCTTTCAATGAGCTCCGTCGGAGGTTCACGGAGGCCCCGGTCCTACTACACCCGGTTTTCGACCAGCCATTTGTAGTTGAGACAGACGCTTCCGACACTGCCACTGGGGGTGTACTCTCCCAATATGGGCCCGACGGCCAGTTACATCCATGTGCGTATCGTAGTTCCAAGATGTCTGCTGCGGAGCAGAACTATGATATATACGACAAAGAGCTCCTCAGCATTGTACTCGCATTCCAGGACTGGCGGGTGTACTTGGAAGGATCTCCCCATCAGATTCGAGTGATCTCTGACCACAAGAACTTGGAACAGTTCCTGACAACCAAGATCCTCAACCGCCGTCAAGCAAGGTGGTCAGAATTTCTCTCATCATATAACTTTGTTATCGAGCATCGACCTGGAGTGCTTAACGCACGGGCGGACATGCTCTCCCGTCGTTTTGATACAGATAATGACAGCAGTCGGAATGTACGGCCGCTACTCCGATTAGCGATGTTGGAGGCTGTGGAACCAGTTTGGAACGACAGCCGTATTATACAACGACTCCAGGAAGCGACCCTGCTGGACCCAACGTTGGCACCGGTACGTACATTTCTGATGACTGGGGTGGGGGAGGCCCCAAGTCATATACGACGACAACTACATGATTATTCACTTTGTGATGGCGTGATTCTCTTCAAAGACGCAATGATGGTTCCAAACGACGAGGAGCTCCGTCGACAAATCCTCCAATCCCGCCATGACGCCCCGGCGGCGGGACATTTGGGACGCGCAAAGACGGTAGAGCTGGTATCTCGTACGTTTTACTGGCCGACCCTTACCAAGTATGTTCATCGTTACGTGGACGGCTGCGACGTCTGTCAGCGCTCCAAGCCGACTCGTCATCCCCGTTGTGGGTTGCTGCAACCTATTTCTGCGGGAGACGCACCGTGGAAAAAGGTGACTACAGATTTTATAGTGAAGCTTCCACTCAGCTCTGGTTTCGACACGATCATGGTTGTGGTGGACAAGAATACCAAGTTGGCACATTTTATTCCAACTACAGAAGCCACTGACTCAGCAGGGGTCGCAGCACTCTATTTACAACACGTCTGGAAACTTCACGGGACTCCTTCGGAGGTGATTTCTGATCGCGGATCCGTTTTCGTATCAAAATTTATGCGTCGCCTGTACGAACTCCTGCGCATTCACCCGGCTCCAACTACAGCGTTTCACCCCCAGTCCGATGGCCAGACCGAAAGGGTGAATCAACATCTGGAGCAGATTCTTCGCATGTTTACAACAAAACGCCAGGACGATTGGGCCGACCTCCTTCCGGTGGCAGAGTTCGCCTACAACAACTCCCTCCATTCCGCTACTGGGTACTCACCGTTCTATGCAACTTACGGTTATCATCCGACCATGTCGTTCACCCCACCCACAACTTCAACGGTTCCGGCGGCGGAGGAGCGAGTGCAGTTGCTACATCGTGTGCAGGAAGAAATCAAGACCATGATCCAAATTGTTGGGGAACACGCGAAGAAATACTACGATCGACACGTCCAGGAAGCGCCTACGTACAAAGTCGGTGATTACGTCCTTCTACGAGGTGAGCACATCGCTACAACGTCCCCGTCAAGGAAGTTAGGACCCAAGTTTTTAGGGCCTTTCCGAATCATCTCCAAGCTTTCGGACTTGGTATATCGCCTCAAGTTGCCGAGTACCCTCCGTATTCATGATGTCTTCCATGTAGCAATTCTGGAACCATACCGGCCTGATACCATCCCGGGACGAAAGAAAACTCCTCCCGCACGAGTCATTACCCCGGCGGGCAACATGGAGTGGGAGGTTCGTCGGATACTCAACTCCCGAGTCTCTGGACGACGACGGCAGCTACAGTATTTGGTTTCTTGGGAAGGTTATGGACCGGAGGAGGACTCCTGGGAACCTGCTAGCCATCTTCGGAATGCGCCTCTTCGGGTTCGCGAATTTCATCACTTACACCCGAATGCCCCCCGGCCACTAACTGGACCTAGAAGGGGGGGTAATGTTACGAGTACCAGGGCCTAAGGACCTATAGCCCCGGCGGCGGACAGTTGGGTTTGGCGGGTATTTAACCGCCACCAACTTCCTATATATGGCCAGTGGGGGGGTCTTGTCCCCCACTGCACATTCTATAATCTTACTCGTTCTTCGTGCTATTCATCGTCTGCAGACTTGTATTCGTCTCCTTACATTATGACTTCTAGTCAGGTAGGGTTTCAAAGTACTTCCTCTGTTCCACAATGTCCGATCCATAGAATCTCTCAAATGTACCCCTAGGGTAGATTCCAAAGAATCTATGAATTAGACATTACAGACAGAAGCAGTAGGTAGGCTTACTAACTAGCAGTTAGTAACCGTTAAGTGGGAATGTGGCAAGACTGCATAGTGAAGATTTGATTTAGCTCGATATCAAGTACACTGGTTGTCGATTAGTGTATAAACTTGCATCTTTGCATAATCGAGAGCACAATTCATGAGCTGGCCCTTGTTTTTGACGATGAATCGGTACGAAGGTTGTGGGCACAGTGGATGCTTTTAGAGCATGACCAGCCTTCTACGGCAGGCCGTCCCAAAATGCGAAAGGCGCCGCTTGTCCGGGGTTACGAAGCCCAGCCCAACACGGAGGGCAGGGCCCGCTCACTAATCACCCACCAATCACACCACCTCACATTCCACTTTTCATAGCTTTCTTTAGAAATCATTTCTTGCCAATGAAATTTCTGCCACGTGGCTCTCACTCATTAGTTAAAGGGGACACTAAAACTTGAGTGGAGGCACGGGATAACTTGGAGTTTTAGTGGGCTAGAATTTAGGGTACTGCAACCCTCTTGACCAGGTTACCGGGTTAGTGTGTGGGCTGGGGCCCCTGGCACTTCATATCCGGCTCCATGCTCCGGCCTGCAGTGCGGGCTGGGCATGCTCTTAGGGATGAGGGTCGATCGTCCTCTTCGGAAAAAATACGCAGTTTCGGCGCTTTAGCAGCTCAAAGCATAACAAAAACCTGTCATGCTGTACCCAACAAACAAGTAAGTTGTAGCTAGAGCACGCAATAGCCACGAGCAACGACCTGACTGACTTCCTCAGAAACAAAACAGACGTCCAAAATATCAGACTTGTCTCCTCAAACGCCCATGGGGTCTGAAATAGGCAGCCCAAAATTGGATCACAGCATCTTTTGGACTTGGGCATCATGAACAGTGCACTTTTTTGAACTTGGGCATCATGAATGAACCTATCGATGATGAGCTTGCAGCCTCCTACAAGGTAGGTTATGTACAACCCCAATTTACCTACCACAATCCTTTCAAAGCACAAGATTACTCATACAAATTGTGATTTGAATTGTGGAATTTCACTTTCTGAATGCATCATACAAAGTTGACCACTTTGACATCAAAATATAAGTGAAAATTGAGTACAGTGAGAACTAAAGAGCAGATTATGTTGGAAAAAGCCCCTCATGCTTGCTTGGGCGGTTAAGGGTTAACCTCTAAAGGAGTGAAGCCCAAAACGGGTTGTTTGGGCTATAGTCAGCCTCGCACTTACTTCATATAGAAGACATTATGAAGCTCGAAATATTTGAGAATTGTAGAGTTTTCTCGTGCCTTTCTGAAAAGTCATTTCATACTTCAAAATCAACCTCATACTTTAGGAGATATTTACAATCAAAGTTTGAAAATACTATTTGAAAAGTGTCCAAAACCGTCGAAATTGCGGTATATGCTCATATATTCTCAGAATCTACCCTAAATAGATTAAAGCGCAGAAACTTTGAAAATTCATCAAAATTTGAGGATTTTACTTTTTCCAAATGTCGTATTTAGAGCATGTAGAAGAGGTACCAAGGCATGATGTCACCGTTCGGATTCCCAATCTCTTAATTCTTCACATGCCTATTGTACTATCAAAAACTAGCCTTTGTATTTGAATTTCAGCATACCTTTCATGAGAAAAATCAAGCTTTTCTCTAAGTTTTACAGGTTACACGAGGATAAAAATTATATAGACATGTTTCTAACTTACTTAGGAACAACCGAACAAGCATTTGAAGAGACTCAGTCCCAAAAAAATAAAATGAAATTGGTTTCTTCTGCCTCACAAAACACCTCGATCCCTCCCTGTTGCAATAAGGGTAAAAAGACTTTTTTTCCAACTTTGGATGTTATGATCTCACAAACGGTGAGCAATCTAAAACTAAGATTTGGTATGAATGTGTGCATCAAGTAAGCTACAAGATCTTACAATTACATACTTCAAATTTTGTCAAAGATTACAAATTTGCATGTTGCATCAAAAGAGTGCAATTTTGAAGGTTTTTGGCAGTTTTTAGGCCACTCTCCTACAAGGGTTAAAAGCATGGCCGGCCCGCATTGAGGGCTTAAGAGTAGAGCCTTGTTTGGAGCGTGAGGGGCCCCAGCCCACACAATATCTTTATAACCGAGGGTTGAGGTCTCTTGAATTTTAGCACACCATAACTCAAATTTTAGGGTGCCTTCACTCAAATTTTATTGTCTCCATTAACCAATGGGAGAGTGACACGTGGCAACGATTTTATTGGCAGATATAACCGGCTTGTCAGGAAATATGATTGGTGAGCGGCCTTTTTATGTGCCATGCCTTTTGGCGTGGGGTATTGACGCCCACCCGAGCTGCGCCTGCGAGCTTCTGAGGCAGTCCAAGAGCCCAGCCTAGCTAGAGCGCAGGGCTACTTAGAGCATGCCCAGCCCTTTGCGTCAGGCCCAACCACTCGACCGCACGAGAACCCTACATGCACTGCTCGACCGGGCGTAGGCACCCCCACTTTAGGCCACAAAATAGGCCAAAGGAAAAGGCCTCTCACCAATCACATTTGCTTGTCTAGAGATTATAATAAAAATTATTCTTTGCCCATAAACTCTTTGCCATGTGGCAATCTTGCATTTGGTTGATGGGGATGCTAAAATGTGAATGAAGGCGCGGGATAAGTTGCAGTTATGGTGTTCTAGAATTTAGGAGACCTTAATCCTCTTCACCGGGTTGGAGGGGTAGTTTGTGGGTTGGGGTTCCTCATACTCCAAAGTTAACCCTTAAACACCCGAGCAAGCCCGAGGGGCTTGATTCCAACAGAATCTTCCCTGTAGCTCTCATTGTACTCAACGTTTCACTTATATTTTGATGTCAAATTGGTCACCTTCTTCTGATGCATTCAAAAAGTGAATTTTCACAATTCAAATCACAATTTGTATGAGTGATTTTGTGGTTTGAAAGGATTGTGGTAGGTAGGTTGGGGTGGTACATAACCTTGTAGGAGGTTGCAAGCTCATCATTGATTGGTCCATTCATGATGCCCAAGTTCAAAAAGTGCACTATTCATGATGCCCAAGTCCAAAAGATGCTGTGATCCAATTTTGGGCTGCCCGTTTTAGACCCCAAGGGCGTTTAAGGGTTAACTCAACTCTCCGGGTCACAGTGCGGGCTGGGCATGCTCTAAGTGCGGGCTGGGCATGCTCTAAGTGCGGGAAGCTGCAGATCACAAAATCGTTGTGAATATCACTCCTACAAACTCTATCAGCAAATACTCTTCAGCGGCTCTGTCAAATCGGTTGAAAAGATCAACTGGCCGTACTACAAGCTAGACTCTAGTATAAGTATGTTGTGCAAATCGTTGTGCACAACGCTTGCATTTGTCTTCATCAGACAGGGAGGTTCGCACTCCGATGATCTTTCCACCATCAATTATAGATAGACTAGCTTTTCTGTTGAAAAGCCTCCTGAAGTCTTGTCTTGCTTCGATTGAACTTCCATCGATTGGGTGGCCATGAGATTATAGATAGACCGAGGACTGACTATCTTTAAGCCGGCATAGTATGCGTTGGAATCTTCCATTATTAGAGGCGGCTTGAACAGACAGCACGAAATGTCTTGCGCTTCAATTGGTGGTTCCGCCAATCCCAGTATAAATGATTGTATGCAATACCAGCACCCAGTCAACGTTTACATTTCCTGCTCTTGTCTCGAGCCTCCACGCTGAGATGAGTGATCGAAGGGCCAGCCAGCCAGCCACACACTGAATTAAAGCCGGACCTTGTGGCACTTTGCATGCTCGAGATTCTACGAGAATCACAGATCAGATAATTAGGGTTGAAATTTGTGGCACGCTTTGGTTATTGCCCAGCCCGCACTGTGGGTAGGAGAGTGGAGCCTTGTTTGGAGTGTGAGGAACCCCTGCCTAACACCCCCACACTATCCATGTAACCTCGTCAAGAGGGTTGAGGTCTCCTAAATTCTAGGACACCATAACTTCTAGTTATCCTGTGCTATCATTCACATTTTAGCGTCCCCAATAACCAATGGAAGAGTGCCATGGGGTAGATGCTTTCTTGAAAGATTTTTTTTTTTAAAATAAATTATAAACAGCTTCTCAGCAAATGTGATTGGTGAGAGGCCTTTTCCTCAGGCCTGTCTCAAGGCCTAGGGTGGGGTTGCGACACCCGGCTGAGTGGTGCTTGCAAGCTTTTCATGGAGACGGGCGGCTCAGCCTGAAGCACACGGCTGGGCATGCTCTCAACGTCCTCGAAGTCTCACCGTTTTTTCCATGTCTTCAGCTTCATTTACGATCAATGTAGCCTTGGTATGAATGCTCACAACCTCAATATCGTAATGACACTATGCCATGTGCCAATTTGTCTCACCAAAGCTTGCAATTGCATGCCTATACAATGGAATACTCCGTATCACATTCTTATGTAGTATCTCATCATCTTACTATTATTAATTTCTGGCGTGATTCAGGAGTGAGTTGGCTGTTGGATTGAATCCAAAGATGTGGGATGAACCAATTCATGTCGGAATCGATACAATGTAATAACTCATTTTTTAATTTTCTTTTTTGACACGAATGAAGGAAACTCTTTACAGCTTAGGTCCGGGCCCTCCTACAGTTAGTGATCATTATTGTGAGGCATAATACAAACTCCCAGACGATGATGATGATGATAACATATCTTAAAATAATGTAATATATCTTCAAACAAAACCAACTATTGGACTTGGACTGAATCACATGTTGTTCCTGCAAGTTAGTTTCACTTGTGGGTCCAGTCCAGCCTTCATTTATAGGTCAGTTACAAATATGCGTCCTGTCTTTGTAGGTCAGTTTCAGTTTCAGTTTGTCTGTCCGGACTCTTGCAGTTGCTATTGCACGCTAATCCATGCTAGTATTGCAATATAGTATGACCACCAATAGTTATGAGGCTAGACTTACTCTTAGTTCGGTGAATAATAGGGTATTGCATACAGAATGAGTAAGTGTGAAAAAGGATGAACTTCTAGAGCATAGCCATTCGTTAACTGAAAACAACATGACACAGAATTATATGTGTCTACCTTGAGGAAGGAGGATCACTGTTCTATTCATTTTTGAGGCTTGTCCAAAATTTGCCCGCTCTCCTGGGAATCTGAGCGGAATATCTCTTGGCGAGGAAGCTGTTTCTGGCGTCACGACACTAGAAGTTGTCGAGGTTGCGAGAAAAGGAGTTGTGAGAGGACACACCAGGGAACACACCGTAGAAAAGTGGCTTGAGAACACCATGCGTTGTACCAACAAGTACACCACATGTGGCGATTTATACCCGAGGTGGGTGTAAAACGCCACATTTGCATCCAATTGAGATGTATCCATGTGATATGCTCACTCCACATTTCTAGAACGCCAAAAACTAGAGCAAACGCCAAGAAATCATACAGAATTGCACGGATAGGTAGGGTACCTTTGGGCTCCCAAAAGGACACTGAATGAGATCTTTTAAATTTCTTTTCAGAGAGCAAGGGGTGGTCCTTCTCTCTTTCATATTGGCCATGTGCAAGCATATTGTTTTTGATATGGCAGAAGTGATTTGTATGTGGAACGGAGCCTTCCAACACATGGGGAGATCACATGCAGTGTACAGATGAATGCTTTAACCAACTAGATGTGTCATTCCAATTGATAACTAACTCCACGAGAGTCCAAAGAATATGATACAAACCAAAGTAGGTGAGCACGTACTTGCGATAATCTTGTGATTGAAGTGGAGAAACCAATAATCAAAGGAACCGATTGTTGAGGCGTTCAAAAAGCGGGTGGATCGAAGCATGATGAGCACATTTTCAGTTACGCAAGTGTAGTTACAGCACTGGACCTTGTCGCCGCTTTCCCAAGCCCAAGATACCGGCTGGCTACTGTACTACTTCCAAATCCCTAACTAGCAAACCAACAACAAAAGCAAGTTAGACAGGCAGACAGACAGGGCTTTCAGGTAAGTCCCTTTTTCCAGGATGATTAGTAAAGTAGAATTGATACAAAATGGGTGGAGGCCCAGACAGGGATTTCGATGAAATAGAAGAATGACAAGTGACGGCCCATTGCTCAAATTGACTGGAAGCTGATTGCATTCCGTTAATAAGCTGGTAATTAGTAATAGCCACATGCTCCGTCAAAGCGGAATATAAGTTAATGCAGTCTCACTTTGTCAGTTTGAAACTTATCGACCCGTCCGCTTTTAGCTTTTCCAGGCTTTTTGATTCTCGACTTATTGCTTCATATCAGTTGTTACTTGGCTTTCAAGGCCCTCTATTTAGATATACCTTTGTGGTGTGCCCCATTCACACAACGAGGAAGGTTTTAGGTAGGTCAGCTTAATTCAGAGTGATTGTCAAGTCTTCTCAAATATTAAGCACAATGACCACCAATCACAAGGAGATGGAAAGTTTGTTACTTCACTCCTTGACATAGTGCAGATACTAGTATTCCTCCTAGCACATATTTTGTTACAATGGGAATATTCAAATTATCAATTCAATGACAATTGAGCTTGAGTTGAGTTGAATGTACCCATAGATTGGGTGCTTCAGTGAAACTCTACAAAACAATTAATCGTTGGCATTTTCAAATGGCCATAACTTACTCACGTTTCGTCTGAATTGGGCATGTGAGGTGTTTTTTGACATCTGCTCTTTCTGCAGATGTCCAAAAACACCCCATGTACGGAATTTGGAGAAAATTTGAGTAAGTTATGGCCACTTGAAAATGCCGACAATTAGTTGTTTTGTATAGTTTCAGTGAAGTACCTCAATTTGTGGGTACACTTAGCTCGACTTGAGCTAAAGTGAATCTTCTCAAAATCATTGAGTATTCCCATTACAATGATCATATAGGAGGAGTATTAGTACCCATAGTAGCAGTGTATAAGCATTGTGCAAATCAATTGTAGTAAGAATCTCATAATCCAAGATGATAATGACATGCATAATTATGCAAGGAGCTTCTGTTCAACATGAGGCATATTTCACTATTGCAAGCCCATTGTTTTCATGAATAATTTATTTGAGTATGATCTTAGGACAAAGTTCAACAACTTTCTTGTTGAAAGTTTCTTGCACGAAATGATTTTATTCAAAAAATGTGATCATTACACTATGATCACGAGTACTTCTCCATGACCAATACCTCTGGTGTACCTTAAATCTCAATTGAAAAATCAACCCTCAGTAGAGTTTTCAAAAGCAGGATTATTGAACTTTCTCTTCACTGATTCAGGTGTTCCTAACGCCCGCTTTAATGCTTTAATGCTTGCAGCCGGGCTTTCAGACCCTTCAAAGCCGCCTGCGAATTCTCCAATACATGATGATAAATACCGAAAGCACGGAATCAGCCCCCAAAAGGAGGCGACATCACAGCCTCTGCCCTTACTTTCTACGGGCAGCCAATCAACTTACATATAAAAATATGTCAATTAACAAGTTTGTCAACTGATACATGATCATAGTCAATTGCAAAGGACTCTGCTCCGTGAAGTAGAATACATCGCTTCATGTAGAAACATCTACAGTGGAAGAGGTCAATGCAAACTGGTCTGTGATCGACATCTAATCGAAAGGTCGGTGCCGAGGGAATGGAGTCGCAATGTAGGCGGGCTGTGATGATTCGATCGGAATCTTAGACTTGTGCATGCATGCCGGTGCTGAATTACGGAGACCGCGCGCAGACTAAGTCTCGTGTCGGTAGCAAGCTAGCAAGGCCCACAGGCCGGGCAGGCAGCCAGAAGATAGATCTATATATCGATCGGTCGATCGGGTCCGGCCGCCGCATACCACCAAAGAGGCAACTGTAAATGGACGACGTCATCACCGTAAATTCTTCAGTCTCAAAGGGACACAGACAGCCTGGAAAAAGGCTTCTTCTAGCTACACTTTTCCCGTGGTTCGACGGACACAAGCTAGCTTGTTGGAAATGAGGAGACACTTGGGACTAGAGCCTCTCCTCCGACGTCGACGTTGAAATGCCTGATACAACTGTTTGTGGGTTAAGACAAGTCTATATACTAATGTGGGAGCATGGTTTCGAGCGAATATGCTGGAATCTTAATTGCCAGGAGTAATTCGTCGATCGAACAGTTTGGATATGAATCGATCGACATGTGTGTGTGTGTCTGTGCTTCATGTGCTTGCCCCTGCTAAAACAGGCCATCTGTCGATCATTGGTCGTTGCTTGTGCTTGATTTGGGAGGTACTAGCTAGCGCCTCCTCCATCACGCCGAAGGCCATGGCTACCTCTGTGAGGCTATGCTCGCAATTGTTTGTTTGTCTTGCTCAGTCAATTACGGCTGTTCGTTTGTGGGCCCTTTGTTTTGATCCATTTTTCAAAGTATCGATTCTTTCGATGAGTGCAGTAGCTCACATTTTGTCACATTTTTTTTTAAAATCGCACTCTTAGAAGTTGGAAATCAAAGCATCTCAACAATTTCAAAGCAGTGAACCTCAATTCTGTTGATATGGTACTATGTCATGTAACATTTTGTCACAACAAAACTTGCATTTGCATACATGTACTCTCTAATATCACAATTTTCCGTAAAATCACTCATGGTCATTTGATATCATTCATAATCTGTAATATCAACTTTCAAATTTTATAATGTCACGTGGTTTTTGAACTGCAATTGAGGACTTCAGTTGTTGAGTGCTATTTTAGCAGAATACCGCCATTTTAAGGGAATTGGGGTTAGTGGGTCTTTTTGAGTTTATTGAGGGTCTTCACCCCTAGAGTTTTTTCTCACTACAACTACCAGAGAGTTTTTGGTTAGAGTTCAAGACGTTAGTTGCCAACCAAAATACTACATGTGTTAGTGTTATAATAGTAATCTTCAAGACATAATACTGAATGTGAAATTACTAAGATTCAAAGATAATGAAAGAAATAAGTGGGCTTGGTGGAACTTGTAGCTTCAAGACAAGAGAGAGAGTACTACTTGCAATGATGGCCAAAATGGAACACTAATCTCAAATCGTTGAGAAATAGAGTAGTGTTTGACTTTTAGTATATAACACTACTCACATATATGACACTAATCAACAACTCTTTCAGAGTGAAATGTGTGACTATCACCATTTTGTTACAACTTTCAAGTGAAAAATCTTGGACCTAACTTGTATACCAATGTTTCTATCATAACTGGTAACCATGCTTTTTATCAATCATGTCACTCAATATTTTAATAGAAAAAATAGAAAGAATAGAAAACACCATAGGTGCTTAAATAAAATAATATGAACTTCAATCTTGTTACATTTCAAGCCTAATGTGTAAGGTATTGCTAACACCAAAGCAAGTAAGTACAGGTGCAATTATTTCAAATGAGTTAACCCCTAAATTTCCTTAAAAACCGAAACAGGTTTTGGAGGTTCCCGTAAGAGAAAAACTCAGCCAACTTTGACTATTATAATCTCACAAATGAGGAAGAATGAACGATTAAAATTTGGTATGTGAGACGAATGTCAAGTGAACTTTGAGATCTTAGTTACGGTTAAATCTCTAATTCTCTATCTCTTAAAGAATGCTTAGATTGAGATTTTTTGAGCTTAATCTAAAGAAAGGTTGAATTTTGTGACTTAGACCTCTTTGCAACAAGGAAATCTGGGGGTTAATTGGTTCATGAAAAATGAGGCACCACAAGCTTTGGCTTGCTGGTTAGGGCTCATGGCCTACATTGAGAAGGTTGTGACTTCTCTTTCCCATGCCGACGAGGTGCTCACCACTGTATTTCACCCAACTATGGTGTAGGGATCTTGGACCTTGTTATACGGGGACCTCAAAACCGTACAAGGAAATATCGTGTTGGGTATATCTAAGGCATTAGAGGCTAGGTACGAAAGTAGCATAGTGCTCACCTTAAGAGGGGTTAGTAGTCTCACCATTGGTGTGATCGCCTCAGGGCATACATCCACAAATAGGTGGAACAAGGGCATGCATCCAAGAATAGGTGGAACGACCACGTTTTTCACGCGAGCCTCAATTGGTTTGAAATTGTTCCTCATGAGAGATGAAAGAAATAAGAAACCTTCGTTAGTATCATCATGTTTATTAATGAAATCTCTATTTCAATCCTTCACATCCATATTTGAATGTTATGGGACCACAATGCATTATGTTTTTATGATAAAACCTTCGTATCAAGATGAGAATTCTTTTTTTAAATAACTTGTTTGTTTGAGGCATTATGTGGTGACACATTTGGAGTACGTCTACCAAGCAAAATTCCAACCAAGCAAGATAAGTCAGTTTTTGCATAGTTGCAATAGGTTTGTCAAGGCAAAATAACCTAATAGTGCATCTATAAGGATTGTTACATGGTGCATCCAAAATCTAAATATAATTTTGTCTCAATTTACTTTTGAAATAACTTACACATTAATCACACTCTTAATGATTTTAACCATGAAGGTGCATGTATAGAGCCCAAATAAAGTTTTTGTGAATTTTGGTAGGCTTGCATTTACTCACTTTTAATCCTAAAGGGTTGCCAAGGAAAAGTCATACCACATGTACATTTTGTTGCAAAGTCGAGATATTATTAAAAGGTTGACACAAAGCACAGAACGACGCAACGTGGGGTAATGGCAGTTGTCACTTCATTCTCTTATTGACCAAGAGTCAAATACTTTGAGTTTCTATTAAGGGTTGTAAAAGCGAGGAGAGTCACATTCATTTAAATTCATTTATATGGTATCCATGACAAATACTATTTTTGAATATCCTTATATTATTATTATTCTTAAAAACTAAAAATTTGTAAATTTTTTTAAACTACCTCTTCTCCTCATCTTCTAAAATAAGGCTTTTCTCTAAACTATGTAACTCTAAATCCCACTCAGAAATTTGCCTTATTTTGAACCCGGCTGGGAATAAGAAATTTGATGAAGGTCTTAGAGATATGACTCTTGGTTGATTTTTTCTGTAGCATGCTCTTAACTAGAAACTCTATGTGAAATTGAAAAATTGTTCATAAAATCTGGCTACATGCAAATTTCCCATCTGAGGCAATGACCACTTTGTAATGAGGGTAGTAGAGAGATAAGCTTTTGTCTTTACTTTAAAACATTATGATCCCACATATAGAGTCACAATATCACCTAAGATCTCCTACACTACCTATAATAGTAGTTGGCTACAAGGTCTTATTATGAAAGTTTTGGACTTGGAAGTCTAAAAACTACGCAATACCACAAAGGTTAATATACATAAGATTCTTTCATCTATATTTGAAACAAGAAAATTACACATGTGAAATAGAAACAACTACTGATCCATTAGAACTACCTTTCAGTGTTTCCTTACAAGTACTCATGATTTTTAATGGTGGAATTGAATCATCCAAATAAATATATTCGGTACCACCAAATATGTAATCTCAAGTAGAATTTCATACAAAAAATCTCGTAGCAAATTGTAATGTTTCACTCTACAGAGATATTGATCAAACTATAAATCATCAGAATAATATGAAGAAATATTTTTATCCATACGAAATGGGTATTCCACATCAACAAAATAATTAGTTCAATTTTTGTACATTTAAATTTATCCAACTTGTCTCATTGGTTACTCAATAAAATATACTCTTAGATCATTACTCCAAAGAATTATTTTCTGTATACTTATTCAATTTAACATTCATCAAATCCAATGTATAGAAAATTGTAAAATGCTAAAAATTAAACCTGGACAATAGTACATTACATAAAGTTCTTGAAATAGGATACTTTACAACCACTAGTTGTTCAAAAATTGTTGACTTTCATCACTATCACATTCTAAATAACAATCGTACTTTCACCTCTTGGAAAGAAAATACATCTACACACTAACTTTGAAGATACATCTACACACTAACTTTGAAAAGAATAAATAAACACTTCATTTTGAAACTTACCATGGAACATTCAAAATTCTTTTTCCCAAATTCAATTGAGAATCATTGCAATTTCAATTTATCACCTGGAATAGATTCAGCATGTTGTTTCATCCTTAAGATCCCAAAATCATGAGATTGCGTAACTCATAATTAATTAGTTGGGGGCACCGGAGGACATATAATCAAGATCCGCAAACTTACAACAATGAACATAGCAAACAAGCTTGATATCACATTTCATAACTCCTGTCAAGGTGAGGAACACGTAAAGAACAAGCTACCAAAAGTAGTAGAATACTAAATTTCATGTGGTATAACGTCACCCACGATGAAACAAAAGCGTTGATGTGACATGACACCCCTACTCAGGAAAGAACAGCATTGAACTGACGCACACAAAAGGAGCGATGCAGCAACAAAAAGCAAGCAAAAGCCCTCACTGCATCCACCAACAGCACCAATCACATTATAAATTACATCAAGTACAATGACGAGAAAAGCATCTGATCTGAAAGTTCATTGTCTGGGAGCAGGAGCAGGTGGAGCAGGGAGAGGGGGTGGACTGTAGTAAGGGGAGGGGGACTGCTGAAACTGATACGTGGGGTTGCAACCTGGAGGCATCGGAGGAGGAGGCGGACCCATGGGATGTTGCTGATTCATCATCATGTGACTCTGCATGGGAGGCGGGGGAGGCACAGCTGCTGCCTGCTGCTGATATGCATAACCCGGAGGAAACATCGCGCTCCCAAGAAACTGAGACAAGTGGGGAGGCAGCTGATATGGGACAGACGCCGGCTGCTCAACATGCTTTTCAATCCGTGGCCTCTTCTGCACACCCTCCATGCCATAATTTGCTGTCTGCATGCCGTTGCCTGCTTCCTCAGCGGCCAATGATGATAACACTGATGTTAGCATCGCGGCGGAAGATGCGCTTGCCGATAGCTTTGCTGCAATCTCAGCGGCGGTGCTTAAGGTTGATGCAGGAGTCGTTGATGGTGGTTGACTGCTTTCCAATGGTTCTGCAGATCGTTCGATACCTGCGGGTGCTGATCCGATTGATGTATGCGTCTCACTATCCATATTTCTCGGAGTTGGGTTAACATGTTCTTGAGGATCTGCTTCCTCTTCATCGAAGCTATCAATTGCTGCTCCTCCAGGAGAATAGTCGTTGAAACTTCCAGAAGCCAAGCGCTGCTGCACATTTCTGGCCTGTTGTATCTGCGATTGTGCTGTCTGCACATTCGAGCAACAAGGAGGAACTAATTAGATTCATACCATCAGCGTCTGAAGACACCAGTAAATTGATTAAATTCCGAATGGGAGTTGAAGAACTCAATCTCAAGTACTAAGACCTACAGTGCTGCACCCGGCCAATAGATGATTAGTGAACAGAAATGAACCTGAATTCGTGCCCGCAGCTGATCCAGCTTGGTTTCCTGCATCCAAGTAATGCAGTTATCAAAACTCCGCCTATTGATCATACACGTTATTGATCGTACATACTAAAACGTAAGTCAATATCCGACCCCGCTGATGTAGTTTACATGTGTAACGACAGGCGACAGACCAGAAACCAAGTTGTTGCTGTCCATGAACAGCTCGACCAACAAGGCCAACATTCATGTAAGGAACTGTGCGAGTTAACGGTAACAGAAACAAATGCACTATTGTCAGAGTCAAGCAATTACCTGTTCCACAAGAGCATCTTTCACTTCAGAACAGAGCCTGACATGGCTCTTTTCACAGGCTTCAAGCTGTTCTATACATTGCCGCATAACTAGCTCTTGTTCCAGCAACTCATCAGCAGTACGCATGTCACCTGCTCACCACCCATCCAACATAAAGACTCAATTAAACCCAGAATCAAATTATATTCAATGAGGTTGAAAGAAGCAGTTCTACTAAGTGATAGAGCGAGACCATAAGACTCCGACTAGCTGAACGATACAGTCGAAATCAATCAGAATCTCTCGTGAAGATGCTTAATCTCATGAAACAGAAAGTAATCTCATGAGGCAGTATCTTAAGTATGATCAACATCCACTAAATAACAAGAGGAATTCAAAGAGATATATTCCAGCCTCCTAAGTAGTGAGAAGTATTTATGATGTCCAAAATACCATTAGCAGCTCCTTCTTCAGCCTCTTTTTCCAAACTCAGAATCACAGCAAAGGCTGCACTGCACTTGGATTGGGCTACATGTTCATCTGCAGCTTTCTCTTGAGCTGCTTGATAAGATTTGGCCACACGCTCAAGCCAGGTCCCTTCAATAACCTAAAACACATACAGCTCAGTTAATCTTAATCTTGAAGTTTCACCGACTTCAGGACTAAATTGTTGTAATAGCAAAGAAACAATATTATGTTCATAAGGAAGAGCCACACCTGCGGATCAAGTGTAGAAGCATGCTTGGCCTCCCTCTTCGGGGACTGAGGCCTCCTTCCAAGTAACTCATCACGGAGACTCTGACCACGCGATCCAAAGACGCGCCTCTCCTCCCATATATTCACCTTCAGCCCAACCCACAGCATAGCAAAAAGTCAAATCATCATTCCAGGCCGGGACCCGATGCCCATGACTGTACTTCAAACGAAAAACATGTTATAACCTAAGCTGGTCTGCGTACCAAACGATTGGCTGAATTACGAACAGCATCGTCTCCAGTATCAAGAACTTCTCTTAGAACTGCAGGCAAAACAGTCCAGAATGCGTTCACGAACTCGGGACCCTTCCGCCTACTGTTCTGCAGAATATCATTGGCCAAATACAAGAAGGGCACACGCTGCTCTTTCGGAGCAGCACGAAGTTTCGAGGCCCAAGTGTCTACAATTTCCTTCGCTTTCTTGCGATGAAATATACACCAGTGCGAAAGAGCTGAACCATGTCAAGGTATCCAAAATACTGCAATACAATCGAATACGACATTATGCTACCGTTAAAACGACGTCAATGTTTCGAATAAGGATACTTTCAATGCTTTGCTGCGAAGCATTGAGCTTGTTTAGCTTCTCAGCTAATGTTGCCCCAGTAAATGCCCCACTGGACGGGATTGCTTCCATCTTCGACTTCATCTCTTTCCAAAAGTGTTAGCTCTCATAGACCTGAAAACATCCACCGTCGCTTCTTATTAAAGAATCGAACAGTTTAATTTTTTTTTAAATGTAAGCCATTCAGATAGTCCACTGCTTGGGTGCATGCAACTTCTTCCTAGTTAGAATCAAACCAAGTGCACAATGCCTCCGCTTAAAAGAAATATACCAGAAATTTTCTCGGAAAGTTACAGTATCTTAGAATTGTGACAATGAGTTTGAGCAGTGCTTAGAATTACACCACTGACCTGTCCCTGTAACCGGAAACCTCATTCCTCAACTCGCATTGCCAGCCGCTGCACCGGGACACAAAGGAAACGAGAAGGCTCCTATATCGATTATTCTAGAACACTATCAGCTGCGTTGATAACCTCTCTTGAAAAAACAGAGAGTGGAAGTGTTCGGGATGAGAAAGCCACGGCTGGGAACCAAAAAAAAAAAAAAGAAATCGTTCGGGAGCTGCAAAAGCGTAGAAAAGTGCGAGGGGCAAGAAACGCGAATGTAGAGACAAACGGAGACTGAGAAAATCCGGCTATGGCGATGGCACGGGGCAATCCGGCAGCAACAGGCATTCCCTCCTACCGCACCCGCTCCGTGCTTCCCCGCCTTTTTGCTTAGGGTTTTGTCCTGGGCTCGCGGAACTCATTTCGAACACGTTCTCGCTGCAACAGCTACGGGAGCAGCTTCAGTACGAATGAAAAGACGAAGAATTGTTATATCTTTCGAAAGGTTCAAATTGTGACTTAGGAGACTAAAACCTTCTCAAAGGCAAGAAAGGGAGTTTTATGTATCCCAAGCGTTTTGTTTGCAATGCAAATAGGTAATTTTAATGACTTCTTCACACAATTTTAAGTTGTCAAGCATTTGCGCCTCAAGTTGCACAACATTCACATGTGAGAATAATCCTATTGCAAAGCATTCGCACCTGAAAACAATCTCATGTTGCAATCCATTTGCCCCTCAATACAGTCCGAGGTTGCAAAGCATTTGCACGTCGATCTTATCCTAATCTGAAAACCATTTGCGCCCGAATACAATCCGAGGTTGCCAAGCATTCGTACGTGGATCTTATCCAAATCTAAAAACCATTTGCGTCAGAATACAATCCGAGTTGCAAAGCATACGCACGTGAAACCTTTTTGAATTTGGAAACCATTTGCGTCAGAATACAATCTGAGGTTGCAAAGCATTCGCACGTGGAGCCTATCGGAATTTGAAACCATTTGCGCATGTACAATCCGAGGTTGTAAAGCATTTACACGTGGAACCTATCTGAATTTGAAAACCATTTGCGCCTTAATACAATCTGAGGTTGCAAAGCATTCGCACGTGAAAAAAATCTCATGTTGCAATCTGTTTGCGCCTCAAAACAATCTGAGGTTGCAAAGCACTTGCACGTGGAACCTATCCGAATTTAGAAACCATTTGCACTTAAAACAATCCCATGTAGCGAAGCATCTAAACGTGGAACATTCCTAGGTTGCGAACCGTTTCCACCTAAAACTATAAGACATGGCAAAGCATTTGCACACGAAGTACAAATCCAAAGTACGAAGCATTTGTACATTTAAAGAATCTTGCATTGCAATGCATTTGCTTGTGAAAGCCCAATATTGTCATGCATTCGAACCTAAAACAATCCATAGTTGCAAAGCATTTGTACTTGAAATTTCTCCAACGTTTTGAGATATTTGTACCTATAAATAATCCCACAACGAGATGCATTTGCACTTATCCAAAGATGTGAAGCATTCACACCTCAAGACTATTAGAAATTGAGATGAGGCATTTCCACAAGAAAATTCTTTCCCCTTGGAAATGGAGCACTTACATGTGGAAACTGCCCCAAGTCAAAAGTTAGGAATATTGTTGTCACGAAAATACAAATATTCAAAGTCACCATATTTTGTTTCACAAAAGCATTTTAAAACATAGAGCTGCTTGCCTATTGTTGTGTACATCATCTTAAGGCACCACAACTGCAAGCTTAATCAATTAGTTGTGCAATTATAAGTGTTTTCTACATGGCATTGTGTCCCTCTCATGGCCATGTCCTATACCATATCAAAATTGATAAGGCACGAAACCCACTTTCAAGATATGATACATATACAAAAGTGAAAAATCTATGATTATTTCTTCAAAACATTGTAAACAGAAGTCTGTTAGAGTGTTATTAGTTGTCAGTATTGGAGAATTTAGTACTCGTATCAAACTAGTTGTCAGTGGAACGTGTCAAATTATTATGGACTGCCACCATTGAATATGTAATAAATCTTCTCATAGTTGTTGTGGCTGCAACATGTCAGACAATTATAGGTTGTCAGCACCAAATTATCTAACAACCTCTCAAAAAGTAAATGAAATGAGTAGTACATCCATATGACTACTGTAGGTTGAGACCATCAATAAATTCAACATGTAATACATGTAGTGAAAAGCTACATGTCAGTATGCAATAGGTTAACAATTTTTAAAAATCCAAATTGTCTTATTAAATTTGCACTTGACATCGTATGCATGCGTAAACTACTCCAAGTTGTCACCCAATCAACCTCTTCCAAGTTATTAGCATGATCGATATTAATGGCACATTGATAACACCAAAAACAAGTAAACATTTTCAACTATGGGGCAGGATTCTCACTTATGTGAAAACTAGGTTATACTTCTTACCAACTTAGAATACAACAATAGATCAAATAATATTCTCAAACATGATGTTGTTAGTACTAAACACATTTAACTATGAAGTGAGATTTTTTGATGTAAAGTATAGCCACTTCTTATAAGGTCATGAAAGAGCTTACATGTAGGATATCAAAATCAAACAAGTTGGCTATTGGTCCAAGTAAAATTGAGCAAATTGCCTCAAAGGTAGTTCATAGACCTACTAGTATAAAAATTCAAGCTTGTAGGATAAGCAACACATTAAAGCACTACAAACTATTAGTATTAAAATACACAACACCCTTTTTTAAAATGTTGTAAATGGCACTTAGCATTGTGCTACACGTTGTAAATATTTAAGAACTAGAATATTTTTTATAATATGGCGGTCATACTACTTTGCAATGTCAAAGTGGCATATCTTGCATTAAACATGCTTGAAATTTTTAATCAATATTTTGAGAAGAAATTTTTACCTTGTGTAAAACATGGTTGTATTTATTTATCATCTTAAAAGGCAATGAAGGACCTTATAACAACATCAAATATAACATAGTTACTGTAGGATATTTTCAACTTCCAAGCTTGAGTGTGCTGTGTAAAGTGTAACTCCCCTCTATAGGCGTCATAGGAAAGTTAGTAGGTAAGTTTACCATAGATCACGACTAGTAAAATATGCAATGCTATTCTTAAATAGGTAATAAATATAGCATGTCAATCTTTTAGAGGTTGGCAGCAATAAAGGTATTAAGTACTTTCCATTCAATGTTGTTGTAACAAGCTTGTCAAACCAAACTAGGTTGTCAAAAGCCACACATCTTGCTTTCATCCCACTAGCAAACAATGATTAACTACAATATTTAGAAAATATTTTTACCTCTGTAGAATAGGTGATAAATCCTTACAATTCAAAAGAATAAAGATTACTTTACAACTTCTCTAAACATATTGTAGCTTTTACCAGCCGCATTCAGTCTCAAAGTGAAAGCATGGGGGAATTATCATACATGAGATTTAATTTGTAAATTAAATTTCCAATAAGGGAACAATATTAATTATTTCCAAAATAGGGAAGGAAATCAATTTATTCTTGAATTTTCCTTCACTTTTAATAGTCAAAATTTGTGATCAAGACATATTTCCAAAAGTGATCTTATAATTAGTTGTGCAATAAGTGTTTTCTACATGACATTGTGTCCCTCTCATGGCCATGTCCTATACCATATAGGAATTGATAACGCACGAAACCTACTTTCAAGATATAATACATATACACAATGCCCATATTTTATAATGGTTCTGCAATAATCAATTTTCATGATTCCAAGAAAACATGAGAAGTACAATAAATAAATATTGGAAAAAAATCAACTAATGTCGTTCGCTTAACTCCTAAATTTCCTTGTGTTTTTGGGAGTTCAAATTTGAAAAACTGCAATTTTCAACCATTATGCACTCCCAGGGGTATGACCTAAATTTATTTAGTTTTTAAATCTTCTAACCGTAAGATCTCGTACCTAACCTTACTTGAAAGAAATAGTTCAAATTTTAACCGTAGGATGTTTTTTATTTGTGAGATCCTAACGTTCAAAGTTTTAGCAAAAAAAAAATTTGGCATTGCCCACGAGGGATGGTGCAAATGGACCAAAGGGCAAGTTGATGATAGTTACCCCAAACAATTTGCTCATAATTTTTTTCATGTAGGGAACTAAGTTGTCTACGCGTGTGCAAAATATCACATCTTGATTTCTTTTTTAGAACCTTCATCAAAAAAAATTTCTATGTGAAGGTTAGAAATGTCACTTTGTGGTTGAAATAGGATAAAATCATGTTTAAGCATGGGAGTTTCGAATAATGAAAATATGAACGGTGAAAGTATACCTTTGTGGTTTTGTTAATTTTTGACACAATTAGTAAGTAAAAATTGTAGAAACTCAATTACTTATGAATTTCTAATGCCAAATTAGTGAAAATTGATAAATAACTTCGTAGGGCAGCTTAGCAAAGTCGGGCCCTTCCTTCACCCCCTTCAATCCCCTTGCAATGAATGACCAAAGATGTGAAATGGGAAGATGTTGTCAAAATTACATGCAATATATGGCTGTAAAATGTCACATACATTGAGAGCCTTGCCTTCAAAAACCGCATGAGTTATGAAATTATATCAATCTTTGGTGATAATCTTGAAGTTCCATAATTATATTGTCGTTCCAAGTGGGCCCTCTTACACATTGTATGGAAATTAGTGCAAATGGTTAGTGCATTTAGAGAGTTAGGTGAACAATCGCCTCTTGGGAAATCATGGGTTATGCATCTCCTCTTCAAACCACTCTCTAAACCCCATGCCCCTACCTAATTTGCACATGCCAACCGCACAACTCCCCATGTCTTGCTACCATCTCCGATTGGCCTAAAGCCCCGCCCGTTCACCCTCATCTCGACTCAAAAACTTCAAAATGCCATAGAAGATGCTAAACAGATTTACTTTCAAGATTTTTACCACATGTTCATTATGAATATATCTACCTTCAATAAAAAAAATTAGCAAAAAATATTAATTTTTACTACATCACTTTCACTGCCCAAAAGAACCAAAACCCGTTTAAGGTTTTAAGGAAAGTTAGGGGTTAACCTTCCAGAATATATTTTTGTACATAATGATGCTAAAGTTTCTAAAGGACCAATGTCTAGATACTTGAACTTTTTTATTATTTAAGGCAAGTGGTTTGTTTTGGTGTAACATTATGATCTCATGCATCGCCGGTCGGATCGGGGTGCATGAGGTGTATTCGAAGCGGGGTTTTTTTTTAGAGTTGAGAAAGACAATTGGATCGTGATTCTGGCCTACATATCCCGAGATATTGAATTTCCAAAATTTTATGCTCAATAAAATATTGGAAATTATTTTTATGAGCGTCGCAGCACCGTTGGGCCATACTAGTGACATTATATGTGATTCCAACCTATAGATCCCGAGATATTGAATTTCCAAAAATTTATGCTCAATGAAATATTGGAAATTATTTTATGAGCGTCGCAACACCGTTGGGCCGTACTAGTGACATTATATGAATAACCGCCTGAAAGACATTATTAAATGTATTGATTTTCTTAATGTACTTTTAAATATAAGGCATTTTTACATTGAGAGTTAAACTTGTACGTGGTGCCAAAGGGGGGCCAAATTTCTCTTTACTTAATTGGTTCAGTTTTAAATTACAAGAAATAGACCAATCATGCCAATAAGATTTTGGCCCTCTTTGGGCCTAACATAGTGCTTGACTTCCTATGTAAAGCATCCATATGCTACACTATCTTTTGACAACAATAAAATTCATATTAGGTTGCTTGCACTAATTGATATATAACTGTTATAACTTGTTACTTTTGATCAAAGAATTTACTAATTGTGTTCACAAGTTTGGTTCCTCTTAAGTACTATATGTAGTTGATTGTTTAGTGAAAAGATCATCAAAGGTAAAAACTTATAGGAAACCTTAATCATATAGTGAAGCTACAGTGAACATAATTTTTAGTGTAGCATAGATCAAGTCAAACCTTAAACCTTGACATTGATTAAGTTATTTGTGTTATTGTATCTTCTACTTTTGGTTTTGCATAAATACTATTACGTACATAACTCTAATTAGTATAATGGGTCCTATAAATTTGAATGAAAAGCCACCTTTATTCATAAATTATTAGTAACTAAGAGCATGCTTTACTAAATCTTGCCAGAAACAACATATCTAATCCACTTTAACTTGAAAAAATATTCAAAATATATATGATTTAGATTACAAGGGCGAAGAAAGTTGTTCTTCATCTTATAGTTTTTGATAGAAATTTAAATGCATTTGCACTATTGTACCTAAGCCTTGACTTCCAATACGACCATGTTTTATTTTTTGTGCCACAAATTCTAAGTTTAATAGTCTTATTTTTCAAACATTGTCAAATTTGGATGATCTTAACAGAAGTAAAACATGATGTTGTTACAACTTCAAACACCATTAACGCAAATGTCTTTAGCCTTTCATCAAGAACTAAAAATTCTAAGGCAGTACAATGATACAAAATACTTACCTTTTAATACTTTAGAGTCAATAAAGGTGGCAACAACACTTTAACCAAGTTCCAAGAACAAAAAAGTTTTATAGGGCATTATTAGTGGTAAACAAGCATGGAGAATTATACCTCTCGAGGCAATGGAAGAACGTGTCTAGTTTTCAAATAGAAATATGTAGGGTGGTTCAAAAAATTACAAGTTACAAGTGTCAGCTCATTATTGATGTTAACAATTTGTGATGAACACGTATGTATTCAAAATGGAAGGACAATTATGTAGTGTACCCAAGTATGATACTATAAGTAATATAAAGACTTGATACCGAGTACGCATCAAAAGCTTATCATCAGAAATATTTACACTTATGTTAACTGCAAATGAAATATTTGACATTAAACAAAGTTGTAATTGAGTACGTACATAGTACTTATCATTCCTTCTTAGAGTAATATTTCATTCATTTCATTTAATGCGCAATGATTGTTAAAATCTTGTGTAGTCTCAGAAAACATAAAATGAACATGTAAACCACTCAAACTATATTAACATCATGATATATCCAAGTCCAGACAATCAAGGTTTATAGTAATCCATAGCCCACATCAGAAGAGCCCCCTCACATTGTTCTTAACGATTTGATGCATTGTTGTTAAACTGAAATAGACATTCAACCTGTACCATTGATTTAGGATCACATATTGTTTGTTACTAATCCTTCTACTCCTCATCCTAATAGCAATGAAGAAGCCATGGCCAATCCACCTTCATCAGATGTGAAGCTAATAAGGTAAACTTCATATTGAATGTTGAATAGCAACCATATTAGTTTAAAATACAACACTTCTCATTACTAGAATGGTAAGTGATGTGCATTTTTGACATTCCATGGTCAAATATGAGTTACCTTATGTTACTACAATTATGTTGCAGCAATAAAAGCTGGAAAGTGATTCAGAGAAGTATTATAAGAAACGATGTACAAAATTTCTGTACAATGATTCCCAAGACAATCATTTAAAATAATCATTAAAGAAAACAAAAAATCTCAATTGAACAAAGGCCAAGGGAAGCAGCAAGCGGAGTAAAATCACTTAGGTATACTACGGACTGGAAGTTATGTTGCACAAAGCTCTTAACTAGTGACACAAAGATCAGATCAAACCACAATATATGATCAATTTCAGAATCAAATTGTCATCATGTCATAAAAATCAAAGACGCATATTAAATCAAAACTAAGCCGTCAAGAAAGTTATTATAAAGCAAGGGCCCACCTTCCTCCAAACTGGCCTGCATAACAAGTGTGAAGCTTCTGCTGTAAAGGGCAGGAGCTTTAAGGGGAACTAGTATAACTTGCAATCAGGGACACGACCTTGTCATGCGCTTTAGTACAATCATGGACTAGCTTACTCCAATACGCATATACGCAAACAGAGGTCCATAGGCTAGATCAATGCGAAAGTAGGTCATCATGGAGCCAGAAGAGACATGCGAAAATATGAGTACAAGCAATTCCATGCATACATACTTGAGCGATCACTGACACCCCTGCGTTGCTCAAGATGGGAACTGATTTCCACCATACAATTCAAACAGTCACCTGATTCATCGTCTGAGATAGTTCACGACATGCAACAACCAGCCTAAGCGTGCAGAATTGAAACAGCAACACAATTGTATTGCGGTCAATCAAACCATCTGCATCATATCGGACTGTCACAGCTTCCAAATTGAAGCTCAATTTCTCAACAATCACATACAAAACGGTTCAGAGGCGGACCCTTGACCGAGAAATGCAACAAAGCCTAGAGGCTATATGTTGCCTACCTTGCACTCTTATGGAGTTTGAATCCAAATATTCTGGGCGTGTAGCTCTGCGTTGGCTTGCCAGGCTTGATGTAGGGATATGTCATTAGGAAAAGATGAGGGAAGGTGGTGCCGAAGTAAGCTCCGTCAATGTCTGTACTCATGGTTAAGATACTTCATATAATAAACAAGCCAATCTCAACTAAATTGACCTACACACCTCAAATGAAATCTCACAAACTTGTACTGATGCAATAGAAACAAAAAATATCGACCAACGAAATTCAATTGCAAAGGATACTGCCTTGATATTTTGATCGGGGGTAATATATATCTTCACACTTTGGACAGTAAATCTTCACAGTGCTTGTTCGGGGGACGTCTGATTGACCCATAGGCAAGCATGGCTGTCCAGAGCAGTAGACGCGAGGGCATCGGCCAAAGTCCACATTCTTGCATTTTTCAAGCTGTGAACGAGAACAAAATTAGAACAGGCAATCAGGTCACCCAGGCTTCACTTCGAAAATAGATGGGGGGTAGCCAAAACGCGTACCATTGCATTCATTCCTTTGCTGGTTAGAATGTATCGAACGTGGATCAACCCATATAACATCTCAGCAGCAGACTCTACCAACTCATTCTGCTCCTCAGTCAGCATATCATCTGCATATGTTCAGTTCAGTTCAGTTCAATCGAGAAACAAAAGCTAATACTAATCGGCTGTCATCACAAGACATGAATGTACAAATGAGTTATAACAAGATACAGCAAAGCTCTATCCAAATGAGTTACAATCGCGTATGGAACATCGATAAGCGCTTGCGGTTAGTAGCTGCATGCAAACTTACCACTAGGGGATTCCACATCCAATATAAGGTCAAGCGCGTAATCATAGTACGGAACTTGACTGCTTAAGCCACTTAGATTGAAGTCATCCTGTATGTACTCGTCATCAACCTCGCAGAAAAATTCGTTTCCTCTCAACCCGCAGAACCAGGAAATCCACGATGTGTCCTCCCCATCCGACCCACTAACATCGGAATCTTCACTATCCGACTCCGACTCCTCCGCCACAACTATTTCCACAATGCAACATAGGAGACAACAGATAAAATCATTAAAAAGGGCTAGGCTTCATATAAGCATACAAAAAGCTGTTGGACTTAACGGCAATAGCCGAACGCCGAGTGTCACTTTCATTCGTACATTCACAAGTACGAATAGAGTGGACTGAACCAACTATTTCGTAGAGGGGGCGAAATCCGAGACAAACTTTCCCATTTGACCTAAAAAATTCAAGTGCACAAGTGGAGCTCACCATCTCCAGGGTACTTGGCCTTCTCCTGAGCCTCATGTCCCGCATTCCGACGGGATTGAGTGGTAGCAGGAGACGCAGCTACTCGATCCTTCTCCCTGCCTATCCCACCTTTCGAGGTGGAAGGGGAGGATTTCTCAATTCCATCCTCTAATCGTTTCCTGTCATCCCGGTACAATGGCTGTTCCCCTCTCCCGTTTCCACCTCGTCCCTCTGCCGCCAGAGAGCTTCGTTCTTTGTACATATTCTCTTCTCTCTGGAACAAATAAGAATTAAATCACAATCACTAAAATTGCAGCTAGAGATTCTCTGTACAAAAATACGATCACAGTCGCAGACACATCTGCACCAGCAAAAAACAAGAAACAAAAACATAAACTTAGCCATTTGATTCCACCATTCAAAATCTCGCACTCCATCAGAATTTCCAACCCTAGACGAAAGCCATTTTCAAGCCTCAACGTTTGCAAGAGTACAAAAAAGAAGCGCCAAAACTAAAGGGGAGGGTGAGAGGACACCCTAAACCCTAAACGAGCCCCTACCTCAAGATCGAAATGGAGTTGTTCGATGTTAACCACTCCAGAGGCGACCGTAAAAGAGAGAGGGAAACAGAGAGAGAGCACCCGGTTACCTGCGCGAATCGAGCGACCACGGAAAGGCAAGCAGACTAGCCGCTTCCCCAGCAATGAGGGCACCACGAGAGGACGGAGAGCAGAGGCTGGAAACCGAGCAGAGGAGAGAGAAGACCGAGGCGCACGAGATTCTCTGGATCAGGCAACGATCGTCGTCGTCGCTCTATTTTCGTCGACTTGAACCACGAAGTGGCGCTGTCGGTGACGGAAAACGCTCGACGAATGAGAATCGTGGAGACACTGACAATGCCCACCGACCTGTTCGGAGCCTTGTGCCAATGGCCGTTCGTTGTGTGCCGAACATTGTGTATTTAAAAATGAATGCATTTTCTCTTTTTACCATTTGAATTTATCACTCGTTGTTTTTTTTTTTAATATTTAAAATTCCTCCTATAAGGTACAGGCTAACGGCCCTTTTCACCCATCATTTCAACCACTTTCTACTGTACAGCACCCCAAGATTTGGCTTTTTGGAATGGCTGAGGTCCTTTGGAAATTACAACCAAGTATTGATCAATCCGAAACGAATGCCACAACTTACTCACATCTTGGATCAATTTAGATTTCTAAACCAATAACTAGAATCCAACCCAACATAAATATTCAAAACAAAGATCCTTTAACCACAAAGTTGTTGAATTTCATCTTCAGAACATACCTATGCAAAATTAGATTGGGTTTTAAATGATTGGCTTGCAATTGTAAAATATGCCCCATGTTTTGAAAACCCAAAAACAAGAGTTGCCTTCACCAAAATGCTTGCTATTGTTAGTGAAAAGCCCATGTGGCAAGACTGCTCACTATATTATCCTTTTCTAAGTCAACCGCCCCATGGCCACTTACCCGTAACAAACAAAATGATGAAGATTAGTGGGACTCACCTTAGTTGTGTCGGTCCGTTAGTACCAAGGAGTGAGACTCAGTAGTGGGCCATACTGCGAGTGATTGTATTAATAGCCATGAACAGTATCAGCAACGCATCTAAAAAAACCTCCTGCTACTGTGTGTGTCACCGATCCTGTTCATAGTATTAGAGTGAGTTTTTCGCACTGACCAATAGCTGGTAGTCCTCGCCTAGGAGCTCTCGAAGCTATTGTTTAGTCCAAGACTCGAAGTTGTCGTCAGCATCTTGAGAGGAAACGTGCCGTAGAGTCAGTAGGCAATTAGTTGGCAGATCAGAAGTGAGCGTCAACATGACGTCGAGAGACTCACTCATGGCGGATGCCTCGAAACTCGAAGGCAATCGCAACTACTCAGTCTGGAGTTTCTAGATGAAAAATCTCATGACTTGAGACGTTGTGTGGAGGATAATCGGTCCGCCGCCAAGGACGGTGGCGCCCACCACTCCCACTGATATTGTAGCACAGCATGTCGTCAAGAATTCTGATCTTACGAAGATTGCGCTGTCCGTCAATGACAACATGATCATGTATATGGCAAATATCAGTGAGTTACATCAATGCTGGCAAGTTCTTAAGAATCTCTACGCAAGTGGAACCAACTCCAGGAAAATGATGTTGAGGCGGCATCTTGCAAACTTGAAGATGGAGGAGGCAGGGATTTTTTTCTTGGCAAGAAATCGCTCAAATATTATCTTGTTTTGGGCAAGGCGACCTGCCCCTTTTAAATTTTTACGGTTTTAGGGTTTAGAATCGCCGAATGAACCGTTGTGACCGCTGGCTTTCGCCTTCAGCGCCGCCCACGATCTTCTTCCACTCGCCATCGGAGCCGACCTTGCACTAGCCTTCACTCGCCATCTCATGAGACCAGTAGCTATTGAGGAGTCTTTATCATCATGTGAGCGTTGCCATCGCCAGAGTTCCCGATTAGTTTTTGTGTCTATCTCGCCATTTTAGGTACTTGCTCTAGGTGGCGCTCGCCGCCATGCATGGATCGGTAGAGCTCGAGGCCTGGGTTGTGAGAGATCATGGGCGGAGTCACCACCGTGTGATCGCAGAAGCTTGAATGAGTTCGCTTGTTTTATAATCGTGCATTCCTTGTCAAAATTCGTGCATTGTGTATCATGAATTGCAAGTAGTTTGTGCGATCTCGTGCTTAGGTCTTTGGACAATGCATTGAGTCCTCTTTACTCGAAGTTGTGCGTGTGTGGATCGGTATAGGGTGTTGGGTTTCTAGAAATCATGGTTCTGAAACAGACAGATTTGTCTAAGTTTTTGTACGGAGGTCGTGTGAATATGAGCGGAATCATAGAACTGAGTGACAATTTTGAGCAGAAGTATGCCCTTGGGCAATCCACACGCACAGACATGGATAATGGCAGTTACGAGTCGCAGAGAGCCAACGTCTCTTTCGGGATGGCTCCAACAAAACCGTGATTTGCAAGTTTTAGATCCAGCGATTGTTAGTCCGTTGGTGGCGGCAACGAGGCTTAAGGGACAAATGTATGAGAAGAACCGGCAATTCCAAGATACACCGGCAACAAGGTTGCCATGGGCGGAGTCTGTGTTTGGAAGCAACAATCGTGTCTGTCAGGTAAGATGCATTGTTCGCACGTTTGTCCAGTGTCAAGAGAAGCTGCTGGTTCTGAAAATCAATTCTCTTTGGAAACATGTTGGGAGAAGGCAGGCGGTTGCAGACGCTAGGAAGATCAAAAAGGGCCAGTACTTCTTTGTGAGCACATGTGCGCATCCTAAGGATTAGAGGATATTCTTAACTAGAGGTGGCAGCAATATTGTTGTTCAACTACTATAGGAAGGTGCCACAAAAGGGAAGAAGAAGAAGGGTGTCCGGTTCCGGAGGGTGTTTAGCATTCTAAGTCATGGTCGCCCAGTGTCCGATTACGAAGATCGGCATTTGTTGCTAGAGCAGCTGAGAGTGCCGGATATGCCAAAGAAACACTGGAGCGTAGCAAACGCGGAGGGGGAAGGGGAGATTGCTGATTACTTGGCCGAGGTGTTCTTTCAGCAGAGAAAGAAGGTAGTGAAAGAAGCTCCGTTTCTCTCCATTAGCGCAGACGAGGTAACTACCATTGACCACGAGTCGTGGCTCTCTTTGCATTGTTATGTTCCTTGGGGTTTCAATCGGATCTCAATTTTGCTCGGTTTACAGCGTTTAGTGGAGAGTAATGGGGCTGATGCTGTTACTGAAGCCATAATCGCCCATGTGTTCCATTGTGGAGGCTTCAATGCACATTCCCTTGCTTCAAAGCTTATATCTTTTGGTGCAAATGGTGTTTTGGTATTCTAAGGATTGAAAAGTGGATTTACTAAACAACTGCAATGTAAACATCATCTATGAATGCTCGGAATACATTGTATGGCACATCAAACTTGGCTCTGCAGCCAATATATAATCTGCCCATTGTGGCAAAAGTTGAAACTCTTTGTTAGGCAATATATGTCTACTTTGCAGTGTCGCCCAATAAGCATGTGGACTTCCAAAGACTTGTTGACCTCATGGAAACAAAGGTTTGTTCCATGCTCCGCAATGTGAAGATCTAGTGGATCAGCCTACTCGATCCACTTAGACATGTCTTGTTGGAGTACAAGACTTTGATCTTGAAGATGTGCGAGGATGCGGCTGTCAAGGAGTCTGGTATGACAACCACACAAGCTGCCGCAAGGGAATTTGCTCGTGTCAACTACAAGCGGCTCACTGATATCGAGACTCTCTTCGCCCTTCTATGTTTGATGCCTCTATTGGAGTCTGACAACTTGCTTATAAAGTTTGCACAGTTCAAACATGCTTATGTGTCCGATTATGTCGATTTGGACGTTGCAATGGATAGGGTCTACTTGGCCGAGGTTCGACTCTTCCGACCCATTAACCGTGTTTCTTTTATGATCATGGAGTTCACATGCACCTCAAAGATTCCCTAAAGTTCAAGGTTGCAGCAAGTTCAATTTCCATTGCATGTGCTCACTCTCCATTAGGTTCAATCTCCATTACATGTGCGCACAAGCATTTTCAATCTCCAATACTTGGCTGAATTCATGGGCTGAAATTCCAAGGGGAAGTATGTTGAATGTGTATTGAGTTGATTGCAGGTTCAATCTTGTACGTTTGGCTGCGCGAATGGGGTGAAATTCCACAAGGAAGGCTGCTTGAATGTCTTTCTACAGTGAAGGCTACTTGAATATGATTACACGTTTAAGCTAGTTCTGGTTTGGAGCTCAATCATTGCTGCCTTTTTTTTGCAGGTTCGGGTTTGAAGCTCAATTTAAGCCTACCCTTGTATTTCAATTAAGCCTGCTGGTTCATGAGTGTGTATGTGGTTAGAATGTGTGCCAATCTTGCATGCCCTCTCGATACGGGAAGTGTGAATGCTTCCGGGTGTTTTACATTTGCTCCTATGACTGCTTCTGCCCAATGTTTGTTCTTTGAAGTATGAATGTTTTTTCCATTTTGTGTGAAACTTTTGTCATTTTGTGTGAAGCAGGTTTGAATTCTGCAGATGTTTCCATTTTTGAATGTGTTTGTGGAATGTTCATGATGAAATTCTAGTTTCATGCGTTTGAGTTTTAGGGTGGATTTTTGTCCATGAATGTGATTGGATGTGAATACGAATTTCATATAAGTCGCCACATGAGCAGTATTGAGTGTGGAAGGTGCTGCACGAGCTATCGCATTTGCGTGGAAGGTGCCACAAAATTTCATTGTTCAACTTAGACTTGCAATAAATTAGTTGCCACGACGATACAAAATAATTTGGGGTGGGAGCAACTATTCATTAGGACCATTCAATTTGTTTTGCCTAAGTTACCTACACCGGCTATTACTGTGTTGCGGCTCGCGCCCTACAGTAAGTAGTTAAAAAAAATCACTAGGAGGAGGGCAGTCCAATGCCGGAATTCTTGCAACTTGTCAAAGAGCTGAGAAATGAATTTGTCTAAATGGGCGAGATTATTAGCGATCGTGAGATAGTAGAGCATGCATTGATGGCTCTACCTGAGAGCTACGAAGGGCTTGTAAATATCCTGATGTACAGACCCTCTTTTGTTGAAGTCACCGTGATCTTGATTCAGGACGACCTTTGGAGAAAAATCAAAGGCAATCGTCAAAGCGACCACAAAGCTCTTCTTGTCCAAAGCACTGGCAAGAAGCATTCAGGCGGCCACAAGACGACCTTTGGAGGCGACAACAGTCGACCCAAGAACAAGAAGGGCGAGGAAGGAGAAAAGTGCACTGGATGCGAAACTGCCCTACGTTGATAGTAGTGCCTCCAAGCACGTAACTGGTATCAAGAATCTGCTTAGCAAGTTAGAAGAAGAATGCAGATCCAAAATTAGTACTGCCGGGGGAGAAACTTTGAATGTAGCTGGACAAGGAACAATGGAATTTCCGACTTCCTCACAATCATTAAAAATTGACCATGCTCTGTATGTGTTGGGTGTGACAAAAAAATTGTTGTCTGTCGGATCTATAGCTCACGGGAAAGGCAAGCCTAAAATTTTGAGCGACTCAAAGATCAGTTAGGTCTAGTCATGATAGAGCCCAAGCAAAACTGACAAAATTCACAACCAAGTTTCTTATTCGCAGGAAATTGACTTACAAATCGTAGTAAGAGAGGCATTCTTCTACACTAAGAGGACAATCCTCCATCAAAATATAGAAGGGTCTAGTTTTAGTACGCTCTCTATATGCTTCAGTAACTCGCAATTTCTTCTCTATTTCTTTCAAACTCACAGAAACTAAGCACCTTAAATTTGTGATCTCAAACCCTAATCATTACAAAGGTGATTGAAACTTCAGTCGATGTCTCAGAGTGTAGTAGTAGTAGTACCCTAACAAGTCCATTAACACAAAGGTTAATGCATGCCACTCTATGGTATTTTTCAACAAAATAACTCCATGTTGCGTTCAAGCAACAAAGGTTGAGTAAAAGCAAAATTGAAGGAGATTTCACCAATGCGGGCCATATGCAGGTTGAGACAATGTTGTTCTTGAAACTATACTTTGGCTCTGGCTCAGTGCTTTGCTCACACAGCAACGGCTTCTCCACGAACGAGTTCAAAAGACTTTGTTGTAGAAAATTCGCAAAAGAACTTGCGAGCTTGTGCAACAAGTGGAAATAGCAGGAGTATCTAGGACAACAGAGGGTATTAGTGAAAAGCCCATGTAGCAAGATTGCTGACTGGATTATCTTTTTCTCGGACAACCGCCCTACGGCCACTTACCCGTAACAAACAAAATTATGAGGATTAGTGGAACTCGGCTTAGTAGTATAGGACTATTAGTACCAAGCAGTCAAGCTGAGTAGTGGGCCATATTGCCAATGATTGTATAAATAGCCATGAACAATATCAGAAAAACATCTAACATTTTTCTAGCTACTCTGTGTGTCACCAATCTTGTTCAACTATAAACTCAAGCTTTTTTGTATGAGTCTGAAATTTTCACCACACAAACTAGACAATATGGATTTAACCTAAGTGATTCAATACGGACCTCGGATGAAGAAGCTTTGGCTCTTCAAAGTTGTTAACTTCCATCAAAAATGTCGTTTTTCTACATTCGGTGTTTCTACATTCGGTGCATTTTGGGGTTTATGAAGAATAAAAATTATATCATCCAAGTATTCTGACAATGTATCTGCATCTCATTCACTATTCCTTGAAGGATCATATATTGGCCTTCTATGTTGTAAGGCACTTCTTGCATGTTGTACATTTGATTGTTCTCCTGTCGTTGTTGCACCTCTCATACTTAAGTAAGTAGAATTCATGCAAAAGTATTTATAATTTCACATAGTTGTTCAACATGTTTTACCATAATTGTTAACATATTGGTGAAAAATAATGAATTTCAACCCAAAAAATTAACTTCTTCATTTATCAATAATAAGAATATTTGTCTTTTGAGAAGTGTTCATCCTAAAATCTTGGCATCTAATATTCTATTTATTTCTCACCAACCCTATTCTACAATACGATATATTACTTAAAAAGAAGTACATAATTTTAGCAACTAACACAAGAAACTGTTGGCCACGCCCCGACTCTAAGTAGAACCATCACAATTTCCTCTTAATATCTATAGCTCTCTCATCCAAAGTGATCTCCTCTCAGCTTTCTTCATCCCCAAAAACTTACATAAGTGCCTAATTTAGCTGGTTTGAGCCTAGTTTTATGATACAAACTTAGATACATGCAAACATTAACTAAATGGGGACTTATTCACGAATTCTAGATTGGAGATAATTTTAAGATTCTCGATTTTGTGAAATGACTTTACACTAATCGAAAATTTACATTGGAGGATGTGAGTATCTTCATATTCTCAACAAATTCCCTATTTTACGTTTTTATATTCACATTGTATCTTGTTCACTAGAGCCTGAGGGATCCCCCAATGTCTTACTTTTGGACTCCTTCCAGGCGCTCACTAAATCCAATCCGTGTTCCCCCTTGGAGGTGGCGCCTCAGTTTTTGATTTTTCCATTTTTGACCCTCTCAAAGTCATTTTTTTGAATTTTTCTTTTTTTGAAATTTGGGGTCTATATTCTCATTTTATCCTAGGGAGCCTCTTCTTGGAATTTAAAGGGTTATAAGCAAAAAAAAAATACCGGGCAACCTTTTATTAGCCTCCCTCCATATTTAGAAATTGTTTCTATACAAAGGATAAATCAACACTCTATGTAGATAATAATAGTCTTTAGAGATGGAGGTCTCCTCACTAAGGATCCGGTGTCGGGTATGAGAGGAGCACGCTTTGGGAACACACGAGGTGTCTGGCTGCAACTAGGAATGACTCGGTGAGAGGATGTGAGACATACAATCTTCAATCTTCTGTCTTCAGTCTTGAATCTTCAAACACGGGTCCGTTGGCCTATCCTGTAGTTGGCTCCACAAGGTAAGGGTTTTGGTCGGGTAGGTAATAAGAAACCACATGTCCTCGGACGGGTAGAACGGGACAAAAGACACAAGCTGCCCTCCGGAAGATGGACTCTAAACCTCAAACCCACGGTGACGAGGGAGCGCCCTCACCAGCGGGAACAACATATAAGATCAACCATGTGGGCCGTTAACCCCACTTCGTTGCCACAACACAAAATGAAGCTAAATGTAAACACAGATCTCGCAACGGGTTTACAATGCAAGGAAAGAAATGCAACTAGCCTCCAAAGCCGGCTGGGAATAACAAAAGGGAAATCGGACGACAAACCACAACACAAAAAAGAGCTTAAAGGCTCTTGAGGTCTTCAAATCTTGGTATTTTTACTTCTCCAATTCTCAACCTTCACTTCCACCTCAAATGAAACCTTTGAAGCAGCTAGCCCAAAACTCCAAGGAAACGCTTTTCAACTTCAAATGGCTCTCGCTAACAGCTCACAAGTCCAATGAAGAAGTGTAATAGCTTTTTGGAAAGTTAACAACACCTTTTGACTTTCCTCAAAATCCCAAAACATTCTAAATTACTGTCCACAAACTATGGGCCTCTAAAGATGTAAGCCGAGAATAAGTCTGCTGCAGACCTCTCCTTCTTTAAATCACTATAAAACTCTCTAAAATGCTTCAAATCGTGAGTGCAAGTTCTTTATGGATAGAAGACTTCAAGAACTACAAGACCTCGAAAGATTTGAGCAAAATAAAAAACTACTGGTTGAGAATTAAGAACCCCGAAAAGTTGACTCCTCAATCGGGTAGTCACAAATTCCTTGAATTCTCAAAAACTTCAAACTTTCATAACTTTTTGCTCACAAGTCCAAATCATTCATGAAAGGTGTCTATACAAAGATTATTGCACAAGGAACAACATCACAAACTTTATTTTTCATAAGTTTCTCACAACTCAACATCGTCACACTCCAAAGATCTCCTCTACACACCATAAAACCCACCTTGACACGAACTCCAAAGGGAATCTACTTTCTCCTTTCTTCCTGCTTTCTTTCCTCTCCACCTAAGAGATAAGAGTGACTATACCTCACTCCATATCCCTAGTTTAGGTCCCTTATAGAAGTCTAATAATACCATAAAAGCCAACTACACTATTCAAATGCCGGTAGTTTTACTTCTAAATGCCTTTGTTTACTACAAGAAAATTATCAAAGCCTTGGTAAACAAAGAAATTCTAATATACTAAATACAAAATAGAAATCACATGACAAAATCTAATAGGTATAAAGGTTATTGATTGCGGATCCCAATCGCCAAGCCGTGGACTTGGTGGGTTGGAATCAGTAGTCAATTGTTGTCCCGACGGTCCGAGGTTCGAATCTCGTTGAGCGCATCCGACGGCCGCGATTTGACATGCTAGTGAAGCAGGAAACCCAACCATCGGCCTACCTACCCTTGGGCTGTACATGTGACAAGAGTTTAGCACCAAAGGTGTTAAATCCAAAGCACCGTGATTCTAATCGCGATATAAGTGGTTTTGTTTTATTAACTAACATTACGATAAAACCTACTGTACACTAAGGTGTACACTTTGGAAGCAATTCCAACACAACATTGGTCAAGAACTATTCCATAGATTCTTGTGCAAAAGCTTTGAAACCCTCTTGTTTGTTATGGCTTGCCGAATGTGGCACCTACATTCCAGATTTGGAATGCAAGAAGTTGTACTTCTGTCGCATGTAGAGCACAAAATTAAAGTCTTCTATCATCTAACGTGTGCTTATCAAATCAGACTTTCCATATAAACCTTAACAAAGCTGGGAAACAAATAAGTATCTTCTCTGTAAAACCCAACTCAAGCACCATTTCTTGCACTGCCGCTACAACGACTGTCTGAATCCCAATTTTGAATTGGCCTCCGTACATTTGTAAATGCTACAAAGTACGACACTCTTGTATATTAAGACAAAAATATTGATAGGTATTAGGCATCATATATACAACATGAGATGTTTTATTTAACATAAAACTAGATTTTGTAAGTAATGCAATGGTGCTCACATGGTCAATAGATTTTTGCTAGGGTGACGTGAGGAAGACGAGTTCATACTCTAGAGGCTCCATACATACCTACTTGTGCCTTGTTTCAACAACTACCTTACCCTTTAAGCTATACCACTCAAAGATCAGTATCCAGAAATGAACAATTGTTAAACAAAAAATTACTTTATCTATCATGACAACCGATTCTATTAACCTTCGTGTACTGCTCCTCTTCGTCTTCAACTATGTTTTCCTCGTGCTTGCCAAACCCCTAAAAATTATGTCCTCCCTTGGATAATATCTCCTCTTTGTCCTTGTCTTGGAGGTTGTTCACTCGATGTAAGTATGTAAGTCTCAACTAGAGTGTTTGGTATAGTGTTACTTGCAAGCTTCTTGTTCTTATGCTCTTCCAATAGATTCAAGGGTTGTTGTTGATTCTATAAATAATATATTTGTTATAGTAGTAGGTACCCCTTGTGCAGCCATTGAAGGATGTGCACTCCTACCCTCTCTCCAATATGGCACTCCTACCCTCTCTTGTGTAATCTTTCAACTAGTGGTACCCACTCTTATCCTTCCCCTCGTTTTGAATATTAAAGGCCGATTGTCACGGACATGCCATACTGTGCATTATCCACACCCCATGAGTTTACCGTGACCAGCCCTACTTCTCAAAGATTTCCTAGATTCCGTATATTTTGCAAGTTCAAGTTTTTTGGAAGGTTCTAGAACCTTCCACTAGTCTCCGAAAGCTTCCTCAAGCTTCCGTATAGCTCTAGTAGTTTCCGGAAGCTTCCACAAGTTTCCAGATAGTTCTAGTAGTTTCCGGAAGGTTTCTAAGCTTCCGGAAGGTTCCATAAGGATCCAATTGTTTCCGGAAGGTTCCATAAACTTCCGGAAGGTTCCGCTTGACCTTCCTAGATTCCGGAAGCTCCCACGAGTCTCCGGAAGGTTCCATAGGAGCTTCTAGGACCTTACTTTGGAAGTTTCTTCTACCCTGTATATATAGAGAGTTGAAGGTCGTTGTTCTTCACTCTCTTCAACACCAGTTGTATCTATTCCTCCTCTTATCAATATTACTTCTACTTGTCTTCCTTCCAGTATCATCTTGAGTCTTCTGTGAGGAATCCCCTCACTTCTAGTCTTTCTTGGTCCCTATTTAAGGTCTCCCCTCAATTCTCTGTCGAGTCTTGTCTTTGAGTTGCCGTCCGCAACACCGATTTACACTACGGTGGAGAAGGCCTTCGGTCGGTCAAGAATGCTTGGCCAAGACATGGTTATATGAGGCAAATGGTGTATGTGTCAGAGAAGAATTAAATGCAATAAACAATTTCATCAGGAGTCTTGACCGGTTGTAGTCTAAACACCTAGAGGAAAAGTTTAGCGGTGATGTCCACGAGTGAAGAGAAGCTCAGCTTATGGTGAAAAATTTTGTGATAAATAATCATAATTCTCTACATTCACATTGTATGAAAATACATCAACAAATTTATCTTTTCATAAAAATCAATATGCATATGTATGGCAAATTGAGTAGACTTCAAATTAATTTTAATATTGACTTGTGCCATTTTCATGGCTCATTTTTACTTTAAACAGTATAGAAACATGCCATGGTCATATCATGTTCAATATTATTCAAAAATAGTAATGGAGAGTTTGGTTTCAAATTTGTTCTTTTTTGAGGCACTTGATAATGCAGATTGAATGATAGTGACTGGTTGAATTTCATCTTCATTAGCATTTTTTAGATTTTCTTGTCCTCCTACACTATTGTTGTCCATTCATGTGTTTCATAACGAAACTGGCTTGATGCCACCAATGATTACTTCAATAATAAAACTAACATTCATGGTGGTCATTCTATGTAATCAAGTTAGCAAGTTTGTCCTCCTTGTAATGCTAAAACCTCTCTCAAACTTCTTTTGACATTCCTCGGCCGTACGTGAAAATCCAAGAATTGTCACTATCATTTGTGCTTTGAGTCGAATCCATGTATCAACTCCTGATAAATATCAATTCTAATGTGCTATGTGCTCAAGTGCACGAAAAGATGATAAAATGCCAAAAAAATGAGCTCTAAAAATGGCTTTGAAAATTTTACTACAGCATGTGGAGCTAGAGTAGGAAGTGTATATATACAATCCCAAGTAGTTTGGAATACATGGAGTAGGTGGGGATGGATGGTCACCTTGGGGGCATGATTGGTAGATGTGAGGTACAAGGTTCAAGTCTTGTTGGCATAAAGTTTAGGTTTTTGGAAGTCGGATTTGAGATCTACGGCGGAGATTTGTTTTTGAAAATATTTTTTTTATTGACAATAGCTTCTCCGGAACAGTGATTTATTGTCCGGCCTCTTGAGGCCGGACAAGAAATCACTGTTCCGAAGAAGGTCTTGAGCAAAAAGTACCGCCACCTAAGCGGCCATGTCATTTTTTCATCCATGACAAAAGTTCACCACCTTTGATTTCTTCACTAAGTGTAAACACCCACGGGTCAAGAATGGCCTTTTCACCCGATCACAATGGAGAATCGCCCTTTTTTTCTTGACGGGTAGACTTCTCTACCATAGTGTAAACCGGCCCTAAGAGGTTGTTCTCGAGTCTGAAATATTTCACAAAAGTGTTCCCATATATGAATATTCCCTTTAAAAGAATCAACGGAAGTGTTCCTAGAATATGTTTAGCAAGAGCATCGACGAGAGGATATTCTGTCGGGGCTCCTACGGTGTAACACACTTTCCAATTTCCGCTGCTCGGTTTTACGGAAACTTTCTGGTTTCGGTTTTGTGAAAATTTCTTGTGTTGCCCGAGTTTTTTTCCTGTAAGGTGAGAATTGTGTAAGGGCGCAGTCACATGTCAGACCCGACCCCGTAAAATGGATCGGCTCTCAGAAAAGTAAGCCACTCATATGCTCCCCAACCAAACATTATAATCACGGGCTCCCGTATTATAATTCGGGCTTGCCAAGGGAAGGTGGCAAGCCCTTGAAATTAATATAGAACCCGTATTATAAAGTTAGTGTGTTCTTTTGTCATATTCCCTGACAATTTAATCTTAGCATGGGCCCATTCCACTAGTTCCCATGGTTCCCATAGCCCCCAAAGTACATTTTCTTTTGTCTTCTTCTTTCTAGATCTAGATTCAACTTTTTTCTTTCCCTACAACCTCTCCACTCAATAAATGAGTATGGACGAGTCACCTTAACCCCTAAAAATCCAGGGGTTTCCTCGACCTCCAGAACCAAAAACTGCCATTTTTCACCTTCGTTGGGAGATGGGGAAATGGAGAAACTTTTTTTTCTGGTTTTAGACTTTGAACCGTAAGATCTTGTACCTAACTTGTATACAAAGGACTGGTCAAAATTTCAACCGTTGGATGTTTTTCATTTGTGAGATCATAACAATCAAAGTTTGACCAACACTTTTTTTTTGCCACTGCGTGAGAGGCATTGTCTAAATGGTGCCAAGGGCAACTTGATGATTGTTATTCCAAATATTTTTCCCTCATTTTTTTTCATGTAGGTATTCAAGTTGGTTATGCTCATGCAAAATTTTAGAGACCAATTCCACTTTTTGACCTTAATGTAAAATATTTTATGAAAGAAGGTCTAAAAACAACCATATAGTAAAACAAGCACCACGTATGATATATTTAGTTTGAGAAAAATCTCGACGGTGAGAAGGTGCATTTATGATAATGTGAATTTTGAAAAAAATCTTGGAAAAAATCCAAAATCTCGAATTTTGGCAATTTTTGAAAGAAAAATTGTAAAATTACTAGAAATTGTGAAGATTGTTTTTGAAAGTTTTGGAGGCTGCCCTTGTAAAATTGGTAAACTTTTTGACTTCGGACACATTGGAATTTGAATAGAAATTTGGTAATGAACATATTTCTAAAAAAAAAAAATTAAAAAAAAATATTTTAAACTGCCCGATTTGGACTTGAAACCTAAAATTTCTAGATGAAGGTTATAAAATTAAAATTTGACTTTGAAAATTTTACCACATACACATTACTGCATGTGGAGCACCCAATAAAAATCTTAGGCAAAAATATCAGTTTAAATGCTTAAAATGAGCTGCCCGAAATCTCAGAAAACCGAATCGGCTTTCCTGGATTTTTAGGGGTTAACTCCTTTTCAGAGCTTTGTTGGAGCCAATATTGTTGGAGCCAATATTGTTGGAGCATTATTTGTTGGAGCATTATTATTTTAATACAATTACACAAATGAATCTAATTGAAAAATATCACAATGTAATCCTCACATAGGGGTTAACCAAATAAATCATAGTTCTTGACTTTTATTTACTTTGCCCATGCACACATCTTACCAATCATTAACTCCACTGCATAATAGACTTTTATTTACTCTGCCCATGTATACTACCAAAGTTTAAGTTCACTATAAATTTCCAATACTCAAACCGAGTGCCATTACCATGCAAGTTGAAATAAAAAACCAATTGACAATCATTAAAGATTAGAAATCCATTAGCATTGGTTGAATGCATGAAGCATTCAAACTTGTAACATACTTGAATGCTAAGTACTAGTGCAAAAGACATTGACGACTTGTAGTTCATTTCCAATTAGCACAAACACAATGCCAAATGTGGCTTGCTACTTGTAATCGAATCCCAAATACCTTCGTGAATAACTGTTAGTAGCATGAAAGTTTGTCGTCAGTGACCATATTCTGAAATCCAAAAGTTTATGGTACCCCAATTCTGGTTACCGTTGTCAATGCTCGTAAATATCAAATTGCAGATTTGTGCATCATTTGGAGTTTCAGTTTAGATTGAGGGAAGTGGATGTTTCAATTTGAGTAGAAATTATCTGAGCCACTCAATTGGGAGAAAAAGCATCCGACAATCTGATGTTTTGCTGGATCTTGATAAAAACAACATGCTTTTTGTGTACTCCTTCAGCAAAAGTGTCATGAGGAAACTAACAATCTACTCATGCTTGAATAATCTTCCAGACAAGCTTGATCTCAAGCAAAAGATAAGAAGGCAAGATCTGAGATCAAGTGCTTACACTTGGGTAATCTTCCAAGCAAGGCTAAATAATGCTCCAACAAATAATGCTCCAACAATACTGGCTCCAACAAAGCTCCAAAAAGGAGTTAAGGTCACTCGTCCATGCTCATTTATTGAGTGGAGATGTTGTAGGGAAAGAAAAAAATTGAATCTAGATCTAGAAAGAAGAAGACAAAAGAAAATGTACTTTGGGGGCTATGGGAACCATGGGATAATGGAATGGGCCCATGCTAAGATTAAATTGTCAGGGAATATGACAAAAGAACACACTCAACTTGCTATTTCAATTAATCATGAATGAACATGGGAAGTGACCCGTAATGTTCACCCTGAAAAGTGACCCTTCAAAAAATATGGGTAGCTACAGTGAAATTATGGAGTCGGGTCTCACATGTGAGTGCGCCCTAAGATGAGAATTGTAGAGTGTTAAGAGAGTTGGATGAGCTGAATAAGCACATTCATCCGAGGATGTAGATCCTCCGAGGATTATGGCGGCTAGTGCCGCCTACCAAAATGTTCCCCTCCCTCTCTGATAAAGCGGCTCTTCACGAAGCCACTCCCCCTTCTTGTCAAACAATTGCTTATGCTTTCTTCACACTCGTAACACGTTATCAGCACTTTTGCGCACTACTTTATTTTTCTCTCTCCCTTTTCAATCTTTGATCAATCGTTGATCAATCGTAAAAGCAGGGAGTACAAACCGTGAGAGACAGCGGCCGAACGAGTAGATAGAAGTCCGAGCGACCAGAACCTGAGCCGGAAGAGAGACGCATGAGCGCCTAGAAGCTGAAGCATTTGTTGGAGTTCATCGTTAATTTTACAGCTACCACGCGTGCTACAGTTCTGCCTTGGTATTCATCCTGTGTCTGGTGTCGATGCTTTGTCGATGCTAGTCAGCATTTGAAACCGCATTTCCGGTTCAGTACCGACCCATCCGAAAAAAGCCAGCATTTTTTCTGCTGCCAGCCTCTTTACTACTTTCCCGTCCTCAAGTTCAGTTCCAGTACAGACTCTCCTGCAACGGTGATGTGAGCATTCGGGTGACGACCTACTCCTGAGGGGATTTTGGTGTCCGGAAGAAACGTTTCGACGGAGCGCGGGTAAGGAATCCCAGACTACCAACCAGCATCTTTACTGCTCCGACATCCCCTCCTTGCATTTCGAGTCTGGACCTGTGCTGCTCTCACCTGGATAGAAGGTCACTAGTTCACCAGTTGATCAGTTGCTTCTCTTACCTTCATTAAGTGAAGACCCAATAAGTTTGCAGCCTAGCTCCACGTGTTCCTCCTTCTCCCCTCTCATTTTCAGGTCAAACAACATTAAACAACGGTGATGTCGTCGATTGCGAAACCGATGAAGGAGTGACGCACCGCACCGTTGATTTTCGATCAGTTGGAGGAAGATGGCACAAACTACACCGATTGGAACTTCAACATACGCGCGACCCTGGCTGCAGATGAGATCGACCCGGCGTTGAACCTGCACCCACAAGAAGAAATACCGACACCGCATTGTTGGCAAGCAATGATGATCATGCGCAGGCACATGGCGCCAGCGCTCCGCATGCAGTATATCGCCGAAGAAAACCCCGCCAGACTCTGGGCGGACCTCAAAGCGCGTTTTAAACATGAAGAAACAATTTTTCTCCCGCGTGCTCAGGCCGATTGGAGTGCACTGCGAGTTCTCGACTTTCCGAACTTCTCGACATACGACTCTGAGCTTCACCGCATCACTGCCCAGCTCAAGCTTTGCGGCATCACGATCACGGACGCCGAGCTGATCAATAAGACGCTAAACTCTTTTCCTCCCGCATGTGCTATTTTATCTCAGCAATACCGAAACATGAAATTCACACGTTACTCAGAGCTTATGAAGTATCTGTAGGTTGGAGAACAACAACAACAACTTCTCCTCCAAAATGCAGAGAAACGACCGGCTCGTGAAATTCACTCTACTGAGAAGACATCAGCTACCACCAGAACTACAACAACACCAACCTCGGCATCAAAAGCCAGCAATTCGGGACGCGAAGCTCACACTTCCGAAGCACCCACGCGACCCCCGAAAGGCGGTTCTGTGAAGCCGAAAAATCATTGGAGCAAGCCTTACAAGAACAAGCGCTATTTACCAGGTCAGAAATCTGGAACCTCAAGCAATCCTCCTGCAGGTCAAGTCAAGGGGAACTGCCACAAATGTGGTAGACCCGGGCATTACACCCGGGAGTGCATAGCATCCGAATACATTGTAAATATGTACAAGGAGCTTCAGGCACTCAAAGGTTTGAAAAGAGAGGCTCACACGTTAGATGCCCCCTCTTTATCGGACCTTGATCCAGAGAACTACATGGTGGGTTGCGGATCCACTACCGATAAGGCCAACATTGCCTTACTCGATAGTGCCTCCACTCACACCATACTCCAAGACCAAGCATTCTTCGAGTTCAAAACTCAGAATGAGCCTTGGCAAACTTGTGATCTAATCACAATCGCAGGGAAACAAAGTTTCCGCTTTCGTGAGGGCCGGGCACACATAGTGTTACCCGGGGGAGCCCCCCTCATCTGTGAACGAGCAATGTATGCTCCCGGCGCCCCCCGTAGCCTGATCAGCTACAGGGACCTAAAGGCCAGTAATATTCACATCTCCACAGCCCATGGGAAGGGAGGAGAAGTGTTGGAATTGCAAAGCGGGCATAGTCTGTTGGCCACAGCACGAGCGGGTGCTAGCGGTCTTTATGAGCTCCCAATCCGAGGAGGAGTTCCAACTCCTTGCAACTCGAGTCCTAGCACTCCCAAGGGCAATGGACAGGCCTCCTTCCTCACGACAGTCAGAAGGGCGGATCTCTGGCACCATCGATTGGGACATCCCGGCACAACGATGATGAGGAGGATGATACCAATTCTAAGCGGCCACGAGTTGAGCACCCGAGACGCGGAGCACACCTTGGAGTGTCAGGCATGCGCCCAAGGCAAGCTTATTTGGCAGCTTGCAAAGTGGAAGCTTCCGAACGAGATGCCAACACCCCTCTTTCGCCTCCAAGGCGATTGGTGCGGCCCCATCTACCCTGAATCAGGTCAGTTCAAATACTTCTTTGTGTTAGCTGATGTCGTAATTCGTGTTAGCGATATTCCCCTTTAGTATTCTTTTAAGTGTTAAGAACACCCTCAGAGGTGATATCTGGATTAATCGATCCGCGAGGATTCACTGAGCTCCAAAGTGACTAGGATAACCTCCTCAGGACAGTGCTTCTATCACTGCCCTGTCTTGCTTCTCCTTCGACCAGGATAGTACCGATCTCCTTGTTAACAATTCTGCTTCTCCTGTCCTTGTTTCCTTCCAGGGGAGTTTGACTCCTTCTACCCTGGTCCACCAGTATACTTCCAAGCCGGTTTAGTTTTACCTCAGTTTGTCCATCAGAGGGTTCTCCCTTAGTTTAAAGTGCTGGACTTAGGGCACTTGACTTCCTCTCTCCTCGGATCTCTCACTACTCAACCCAACACACAAACCCACAACGCAACAATGTTCCTTTCTCTTAGTTCAACTTCGCCCAGGGTTAGACCCGGCCCCCTTCAGTACCAGGGTTGTTAATCCTGGTCCAGGTCACTATAAGGGTGCCAATGTTCCCCTGTTGGTATGGCTACTTACACGTTAAACCCCTGAACCAGGTTGGAAGATAGAAGGGACAACTTCGGATACAGATCCAGGGTAGTAGGAGGACTAAGACCCACTCTCCGCAACAGTGACCAATTTTCCCGCGCTAGACCACTGTCCCCGGGGAATATTAGGGAACCACTGTTCACCTAAGGTACTGACTCGTAATGGTGCCTAACTGCCAAGACTCCTTACCCTGGACACTAGTACAGATCTCACCTACCCTATCCTTCACTCCAGATCTTCAAGCAAACAATGCAACGGACTCAATTACACCATCACACACACACAAAACATCAAGGGACACGGTTTAGACTTGAAAAGGCGGCCGCAACCCTAGATACTCCGAAATGATGATGATACGTAAAGAGACCCAAAGAATGAGAACATTCCTTGGCTAAGTATCTCTACGACTACTCCGGGTTCCAAGCTCCAGATCCGCTTTAAGTGGATCACGGGATACCCGGACAGGATAAAGCCCACGTGGCCTCTCCTACACCGCCTATCAGTCAAACACGCAAAAACTACTACAAGTCCAGTACAGTGTGAACACACCTCTATCTTTCTACTACTAATTGCCTATATCCTAATCCTAAGGCTAAATGGATTTAGCTCTGGTCAACTTGATGAGAGATTGCCCCTCAAACCTAACTAGGGTAGATGCTGCCCGCTTGGCCGCTCCCCTGTCTTCGCTCCCCTGGTCCCCTCGGACAAGGATGCTGGTCACCTCCGGTTCTCCTCGCTCCTCCGGATTGCCACCCGTGCCTTCCTTGAGTCCTGGTCCTCCCCTGGATGTGACTGCCTCAAGTTCCACATCCAATGGTTCCGTCCCCCCGGAGAGGGCATCTACCTCATCTAGGATGACTTCCTCGGGAACCACTACGGGGGTCTCGGGTATCATCATTAACCCTGGCTCAGCTTCGCTTAGAGGTGGGTCGGTGGTGTCCGGGGCAGGCTCTTCAGTGAGTGGGCCCATCGGTTCTTCTGGAGTGACTCCCCCTTCTGCGACGACCTCCTCTCCTGGAGTACCATCCTGCTGCCCTGGCTCATCAGCCACCAGTACCTCGTCTGATGGTAACTCCGGCTCGGGCTGGATCTCCTTGATGACCTCCTCTGTGAGTGGCACCTCCCCCACTACTCCCAACCCGAATGGAGTAATCGCAATGGCTTCCTCTTCCGGGGGAGCTTGCTCCTTTACTGTCGACTCGGATGGGATTACCAAGGGGACACTTTCCCCTGGTTTGACGTGCTCCTCTGTCCCCAGTGTATGTGGGACACCAGCTATCTCTTCCTCCATCGGTGAGGGTGCCCCTCCTACTTCCTGCCCGGGTGGATCCGCTCTTGCCTCTCTCCGTGCAGGGAGAACCTCTTCTTCTACCCTGGATTCGGATTGAGCTTCGGTGGCTGGCACTCCCGCTGGTTGTACTTCTTGCGCTCCTGCAAGATTGGATGGGACAACATCCATTGCCCCTGGCGCTTCCGGGGGAACCTCCGTCACTACCCCGGATACTAGCTGGGCCTCATCCATTACCCCTGGATCATATTCCTCCTCCCATGCCACCCCAACATCGGATTGGGCTTCTTTCACCATGTGCTCCCCTGGACCAGCTGCGGCTAATGGGGTAGACATCGAAGGAGTCTCACCTGGTCCTCCCGTTTCCCCTGTTCGCGCTGTAACACCCCAGGTTGCCTCCGCTTCTGCTGCTGCGACCTCGGCTGCTGCTGCCTCTCCTGGGAACCGCTCATACATATCTTTGAGGAGGATCCGCATCTCCTCCAGAGCACCTTCTATCCGCGCTGTATGCTTCTTCAGGAAGGAGGCCATGCGTACAGCGGCATCTGCACCATCACCCTGCAGGTGCGCGTCAAACAAACGCGCCTTGGCCTGAGCTTCCCCCGGCGTGAGCAGAGTCTTCTGCAAGGCGAAGAGGTTAGCCCACGCCCACCCATTCTGAGTCGAGACATACTTCTTCAACTTCTCGATCTCCTTATCATGGGTCAGGATGTTGATGGAGAAGTCCATAGCCTGATCTCGCAACTCCTTCACCTCCTTGTTGAGTGCATCTCGCTGCTCCTGCATAGCTTTAACCAGCTCGGGGTAACGCTCCACTGCATTCGTCTTCAGGACTCCCCCTACTTCCTTGAGCGACTGATACATCACCTTGTGCTCCTCCATACACATCTGCACGGTTTCCTTGATAGGATTCAGGGGACTCTCCTCTGTTATCTTGAACAGGGGAGTGGGTGCATCGGGGATGGCTCCTCTCCTTTTCTCCAGGACAGTCTCCTTCCTGGGAGCAGGTATGCTGGACTCTCCTGCGTTAGATGAGGGTCCTGCAGGTTTCCGGGGTATGTTCATGGGCTCGGGTTCGGACCCGCTGCTCTCCTCAGTTGTCTCTTCCCTGGGCACCCTCTCTTGTCCTGGACCTGCGTACCCCCTCTTCGGGATGCTCCTCTTCACCTTCCCCTTGGCCAGGGGTGCCATCTTCTTTGGAGGCTGAGTCTCTCCTACTCCCCTGTCCGATGCGAAGGTGACCTTCCTTCTCTTCGAAGGCTTCCTCAGCTTGGCCGAAGGGGATCCCATCCATAGGCTTGCTGGCAACTCCGGATGCACCTCCGGGGTGGTCTTTATCTTCTTTCTCGGCTGGGGCTCTCCTTCCAGCGAATCCACTGGCTCCTTCTCCTGGTCTGGAGCGTGAGGAGGTCCTTCTCCTGGAGACATTGATTGCCGCACAGGGTTTTCGTCCTCCAAGTCATCCAGCTGAATGGGACCTCGGGATGCTGGTTGAGATGTCTGCATACGTTGTTGCCTGGTGCTGCGGCGCATTGCCCTGGTGCTGACGGCTGGCGACTCCTCCTCTCCTGAGCCACTCTCCTGGACTGGACTGATGGGGGAGAAGGGGTTGTACTCCCCTGTCGAAGTCTCTTGTTGTACTCATGGTGGGGCTGTTGTGGGGGCCCGGGGTGGAGTTACCGCTACCCCTTCATCTGCTGCAGCTCCGCTGGTATCCCCTGATCCTGCTGGCTCAGCCTGTCCTGACGTCCCGGCTTGTCCTGCTCCTTCCACCGGGGGAAACTCTCCTGGGAACATGGTTCGCCTCTTCTCCAGAGCCTTGGCGTACTGCGCAGCCTCATCATCATCCAGGCAGTTGTATGCGTCGTAGAGGTGGAAGAGGAATGGCGTCAATGGGCAACCCTTGCCATTGTTTATCCTGGTCACTGCCCGGATTACTACATCCTCCAGGATGATGTGCCGTCCAATTACCTGCCTCTCCTCGTATGCTTCCAGGATAGCCTTGGCGAGTTTGTTTGCAACACTCGAAGGTCTGTCCGGGGTGAGTATGGGCAGGAGGAACTGCAGCACCCTCTTGAGTCTGGGGTCGAGGCAATGCTCCACCCTGAATCCGTCATGCTCGTGTGCAGGATGGAAGAAGCTCCGCTGCACTTCCTCGTCTCCCCGCACCGTGATATATCCCACCTCGGATTCTACAAGGTTGTAGGTGAACTTCCAAAGTCCCCTCTCCCAGACTTCAGGCTGCCCCCGCACCATGTCCTCCTTGAACTTGGCGATGCGCTCCCCTGTCTGGACCTCCTTCAACAACGCGGGCCTCTGCAAGTTCCAGGGCCGATTGTAGAACTCGTAGCAGTCCATCCGCTTTAGGTCTTCCTTCAGCTGCCTGCGGTACTCCGCATTGACGGGGATCTCCGGGTGTACTCCTCTCTCCTGGATGACTTCGGGCAAGGGCTTCTCCTTCCGAGCTTTGCCCTTAGCCGCTTTCTCCTTTGGCGCCATAGCTCCCGCTCTCCGCACTTCCAACCTAACTGTTGGGCAGCTCACGCACTTCCCCTTGACGCGGGTACACTCCCCTGGGGCGCAATCTCCTAGCCTACCGACACCACACTCCGCGCTCGCTAGAAGACAACGACTCCGGATGCAACACGACAAAACGCGGGGCAAGCAACAGCGCGAGGGGGGAGAGAAGAAGGCGACGCAAGGGTTACGGCTTGAAGGGCCTGACAGGCCCGGGTAGGGCCGCCGCCAATCATCCCCAACCCGCGCCCGGCCAGGACACCGGCTACCCAGGGTTACCGTATACGGACTGACCTTCCCAGCCGGTAACCTCTGAAATCACTTTAACCCGGGCTAACCAAATTTATTCATTCCTACTCTTTCTAAACTAAGAAAACCAAAAGAAAAGTTCCCTTTTATTCCTAATGCTCACAAAAATTCAAAATTTTTAAGCTAAATGCAGAAAACTAAAGAAATAGGAGTTTGACAGCTGATGCGTCGGGGAGACATACGGAAGTATCACTTCTCACTACCCGAAACATGGTATTCCCCAAAACCTTAGCCATGCTCATTAGATACAAAAACCACTACCCAGAATTCCCTATATGTCATCTTAGAATCGACAACGTTTCAGAATTCAAATCCCATGCATTTGAGGATTTTTGTGTAGCTTCAGGAATCGAGCTTTCCTATTCTGTGCCATATGAGCATGTACAGAATGGCCTTGCAGAAGCTCTAATAAAGAAAATTCAGTTGATAGTTCGACCATTGCTATTTCACGCCAACCTCCCCTCCCAGTTTTGGGGACATGCGGTGCTACATGCTGCAACTCTCCTAAAACTGAGACCGGCTCTTCTACATACTCAAACCCCGTTAGAAATAGCATCAGGAAGAACACCTCACATAGCTCACCTCATAACGTTTGGTTGCGAGGTCTGGGTACCAGTCTCGGAACCAAAACAAAAGACTATGGAACCTCATCGAGTCAAAGGTGTGTACTTAGGATTCGACTTGCCGAGTATTATACGATATAAACTTCCCAACCAGGACGATGTATACAAAGCTAGATTTCAGAATTGCAAGTTCGTAGAATCTCGCTTCCCCGAAACTCACAGCCTCAACAAACCTGCTGTTACACTAAACTTTCGTGATTCACAAACCCTTACTCTCAATCCAGATCCTAGAACCTCACTCACAGATAGTGAATGCCAGAAACTCCTCAATCTTCAGCAGCTAGCCGAAAAGATTCCGGACGGATTCCACTCCGGTCCCAGAATCATACGCAGTCCATTATCAGGCTCAGGGAACCCCGTTCCGGTAGCAATTCCAAGTAAGAAACGCAAAGTCCGAACCACTCTCCTAGCTGACCAGTCTTTCGAGGTCGACAGCCCATCATGGGACGATTCCGAAGCTTTTGTGTCTAGTTTATCCAACATTGATTTTGATCCCCAAACTCTAGAACAGGCAAAGAAACAAGTAGATTGGCCTCAGTGGCATGAAGCTTTACAAGCAAAATATAACTCGTTACGCAAACGCGAAGTTTTTGGAGAATTGGTCCACAATCTTAGCTCACCGCCTATTGGACACAAAATTGTGTTTACTAGAAAAAGAGATGAACAAGGAAAAATCCTACGCTATAAAATTCGCCTTGTAGCCCAGGGATATGCTCAGAAATCCGGGATAGATTTTGAACAAACATACTCTCCCGTGATGGATAGTACATCCTTTCGCTACTTGCTTAGCTTGGCAACTCAGGATGCACTAGAAACCAGACTAATGGATGTAGTAACAGCGTATCTATACGGAAACTTAGATACCGAGCTGTACATAAAACCTCCCCCAAACTTTTTGCCTCCTTCACGCCCACCTCCAGCTGGAAAATTCTCTGGATTGCGTATCCGGAAAGCCTTATACGGACTTAAGCAGGCAGGAAGAGCATGGTATCACCATCTCAAAACCTACCTTATGGCTCATGGTTTTTCAAATCACCCTGCCTTGCCTTGTGTCTTTGTGCTTAAAGAAGCCACTGAATTTGTCATCCTTGCTATATATGTTGATGACTTGAATTCAATTGGCACCCCGGAGTTATCCAGAAAAGTCGAATCTGTCATGGGCCAAGGCCTCGTTGATAAGCTCGGATGTTCACTCGCTATTAATTTTATAAATAGAACTTCGGCAGTAGAGCTAAAGTATAGCCTCGGCAGTTGAGCCAAGAGATTAGTATATAAGGGACTCTTATTCATTGTAAACTTAAGTCTTGGATCAATATATTTCTTTTGTAGTTTTTGCTTGTTTTGACAGTTAGACTCTTACATAATCCAAGACTTCTCTTGATTTTCTGAAGGGCTTCATCCTCCCTTGTTTTTTCAAACGACAAAAGTAGGACATTGATTAGATTGAGGAACTTATCCACCCTCGTGGTAGTGATTGAAGATAGCCACAGAACCGGGACGCATTTGAAGGCTTTGCGAAGCCTGAAGAGTTGATTGAGAGGTGTTGCTTTTTGAGATGGAGAACGCCCGGATGATCGATGATGAGATCTTGCAGCAGCAGCAGCAGCGCAAGGAGAAATTACGGCGGAAGACTATCAACAGGAGATCGTGAGGTTGCGCACACACTTCAAGCTTCTCGTAAGTCGAGAAGTTGGCTATCAGCGATTGGTTGTACAACGATCGCAGTGGCTCAATGGGCCGGACAATTCACGAGTTTAGGAGGTCCGTCTTCATCGAGATGATGCCGCAATCGATGCAAACAACAATATGGAAGAAGCGCCGTCGCATTGCGCAAGCGACAAGCGATATTTCAAAGTTTGACGGAGTCGCAAGGGCTACCCGATATGGAAGGTCGAAGCGGATAACAAGCTTCGAATTGATGGAGCATCATTTTGGTACACCTCAAGATCAAGCCGCATACTTGTTTTCGAGGATGGACGCGAAGCGCGAGATGATGGTAGTATCTTTCTACCAAAATCAACGTGGTTGCAATGCGGCGACTTTTATTCAACATCTTGACAGCGTTTACATCGACCGAATGCAAAGAAGCAGCGTGTGCAAGATCAATCGGCTTCAAGCAATGAAGCGGGGGTAGGGAGTCATTCGCAACATTCTTGCCCAAGTTTGAGAAGGAGCTTGGTGAGAGTCAACTTACAATGGTTCCGGATATGGTGAAGATAGGATATCTTCGCGGTGCTCTCAACTCGGATATACAACGCGCGATGTCGCATGATGTACATCGATTATGGTATGTTTGTCCAAGCTTTGTTGGCGGTCGGCTCTCAACTTGATTGCTTGCAATATCGGAAAGGGTCGTGCGCTCCGATCGCGACATCAAATCGCGTATGGCGGATGGAGATGAGATGGATTGGATGCCTACGGTCCAAATAAGCAAGCAAGCTTCGGAGGCGTCGACTTTGGAGGAACAACAACGGTGTCGCCAAGAGGACGCTGTTTTTATGTTTGAAGCGAGGCCACCGTGCAAATGATTTGTTTCATCCAAGCAAGGTGAAGGCAATGAGAAGAAGAAAGAAAGAGAGCGGAGAAAACTTCGATAGAGTGCGCTTGTGAGAAAGAAGAGCAATGTCAAGATAGAGGAGGTCAAAGAGATGGAGAGTTGTGACTCTGATGTAGAGCCGGAAAACGAGCAGCTTCCGGCATAAGACTCAGTCGGAGGCGTGGAGGCAGGTTGTCAAAGTTGAAGAATCTAGGAGATAGCTTAGACACGGGTGGTATGTATGTTGATGTTTTAATAAACTCAATTATATCTACTCGTGCTTTGTGTGATTCTCGGATTCCAATGCTTTTGAAAGCGTGTGCGAGCAATTTGTTCGACGGAGAGGGTTGGATGCGTCATCTATTCAACCTAGATCTTTGGAGCAAGTTACGACAATGAAGAAGCGGCCTATGATTTGCCAAATTGCAAATTTTATGGCCGATATTGATGGTATGGAGGAGAAGATTGTTGCCCATGTTATTCCAGGACAGATAGATGATATAATCTTGGGAAAAGATTGGATGGAGCGACATGATGCAAGTGTTCGACCTGCTAAAGAAGAGGTTTGCATTCGAAAACCTTTCAAGATGATTGTAAAGACTCGACCGATTACGTTGGAACCAATGCAAGAAATACGTGCATCAGTGATTCAAACTTTGCAGAGAAGCGGTAAACTAGTAGAGGTTTTTAGTGCCAGCTTGGTTGACATCCAGAAGGCACTACAACAGAAGGTGTATAGGAACCCGGCACAACATGCTCCTGACTGGCTCATGCCAGTTATTGGCGCTTTTAATCGACAAGATGCAAAGTCGTTGCCCCCGCATAGGAATGGGGTTGATCACGAGATCAATCTTATTGAAGGAAAGACTAATGATGACATCCCTGCCATGCCGCTGTATCAGATGTCCAAGGATCAATTATTAGTTTTGCGCAAGACCCTTACGGAGTTGTTGGATAATGGATTTATTCACGTAAGTAATTCACTGCAGCACTCGGTCATATTTGTGAAGAAAGCTGGACGGAGAATTGCGATTTCGTGTTGACTATCGGCGATTGAACGAGATGAGTCGGAAGGGCGACTATCCGATTCCGCGCATTGATGAGACGTTAAGATCCATTCTTTGCGACCAAATATATCTCCAAGGTTGATGTAATCTCTGCGTTTCATCGGATACGTGTGAAAGAAGGTGACGAGTGGAAGACGGCGTTCAAAACACGCTTTGGCTTATATGAGTGGTTGGTCACACCGTTTGGACTGACGGGCGACGCGCGCAACTTTTCGGCCGATATATCAATTGGATCTTGCGACGAATTGGATATGTCTTTGCTCGCATATATTGATGACGTGGTGATCTATAGTGATACTCAAGAAGAAAATCGTGATGCGATTAAGGATCATCCGTAAGTTTGCTAACGCAGGCTTCAACTTGATTTTGATAAGAGCGAGTTTGAAGCGGGCACTATTAAGTATCTTGGATATTTGGTGAAGACGGTTGGGGTTTGCGGTCGATCCAAGAAAACTTGAGGCAATTCGTCAATGGGAGCCGCCAACAAAAGTGAAAGGAGTTCGTGGATTTTTAGGTTTTTGCAATTATTATCGACAATTCATAGATGGATATTCTAACATTGCAGAACCTCTTACTCGACTAACGCGGAAAGATCAACCTTTCCATTGGACATCGAAATGTCAACATGCTTTGATCGATTGAAGGAGGCATTAATTCATGCACCGGTGCTCGTTAAATGGACTCCAGGTTTGGAAACAACCATTGAATGTGATTCTCCGATTATCTTTGTTGGTGGCACCTTAATGCAAAAGGTGGACGGACTTTGGCATGCGGTTGCTTATTTTCGAAGAAACACACCCGTGGAGTCCAATTATCCGATTTCATGACAAGGAAATGCTAGCGATTGTACATTGCATCCGCGAGTGGCGTACATTACTTGTTGGCCAACATTTTGAAGTGAGTTGGATCATCGCAATTTGGCTTATTTTCGGAAGAAGCAACATTTTTGAGCGAGAAGGCAAATCGTTGGGCCTACGAGTTGAATGATTTTGACTTTGAGATCGTCACAAGCTGGCAAGGATCAAGTTCAATCGGATGCACTTTCTCGTCGGGAACAAGATCTTTCAACACGCAGATGATGATCGAATCGTGAATCGATATCATCGCTTTTTTGGACGGAGATGATGGCGCTTTTAAGGTTGTCGCTAAATCTGCATGGATCACAAATGGTGATGCGATTCGAGAGAAAAGAGGCTCCCGCTCTGAGTCGATAATGACCCCCGCGTCCCATATGTCCATTTATTGTATTGAGAGATGATTGCATTATGGGATGTTGTCGCAAACAAATCATCGTTATTGGAAGATGATGCGGCGGTTATGGATGGTGAGCGCCGACTACCTAAAGAATGGGGCTTACCTATCACGATTAGTGAGTGTTACGTAGATTTAGGTCATCGATTGCGTTGGCGTGGACGAATATGGATTCCGCGCACGAACCTCTTCGGACGCGTTTGATCCAATCTACTCATGATTCACCACTAGCGGGACATCCAGGTCGTGAGGGTGCGCGTGACTTGATTGCGCGTGAATATACGTGGCGCAGGTTGACACAAGATGTTCGGAGATTTGTGCGGGGCGCAGCGTGTGTGGAAAATCGAAGATTTGGGCGGGAGCGAGAAGCGAGCGGTTGCTAAAACCTTTGCCAATTCCGCACGATTTTGACCGAGCTCTCCATTGATTTTATTACGGATTGGCACCAAGCAGCGATCGTACAAATATCATGGTTGTGATGCACCGTTTGTCCAAATCTATCATTCTTTGTGCCTATGAAGACAATTCGTGACTTGATGTGGCTCACAAACTTTTAGAGCAAGTTTTTCAAGATCACGGATTGCTGCAGCAATTGTGTCGGATCGTGGTAGTCAATTTGTTAGTCCGCTTTTGGATGAAGTATGCAGATTGATGAAGATTACGATCGGTTGTCGGCGACTTTCCATCCGGAGACAGAGATGGTGCAACAGAGAGGCGAATCAAGAGCTTGAAACATATCTTCGTATTTTCACGACATTTGAGCAAGAAGATTGGGCTTTTCAGTTGCCGATCGCGATGATGGCGTTGAATAATCGTGTGTCGCAGTCTATAGGTATGTCTGCATTTTTTATGACTCACGGTTATCATCATTCGGTCATGAATATTACTATACCCGAGGAGGCAGGTTTTTCGTTGTCACCGGCGGAAAAAAGACGCAAGCTTGTTGAGCCCTGGCGTAATTCAAGTGAACTGGCAACAACGGCAATGGCCATTGCGCAAGAGACTCAAGAACGTCAGTCAAATACACGACGCTCGGTGGCCGAGGATTTTCGTCCGGGTGATCGTGTGTGGTTGAAGTTGAAGAACATCAACACGTCCCGGCCAATCAAGAAGCTTGATTAGATTGCTCTTCCTTATCGTGTATTGGAGTGCGTAGGTACACATGCGGTTCGTTTGAATACACCGTCAGGTATTCATCCTGTTTTTCATGTAAGTTTAGTGAAGAAGGCAGCTGAGGATCCGTTGCCTTCCCAACTACCTCGTGATAATGAGCCCGGTGTTGTTTTGAGCAATCCCGCTTTCGAGGCATCCACTAGCGAGGACGAGTATCTTTGTTGAAAGAGTGTTGCAACATCGACGTCGTGGGCGCGGTTGGCAACTACTTGTAAAGTGGGACGAGGATGGCGGAGCCCTCTTGGGAACTGTTTGCCAATTACAAAATGTCATGGTTTGAAGCGATTACGAGCGCTTGTTGCGCGTCTGCATCTTGATATTCCTTGGGCACATTCTCTTGTATGACACTTGTTAATTCATCAAAGACAGGAGGAGGAGGAGGAGGAGGCATTTGTCATGGGCCAAGGCCTCGTTGATAAGCTCGGATGTTCACTCGCTATTAATTTTATAAATAGAACTTTGATGAAGAGAGCTAAAGTATAGCCTCAATTGATTGAGCCAAGAGATTAGTATATAAGGGACTCTTATTCATTGTAAACCTAAGTCTTGGATCAATATATTTCTTTTGTAGTTTTTGCTTGTTTTGACAGCTAAACTCTTACAGAATCGATGTTGACAAAACAGTTTGAAATGAAACTACTAGGATGCACAACCTTTTGCCTTGGCCTCTAGATCAAGCATTGTGCAGATGGAAGTTTGCTACTTCACCAACAAACGTACACCAAGAAGCTCGTTCGCACCTTCAACATGGAGACTGCCAATGCGCTCGCTGCGCCCATGATCGGGAAGTCCAATAGCGAGGACGACCCCTACCGCCCAGCCGAAGAAAATGAGGAGGAGATTGAGAAGCGCCAATACCTCGCAGCAGTTGGAGCGCTATTCTATTTAGCCACCAACTCCCGCCCCAACATCAGCTTTGCAGTTAGTGTACGCCACAACCAACGACCTACCACACGTCACTGGCAAGGTATCAAACATCTGATGCAGTACCTACGTGGCACCGAGGACCTCGGCCTTCACTTCAAGCCGGGCCACAGCGAGATCATTGGCTACGCCGACGCTGATTACAAGACCGATTCCACTTCCGGTAAGTCCCAAACCGGTTGGATTTTTCTGAAAAATGGAGCCGCGATCTCATGGCGATCGTCCAAGCAAACAACAACCGCTACATCAACGAATCATGCCGAACTACTTGCGTTCCATGAGGCAGCAAGGGAGTCTGTGTGGTTGCGGACCATGCAATCTACAATCGGCGACATGATCGGCCTTCCCACCGCCACGAAGCCCACGCTTATTTTGGAGGACAACGCCGCCTGCATCGAACAAGTCTCGTCCAGATTCATCAAGTCTGACAGGGTTAAGCATATTAGCCCGCAGTTGTTCGGCTACACCCAGGAACTCACGAGCACAGGCCAGATCGAAATACGGAAAGTTGCCTCAGCGGAGAACATCGGGGACCTCCTCACAAAGGCACTTCTAGCTCCGCAGCATCGCAAGCTCATACAATTGGCAGGAATGTGTAGCTTATCCGAACTGTAAGCTCCGAGGGCGTCATCACTCTTTTCTCCACTGGAGTTTTTAACGAGGATGACACCCTCGAGGAGGAGTGTTAAGAGAGTTGGATGAGCTGGATAAGCACATTCATCCGAGGATGTAGATCCTTCGAGGATTATGGCGGCTAGTGCCGCCTACCAAAATGTTCCCCTCCCTCTCTGATAAAGCTCCTCACGAAGCCACTCCCCCTTCTTGTCAAACAATTGCTTATGCTTTCTTCACACTCGTTACATAGAGGACGGGCCCGAAATCGGAAAGTGTGTTACGATGGAACAAAAGGTGAGATCAGCAAACGCTGTCACGAACTTTTACTTTAATGACGGGTCGTCGGTGGCTTTCTTGCGAAGCTCGTCACTTGAGTCAATCAAAGGAGCTCAAGAATTTTGTGGATTTGGGTTTCCACTTCGCTCCATTCCTGTTTCTTTTAACTAGTTCGAAATTGATGTGTGTTCGTGGTGGAGTCTGGTTTGTATAAAATCTTAGGGTTTGCTTGGAGGGTAGTGATCTGCATCCGACCTTTGTTGAGTTCTGCTTCAGAATCTATTGATCAGAATTTCTGCACAATTCAGGGTTTCGGACAAGATCGCAGTAGAAGTCGAACCGCACTGTATCATTTCGATTGGCCATGTCTGCATCTGTACGGGACAGTTTCACTGCAACAACGTTCGTGAGAGGGGGTGAACAAGGCGCTATTCCAAGGAAGAGGACAAGGAAAGGGGACGTGAACACATCGTATGGTGCCGCTGCATTCACCGCGGAAGAGTCGACTTCGTTTTATGGTAATCTCGTAGGCTTGCCTGCCAACGTCCGGTTGAAAGATTTTCCTTCAGCGAGGGGGTCGGATATCTCAAATTGCCCGATTGAAAACAGTGACCGAGTGCCATCCGGCAATTTGTCTGAATCAAATATTGGTTTTCAGGTGCGTGATGCTCTTCAATCCCATCTTAGCCTCTAGGCAGCCTCAAGCTCAGAACACAAAGTCATTCTATTTACAATGCTTGTACATCGTTACTGATCGCTGTGATAAATATACTGTATGCAGTTGCTTAAGAAATCTGGGTGGAAGGAAGGTACAGGACTTGGCGCTACAGAGCAGGTACTATATCAAATCGTGCAGCTTATTTTATCATCTCTCTGTTTTTCTTACTGCTTGCAGGTACTCAATTGAAGTCCGTAGTGACTTGTATCAGACGTGTTTTAAGATAAGGGTTTTGTTTTGCGGGCTTGCAGGGTAGGTTGGACCCAGTGGAGACGCAACTAAAGCAGGATAGACGGGGGATTGGGGCGGATTTGAAGAGGAAAAGAAATCCCGAGGAGCGAAGGCGTCAAAAAGAAACTGTGAGAGTAAGTACTGTTAAAGCTATGTTCAACTCTTGCTTATTGCATCTTTTCATTCCTGTCTTGGTCTTTCTGTGCTAATACAAATTGCTCCATGGATTTCGTGTGCAGGAAACAGAAGACGTCAAGAAGGAAAAGGTCTTGTCGAAAAAGGCCAGGAAGGCGCTTGCTCAAGCTGAACGTGAACAAGAGCATGCCCTCGCTTCTGCCTTCTACAGAGAATTCTGGCCTGAAAATGTGTAATATATGATCTTTTCTTGTATAGCTGCTAGAGCTTCTTCAGCGTTCGCTGGTGCCACTCGCTGGCGGGTCTCCTTGCTCTGCTCCAGCTTCCGGGGTTCCCTTGCTATGCCGTGACCCCGCCAAGTGACTCCAAGTTTGTGTGAAAATCACACGCATTTGAGCCTATCGTTCGTCTCCGTGCTGGCCCTTGCCACAGTGCCGTTGCGGAAGAATTTTATCACCAGGCCCGCCCACACCCTCGCGGGACCTTTCCCCGTGCCAGGCTGCGAGTGCTCTTATGAAGAGTGCAAAATGCTATTACAAAAGTATCATCTTAAGCACATTTTACGGAGATGTAGTGTCCTGACTCCATCAAGATACTTCTCAGTAATCAGGGTCTCTTTTAGTCAGTGAAAAATTGGAAGCCCATCTTCATGGCATCTCACAATTGATGTGAGACCCTCCTGACTCTCCAACAGCATGTCTCTGAAAATTAGAGACATCTTATTTCCAATTTGAGGCGTTCTTCAAAAATTCAGCTGCGTCGACTAAATGCAATATACAAATCAACAAGTGTAACTAATATGTTTGACGTCTTAAGATTCAATGTGATGACATTCATTAGAGCAGGAACCATTGCACGCTTCTGGGACATTTGTCATTTCAACAGATGTTTGACTCTTAATAACTTTTTCATGAAAGTATGATATTCTCTTTGTTAGTTTATCTACGCTAAGCCTACTTCGAGAAGTCATTTCCCACAAGGAAAGGGCGGTTCACCAGAATGGGAAATTCCACGTCAAGGATCAATGCATTCAAAGATGATGGGGGCAGAAGAATGCAAACTTGACAGGGTCGTATTTTTCAACGCCACCAATAAGAATAATCAAACCACTTTATCTACCTCAAATGCCAGAGCTGCCATGTATGGCATTCCTCTGCACTGAATCTACTATCTAACCGATTATTTAAAGAATGCACCTAAAAACTAGAACAAAGCTGGAACTGAGTGTAGAGCTCCATCATGCTGCTACTCCCATCCCCTTAAGCACCATGGCGAGGAAAGGGACTAAGACTGGAGCATGATTCAGCCAGATGGGTTCGGCGGGTTCGGCGAAGTAGGAACTTACGTGAATGATGTGAATGATCTTCATAGAGACCAGGTGCTAAACGAGGCTTGAAAAGAGAGGAAGAGCAGGACGACCTTATCTGTGTGGTTCTGCGTACGGGACATGGGCTTGTCTACCATGCGCTTGATTTGATCCAGCCCGGGTCAATTCCAGCCTCCCATTGAGCAACTCCGTGATCATATGCTCGATGTTTTCAGGCGTATATTTGTAGTAATTCTTGGATCCAGAATCCAAGACGTGATCGAAGCTAGAGAGGAATTTTCTGTAAGTAGGGACTACTGTATGCAGGACAGCGTCTCTAGTCCCTGCTCTCAAATCCTCATCGGCGATGATCCATCTGTGATGTCTTTGACAAGCACTGTCAAAAGAAGCAGTGAAGTCACGCAAGCGCCTAACGACGAATTCACGGACTGCATTCCGTCCTCCCTGTGGATTCAATCCTTCTTTACTGAGACACTTCAACACGGGACCCCAGACCTCCTGCTCGTATTTCACTGCATGGTCTTCTACCTGCACAGATGCTTCAGAGTCAACGAACTGGTCATGGTGGTATAAGAATTTAGCAACACGAGGAGAATTGCGCACACCTTCCGACGCTGTCCAGTCGACCATTGCTGGCCTAGCAATGGTCCAAGCTCACACCTCTTCGAGCGCGTCGTCATATACCACAGATTGTTCATCAAAAATATGTGTTGCAGTGCAGGGTCAGAATACTCCTTGGACCGTCCTTCAATCTGTCGCTCAAGCGCTTGCATGAACAGAAGAACCCCATTCGCTAGTCCACTCTCCTCTGCCCGACCTTGGCCTCTCCAACTCTGCTCGATCTTCAGCACTTTGTCCATGATTGCGCTGTAATCGTCACTCACCAGATACTTAAGATAGTTTACCACGTAGCTGCTGAGCTTTGTCACGCTTCCATCATGTGCCATTGCGACATCTTGCTGCTCCACAACCCATTGCTTAAACTCCCAAAACGTGCGGCAGGCTTGAGATACTATCTGTGATAATGGTTCCCACTGAGCATGAGAGCAGGAAATGGAGGAAACTGAGCTACGATAGCGAGAAATCAACGAATTCACATGCACGCACAGACGGCGAGAGTCGAAGCCTTACCATTTTTTGGAGCTCTCGGACTTGGGATCGAAGCTCACGACAGCTTTCGCCGTCAAACAGGTTATTTACTCCTGGCATGCATTTTTCCAATGAGTCGTACATGTCGAGCAGCTTGAACAACTTTTCAGGGGCTCGATGACTGCGAGCTATACCCTCTCCAAAGCTTATAAACTGACCCATCCCGATTCTCGCCACCTTGTACAGGCATTCGTCGATGTAGGCACCTCTAGCAACTTTCCCCAGTACTTGTTCGCAGAGCCGTTTCTCACTTGCATACAACACCTTCACGGCAACCTGGATGTGATCGGACCATTTCCCTATCATAGTTTGAAGAATATCCCAATCAATCTTCTCAAGAGCCTCCGCGCTGCTTGTCTTCAAATAGTCGAGCTTCAGCCCCTGCAATATACATCACCATCGATTATTATAGGAAACTCACACAACAACGAACCATTATCTCAAATTTGTGATGCTACCAAGCTCGTACCTGGAGGCTGACAAAAGCTCGAGTACTCCGAATCTCCCGGTACGACTCAACACATTTCTCAAGACCTCCATTAGTAGCTAGGTTTTGCATAATGGCCTGCAAGCGCTTTAGTATCGGAGGTGGTAACAAGATCTGTTCAGTGAGGTCCTTCGTCTCTTCCGGGTCCAAGCGATCAGGAAGTGTCAATGGTAGCGTATGCTGAACCATGATGCGCTTGAATTCCTTCGATATTTTCTCCAGTGCAATACCAAGCAGCCCACTATCCAAATTTGCGTGCGATTCACCTGTGTGTTGCATGGACGGTTTCAAATCAGATAACAGCCCAATGATCTCCGAACTCTTTGGATCAGATAGAAAAGCATACTTTCGCTCAGCAGTACTACAAGAGTGGGGGAGAAGGGACCTGCGCGATGGGATTTCAGTAGGGAGATAGCCTCAGCCAGTCTTAGGCCGCGAGCTTTGCCCACGGCATCCTTTCGCACGACATTTTCTGCAGCATCTTGCAGGAGTTTTGTGGCGCTTCCGGAATTCTGCTTGATGAAGCTGAGGCATTCATCAAGGCTCTGGACAGCCAGCAGATAAGCCTCCAGATTGTCCTTCGGCTCCCGCATTAGAGTCACTTCGAGCGCTCGTAAATCCTCAAATTTTTTCAATACTGCTCTAGCAGGAGCCAAGGCACCCTCAATCTGGGAAGCGAAGTGCCGTGCGTTCTCCGTCCGATCCAGAAGCGGCCCCATAGCTTGCTGAATCGGCTGCAGCCTCCCAGTGATGCTCCGTAATTTAGTGTCCGACTTGCTCAACGCCACTCCCAGCTCCCGTGTCTTTTCTAAGCTTTCACATAGCGCCTGCCTAGCTGCGATTAGTTGCTTCGTGGAAGCCACCAGCCTATCTACCTCAGATGCACCCATTTCACCTAGGATTTGTAGTTGACAACAATCCTGGCTGAACTATACAACCGGCGCGGAGCAATATTATTCAAAGCTCCATCCACACGCCATAGTCAAGTGAACAATCCCAAAACCCTAAATCTCGAGGGTTTCGACGAAGAGCTAACATGGTAGAAGGTCTTCCGCTGTCAAGTGTTCTAGGACCTGCGATTGGCCGAGAAAGTGGAATGTTAAGCGGAAACTGTACTCAGAGATCGTTTCCATCGCGAAGGAAGATACCTGATAATGACCTACGATTTAAATGCGAAGTTGATTGAACCAACTCCTCGATGCGCCTAACGTATCATTGCCTCCAGAATCTGGTCAGCATGACGAAAAAAGAGCATCTAGGAAATTGCAGTCCGCAAGTCACAGAACAATTCTATCATCACGCTAGATATTGATGGCTGCTGCCTGACGAACCTGACATTATTGGCGCAATGATTCACGAGAGAATCAAGAAACATTCTTTCGTAGGTAGATCCAACAGATTGCTACGATACATTTATTGATCTAAGAGGAAATAAGACGGAGAGCAACACCCAATAGTCGGTAATCCTCTGATCGTTGAAAATTCTCAAAATTCTTCTAACCCTAAGTACACGCATCCGAAAGAAAGCATGGCATTGAACTGAACGTGGAAATGCAAGAATGGCAAGCCTAATTGGGTGGATCGAAATGGATGGAAAAAGAAGCCGAGAAATAGGAGAAGGGGAACTTACGGTCGAGAATGGCTGATGCGCGCAGATCTGCCTGACACGATCCGACCAAGCTCGCAGCGCGGAGCATCAATGGCAAAATCGGCAGCAAAGTCGTCGCTGGCAAGTTGCAGCAGTCGGAATCCGATCGGGGCAATCTAGCGTCGACCACGGCATCGTTCGTTCAGATTTACCGACTCTTCTGTACACCAACAGTAATCTGATGAATCTCGCGTTCCCATCTGCCCTCTCGTCGGGGCTCCCACACAGAGCTTCGGGATCAAGGACTGATTGCATTTGCTCGTGCCTAAAAATATCCGTCAATGCCGTGAAATAGTCAAATTTTTCATGCGATTTGCTCCTCAAGAAGAAGCTCTATTATATACATATATATTCTCCAAATCACTGATAGTACTAAGTTACTCCCTATGTCTCTAATATATACCATGATTTGCTAAAAATGGCTGGATTTTCTTCAATGATCAAGATCACTCAATTATATGGTTGGATATGGTTTGGATTGCTCGTTAACCCCTAAAGTTTTAAGTGGAACATTTTTGGGTTGATTCGGGTTTGGTCAACCTTTGAATTACTATTTTTAGATTGCATGAAACTAAAACCTTTCTATAGGGCTGTGGAGTTTTTCCATAGCTTTCTGAAAGTCATCTCATGCTCTACTCTAGGAGATATTTTCAGTCAAAGTTTGAAAACACTATTCGAACTCCACCCAAAGTTGCCCAAATAACGGTATATGCTCATTTATTCTCAAAATATGCCCAAAATTGTCGAACCTTCGAATATTTACCAGAACTTGAGATTTTACTTTCTTTCAAGTTTTATGTCTTGTAAATGTAGAAAAGATAATAAGACATGATCTTACTGTTCAGATTTTCAATCCAATATTTTTTGAAATGCATATTTAATTGTTGAGAATGGGCCTTGGTGTTTGGATTTCAACATACCTCTGTGTGGATTATCAAGCAATTATTTGGGTCTTAGAGATTGTAGGAGGGTAAAAATTGCATATACATGTTCCTAACTCACCTAGGAAGAAGAATGTAAAGAGCCTCAGTCCATATTTACCTTCAAAAATGGTACTTTTGGCCCTCAAAACATTGCTATCCCTTTTTCACAACAAAGGATTTTTTCTTTTCCAACTTTGAACCCTATGATCTCACGAACAGGGAGGAATTTGAGTTTAAGATTCGGTGTCCATGAGCATTATGCCGTAAGAGTATTATTGAAAAGTGGACTGTTCAAAACATTCCGTTAAACCAAACTAGTTACAGATGCTATGTTTAATTTCATTTACAATAGAATCAAATGTCCAAGAGAATTTGAAACTGCTTCCAAAGAGGTGATATGGTTCAAAATTCACATATGTAAACATAATGTAAACATGTGACACCGGTAACCGTGCTAGATGGTTTACACCCTTCAACGATCAGTCGTCCATAGCGACGATAATTGAAATTACGATTGACGATCCACGCCGACGGACGTTCTCGTCCACTCCGGGGTAGTGGATGACATCTGTCAACGAATGATTATATATTTCATTCATCCCTCACGAGCAGTACAGTGCCGCACAGGGGCATGCCGAAAACAAACGATGCAGATAGCATATTTTGTGTTTCCCGGAGCGGAAAATTTAGCTGTCGGTGAACAGTTCGATTGTCGGTTGATTCATTCACAGCGGCTGCCGCCAACTAGCAGCCTGCGAAGTTCATCCGGGCGCCTTCTGTGGGAAGAATGTGGCAAGGAGAATCGCCATTGACGGAAGAACAGGCGCGGGTGGAGCAGGCATTCATTTGAAATCCCGAGGCGTGGAAGGTTCTGGCGCAAAATTTGGGTACGCAACACGAGTTGGGTACGCAACCTTCGGTACTGGTGTTGTTTTGTAAATGTCTGTCTCAGAATCATTCCAATTAGTTAGAAGCTCAAGCTTGATGGAGGTTCAATTCGAGCCTTCGATTGAAAGTTCTCCGGTCCCTCTGCGGGTCGCAGTACCAGAATGGGAAGCAATTGAGTTATGAACATGCTAGAGCGGGATTGTGTTTACTTCCAAGCCGCCACACCATGTTTTTGAGGGTTTGACAACAACAATGTCAGAGAAACTGAGTTTCTAGTAGATTTTTTAGTCATTTAGAGAGATCTCCTTTGAGCATGGGTCTATGCATCACTATGGATTTGCTTCGAACTAGATTCGGGGTTCAGCTTACTCCTCTGCAAATTAGGGTTTTGAGGCTGGTAAAGATTCAAAATCTCTTGAATGGAGAGCTACGATGGGTGAAGTTCTGTACCAGATATTTGTCGTGAAAGGTCGAATTTTCGTTTCATTTCTCTTCAATTTTGTTGTGGCTATCTGCAGATGTGAGCGGGATTTTTCAACTGAGAGGGGTTTATGGTTCTAAATTCGAAAGGAAGTATGAAATGCCTCGTGGTAGGCTAAGATCCAACCGACAAGATGGTGATGAAAGCAAGCACGAAGTCTGTAATTGGGCTCAGCATACTCGGTCTCTTGATAGCGGTCATTCTTGTCCTTTCAACCATCTCTTCGGAAGCGGGGGTTAATTACTACAACCAATTTGGTTTTAGCGAGGGTGTGAAGAATAATGGAAGCAGCTGGATTTCATGGTCATCCAGTAGCCAACCCGATGATCGGTCATGCTCGTCACCGCTCAAAGTTTACATGTATGATCTTCCACGCAAGTATAACATGGGTATATTGGCGCCGGGTAAAAATGATGACTTAGAGCTCCCCTGGACCAGCTCTAGTGTCCCTGTATGGGTCCAGGAGTTACATAACATGCAACACAGCGTTGCGTACTGGATGATGGCTTATCTATTGAATAGTGGGGGCCGTAGAGGTGAGGAACGGAGCGCTGTCCGAGTCAAGGATCCAAAGCAAGCCGACGTATTCTTCGTGCCCTTTTTTTCAACCCTGTCTTTGAATAAATTTGGTAAAGGTCCGAAGGACGAACAATATCAGGTAAGAGAACTTAGCCCTGCTGCTCATTTGTATCTTGTTACGCCGTCGCTGTGCAGTCTCTTATTATATCTTCATGACCATGTTCGTGTCTTATGCTTTTTGTTCCAGGTCGCTATTCTGGACATATTATCCAAATCCGAATGGTATCAGGCATCTCAAGGCCGTGATCACGTCATTCCTGTTCATCACCCCAATGCCTTAAGGTTTGATAAGACACTTCTCTTCTTTCTCCTTTTCTCTTCTCTCTCTCTCTTTCTCGTCTCTCTCCCTCTTCTCTTCTCTTTGACGCTCTTTGCTTCACTTCGAGCGTGATATTTCGGAAGTTTTATAGAGATCGATGAGCCATATTTCACAAGACCAATCGTGTTGTTATGCCAATCGAAGTAGGAGTGTGGAGACCATTGTAGGTGACACTGTAAACACTTCTATTTCCATGTGAAAATGGGTGACCTTAGCCATTTAGCATATGCATTACTCGCTGTTGAGTTCAACCAAGTCCCTTACACATTATTCGTGTTGAGAAGTGGCTTCTGTAGTATGTCATTTCATCCTTGCTTTTGTAGCGCTCCTAATGATACACCATCATCATGGCTTCGGTTCGTGGTCGTTTTGAGTTTCTGAGACTTGCTGTCAGCTCTCTTTGTTGATAGGTTCAGGCTAAGAAACTAATGGGTGCATTTTGTTTTCTCGATAATGTGTAGGCCCTACCGAGAAATGCTGAACCAATCAATCTTCATAGTTGCTGATTTTGGCAGATTGAGCAAAAACGTGTCTCGGTTGGAAAAGGACGTTGTAGCTCCTTACCTACACGTTGTGCCCTCGTACACTAACGACAGATCTGATGATCCCTTTGAATCGCGCGAGACCTTCTTATTCTTTCGAGGGAGAGTACACCGCAAAGCTGTAAGCCCTTGTTTTCTTGAGTACTCCATCCCGAATTGTATTGCAATCAGCAGCATTTACGAATCGGATGATTGATGATACCAGCCTATCTCTTACCCGTTGGTGTTTTGCTGCTCTTTGTTCAGGATGGACATGTTAGGGGTCAACTGGCGGCGTTGCTTGTGAACATCTCCGATGTACGCTTTGAGGATAGTTTAGATGTTTCTGAGGAAGGAATCTCAACGGTACCGTTTTTTTTATCACTTTTCTCGACAGCCTACATCTCTGTGTTTCTCTTGACTCATGCAGCAAGGTTGTGAGAGCTACTTAACTGAAAGCGTGTTCTTCATTTTTTTTTACTAAAGTACCTTGTCGTCGTCGCAGGCGACTGAAGGTATGCGAAACTCACGCTTCTGCCTGAATCTGGCTGGAGATACACCGTCGAGCTGCCGACTGTTCGATATCATTGTCAGTCACTGTGTCCCTGTCACAATAAGTGACAGAATTGAGCTGCCTTTCGAAGACGACCTTGACTACAACGAGTTTGCGCTCTTTTTCTCGGCCGAAGAGGCTACTCAGCCAGGGTTCTTGGTGGGGGCATTGAGGAGTATCACGAAAGAGAGGTGGTTGCAAATGTGGGCGAAGTTGAAGGCCGTTGCCCATCATTTTGAGTATCAGCATCCTGCAAAGCAAGACGATGCTGTGAATATGATTTTCAAACAGGTGCAAAGGAAAGTGTCGGCGGCCAAACTCTCAATTCACCGGTCTCAAAGACTAAGAGTTCCAGATTGGTGGAGAAGATGAGACTTCCTGCGGAACTCCCGAGTGGAAGGAGTACTCCCAATCTGGCGAAGTACTTTCTGCTGCCCCTTTTGTTCATGCATTCTACATGATGAAAGTGCATCTCTAGGAACTAGAATGCACGAATATGGTGAGATTGAAGTCACAAGGAGCAGAATGCCGTGTATCAAAATGGTTGCGAGGTTTTTATGATCTTAAAATGACAGAGAGTAGGAAAGAGAATTGAAGTAAAGGAAAGTTGTAGATGCTGGATTGCTTCGGTATCTTCAAAAGAGTCGATGTAACGTAATACTGATCCAATCTGTATATTGTGCTATGGAGGTCTTCGTAGTGAATAAACTCATTGCTATGAATTATGCAGAGACGCAATCGTCACTTTATTAGATATTGTGATTGCTAGAACAAATTCATGTTTCATTCCATTGTTTCAAGCATCAAATTCTGATTGTAGACATATTTCACATTGTAATTTTTAAAAAAGTAGACTCAGGTCGTCTTGAAAGCACAATTAGGATAGTGAGTATCTTTTATGATTTAAGGGTTGAAACCTCAAAGAACTGAAGCCAAATTCAGCTCCAAGATCAATAGACGATTTTGATTTTGAAAGTATATATTTTGGATTTAGGCATAACCTTTCAACATCTTGAGGTTGAAAAATGAAATTTTGGATGAAGGGCAGAATCTTTGGGAAGCCATAAGTTCTTAGTAAAAACAACATATTTATTAAAGAAAGTATAAATTTATGGCATGCATTTTAGTGAAAGTAGCTCTTGTTTTTGAAATTTCAAACATGGGGCATGTTTTACCATTGTAAGGCAATTATGTGAAATTGAACTTAAATTTTCATAACTTTTTTACATAGGCATGATCTTAAGGTGAATTCCAACAACTTTCTAGTTAAAAGATTTTTGATCCAAATACTTTTAGTACTAAATTAGCAATGATGTTTCCTCAATGAAAAAAAGTGAAAAAAATGAATGATTTTTGAGGAGCTATATCTTTTTCATCCAGCGTTGGATTTTGACTTTGTTTTTTGGGAGGGGCTCCAAATTGAATTTGTTCATGTGATAAAAACCTTGACAAAATCGAATATATATTGAAGAGAAGGCATAAAATCTGATTGCAAAGGGTTGAGTTATAAACTATTTTTTCTTTGTAAGATTTTTGGTAGTTTTCACAATTGCAAGGCTATTATCACAGCCGAGAATTTATTTGATGAATATATTTCTTGTACAAAGGTATTATTGAGATGAAGATGGAAAACTTTGTAGTTCATGTTTCTTTTATTGCAATCAATTTGATGGTAACTTCTCCACTCTAAAGTAAAAATGATGAAATTTTGTAACCCTGTCTTGCTTATTAATACGTTATGATCTCGCAATCTATGAGGTTTGATGACTTAAATTTTGATTCACTTAACCTACAACAAGTCTATTACAAGATCTTCTTGTTGATATCTACATAGCTTGTCTTTATTCTCATCTTTGAGTCTTTCTCTGAATATTTGTTTTTTGACCAAAGATACCCAAGGACATCTAGGGGTCAATCACACTTATAGTTAAAAATTGATGTTACAATATATTTAATGTTATAATCCCTTAACTATTATTGTCCGGCCATTAATAATCATTGTAATTATGATTCCTAAGAATGTTACGTGAGTATGAATTTTTAAAATTTGAAAAATCATCCATAACGAACTTGCATTCTAAGAATTGGAATTGAAAATAGTATAAAGTACTTTATCACTAGATGATCAAATTTTTAAACATTCATTATCGAAGTGTTAATACAACTTGAAATAGGAATATTCTCTCATTAGAATTGACCATCTCTTATAACTATTTACTTGCTTAGATGCACATAGAGAAAAATACCAAATTCTCTTATAAACCCCCAAGGTAAAAGATAAAGGTATAAAAATAGAAATATAGTAACCTTGTAAAGGTCATTTAATAAAAGCTTAACCTGCATTTTTCATTTATTTTTCCTATTTTTCCTAAATACATGTAAAATAATCCAACCTTCCAGAACGGGGCAAGACTTCGGGATTAAGTCTTCGTCCCGACTCCCAAGTCTCCGCTTTACGTTAGGGGGTCTTCGTGTGTGTATGTGTGTCACCAACGAGGCATTTTCTTCGCAGTCCTCCTCCGACACCAAAGTTTCGAAGACATCGTAAGCCCGCGTCCGTTTCTCAATCGTTGCCGTGTCGCTCTGTTCTTACAATTTGCTGTTCTTTACATTTTTCTGGCTGCAATTGCGGCAATTTTAAGCCGTGTTGCTTCAAATTTGTTAATTTCCGATCTTTGTTTGTTTCCGATCTTTCCCCTAGGGTTTTGCGACCTGCTCATTTAGGGAGTGGAGAATTTTCTTATGTGGCATATTTGTAATTGCTCTTCGCTTTCATATCTGTGCAAAGGTTGATTGAGGTGAGGCTCTATTCGTAGTACGTCACGTTTGTTGGGAGCCGTGGTCACTTTCATGAATTTTTCGCACTATGGGAAATTTGAATCCAATTTTTATCATGAAGCTTTATCCATCAATTTTTTCGGAATTTTTGGATGTTCGGGAATTATCGAAGATTCGGATCGTTGAGGGATTAACCTCGTACTGTGTATGTGGAGTTTGAATTTTACGGGGAGTGTGGATTAGGGTTTCCTCATGAGTTGGACCTGTTGTCTTCAGGGGATTGGTACAGACTGAGTAGCCAGGATGTGGGCAGCGGGATGTCTGGCGTCATGCTGTGCATCATGCGCATGCGCGGCATGTCAGGGAGTAGCGGGAGGCATTTCGCGGCGCTCAGCCCGGATTGCGTACTGCGGTCTGTTTGCAATGTCACTGATTGTGTCGTGGCTACTCCGTGACTTTGCTGGGCCTTTATTGGCAAAAATTCCATGTAAGTGCTTCATCTCGAACGGTGTTTCTTTGTGGATGGAAGAGAGACGACTGGACTAAAGAAAGGGCACCAAGTTTGAGAGCAGGATTTTTGTTTAATTTTCTGATTTGGGAAAGAATGTACACCGAAATTGAAATTCGATTCGGCTCTGTGTCAGGGATCAATACCTTCGCCGAAACGCCTAGCCCGGAGTGGTTCGCCACACAAGCGGTTTTGCGTGTGAGCTTGGGAAACTTCCTGTTTTTCGTTGCGTTTGCCGTACTCATGATTGGTGTTAAGGACCAGCGTGAGCAGCGAGATTCGTGGCATCATGGAGGCTGGATGGTGAAGCTTATCTTGTGGTGCATCACGATTCTGTTGATGTTCTTCCTCCCCAATGGCCTCGTCAACGCTTATGGTACGTTTTCGTGGTTCATATATGAAACTCTCTGTTTGTAGATGTTCTTTCACGATGTCTGGCGATGAAAATAAATCAGTAATGAAGTTTCAGATATGGAATATGACTTAGCACCTTTGTATTAGGACATTGTATTCAGATTCGTGTTCCACTACCGTGCGAAGACTTTAATGTTGTGCTGCTGGTTGATGAATGAACATTTTAAGGTGATAGTATGATACGTGTTTAGTTCTGGAAACACATTAATAAGATGCATGGTTTGAAAGTACCAGTTAAGAATTATACTGAAGGCTTCGAAAGGGGAGAGGCTAGTCGGCTAGTCGACTACGTTCGCTCTCAATTTCTTTACCTATGTTGAGTGTGTTGTTCTAGTGCTTGGGGTCTGTATTTTTGTGCTGCTTAACTTGCAATGTTTGAAGTACAGAGTGAGGAGACGGAAATTAACATGGTTAAAACCCTTGCAGGAAGTGTTTCGCGCTTTGGATCAGGTCTGTTTCTATTGATTCAAGTCGTTATCCTCCTGGACTTCACTCACAACTGGAACGCTGCTTGGGTGGCCAAAGATGAACAGTTTTGGTGAGCATTCTCTCTTCATTACTACGAACTTTCAGTACATTTTTTTGTAAACCTCAACTTCTTGTGGGCTTCTTTGTTTCTCTTTTTAGCTCTGTCTCCATATCTCGTCTTCTAAATCTATATTTTTAAAATGGGGCAGGTATATTGCATTATTATGTGTGTCTGTCGGTTGCTACTTGGCGAGCTGGATATTCTCTGGCTTTCTGTTCCATTGGTTCACACCATCAGGACAGGATTGTGAGCTGAACACTTTCGTCATCTCCTTCACGCTCTTCCTTGGTGTGGCGTTCGCTATTGTTTCTCTGCATCCTCAGGTACTCAGTTCAACTTCGATGTTCTTTCTGGCGTAGTTGTATAATTCTAGATGCTTTGTGTGTTTCGATAATGTAGGTGTTGATTGTAATTCCTAAACACTGTCTTCTGCAATATTGCAATTTCCTTCGTGCTTTGTACACATCTAATATTTCTTGGATCGTATGCATCAGGTGAATGGTAGCCTTTTGCCAGCGAGCGTGATTGCAGCGTACTGTACCTACCTGGCGTATAGTGCGTTGTCAAGTGAGCCTCGGGATTATGAATGCAATGGTCTTCATAACCACGTGAATGCCGTGTCGAAGGGGACTCTCGTTTTGGGCATGTTGACAACGCTACTTTCTGTGGTTTACTCTGCTGTGCGCGCTGGCTCCTCCACAACTTTCCTCTCCCCACCTTCCTCTCCAAGAGAAGGTAAGCTTCTGTCTGCTTCCTGTGAGCGTGGGGTTCTCTTAATAACTTCATTAATGCCAAACGAGAAACTTTTGCCTGTGCGATCCATGCAATAGCCGCAGTTCGACATTTCCTGCTAACCGACGCCATTAACACGTTCCATTGATTAGTAGATTTTCATCACGACACCCAATTTATGTAGGATATTTTAGTTTAGCTTTGATTGTTGACGTGTTTTCTGTATACAGGATCCTCTGAAAAGGCTCTTTTGTCGAAAGACGATTTGGAGAGAGCGAACAGTGATTCCGACGATGATGATAAACCTATTCGTCGAGGAGGGCGACACAACAAGGAGCCTCGTCCAGTTACTTACGTCTACAGTTTCTTCCACTTGATCTTTGCTCTCGCTAGCATGTACTCCGCCATGCTCCTTACTGGATGGGGTGGTGCAAACCTGGCCGAGAAGGACATCATCGATGTGGGGTGGGCGTCTGTGTGGGTGCGCATCACCACGCAATGGATCACGGCTGCACTCTACATCTGGTCCCTGGTGGCTCCCCAGTTTTTCCCCGACAGAGACTTCTCCTAAGTGCAGTTTCGTATCATACGAGTACCTATCATAGCTGCCTTGTGTTTGTAGTATGTGTATAGATGTTAGTGGTTTCAGATAGTTTAAGATTTCATTTACTGTACTTTGAATAATTTCGGGTATTTTCTTCGTGGAGACCCGGTTATCGGTTTTTAAATCGTTTGTTCGCAAGCCTTGTTAATATTTATGTGCATTTGTTAATGCTCACCTCTGGGTGCCGTTTCTCTTGTAAACTTACCTTCAGCCAGGCTTGTGGAAGTCAATGCACATGCTTATAGGCCCATAAATAGGTGTATTTGAGGTAGATTTGAAAAAATCTATTGGACAATCATAGTGGGGCAGAGGGAGTATTTTGGTTGCTAAAGGAGCAAGAAGACATCATTTTCTTATCCAATGAGTATTTGGTTGCTAAAGGAGCAAGAAGACATCATTTTCTTATCCAATGGACCTTTAGACTACCCTACCTATATCCAAACACTCTAAAGATGTATGCATAGGGTACGCGCTAGAAAGCAGGGAGAAAATTTAAGAAAGAGGTTGTCCCATTAAAAGGGGGCGTCCGAGTATAGATGTAAACAAGTAATACAAGATTGTTCACATTCTTATGCACACCCGACTTCCTTTTCATACGAAATTCTTTTTTTTCGGCACACCAAGCATCGAATTACTTTTTCTTACTTCTCTAAGCAAGAACCTCGCTTCCATCATCCTTGTGTACTACAGGTACAAGAGTGACGCTTTTCAAATTACCACATTTTAGCTGAAACTATATTCCATTCCACTGCATGCACATTCTACACGATTAGTCATGCAACATAGGAAACTCAATACATGTAAAAGATCCCGGGGAAGAAGGGAAGGAGTTCACGATGTAACATGGACAATTATTACAACAAATGTAGGAATTTCCACCACCACTCACGTCTGCAACTGAGCACACGCACCTCATGTTTATTTAGCAAGGAATCACAATCTTATTCTCTTGGTTACGAATGCTAAATGAGAGCACCTCCCACGATAAAAATTCGCAGTGCTCAGGGACTCCTTTGACCTTTTAGGCATCATTTGTAAGCAACAATGCGAGCACCTTCCCTGTCTAGCTTGTTCACGTGAGACTCAGCCTTGAGACCTCCATGGACCTGGAAGGCTTTCACCATAGCAGCAGCAATGGCGTTTCCTTTCTCCTCCGAGTCGGTAATGGCAACAGCAGTGGGGCCTGCTCCGCTTATCGTGCACCCATACGCATGTGCACTCTCCGATGCTGCAATCACTTTGCTCATCCCTGGAATAAGAGGCGCCCTCTGCGGCTCCACAATAGAATCTGACGCTGCTTTGCATTGCCAGTAACACCATGAGAATCAGAGCATTGCAACGAATGTAATAATGTGCAGGTAGAATTCGACTTACAAAGAGCGGCTCCAAGAAGATGCGCTTCGCCCTGTAAAATGGCAGTCACCAAAGCAGACGCCTGACTACAATTGGCAATATGCTTCTTCATGGATATCTGCATGTGAAACGTCGTTAAGAATTAGAACTAAAAACGACGCTTAAGTGATGTTGTGAATGAAGAGTGTGTTAACCTGTGTTGGCAATGCTGCCCGCATTTCCTTTGTAGGTGCCTCGAAGTCTGGTATCACAAGCACGAAGTAGAGATCCTTCTCGCTAGGAAAGGCAAGAGGTATGAGATCGAGGGGAGTGTAGCTTCGCACTAAAACGAAGCCACCCATGAGTGATGGAGCAATATTGTCAGCATGGTAACCACTCACGGTTGCCTCTGACTCCAAACCTGCTTGCACAAGCTCAGCCTTGCTCAAAGGGCTTCCAAACAGTCCGTTCACCTGCAAACAAACTCACTTCAGTAGCAAGAAGCACTTTTTCCGGGATCCTCAAACCGCCCAGAAGAGTAGATAAAGTGGCTAACTTGGAGGAATGCATCAGGTATTTGTGAGAAAGCGCACCGCAGCAGCAGCTGCCGCAGCACTAGCGGCACTGGAGCCGAGCCCACTTCCAAGTGGCAAGCCTTTGTGCAGATTCAGAATGATACCTATGGACTTCACTCCCAACAACTCTAAGGTGGCCTTGCCTGCAATTCCAGCACAATTGTCTCCCGGCACAAGTGACAGTCGCCCGTTGTCGCCGGTAATGGCCTCAATTACGATCTCCCCTGCAGGCACTGCATCACTCACCTGTAATCATCCCAGCATTACAGATTCAGCTCGACAATTATGCTCTCCCTCGCCAGCTCCAAGTAAACTTCGCACAGTGTTGCAATTTACATCCAACAGCCGGTCTAAACCCTGAACCCTAAACCCATGGGACGACCTAATTCGACTGCATCCGTCCAGTACATTGACGTTTGTAGCGATTAGGGCAAGTAAAACTTGGCTCCGGTCACTCATCCTCAACGTAAATGGAATTCACTTCCACTTCGAATTTGCAGAAGAAAGTTCATAAGCAGTGATCTCAGCAGAGCTGGTTCTTGTATTCGATGATATCCAGCTTCTCATACTACTATGTATTCATTGAAATGCTCAACGAGTATCCTCTACCCATTCGACGAGAATTGACGAACATCGGACACCTGCTTGGTACCTCAGCAGTGACGAAATCTCCTAATCCATCGACGGCGCAGCCTAAGAAGTCGAATCCCGGTCCCAAGTTGGCAACAGTGGCTGGCGCGAAGGCTTTTACAAACTTATGCACAACTTTAGGCTCAGTCAATGTAAGCTGTTTCAATGGAGGAGTTAACACGGTTGCCTTCTTCTCACAAGTCACCTGCACTCCCACAACACACTCATAAGGTTGATGGCAGCGAGGTCATCGAGGTAAGCTACTAGGAGAATTTTGATACCTGCAACTTGAATGACTTTCGTAGCGATGTATTCTGGCGAGGAGAATGAGTCAAGCATAGTGTCCGTTTCTGCATCAATCTCGTCGTGTGTCGGCATTGCAAGGAAGCGCCGATTTCGAGAGCACGCTTCGGCCCGGCTAGCGTTTCCATTCCGAATGCACGATCATACCCAGCAGGCACAATGCAGTTCTCACCAGAGTCACCTTTGAATCTCCAATATCTCAACGACCCAAAAGGACAAAGAATTGCAAAAAGGGCAAAAAAGGAATCTGGAACAGAATGGGAGTGATGACAGAGAGTTTGGAACTTGCTGTAACTTAAAACCCTGCCAACTGAAAGCGCTGAGAGGAAGGGACGGAGATGGGCCTGTCGAGACTGCTCCGTCGAAGGAACCGTGGGCGCCGCTCCCGCAGCCGTTCGCCTGCAGGGGCTCCCGTTCGCGACGGGGGTTGATCGAGCCGCTGCGCTGCTCGAGCGGGAATGCCCGCTCTTCCCCATCGCGCTAGATACCCGGTGAGCATACCCGCCGTCACATACCCGCCGCGAGACCATTGCACTGGGACGATATCCGGGCATTTCGAGGAGCATTTTATTTCCCGTCTACCTGACGAAAGATATCCTCGGTGTATTTGCACCCATGTATTTGCACCCAAAAGATAGATAGAAACTCCGGTCCCTTTCTAAGGGGCCGGCATGAATGGAGTGTCCGTTTGTAATGCTAATATTCCGATGGCCACCGAACAAGGGAAAATTGGAACAATACTACTTCCCCCTGTCGAGGGTGGACACTATAACTACGCTAGTTTCTAGTTAGTTACAAGTGCCTCGAGGATACTTGACATAGTATCCCCCAAAGGGCTTTGAGGTACCCATACAACAAGGTCCAAGGACCCCCCACAATAGTTGGGTGGACTATAGTGGTGAGCACCACGCCGGCATGGGGAATAGAACCTACAACCTCCTCATTGGGGGCAAAGCCCTAACCACCAAGCCAAGGCTTGTGGTGCCTTTTGCACCCAAAACTACATGGTTGGTGGCTCAAAACCAGCACGGCACTAGGAACTGTTCACTAGACCTATTCAAGCAAGAGGTACATTCTAACTTTCAACTTCAAATTTTATTGTACTCATGGTGTACATTTTAGGTTAATTGTCTATGGGTACACATATGGGTTCCACTTCCCAAATTCATAACTAAATTATTTTTCATTCAAAACTTTTGATTTCGAGTGGTAAAGGAAAGTAATTTCAGACTTTTCTCTTCTTCTGAAAATTAACTTGCTTTGCCACTTTTCATCAAGCTACCCAAACTGTAATTCTAGCGAGTTTTTGAGCCACTTACTATATGTAGTGGTAGCAAAAGTCTTTGCAACAAATGTAGTCTATATATTCACCTAGGTCTATTGTTACACCCTCGTTATTATCACACTTGTAAGAAGAAGAGGAACTCCAACCTATTTAGTATCACTTTAATATATCTATGTGAATAGATTATACTTTTTTATTTTGATCACAGTATTCAATAGGGTGTAGTCTTAATGTATTTGGATGTTGAGGCCCTAAGTCCATTGGATTTACCCCTTTGTACAATAGGGGGAGTATTAGAAGGATCTCTCATTCGAATCTGAGAAACAAGGCAAGTTCCTTTTGTTGGATAAAGCCATTATATTTAGCCTCTATAGATCCTTGTAAGCTTTTGAAAGCTTGAAACCACAAAACTGCAATTTCTACCTCTATGCATATCGAAGATGAGATCCGATGTATTTTATTTTTTTTGAACGTTTGACTCTAAGACTTTGTACCTAAGATTATATTGCTAAATATCCTAAAAATTGATCGCTTTGTTTACCATTTGGGAAATCATAACATCAAAAGTTTGTCTCCCAATTATTTTAAAATTACTAAATTAAAATTGCCCTTTTTGGACTTCAAACCTATAATTTCTGGGTGAAGGTTTTGGAATTAGAATTTGGCTTTGTAAATTTTATCACATACACATTGAGCATCTAGTAAAAGTCTTAAGAAAAAATATTGTAAACTTTTCTACCATTTTAATTTGTGCTGTCATTGTAGGATCTCAAATCTAAATACAATCCTTACTACCATGTGAAATTTTAACTGTCGCCATTTGTAAGATCATAACGTTCAAAGTTCATGGTAATATATTTTTAGAGCAATCTCTAGCAACCATTTTCTACTTTGTGCAAAGAAGGAGTTGACGATTTGTACCCCTAACATTTTTTTTAAAAATCCTTTTCCATGCAAGCAACTAAGTTATGCATGTCTATGTAAAAATTGTAGAGACTTATTTGATTCTAGATCCTTTGTCCAATTTACTTTCCCGAAGAAGGTATAAAAATGACGATTCTGTAAAACACACACCACGTTAATTGTATGTAATTTACGGAGAAAATGAACGCCACGTTGGTAGCTCTATAAGTTTTTGGTTTTTTGGCAATTTTTTTAACGAAACTCTCAAATTTTCAAAAAGCTTTGAAGCTTGCTTTGAAAATTTTGAAGGTTGCCCTTGTAAAATCGATGAAGGTTACAATTTGGATCACTTTGGAATTTGAGAAGTGATTTGGTAATGACCATATGTTTTTTGTCCTTGAACCCTATGTACAATTTAACTCCCTACCTAAAACATTCATAGTGAATTGTATATCCAAAAACGACCTTAACCTTTACTTATTTCACTTTTAAGTTCAAGAATCTAGATTTAATTCAATTACCTCACCTTTCCTTGTATTAATAAGAAGGCGAAACCCAAATGACTTTTCCACACTTGCGAGTTGCGATAACGGGATGGGCTTTAGTGTATAAGTTGCCTGCTATTCTAAATTGAAGGGAATCTGAAGCGGGTTCGTAAAACCTGAACCCTAATTTGGGCAGCGACCGCACCCTTCTCTAAAACCCTAAACCTTGCACTGCACTTCTAGTGCGGCAAACTCTTTTTGAGTTCTTTCTGAGTCTGTTTTGTTTTTCGCAGCTCAATTTGTTGCATTGTTTTGAAGCTGCTGGAATCATGAGGCCTCCGTTGACGAGAGGAGGTGGGGGCTTTCGGGGCGGAAGAGGCGATGGCGGAGGCCGTGGAGGAGGCGGCTTCCGAGGAGGCCGCGGCGGGGGCCGAGGTGGTGACAGAGGAGGCTTCAGAGGCGGACGTGGGGGTGACCGAGGTGGCCGGGGAGGCCGCGGAGGCCGAGGAGGTGGCCGCGGTGGGGGCCGAGGAGGCGCTGGCATGAAGGGAGGTGCCAAGGTGATCATCGAGCCCCACAGGCACGAGGGTGTGTTCGTTGCCAAGGGCAAGGAAGACGCGCTCGTCACCAAGAACATGGTGCCCGGAGAGAGCGTGTACGGGGAGAAGCGGATTTCAGTCGACAATGAGGACGGAACGAAGACGGAGTACCGTGTGTGGAACCCGTTCAGGTCGAAGCTGGCGGCAGCCGTGCTGGGTGGTGTGGACAACATCTGGATTAAGCCCGGTGCCCATGTGTTGTACCTTGGAGCTGCGTCTGGAACCACAGTTTCTCATGTGTCCGACCTGGTGGGTCCATCAGGCATTGTGTACGCTGTGGAATTCTCTCACCGCAGTGGGCGTGACCTTGTAAACATGGCCAAGAAGCGGACAAACGTAATCCCCATCATCGAGGACGCTCGCCATCCGATGAAGTACCGCATGTTGGTGGGGATGGTGGATGTGATCTTTGCCGATGTTGCGCAGCCCGACCAAGCTCGTATTGTGGCGATCAACGCGCACAACTTTTTGAAGAATGGTGGACACTTTGTGATTTCGATCAAGGCGAACTGTATTGACTCGACTGTGCCTGCGGAAGCTGTGTTCGCGGCTGAGGTGAAGAAGTTGCAGAAGGAGCAGTTCAAGCCAGCAGAGCAAGTGACGTTGGAACCCTTCGAGCGAGATCACGCTTGTGTAGTTGGTAGTTACCGTGCGCCGAAGAAGGCAAAGCCTGCCGCCGGATCGTAGATGTAGTAAATTTATGTTAATTAGGTTGTAGAGTAGACCTTTTTCACCACTTCACAACGGAAACCTGAATTTTGACCCCAACTTGTGGATCCACACGAAGTTATTTTTGTAAGTTCCTGCGTTTGCATCGATTATCAACTCTACTGTCTGTTGATCAGGGGACTGGCATGGGAGAACTTGTGCTGAATGTGATTTTTAGGGTTGAGATATGCTTTGTCACGAACCGAAAATTTCCTCATTTATCCTCTTAGTCGAAACGATGGGCATTGATTAATATCAGGAGGAAGGAATTCCACGGTCGGTGAGCATGTTTGGTAGAACTCGCTAGAACGTTTATTTTGCAACTGAATTGCAAATTGACTTCCACGTTCGCAGCATTGTTAAGTTTCAACGATTAAGTGTTCTATTCCAATTTGGACTACTAGCCCTTTGCCGTTGTGGCACGACATCATTAGTGAAGTGCCAACGCGGGCAAGTTTCTCAACCCTCCTTCTCTTCTCATGAAAGTACCCTTTTCTTTTCTTTTCGTTTCTTTTTGCAAGCCGTGAATAGATCTGTTCCTGAATGTCAACTTCTCTCTTTTCCAAATCGCATAGAGCTGTTTCTGATATCCAATCGAAGATCAAGGTTCGCTTGTTGAAGGAGGGCAAACATGTTCCCTGCTACGACATAGTACCATACTTACCTTATTTTTTCCCAGATTGTGAATGGAGCTGTTTCCGATACTAAACCAAAGATCAAGGCTTACTTGTTGGAAGATACAAAAAATACGCGAAAGAAGTGTACAAAAGGACATGCGAGTCCGCTATATTACTCATCATAGATAATTGTAGGCTTTCAGCCTGATCAGATACATGCACGTGATACCTTCTACCTCAATTGTCTTTCTGCAAAAAAGAATCGCGGTTCTAGAGATAAAACCACGGCTTACATTCAAAGAGACTTAAGGACCTCTGTGGCAGCAGCAATGGTAAAATCAATATCTGCGTCAGTGTGGGCCAAGCTGGTAAATCCGGCTTCATATTGCGAAGGAGCAAGATACACTCCTCGTTCGAGCATCCCCCTGTGCACAGCAATGAGGACAAAGTAAGCATAAAATTCAACACACGAACAGATTGAACAATTTGATGAACTATCAAAATGTAGACAAGGACGTACCGGTGGAACTTAGCGAACTTGGCAGTGTCGCTCTTCTTGGCATCGTCGAAGTTGTTCACAGGTCCAGCACAGAAAAAGAAGCCAAACATTCCACTGATATGTCCACCGCAGACCTCGTGGCCAGCATCTCGTGCAGCCTGGAGAATGCCGTCCACAAGCTTCCCAGTAACTTTGTCCAAGTGCTCATAAGAACCGGCCTGCTTCAGCCTTCGCAGGGTGTGGATTCCGGCTGTCATTGCGAGTGGATTGCCACTCAAGGTGCCGGCCTGGTACATGGGTCCAGCAGGAGCAACCATCTCCATAACCTCCCGCTTTCCTCCATAGGCTCCGACGGGGAGTCCTCCTCCGATGATCTTCCCCAGAGTGGTGATGTCAGGGGTGATGCCGAAGTGCTGCTGGGCACCTCCATAAGCGATACGGAAGCCAGTCATAACTTCGTCGAACACCAGCAGAGCTCCGTCTTGCTCAGTGATCTCTCTCAGTCCTTGCAAAAATTCCTTGTGGGGGACGATGAAGCCCGAGTTTCCAACCACAGGCTCCAGCACAACGGCCGCAATCTCACCCTTGTTTGCGGCAAAGATTTCCTTCACAGCGTCCAAGTCGTTGTAAGCAGCCGTCAATGTGGATGCCGTGGATGAGGCGGGGACTCCCGGAGAATCGGGCAGACCCAGAGTTGCCACACCACTACCTGCCTTCACCAAGAAGGAATCCGCATGTCCGTGGTAGCATCCCTCGAACTTGAGAATCTTCTCGCGACTAGTGTAAGCACGAGCGAGACGGAGCATGCCCATACAAGCCTCGGTTCCAGAGTTCACGAACCGCACCATCTCAATGCTGGGAACTGCATCGATCACCATCTGGGCCAACTCGTTCTCCAATACACAGGGTGCTCCGAAGCTGGTGCCCTTCCTCAATGTCTTGATGAGTTCTTCGTTCACCTGATGGACAGCACCATGTCAGCATCTCAACGCATGTCGTGCAACCTAGGACGATCTGTTCCCATCTTTTCTTACCGCGTCGTCACAAGCACCGATGATGGCAGGCCCCCAGGAGCCAACGTAATCAACGTACTCGTTGCCGTCAACATCCCAAGCCTTGGAGCCCTTCACTCTGTCAAAGACAATAGGCTGGCCTCCAACGGATTTGAACGCTCGGACGGGAGAGTTCACACCTCCTGGCATCAAGTCCTGCACATCCAGAATAACAGCTTTACTCTCAACTGAAATTCAAGGGCACTCCTAAAAACCGTGACTAAACCTCCGAAGCAATACTAAACCTTCAAATCCACATACAGAACTTCAATAATCTTGAACATGCATACAACAATTAGTATCTCGACGAGCTCAAATCTATCTACGAAATCAATGTGAACTTCGAGGCAATTGCTGTAAAAATGTAAACCCTTGGTTCATTCCACGCAAATAATGAAGCACTCCGCTTCGGCATAAACCCTTCCGTTAACCCCATGCTGAATTTGATTCTTTCTCACAGAGATTATTTATTCCCAAAAAATGCAGTGACACCCTCGTACGAAAGAGGTAGCCTATACTCGAATTTCGCAAAACCTCGAGGATGGAAATGCAGGGGCTTACCTTGGCAGCTGTAAAAGTCTCTTCAGACTTCTTGGTGGAGAACTTGGTGGCCACATCCGCGGTCATGGCGACAACACCTCGGCTACCAGCGGACGCAGCAACGCACTGGGACGCGACGCGAGCAGCAAACTCGGTGGAAGCTCCGGAAGCAGTGGCCTTGAGTCCATGGAATGCCGGCAAGGCCGATGAGGGCTTCGTCGACGAATTCGACAGGGTCGTGAAACTGGCGGAGACTGCGGAAATGGACGCCACGGCCGCCATTGCGAACTTCCTTTGCGAGCAACCCCGGGGATGGACCTGAAATTCCAACAACAACAACAACAATGCAAGAGAGACAACAACGAGGGCGGCCCAGCAACAATCTCAAAGCCCTCGGAAATGGATAGGATAGTCTTCGCCTCTCGGGATTGGGCAATCTTCCATTTTCGTTCCCCTCATGCGAACGTTGGAACCGTCGATCGAAGTGGGAAAGGAAAAGAAGGCGCGGATTTCTTTACGGTCGAAGCGGAAAATATCTGGAATATCTTTATCGTCTTTAAAACAAACCCTGGAATTTTTTATTACTATATACTAAGTTGTTTTTGTTGAGATATTCCATTCTCTCTAGAATCTACTAGTATCTACTTTTCTAGTCCGTATCTAGATAGCATATGTATTACTTCACTTTAGTTAACTCGTTGTTAACTAGTTGTATTTGTACAATATATATATATACATTGTAAAATGGAGCTGCTTGCTCATTCCAATTCCTTCTTGCTCATTTTCTGTGTTCTCTCTTCCTTCTCCTTCTCATCATGTTATAAGTACCGTTAGTTTTTTTTTTTTTTTTTTTTTTTTTTTTTTTTTTTTGCTCCTCCACCATAGCTTTGTGTAGCTCTTTGCCAATTTTACACCCTCTTCTTGTTGTTTTCCCCTATTTTTAGATGATTTTTTTGGTTTATTCTTTGTATTTGTTTTCATGCTTGTTGCAAAGTGTTTCTTTTTTACAATTTCCAGAGAGAGCTTGAATAAGGTTTGGTACATAGTATTTTTTGTAAAGAGCTTGCTTAGAGTTTGCTTAATATCAGAGGGCATCACTATACAACGAATGCACTAATTTAAAACAAGAGAACTTCAATCATGGTATATTTTCCCATCCTTATTTTTATATTATTTTGATTCTTTAAGATGCTTATGATGCATTATACTTTATTTTCTAGTATAAGCCTTATTGATAATTATTTTATATAAACTACTTAGACACAAGTATCTAGTTTCTCGCTATGTGTGTTCAGGCAAGAAAATATTATCAACCAAAAGAGACCAAATTTGAAGATGTAGAGGAGGAGACAATAAGCATTCGTCCTGCGAGTTGGAAGAAAAGCCCATCTTCCAACCTCCACACTTATGTTATGGCACTACATACCGGCACTAGACTTATCTCTACAGCACAAGTCACCATCTCATACTGACACTAGACTTATTTCCACGGTATTAGCCAATAACTCAGGACTCTATGAACTCAGCATTTCACTGTACAAGAGCTGCTCATGCCATCTGACAGCGCTGCCGAAAGCCCAACTGTAGCACCGACATTTGAGACATCCGAAGACTACACTTCTTAGGAAAATGGTTCCCTTATGTATTTCAGCAAAGCTTACTAAGCATTTTCCGAAGAAATGTAGTGCCCGGATGTCTCAAATGTCGGTGCCACAGTTGAGCTTTCGGTAGCGCTCTCACATGGCATGAGCGGCTCTCGTAAGGTGAAATGTTGAGTTCATAGAGCCCTGAGTTATTGGCTTGTACCGTGGAAATAAGTCTAGTGCTAGTATGAGATGGTGACTTGTGCTGTAGAGATAAGTCTAATACTAGTATGTAGTGCGAGTATGTAGTGCCATAACATAATCGTGGAGCTTGGAAGATGGGCTTTTCTTCCAACTCGTAGCTTATCGTCCCCTCCTCTACATCTTCAAATGTGGTGTCTTTTGGTTGATAATATTTTCTTGCCTGAACACACATAGCAAAAAAGTAGGTACTTGTGTCTAATTAGGCCCTATAAATACTAGGGCTTCGCTACTCTCTGCATTATCAGTGATGTTTAATATCTTATGATATATATTTTTATATATATTTTATATGTTATGATTATTATATTTTTTTAGGAAATATTATTAGTTTTGATTGTGTAATGCAATCTATTATATGATGTCTCATGTCAGGAATATTGTATATTGATGTTTTAGGATTTTGTTCATATGCAATGTCAGTTGCATATGCTAATGCAAACACTTCCGCGTCTCGGTACTTACTGCTTGTTGATCAGCGTGGGTAGAATTTTTTAAACTAACAATTGCATTGTTCCAACGAAGTGATCGAGTGGACAAAACTCAAGCTCAAAATCAGTGCCGTACGCCTTGCTAAAATTGTAATCCACAACCCTTTCTTCAGCTATTTGCTCTAGTTCCGTTTGAAACATTGCTAGTTCTATAAGGGTCTTACTTCCCTCGATTATAGCATGCGCCACCCCACAGTAATAGTTTTCAATCCAGAATTTTGTGACTTTTTCTATTGCCTCAAATACTTGTGCTTGCAAAAGAGCCCTTCGAAACGCCGTCCTCAGCTCTGTTATCGTGAGCCTTCGTCATGGCATCATACTAGTCTCGAGCCCACGCTATATTGAGGTCTTCAGATTCAGATTAGACAATTGTCCTTCAACAACAGCAACCGTGGTTCTAACAAGTGCAACGTTGATGACACAGTGATGCTACTATTGTGCAGGTTACATGTATTGTATGAAAAAGAGTTTGTTGGTTAAATGTACCACGCATGTATGGATGGGCTTGTGCTGTATGCTAATTCTTGACGGCTGACTCAGAAAATGACAACGCCTATGTCAATACTTTTACTGGCTAATGGATACTACAAACTGTACATAAAATAATTGCACAAAAGCCATTGTATCTCATACTTGCTAATTCGGGATCAACCATAAAATGGTTGATTGGGGTGTTAGGGGTTAATGATGAGAAATAATAATTAAACAACTCAATGACTTGACTTTGCAACAAATACAAAATATATGTATTATCATCGGTTTCCTTATCGAGAATCACAAGAGACTGAATGAAAATAACATATCAACCGTTGAAGAAACAAATATTAACATATGAGCAATCAAAATAAACTATTTTTTGTTATGTTATGTTTCTTATTCAAACTATCACTCAGCACATTCCACAGGAATAATGAACAAAATCTACCGTATGAACATTCCAGTGAAATTGGAGAATGAGAGCAACATACCTTATCCAAGCTGTCGCGAAGCAACCAACGCAAGAGTGGAGGTTCAAGTGTGCTCTACCGATGAGAGACCAACAACGGAAGATGATGCTGAAATTTTTCCTTTCCAACAATGCGGCTTCCACACGGGCTCCACCAATGAGAGTGACCACCAAGGTAGGATATTGGTGAAATTACAAGAAATGCAAGAATAATTCAAGGTCACTCAGACAACAACGCCTTCAATGAGGTCTCTAGGTCTCTACATAGTACTTAAAATAAAATACCCATATTTGATCACAAAGCTACCGTAATAGGAAGGCAAGGTCGGCACTTTTGTGCCGAATAATAAATTAAAGTTCAAAAAGTAGGGGTCGGCAAACTCAAAAACAATTATTAAAAAATCGGCTATTTATAGCCATCATTAATTTTTTCCGGCAGTTAACTAACTGTTTTGTTTGATTTTCGTTCATACTATTCATTGAATGCTCGATTTTCATCCATTTTCGCTGATCTTATACCAAAGAGATAAGGACTCGGCTACGGTTGCTCGTCAGCTGATTTTGAGGAGGTGATGAGTTGTGCATTATTTTTGTCAACGCATAATAAGGGCTTCTTCTACAGCTGTAATTTTGAAGATTCCGACTTGTAGACTTTTTTTTTCTTTTTTTCGGCTTTTCATTGAATTAATTTTTGTTGACTTCGACAAATTACTCCATTAATTTATTTTATTTTTCGACAATTTTTTTGGGAACTATTTTTTGCCGACCCTGCCTTCCTACTATGGTATGGTAGTTGAGATCACAAACAAGGGACCACACACCAAAGATAAATGTCTCATTAACAATGGGCAAGTATATATACATGTAAAGTTCTACAAAATGAACTCTAACTGCTAAAAATGAAAAGTTCTCAGTTACATAATGGTTATTGACAGTTGAGTTGGTACGCCACTCTGTCTTCTTCTGCAGAAAAGGAATTTCAAAAGAAAAAAATTAATCTAGAATGAAGTCGAATGGATTTAGAGGCTTCGCTGCCATCAGGAGAGGCCGCGCCTAAAGTGTACGTTGCAGCTGTTTGATTGTCAGGATACTTCTTCACCTTCTAAATAGGTGCGATGCGCATTTAGAGTAAACAAAGAAATAATCTGAAAGTAGGAAAAAACAACAAGAAGAGGGTGTAAAATAACAATTGCATAATTGGCAAAGAGCTACACACAGCTATGTTGGAGGAACAAAAACAAGAACTAAAAAAAGCTTACGGTGCTGATAACGTGTTGAGAAGGAGAACTTCTGGTGTTTCACGAGACGTTCCAAGAAGCAGTTTTTTTAGGATTCATCATGGCGGACAAAATCAAGCTTCTCAGCTCTTACATCTTTGGCTACACTTTGGACCTTTACTAAGTTAGTGTAAATTAGATAGCAAACGATGACTCTACTCTTTTCACTTCAAAGCATCATGAAGTGTTTTTAACGGGAAAGATCATCATTCGAGGGAGAGTGTTGAGATATTATTCATTCTCTTTAAAACCTACTAGTGTCTACTTTTCTAGTCCTTATCTAGATAGCCTATGTATTACTTCACTTTAGTAAACTCGTGGTTAACTGGTTGTAATTGTACAATACATATACATGGTGGAATGGAGCTGCTTGCTCATTCCAATTCCTTCCAATACTCATTTTTTGTGTTCTCTCTTCCTTCTCCTTCTCAACAATATTTTGGTACAAATTCTCATGCTGACATGGTTCATTACAGATTTTATATCTTCGCTAAATGCCTCATATCCGGACATGTTGGACAATGAGATAAAACCTTGATCAGATGTTCATTTTTGACAAGATGATTTGGGGTGGATCCCAAATCATGTCTAGTGAAAAAACTTTAGGGCTTGTCCAAGATTTTATCAATCAACCAACATTAAGTTTTTCAAAGATCATGTTTGGAGGTTTTCATGTCTTACTATTGCAAGCCCATTTTTTGTATCAATTTTGTATTTTTGTATTTTTGTATTTTTATATTTTTGTATTTTTGTATTTTTGAATTTTGTATTTTTGTATTTTTGTATTTTTGTATTTTTGTATTTTTGTATTTTTGTATTTTTGTATTTTTGTATTTTTGTATTTTTGTATTTTTGTATTTTTGTATTTTTGTATTTTTGTATTTTTGTATTTTTGTATTTTTGTATTTTTGTATTTTTGTATTTTTGTATTTTTGTGTATTTTTGTGTATTTTTGTATTTTTTTGTATTTTTTTGTATTTTTTTGTATTTTTTGTATTTTTTTTGTATTTTTGTATTTTTTTCTTTTTTTCTTTTTGTATTTTGTATTTTTCATTTCCTCATTTTTTCATTTATTATTATTATTATAATATTTTTTATGTTATATTTTTTCATGGGTTTTAATATTTTGAGTGATATCTTTGAATGAAGTGGAATAATTCCATAATTGGAAATTTTCTTGTTGAAATAATTCGGATATTGAAATTGGAATATTATAAAGTTCAAGGAAACACATGGTTCTTAAAAATGTATCTTTTTCATCTGTTGTTAAATTTCAAATTTCAAATTTGGGTTAGATTTCTCATTAAAATTCAAGGGCCTTTGTTCAATGTAAAATGTTGTAGTGGTTCAACATATTGTATGTTTCAGTGCTAGCAGTCTAACCCGTAATCGTCCAAGATGTCAAAAATCGACATTTTGGATGAAAGGTAGAAACTTTGAAGAGCCATAACTTCTTCAATTGTACTCCATCTTGACTAAAATCACTTGGGTTGGGTCCCAAATCAAGTCTTTTTTGTGTTGTAGAAAATGCAGATTCATAAAATAAAGTATGAAACAATGGCATGCATTTTAGTGAAGGCAACTATAGTTTTTAGGTTTTCAAGCATGTTTTATCAATGCAAGCCTATTATGCAAAATTGAAATTAATTTTGGAGAGACTTTTTTACATAATCATGATTTTAAGATGAAATGTAACAACTTTATAGTTGGAAGGTTTTTGATCCATATACTTTTGGCATTGGATTCTCAATGATGCTTCTACAACGGAAAAAGTGAAAAAGTGGATGATTTTTGAGGAGCAATATCTCCTATGTTCATTGTTGGATTTCATTTTTGTTTTTTTGGTTAGGTTCCAAATAGGGTGTTGTTTTAGTGGTAGAAACCTTCACCCAATTAAAGGTGTTTTGAAGATAAGGCAAAAATTAGAGTGCAAGGGGTGTAGAATTGGACCATTTTTTATTTGTAAATATTTTGGTAGCTTTACCTCTTGCAAGGCTACTATTTGGGCCAAGAATTTTTTTTGATGAAATATTCTTGTACAAGAGTGTCATTGACATGAGATTAGACAACTTTGTAATTGGTGAATTTTTCATTGCAGTATGTTTGTTGATAGCATTTTCACTTCAAAATAAAAATGCTAAGATTTTGTGATCTTTTGAGTACCAATGTATTATGATATCACAACCTATGAGGCCTCATGACTCTAAAGTTGACCCACATGACATACAACAAGTATACTACAAGATTTTACGGTTGAGATCTAAATAGCTTGCGATCAATTTCATTTATGACACTTTGCAAAAAATGTATTATTAGGCTTTAGACCCCCTTGGGCATTTGAGGGCTAGATTTGGACTCTTTTCATAAATATGAATTAGTTAACATCAGTCGAAGGCCATTATTTAAATTAATTTTAATTTTATTTTTTGTTTTTTATTTTTTCCTAAAGAATAAGATAAAAAATCTCATTCCAACGTGTTTTTGACATGAAGGTAAAAAGCTTACTAATTACAAATCTTAATTTTTTCTTTCATCACTTATTTATTTGAAATGTGATGCCAGATATATATGATGAGCAATAAATGTGGTTGAATCTATAGAAATAGTTAGCAATAGAAATATTTATCCTTATAATTGCATGTGTTATCTAAATAACATATTAGGAGGGATTTAAACCTGAAGTAGGCCTTAAGTTTACAGCTTAGATTTGGTACTAATTTGTCATGCCTTTTACATTAAAGTACAAATGATTAAGCATCAAGGCAACCATGTAATTGAAGAGTGGGGTATAAAGAACTAGCACAGTTCTTCCTTTGTTGTTTTTGGAAAAAGCAACTTTTTATAATCATTATATTGATTACTTCTACTAATAGATATATTTAGAATTGGTTTGTACCCAATTTAGAATATGTTGCAAATAATTTAGGGCACCATTACATAGTAATATTTGACCTCATAAACAATTGGATTTTAACACTAGGGGAATATTAAGAATAATCTAGTCAAAAGAAACGGATATCTGTAGGAATGCTTAACTTCCATCCCCCTAATGAGTATGTGCTTTTGTTTCTAGAGGACTCAAGCAATTGCGTACTTCCATTAAGATATGATTCCTCTTGCAGTACAACACTCTTTACCCTTTCGACAACAAGAGAAAAGAAATCATATTTTGAGATTTAGACATTATAATCTCACATTCAGTGAGAGATTTAAACTTGAGATTTGGCATGTATATACATGGAAAAATTAGATACTTTTGGTGTAAATCATAAGTACTATTAGTATTGCCGGCAACAACATCACAATGTTGTAATGGTGAATTGTTTACCTATGATGATAACTGGTCACATGCTATTGAAAGTTTTTGATGCACTCCATTCACCCATGTGCGAATAAATCACCTTGTTAGATTCCCTTTTCTTTCTTGTGAACGGTCATGTCTATATACTAGATTCTCGCATGGTTCCCATCTACCTCTCCTCCACCTCTGATGTGAACAAGTCACTTCTCACATGTAGGATTCCACCTTTGCTATGACATTGTTATTTCTATTTTGACATGGTTTCTATATACCTATGATATGAACCATTGACCTCTATTTCTAAGATCAAACTATTTCAATTTGGACAATTCTGCAACCACTATAATGTCATTTTCCTTGAAAAGGCATAAATGAGTCTTGAGTTTGAATAACTCTTAACAGTCCCAACTTTCACAATAGCACTTCTAATTCAACCCTTAGATATGCTTGATGTCAAAGTTTGACATAAGGATGAAAAGGAAATCCTTTTGGAATGCCATAACTTTATCAATAGTCTTATCTTCACAAAATTGTGGGTTGGATCCCAACTCAAGTATAGTTTGTGTAATAAAAATTGCAAACCCAACCAATAGAGCATGCAATTTAATGATGGCAAGTATAATTATATAAGAAATCTCAAACATGTGACATGTTTTACCATTGCAATTCAATCATGTGAATTAAAAGTTGGTTATTTATGAAACTTGGTTTAATAAGTATGGTATGAAAATGTATCTCAACAACTTTTTAGTTGGAATTTTCATTGAAAAATTCCAACCATGAATTTTAATAAGTGATATTCCTAAATCTCTTATCCTCAAAAGTATAAAAAAATATGTGGATCTTGAAGAGATGTATCTTCTTCATACGTGAGATTTTAGCTTTATTTGCTTCCTTGGATTCCAACTTTAAACAAATTTACTTCCAATTCCAAAATCTTATTTAATTACTAATTTATCAACATTAACTTTTCATTCTATATGAGAACGTAATTTTAATTAAATATTGACTCTCAAATTTGATCTCCACTATCCACAAATAGTTTAAAACAAGATTGTATGGCTGAGAGCCTATAGCTTACTTTCTATTACACATGTGGGCCTTACAAATGCAACAATGTTCTCTAGGGGTCATATCATTCAAAAATAATAAAAGAAAATAAAAATAATGGAGATTCTACAAACATGTAACAAGCCTCTTGTTGTAACCGGCACTATTTTCTTCTAGTATACAAGATACATGCCACATTCAACTAAATCTGGACTCATTCAACAATTATGGATTGAAGAAATTTTTCGAAATTTTTACTTTGTAGAATGACCATTACACTAATTGAAACTTTACATCGAGGATGTAAGTATATAGATATTCTTCAAAGATCCCCGATTTACAATTTCATGTCGACATTGTATCTTGTTCACTTGAGCATGGGGATCCCCAACGTCTTACTTGTGGACTCCTTCCAGTCCAAAAGTAGTTAAATGTGTTATATACCCGGTCGCTGCACAATACATGTGCAAATCTTGCAATATTATGCTACCTTGCAACAGGGTTTTCTTATTAGACACAATTTTCGGAATGTCTGTCTGATTTGTCGTATTGGACATGTCTGTTAAACGTCGAGTCGACGAAAATGTCGACCGTACCAAAAATTACATAGTAAAAAACTTGCTGCGATTTACCTTGAGGTAAAAAGCTATTTTCCTACGTGGCGTAGGGTTGATAATGACGTGGAAAATCAAAATACACGTCGCGAGGGCGGCGACGCGGGTGGGCGACCTCGCTAGGCGGCCCGACGATCGCCCGGCGACGTAACGTCGGTCGCCTCTGCGATCGCCGATCGCCATTTTGTCATATCGAGAAAGCGGACCGCGGTCCAAGATGGAGACCGCGGTCGCCGCTTCGCACCGCTAGTAGGCGACCGCCGGTCGATCTTAGCGACCGACGATCGCCCGGGCGTCGTCGGTCGCTTATAGCGATGTCGGCGGTCGCCACGGCATCGCTATTAGGCGACCGCCCGGTCTAGTCTTAGCGACCGACGACGCCTCAGGCGATCGTCGGTCGCTTATGGCTATCGGCGGTCGCCCTGGGGGTAGCGCCCATGTGGCGATGTGTGTGGTGACCAGCACTATGGTTGAATATGAAACAAGAAAAATAAATTCATATTGGTACAAAATGAGCTTCAAAGCATTTTTATGAATACCTTTTTATCGGAAACAAGGTCAATGGTGCATTTCATAGTACAAATTTGCTCATGTCTATAATCATAGTATTCATATATATGATGTAACTATTACATATACCAAACTATATATATTATACTCCCGAAAAATACTAGGATACCAAAGTATTGTAAGCTAATAGTTGCCCTACTTGGAGTACATTGTAGTATTGTACCGAGTACTAACAATGAACTTCGTGCTTCCAATCCAAAATAACAAAATTATAATAATTCGTCTTTAGGTATCCCTCAATGTATACGTATCGTCGCTTGATACTTCATCTGCGTTTGGATCGGTTTCACCTAGAGAGTCATCAGTGCTTTGGTCGCCATCCTCGTCTTCATCCTCTGTCTCATTGCGTACTTCACACTCAACCTCACTCGCCAAATTGCGCAATTCCGTGTCCGTAGTTGTTTTCTTGTTCACTATAACGAGGCGCTTCAAGGGCCGTGAAGCATTAGTGATCCCGTTTGCGTTCAGTGGTAGATGGCGCATTGTACGTGTATTCGGATTATTGGATGAAGCAATGCCAACATGGACTTCTTCATGTACGCGTGCTCCTTTTCGACATCGTCGATCGTGTGCCTTCCTCAAACGCTTCTGGCCTCGTGTAATACGATTGCGAGGTTGTGTAAATGGCCCGACGTCTCGTGCCACTACCAATGCCCGGTTGCATGTTGGACTTGTTGGTTCTATCTTGACCTCCATCTTCGGCAATACCATACGAGTTGTATGGGCCCCTTTAGGTTGGGTAACCCTTGGGAACAATTGTTGTAGAGGTACATCAGAGTCATCTCCGTTAAGAGTTGAATTCCTTGATCGAATGGTTGAAACTCTAGGTGACCCCACTTCCATGCAACCTGAATTGGATACATCGTCAGGTTCCACTTTAATTTGGTCCATTTGAACTCCTGTCGTGGTAATTGTGCCCTTCACCCTCTCAAGTTTATCGTCGTTGTTAGAGTGTGGGCTGCCTTTAAGTGGACCAATGTTCTCTTCATCCATCTGGTTTACCAAGTCTTGTTTCGCTAGGCACGTACTCTCTTGGAGTTGTAAATTTGCCACTCCTTCTCCTTCTGTATCGCTGGCAAATACCGCAAACTGGCGAGGCAGTTGTGGAACATCCTGGTCGTCATCGAACTCAAACGGGTCCTTGACATGAATAGTCATGTTTCCTTCGTTGTCGTTCCAATTCTCTAGGTCGTCGTGTTCGCTACCGTCATTGACATAATTGTCGTCATCCGCCTCCGGGTTATCCATGAATACACCATCATCCCATTCATTGTCCGGTACATAGTCTTCTTCGTCAGAGTCCTCTTCTTCTAAGTAATTTTCGTACCACGTTCTCGGCGATTTGGTACGTTTCTGGCGCTCGAGTTTGGCGTTCGCATAGATGTACACAAGGTCCTCTGCTTTGGAAGTTGACAACCGATTCCTCACTTTGTTGTGCACGAAAGAGTACATGCTCCAATTCCTCTCACATGATGAAGCTGAACATGTCAATGCCAAAATCCTCTTCGCAATTTTGGGCAAGGCATTCCCCCCGACTTGATGCCACCATTGATGTGGTAACAAGTCACAGTGAGCTGGATCAGGGGCCTCTGAATTGGTGTTAAATGGACCCGTCCTCTCCTCATATTGTATGAGTTCCCGCACCACTTCCTCATAGACCACTCCCATTGGGGCGCTAAGCTTCCTTATGACCCGGTTTAAAGCTCTTTCTGCTTCTCCATTGTTTTGAATTGCTCCAATATTTGTCAAATAAGGGTTCAATAAAGTTGCTGCATAGTGGAGGTCTGTGAGCATCATCTCCCATCGTTTTTGAAATGCATCCTCGTATTTTGTAGCAATGTCGGGGGATAGTTCGAATGGAGGTTCACGCAAAGAGAACACGTGTTCCTTAAGGTCCGACATGATCACATACGCCCTGGGCATGGCTGGTACTTCCCCGTCAAACTCCCGAAAAGCTAGGAGTACTGGTTCAACTACTTTCACAAACTTCGTAAAATCTCCCAAAACTCATCGCTCCTAATGCTATTCCGCACATTCCTTGCCTTTGTCTGTAACTGGTGACTGTTTTGCATGTTGAACAATGTTTGGACAAACACATGCCACTCCGCATCGATCACCATGTTGTTCAGAGGTTGTTGTAGCTTTAACAACCGCTCTATCATCAAGTAGTTTGTTGCAAATCGAGTCTGAGGTGGTACCTTGAGGTGCAGCTTCGGCGAGTACTTCCTGAATAGAGCAAGGGGGACGTGGGACCCCTTAATAAATGTGCACACTCTCTTGGCTTGCTCCACCAAATGCTTAACCCATGCCTCTTTCCCCCAATCTTCCAGAAGGTGGTCTAGAATATGTGCCGCACAACCTTGTCCATACAAGTGAGGATAGTCTATCTGCAACTTCTTCACAGCACCTAACATGGAGCTTGCATTGTCGGTGCATATCTGCACGATGTTTTGTGGTCCAACCTCCTCTATGTACTTCGCCATTTCATTTGCCACATAAGCGATGTCATTTTTCTTCCCTGTAGTATCCACTGATCCCAAAAACACCTCTCCCACTGAACAAACGAGCATCATGTTAATGAGTGGTCTGCTTGTGACATCCGACCACCCATCTGAGCATATTGTTCCTCCGTACTTCTCGATAGAATTTTTGTTCGATCCTCTACCGACCTTTGCACAGCTGCCTTCTTCGCATCGAGCATCGTAGTCCTAATAGCATGATACGAGGGTGGTTGATATCCACCAATACCGCCTTTCTTTGTCTCTTGAAGCGGCACTTATGAATCTTTGGATGTCGACGACATTGAATGCAATGTTTGCCTCATAGAAAAATGAAGCCCACTTTGCATCCAAATTTTGCCTAGTGGCAAGATCAAAACTATCCTCCATACTCCTTTGCCCATGTCGCCGTCCACTAGAGAGTGTAGAGATCCTTTGTCCATTGCTGCCATGACTCCCCTTGTTAGAGGATGGCACCTGATTAGACCTTAGGTTAGGGGATGGCACTTGTACAGAGTTGATGCGAGGGGTATCTATGTTCTCTATAGTTTCCCTTGCCGCATATGGTATGTCGGCATCCACTCGTGAGTCAGGAACAACATCCGCATAAGAAATGTTGTTCTTTAGAACTATCCCCTCCATGATCACGGAATAGCTCGAGAACTCCACGGGGCAACCTCGTACACCGGGGTAATGGGGAATTGTGAGGATATCCGAAATGAGCTAATGCTCGTTGCCTTACAAAGACTGTGCTTTTTCCACAGAATAAGCACACGCGAGTATTTGGCTTGTCGTTCCGTTCCGTGGATACTCGTAGCCACTCGTCCCATATGCGAGTGTCTCTTCTATTATCTGGTACCCCGTTGGATTGGGAAGAATGCTCCATGTTCTGGAACCGCACCTCCGCCGCTGCAATGAAACCGGTGACGACAACACGCACTTCAAGGGCTCAAGTTACTCTTTGCACATATCGACCGAGCAGGGGGCTTCTCATGGGGAGACCCAAGACAACGGGCCAAGCGCAAAGGAAAGTGGCTTCGAGCCCGTGAACGACTCCTTATATACTCCACAGCCAGATCGGTGGTCGCCACAGCCAGATCGGCGGTCGCCCTAACAACAACGTTGTCGCGCCATGTGAACCGGCGGTCGCCCTGGCCTTGACTTCATTGCGCTAGCTGGACCGCCGGTCGCCCTAGCCCTGACCCAGTTGGACCGCCGGTCGCCATAGCGATGACAGATTTTTCCGACTAAGAGCACTTTACTCTCCAAGTCAATATCCATGGTCCACGTAGTACAGCTATTATTAACTAGAATCCCGGAGACCATGTGGCTCAAAAATATTTGATTCGCAATAATGCTTTTCTTTTTAAAAGAAAAAAAAAAAAAAAAAAAGGGAACATGCGAAGGCAAGAGAGAGAACAATAAGGACTCATATTAGAAACTAGAGTTTTAACTTCTCTTGCTCCAAATCCAAAAAATAAAGGGATGAATATTGCTCAATCCACGTTTCCTAAATAATTAAGAATGATAAAAATTGCCATGTATCAATGACGGTACCTCGGACATTGAAGGTTTTTCCCTTATGCTTATACCACATGCAATAGTGAGATTTCATTCACCAAGAATATTTAAATTGAAGAAAATCAAAAACTTCATATTCACATTCAACGTTTTTGCATACAAAATGGCAATTGCACTTAGTGTTTGGTATTGAGTACACTACTTTTCTACAATTGCTAAAAAAACGTGATTAACTAACTACCAGTCATTCTTCGTTTGGGCCCCCTTCATTGTAAAGTTGGCTTGGCCCCCCTTCTGTACAAACTTGGCTTGGCCCCCCTTCATCAAAATGTGCTCCACCTTCCTCCATCGTTTGGTTCGGCTCCCCTTCATCCACTTCTCGCCTTTCGGTCCCTTCTTCTTCCGAATCTGACCAAACTATGTCCTCATCAGGGATTCCTCCTTTGTAACCCCTAAGCGTTGTAAGCCCTTCTCGTGGGTTGGCCGCTGAATAAGGAGCTCGCGGAATATGGGGTTCTGTTGGCTTAATTGTTTGAGGGGATTTTTTTAACGTCCTCCAATCCACCTCCCTCTGCAAAATTATCTCCGCGTACACCATTTGTGCTATGTTGTACGAAACCTCGTTGCTCACCACATGCACACCGGCGTAGAGGAACTTCCACACTTCAATGCATCGTTGCACAAATTCATCGTGATGGCAATAGTGCAAATTTGCGCAATTCAGGCGGCGATGAAACTCGTGACAATAGTGTGGAAACAAATGGCCGATGTGGCACCAAGCAATGTACCACTTGCAAGTCTTAAGGGTCCACGGTTCCTCTACTTGCGCCCACCCCGGAAAAGCATGTTGCGTGGGATCTATGAGAATCTTGTGAAATCTCCTTTGCTTCTTTCCTTTCCTCTTGCGGTCCTTGTCTCTCGTTATCTTCCGCTCTTGGCTAGGCGTCATGGTCACCCAAATGCTAACCAAGGAAGATAATTTTTAAACTAACTCAAAACAAAGTTATATCTATTCCGTGGACTAACACAGAATTTACAAAACTCGAAAATCGGGCAGCACGTATGTGTAAAATGCACACGTGTGGCACGTGTGTGCCAATCACCGCACGCTGTAGCGCTCGAACAAGCAGGCGGCAACCAGAGGTCGACACCAGACAATGCGCAAGGCCCGACACGTGGAGGTGAAAAATGGCGACTGCCGGTGTCCGCGCGCGTATATGTAACCCTGGTTCTAGGGCGACCGCCGATCCAGCCGAAGGGCGAGCGTCGGTCGCTAGGGCGACCGCCGATCCACCCGATGGGCGAACGTCGGTCGCTGGGGCGACCGCCAATCCAGCGGATGGGCGACCGCCGATCCACCTGGTGGGCGACCATCGGTCAGAGGGCGCGACCTCCAAATGGGAGGGCGCGACGTATGCCTGGGGGCGCGACCTCTGGATCGCGCGACCGCCGATGCAGCGGACGGGCGAACGTCGGTCGCTGGGGCGACCGCCGATCCAGCTGGTGGGCGAACGTAGGTCACTGGGCGACCGCCGGTCCAGCTCATGGGCAAGGACTAACCTTCCTCCCAGCGTGTTTGTCAGAATTATCAAAGTAGTAACGAATTTATATAATGACTTTTGGTGGCAAGTATTTGGAACCATCAAAACTAAAAACAAAAAAAAAAAAAAAAAAAAATTAAAAAATATATATATGGGGCAATAATGTGATTTTAATACTTGGACTTCCTAATAATGACCCTATGAAAATGATCGAATCATAAAAAAAACCATAGGGAAATCGCATCCATATGTCATAATTTAGGTGCACCCACCACAACTTCGAATGATAAGGGAAAAGAGAATGAAAGCATACAGGAGGTGATACGAACACTTGAATTAGGTAATAAGGGCCTCATAAATGTAATGGAAGTATTCATAAAACCATAGGAGAATGCGAACTAAGTGGTTGAGTTTATATGGGGATATTTGAATTGCGGGGTCTGAAGCACGGGGGAATATGTAAATATATAAGTAAAAAGGGAGTGGAAGGGGTGTTGATAACTTTCCTAGGTGATTCATATTGTGTGAAAAATATGGTATAAATCTTAGGGGCACAGGAGGAATGAAAGTATTTTTCCCGAATTTCCAAAAATTAAATAGTCATGTGAAAGTAGGCGGTGTGCGCACATGCATACGAAAACAAAGTGGGGAATGTAATTTGAACATTTGGACTACAATAAATAAGTACATTAGTGTTAGATTTTTATAAGATTTGAAAATGCTACAAGTTTTTACTTTTGGGATAAAATTTTTACCAAGAGTATCGATTCCAATACTATGTAAGGATCCCCATCTTCACCTTTGTAGAGGGTACAAATATTGACTAATAGTAAAAACTTATAGCCTATTTATGTAAATTAGTGTATCTAACACTAATCTACCTATTTAGTGTAGGTAATATGGATCATATAAAAATGATGGAACCATCAAAAATATTATAGGACAACCTGTACTATTTTTCCCAAATTAATATAGAATTTTCGAAGTAAGTAGAGCTTTAAATAATAGATAAAAAATAGTTAAATGAAGAGAAAAAATATTTTAAAAAGAATTGGACTATGTAATAACTACCTTATGAACATGATGGAGCTATAAAAAAAAATCGTTGGAGTAAAGGATCTATAGGGTGGATTTTGGTTGCAAGCACTTAGAAACACCAAAACTTCAAAAAATAAGAAAAAATAGATAAAGGGGGTAAGAGGACAATTTAAACCCTTAGACTACCTAATGATGACCCTATGGAAATGATGGTGTTATTTAGAAAATAGTGGGGATATGTCATCTATAGGTCATCATTTACTTGTAAGTCATTTGAATGAGTAGGATATTGAATGATATATGGAAAATAGATATGTGGAAAGAGATAACGATTTTAAAACTTGTGTTGACTAAAAAAGACCTTATAAAAATTATGGAAGAACAAAATTTCCCGTAAAAGAAACGTATCTACATGTTATGATTTACTTTGACTTTGTAGGATGCTAAGTAATAGAGGAAGTTATACTAAAGGGGGGAGGAGGTGGTTTTGTTATTTTCTCTAACCGTATTAAATATATTAAATCATGAAAGAAGCCACATGGAACTTGGATTTACATGGAAGGAAATACGTGGTGTTAATTTGATTCAACCTTGGCATGGTATAGGATACTTGGTGTTAACTTCATTCAAAACCTCCAAATCGCGCGACCGCCAATACAGCGGATGGACGAACGTCGGTCGCTAGGGCGACCGCCGATCCAGTCGATGGGCGAACGACGCTGACAGGGCGATCGGCGGTCTACGTGATGGGCAAGCACCCAAGGAGAAAGTGTCCGCGAGCCTCCGCGCACCCCTCCTGCTGGGGCGACCGCCGATCTAGCCGATGGGCGAACGTCGGTCGCTAGGGCGACCGCCGATCCAGCTGATGAGCGAACGACGCTGAGAGGGCGACCGGCGGTCTACGTGATGGGCGCGAATATCTGCTTCCCCCCCTTTTGCTACAAATCTTTTTCTGCATATTTGAAATCATGTACAAATCATTGCCTTTCGAGGTTTTGGGGGGTTTGTAAAAATATTCATTGACTCTAAATACTTGCAACTAAATCCCACCATATATTTATACGTAACTTCAACAACTTAGTTACGATTCCAAATTTTTACAAATTATTTATCATTACTTCATCGTGGATTAATACTAATCAAAGCTTTCCAAAATTCAATATCATTACATATACATATGGAATGGTATACACGACATAATTTTCTAAAAGACCACTGTCCAAAGTATCCACCAACCTACCAACATACAAACCTACCAACTTAAATAATTACCAACCTACATACCATTCTAAGAACCTTTTTTTAGATATTTCCAAATCATGCATTTAAAATTAAAAATAAAAAATAAAAAGAATAAACAAGATGATTAAAATAACACCGTGCGCATATATACAAATAATAAACATAACATCGTTCAACGGGTATCTTACTAGTAAAAACATATCATATAATCAAAAAGATACATTGTACAACATCCAGCCTAGCACTTATCTCCCAACTTTCAGTTCACAAATAAAATAAAGTAAATGGATATAACCAACACACCAACGTCTTTCTAAAATTTGATTACGCTTACTCTAATCTTCTTCCATTGTACTTTAGATTTTTTTTAGATGGTACCACCTCCGACATTTCTCCTTTGTCTTATTTGCAATACATAGATCTTCGATCCTTGCATTTAAGAACCTCTCCTCTTCTGCGAGCACAAGTAGCTTTTTGACCAACTCCTCAGTTGTTTCATTGCTCTGTGAACTTTGACCCTCTTGTGCAATATCCACGGTTCCATCTATTCTATTGAGGAATAACTTTTCCTTGTTCCCCTTCAATCTTATTGATGCTAGGTTCACCCTTTCGATCTCAGCTCTCAAGGCATCGCATGCCGAAATGAGTTCCTTTAGCTCCTTCTCAAAATGACCTTCGTCCTTGGCTCCTTCAACCATAAAATCCTTCTCGCGACCCCAATCATTGACCACAAACCATTCGTCGACGCGCTTGTATCTCCTATGCACATCCTCGAAATGTTTCATTTGCTTTATGAGCTCTTCCTCATAATCGACCTGATCCGATGCAAACAGAGCTGGGAGAACATTCGTCGCCTCCTCTTGGATCTTCATTTTTGCATCCTTGATTACCTCTATGTCATGTTGGAGTTCAACACACTTTGCCCGTTCGTATGACAAAGCATGAAATAAATATTCATAATCCTCATAAGCCTTGTTCAACAACTTCATCCACGAATCATCATTTTCATTCGGGCGTTTCGCTTCGAAGACTACTTGAACTTCCTTCTCCAGCTCTACTTCTTCATTTCCTTCTCTTTCTGGCTGTTCAATCGTTTCCATTGGATATTCTAGAGTCCCATCCTCTACGCTAACATTTGTTTGAGGAGAGGCGCTCATAGCGGGCCGAACTATAACTTCGGGTGTTCCCAAAGTACAAGCACCAAACATTGCTTCAACCTCCATGTATTCAATGACATCCGCTTCTCCTTCTGTTCGTAGGTCCTCGATGTGCTTCACAGGTGCATCAACCACATCCAAATCTTGCACGCTTGTTTCACCCACATCAAAGTGTTCAACGCCACCAATAGAACCTTCTACAAGAGGAGTATGATGCTCCCTCTCCTTAACCTCTTCTTCATCAGAATTAGGATTTACCCAAACATACACATCATCAAACATCCCCATCTTTCCGATGCCTTTCACGCCGTAAGTCCTTCTCGTGGGTTTTTCGTCAATGGGGCTCTTGGAATATCTTGCTTGGTTGGAAGGAAGAATTGAGGCGATTTTTTCATTGAGCTCCAATCCACCACTTTCTCCAATATTACCTCTGCATACACCATTTGAGCAATATGATACGAAACCTCGTTCTTGGTGACATTCTTGCCTTTATAAAGGAACCTCCACACTTCAATACATCGTTGCACGAATTCGTCATGCTTACAATAGTGCGATTTGCGGCATTTAATTTCAAGTGCGTCTCATGTCGAAAGTGTGGAAACAACTTGGCGATGTGGCACCATGCGATGTAATTCTTCTTGTTTGTCGACTCCACACACCCTCTTCGGTCTCCCACCCCGGAAAAGCGCGTTGAGTGGCATCTTGGAGAATACGGTGATTCCTCTTCGTGTGTTTTTCTCTCTTCTTGCGTCGCTCCCCAAGTACTATTTTACGTTCCGCAATTGTAGTCATTGTTACCTCCGATCACGGAAATGCCGCTATGATGTGATGTTAGATACAAAACACCAAAAATAGTGCGATCCACGTTGGCCTCGGTCGAGCAAGCAAGTGGCAACTTTGAGTCGACACCGGTCAATGTGCAACACCCACGCACGTGATCGAAAAGTGAGCGACTACGGCCAATTACGATTGTATTTAACCTCCTGTGGCAGGGCGACCGGCGGTGTCCCGGCGACATCGTTAGGGCGACCGGCGGTGTCCCGGCGACATCGTTAGGGCGACCGCCGGTCCAGTGTTTCTTGCAAGACTCGCTCCAGGGCGACCGCCCGGTCAGTGTGCAGCCGAGACCTCTCCGGGCGACCGCGGTGCGGCCGAGAAGAGTTTCGATCCGGCCTCGGCCCAGGAGCGCATCAGGCGACCGGCACTCTGCAGGGGCGACTTCGCGAGAGCTCCCGCTCTTTTTCTTGGATCCTCTTTATGCAATATTCAAATTTTGAATTAACCGATTCAAGCATCTCCCCCATTCCCCCCTTCAATCCCCCTCATCCCCCCTCATCCCCCCTCATTCCCTCTCATTCCCATTCCGTTCTTCCTATATCTCATTCCCAATTGAAAATGATTCTCATGGTCATGGGCATTTTGCCAAGAGCGGTGACCATGATACATGAAAAATGATTTTATGCTCATTGGATACTCTTGTGGTGTAATATGGATTTAGATCGATACAAGTTTAATCACAATTTACAAAATTATAATTTTCAACATTCTCAAAATTCTCAACATAAAATACTCTTCAAATATTGATTCCAAAAGTACCCTCAGTAATGGGTTGATTAGAATGTCCGCAAATCAGTAGTCTTCTTGACTTCAAATATTTACCTTCATATGGTGGTCACTCATTTTTTCTCCAAACATATAATATGTCATGATATATCACATTTTAATTTGGTAAGCAACTATTTCTCTCAGTGCTTTCTAGGGTATATGCACTAATCCCATTCACTTAATTGTATTTCAAGGCCTTATTATTTGACTTGCCAAAATTTTCAAATTCCTCCCCCCACTCAATTTAACCAATTTCATACTGTTATGAGCCCATAAACTCATTGCAAGGATAATCTATCAGTCGGATATTATATACGGAGATCTTATAATTTATTAAAGGCTCCACTGATATAAAAAGAAACTAGAAATTGTTCTTGAATGTGATGTTAAAATATGAGGTGCAGTTTTGGTACAGAAATGGTATCTTATCTAGATGCTACCTTGGATTACATTCTTAGATTGTAGGTATTGAATCGTTAGATTCATTAAAGTGTTTTCATGCATTGAAGAGGCTGATGTTCTATAAATGAATTCACATTTTATCAATTATTATAAATGATTAGGCACGATATGACTTCTTAAAATATACACCATACAAAATAATATATACCATTCATGCCTACAAAGAGGACGAGGAACTCTCACCCCATCCTTCCTCCCATTCATTATTATCCATTTACACATCTCTTGTCCATTTCTTAGGAATTGAATGATCATAAAATGGAAATTATGGGACCCACGATCCGAAATTCCTACCCTATGTGTACCTTCCTAATTTTTAAATTAATACATTATAAACTAAAGGGCTCTTTTATTCCTCCCCCATCCAATATTCATCCTCATCTCATGATTCTCATCCTCGTAGGAGCTGCTGTGAAACCTGATGCCCTCGCATTCAACATAAAGAGGTGAAATAGGGCGACCGCCGATTCAGCTCATGGGCGAACGTCGGTCGCTAGGGCGATCGGCGGTCCAACTTTGGGCGAACGTCGGTCGCTAGGGCGATCGGCGGTTCAGCTCATGGGCGAACGTCGGTCGCTGGGGCGATCGGCGGTCTAGCCAATGAGCGAACGTCGGTCACAAGGCGACCGCCGGTATACCTTATGGGCGAACGTCGGTCGCTCATGGGCGAACGTCGGTCGCTGGGGCGATCGGCGGTACAGATAGGGCGATAGCTGGACCGGCGGGCGACCGGCGGTGCAAATTTTGTAGACCGCCGGTCGCCTTATCACTGTGCTTAAGAACGCGACGGGCAGTCCATTTTCACACTTTGCGAGTACCTCCTTTTCGCGCATTGACTAGTATCGACTTCAAAGTTGCTGCTTGCTTGCTCGTAGAGGGACTTTGCGTTTCTACGAATTTTTCTTATGGAGGCACTACCCGTTGTAGCGGGCACATCCATGGTGCGCCATGACCGAGGTCGGATTGCAAAGAAGCGCAGAGACATCTTGAAGAATCCAAAGATAGTAGCGTTTAGAGGATGGGAGGAAGAGAGGGGGCCGTGGTCTTTTGCCATATGTGAGAAATATGTGGAGTGGTGCCACATCAACAAGCTCTTTCCTCTACATTGGCACAATCTTCATCGGCACAAGAATGAAGCTAACCTCCGAGAGTGCCATCATTTCGAATTCAAAGCGAGATGCATATATGCTTGGCATATGATATACGGTAACAACCATATTTTTAAATATGAGGTTCCCTACTTTTTGGCACAAATGGCATATGCGGAAATGATTCTCGGGAAGAATGTGCATTGGTGGACGCATCCACGTTTGCCTATACAAGAGAAGACTGAACCAATAGAGGTTGGAGAGACATCAAAGACTATTGATGGAGATGGAATTGGAACTGTACCTATGAGTCCTAAGGCCGACGCGGAATTTTACACAGCAGGGTCTTCTTCCGAATCCTCGGAGGATGAACACACACACGAATACGAGCTCTGTGAACCAACTGGTCCTCCAATGCATTGGACTGAAGGAATATCCTTTCAGGTAAATCCACTCCGAAAAGTGGGTGGAAGATTATCCAAAGCCATGGATACTTTGATCATTTTGCACAATCTAAGTATAGGAAAATGCATGGAATTGGATTTAGTACTGCAGAATAGAAAGGAATTGGAAGCCCTCAAAGAAAGAGCCCTTTCTACACCATACGATGTACAAGAAGAATGTCGGGGGGGGGGGCAAGCATCCTAGGATGGTCTTCTAGGAACGTCACACTGTCATTTCTCTTGAAAAAGAGATTTTTAGACGTCCTGATGGAGTCCATTATAGAAAAAAATTATAATTATATTTTCCTATTATGTTCCAGTATACCTTGCTTTTACGTTATCGAAATCAAGAATTTGGATTTTGTGATGATTTTTAGTCTTAAAAGTTGAATTTCCTAATATTTTCAGGAATGTCACAGGGGGGGCTCCTCCATTCAGGAACTTCTTAGGAGTACTATCATGAAATTGTTTTGAAGTTTTTTTGTGTGGGAAGGCGCGTAAGTGGTGGAGCTATTCAGATATGCTATTGAATCGGCAAAGGGGTTATGACCTGATTTTTGGGAAATTTTTGAAGTTGCAGGAACCAGGAATTTTGGGGCGCTGAAAGTTAGGAAACGAACCCTGGCCTTTTTTTGAATGAGTCTTGTTTTGGAGAAAAGAGCTTTCTCTGCTCTAACGGCTTGTATGGGCAGAATCTTCTAAGTCCTTGTCCTCAGGTGGATAACGGCCATGAGAAATCTCAATTTAGGAAAGAGAATTGTGTCCTTCCTGTGCAACTGGCCGTTCCGTGGCCTATCTGTTCCTGGAGAACTTTTAATCGTGATCGTCCGATTAGCAAATCCCCAGCATGTGAGGACAGGTTTCGTGAACTTTTGCTCGGAAGGCAACTTTTTAGGTCAAGCGTTGTGTTGTGTCTCTCTCCTGTACCTCGACACACCACGGTGATTCTCTGGTTAGTTCTCCAATCTTATCAATATGGATTGTAGAAGGTATGTTTCTCTTGACTTTGCTCAGGCCTTGATTACCGATTTCTTCCACCAGGTTCGGAATGAAGCAGAATCTTGTAGTCAGTTTGAATTTCATCAGACTTTGATAACGGATTTTTACCACGAAGAGGCGGAATCCTCAGTAGTCTCGCAATCTGTTTTCGAGCTTAGCATGAAAGATTCAGAGAGTGATTCTGTTTTGCGCGAAGACCAGCAGACCCCAATGTCACATCATACTTTGTCGTTTTCAGAATGCTCACACGTTTCTGAAACACCAGAATATAGACTTCTAAGAGCCGAATTTGAATTGGAGTTAGAGGTGCAGTCACAGATGCGAAAATGTTTGTGGTAGGGGTAAGTGCCGACTTTATTTCAAATATGTGTACATATCCTCTTTTTTTGAAACCAGGATTCGATATAAAATAATTGTGGATACTTTGATTTGTGCAGGTTCAAGGATTACAATACCGAGCTCTCAAATGCCATAACCTTCTAGGTTTCCCATCCTGGTCCTGCCGAATCTTAGGATTCATTCAGGAGAGGTTTTGCTTGCTGTAGTAGTGTAGATTCAATTTCTGTGATTGTCACCTCTGAAATTAATAAAGACAAAATTTCATCAGCATGGCCCCCTGTAGAGATGATCGTCGTGTTGGGCAGGGAACTCGTGACCGCCTAGCAGCTGAAAGAGATCTTGTTGTAATTAGGGAGAAAGCTGCTTTGAGCCAAAACTATGTCGTAAGAGGAAGAAGGCTAGATTTCAGTCCGCTTGTCATAGTAATGTTCAAAGTGATCGAACTTCAATAGGTATTCAGAGGTCAAGTACTCGAGCTGCAGAAGATTGGGCTGTTAGATGGTTTGACGAAACCAGTGGAAGGGGATTGGAGTACCAAAGAGCCTTGATTCCTAAGATTTTAAAACACAGTATTTGGCAAAGTGTCATTCCTAGTTATGTAGATATGGAGGTAGCTCACAATACGGTTGCCAATATTGCGCATGGTTGGCAGTTCATTAAAGGCTGTCACTCGAAAGATCAACAACGTGCAAGAAATGTCCTCATCCCAATACTTCTCAGCTCCAGTGGATTTAGTGCTAGACAAACTAGCCTCCTAACTGGAATACACAGACGGAATTTGAAGACCGGTTTGGTGAGGAGGTTAGCACTAGAAGCAAAATCTGACAAGAGCTTGTGGGCAGTTTGTGAAAGGCTAAGGCGAGTTGACTCTGTACCTCCTCACGTTACAAAATTGGTGGAGGACTTTTGGACTTCTAATACAAGAATTAGTCCAAACAGGAAGGACGTTGTACGAAAGCGCATTGGAGTGAAGGACTGGATAACTCATCCCACGCATCACCTTACCGAATCTCAGGTGAGTGCGGTTTGAGAAGGATTCAATATGTCAGCGTGAAATTTATCTATATACGTTTGGATTGCTTTGATCAAGATTTACTTGAAGATTTATTTTGTGCCCCAATATATGATTAGTGGAAACACTTTATATCATTTGCAATTTCTAGGGTTTCAGTTTAGATGTCAATCTTTTTTGGATTTCTAGGTCGAGACTGATTCGATGTCCTAGCTACAGTATATGATTGTATATGATTGTAGAAAAAAAAACCGTTTCTCTTCAATGTTTTTTTCCCTCGGTGCTGTTTATCTCAGTTCTCTATGAGTGTTCGTTCTGGATGATGTTTATTTCAGCATGTGCAGGTGTCCATGGATATCTCGTTTTCCTTCAAATTAAATTCATTTCCTGGTTTTACTTGATTCCTCATTTTTGTGCACAATACTGGTTGGATTCCATTCCTAGGTATTTTTTGTCGTTCCGGTGTCCTTTCCTCGTTTCCCTTCGAAATATTCTTTACCTCGTTTAATTGATCCCTTCCTTATCCCGTTTCCTTGTGCAATTATACTTTGGTTGTTTCTATTTGAAGTATTCCTTTGTTGATTTTACATGATCCTTTCCTTTTTTGTACAATTCTGGTTTGATTCCTTTCATAATTTTTTTTTCCCGTTTCCCTGGGCATGGGTCCTTTGCTCTTTTCCCATTGCAATATTCCTTTTGCGGGTTTTCCTTGATCCCTTTCCTGATGTCAGCTCATTTTGAGCTCTAGGTCGATACACTCAATCGGTGTCATAGCTGTTATGAGTGTTGAAGGTCACTATGTTTTTTTGTACTGACTTTTCTGTGGATGCTGTTCACTTTAGCTTGTTTTTAGTATTAGTTACTTGAATGGGCTTGGTGTTAGTTTATGATTCAATAAAATTTATCACGTCCTTTCTAATGTCTTATTAGTGGTTGTTGGTATTTCAGCTTTCTTTATACACCCGATTCAGGGGTGAGCATACTGGAGTGGAGATCGGTGTACGCTCCTTCGAGTCCCTCAAACCTTGGTTTGTTAAGAGAATGAAGGAGTTTAACAGTTGCTGCTGCCGCTACCATGTGCAAATCGGAGAATTGAAGGATGCGCTGAACAGTATGCGTCGAGGAAGTGTTCACAAGAATTGCTGCTGTGAGTGGAAGGTCTGCCGACCAGAGGGTGGAACTGGAGCTTGCATGGCATCGGAGGCTACTGTGCAGTCTGTTACTGCGTTGTGTGAATTGGTTCTGTGTTCAAAGGTGGAAGAACAAGAGTTCCATGCATTAACGTGCATTCGTGGAGATTGTGTGTTGTGTGGGACTACGAAGTTGGAGTTTTGTCCCAACGAACTCTCTGATTCTACAAGTGCGTTAGTTTCTTGGAAGCGGTTTGAGATGGTGTTTGTTGGAAGAGGAGAAGATGGCCATGACCGCCACGCACTTCGTTTGGAGCACAAGATGACCCCACCCCTTCAGATGGTTGTTGATTTGCGCTCCCACTTGGAAGAGTTCCTGGTCCACAATTTTGAGGCAAAGTGGCAGGACCAGCAATTCAAGGTATGCATGGGAAACCTGAGTCCCGACGCCCTTGTGTCTGTCATAGATTTTGCTGAAAATTATGCCTTCAAGTGGCAAAATGAGGTGCAGTCGCAACATTGGTTTAGTTTCCAGGTCACAATCCTAGTTCACATCACTTTCCGAGTTCATCCAGAGTGGGATGGCTTGGATCCCGATAGAAAGATACTTACAGAGTATCACTTCTACATTAGTGATGACAAATCGCATGACAATAATTTTGTCCAATACTGCTTTGGGCTTCACAAAGAGTTCTTGGAAGAACAAGGCTTTCTTTTTCTTGTTGAACACATTGTCTTCTCAGATGGATGTGCAGCACAATTCAAGTGTGCAAAATCATTGTACTTTGTGGCGAGGTATCCATCTCTCACAAAATCAGATGATTTGCCGCTTGGTTGTGTAATGCAATGGAATTATTTTGGCACGGGCCATGGTAAAGGCCAGTGGGATGGAGCAGGTGCCCACGTGAAGGAGGCTCTACGAAGAGAGCAAGTAAAGCCTACTGGAGTGCGTTTGCACGACTCCTGCGATGTTGTCTCTTTCCTACGTGGGGCCATGAATCGCGAATATGCAGGTTACCAGGGTGCTCGGAAATCTGTCCATCGTTACTTCTACGATGTGAAGGAGGCTAAGGTCAATCTGATCCAAGCACCGAATGCACGTACTGTTGAAAGAACCAGATCGTTCCACCAGGTTCGAAGCGTTGGTTTGGAGGGGACTTCTTTGCTAGTTCGAGCTCTCTCTTGCTTCTGCAGGTTTTGTTTAGACGGTGGCGATGGACCGTGCGACCATATTGGTTTTGTCGCACCATTTAGGCTGATTCGTTTGGAGCCATCTGGCCCGCAAACTCAAACACGGCGCGACAGGGCTCGGCTTGAGATGCAGCAAACCCTTGTTCACCCTCGGATGAGTGACCGGGAGTCACTTGCAGCCGCATTGGAGGTTGGTGATCATTTTGTTGTCCTAGCAGATGATGGTTCTGGGTTTCCTGAATTTTGGGTACTTCAATGCCAGGAGCCCTTGCACGGTGTTCAAGAAGAGATGGTGGAAGACACTTGGGGTCAGACTGTTTATCGTGGAGAGCAGATTGTCATTGGGACTTACTATAAGCAACGGGGCAGCAGTCGAACCTCCTACATCAAGGAGGATCCAAACCGACCTGCTTTCATATACTCGCACTTGGTGGTGGCAACGAAATTCGACCTCCCAGTAGCTACACATCGCCAGAAAGGAGGACGGGGAGGTATCCAGGTGTACAAACTCACTGATGAGGCTGAAGCTCATATTTATTCTCAGCTTCTAGTAGTTTCGTGAGAGAATACATAGTACTGTGGTTTTAGATATTAGTTTTCTTTTATGATTGGTTTTTGCTTTTGTAGAAGCTCTTTTTTCCAAGGATTTAGTGGAGGCTTAGGATTCAAGTTTCCTTTTTTAGTTCAATTTCAGGTGGACCTAGTGTCGGCTTCACGTCAATTGAGCTGTACATGACTTGCGCTCAGTATATGACATTGATACACTTGCCCAATGGCTATACGGACTATATGGACCTGAATAAAACCTTCATGGCATGCTATGAAAGAATCTTTGTTTTTTTCACATGCTATACCAAGTTATCTTATCTTGATCGTCTTTTATTGTTGATTTTGTGCAATTTTTGATTGTTGTTGTGCATTCCTCACCTATGTTAGAATCTGCGAGTGTGAAGTACATGACTATGCTTGTGATGGCTTACCTGAGCTTAGTTTCCATGATCCCAATAGACTCAGTTGTGTTTGGCACAAAGTACGCAGCCAATTACTGTCAAGTGCAGAGCTAGTTAGGGTCGAATGCTAGGATACGGTACAAGTTATATTGGTATCGTATTTTGTTCACATAAGGATCTGGTTTAGGTATGTCTTCTTACCTTGTTGATTTTAGGATTTAGAAACATTTTCACATGCCTACCTTGTGATTGTCTGAGTTTTGATTGTTTTGTGAATGGCTTTGAATGATTCTGAATCATTGTTTTCTAAATGGTTTTGAATGGTTGTGAATGACTATTCTGTGAATGGTTTTATTTGTTATGTGAATTGGTAGAAATGATAAATTGTACGAATGCAAATGACAGGAATGCATCTTTGAAACGGGCATTCCTTCAAGGACATATATTTTAGAGTATGAATACAGTCCATTTTCATTTATATCCTAAATATTACATAATAGGAGTTTATTGAAACTGCGATGTAATTTATTTTTATTTTTCCTAGGAGGTATATAAGATGTGTTTGATAGTTGGGCAAATCAGATGAGTTGCTTTTGGCAACCCTGAACTCTTGCGATTCTGTCATTGGAATCAAACCACCAAGGCCTGGGATACCCCTACGTGTCCTAAGCTTATATGAACGAAGGCCTAGGATACCCCTACCTAAGCTTATCTAAACATTTTATTTATGGTACTTTTAATTTATTCTTTTGTTAATTTTGGATTTTAGTTGAATTTCAAGAGAAAACCTTGCAAATTATTTTAAAAATACTAATCATAAATATGATGAATCCAACCGTACAGATGTTAAATTCGCATTGACATATACAACTTTGTTTTGTACATCATCTCCATTTTTCATTCTTCATGAACCATTCCAAAACCTATTTTTGAAAACAGTGATGAAATGGGACGTTAAAGGGTTAATATCAAATTTCTTATGAATTGTGGAGAATGAACTAATAGGATTTAGGCAAAACCACTCGGCGTAAAATGTACACCATGATTACAGAGGAACTTGAAATAGGAAGCTATAATGTCGTGTGTTAGGATAGGTCTGGTGAGCGGTTTGTGGTGTACGGTTCCGGGTCTGGTTTGAAGATTGGATTCTAAAATAAGTAGTCTACTTATTACAATTGCACTAGTGAGGTCACAGTTGCCCCAAAGGGGAAGCTCTTTATATGCCTGTTTTTTTTTTTTTTTTTTTTGTATGTAAATATTCACAAAAACATAAAAAGTAGGTAGGTAGGTAGCTACCTAGGTAGGTAGTTAGCTACATAGGTTTGTAGGTAGCTACCTAGGTAGGTAGCTAGGTGGTGGACACACTCACAAAAACATAAAAGGTAGGAATTATGAATATGAGTTAAGAATAATATGTGCTATAATTCATTAAGTAGGTATGAAATTCACATGTTTCTATGATATCTTATTATTTTAGGCTTGGCCCATTTACTTCTCGGCAATCCTTTTTTCAAACCTTTTTAGAAACTTTCAGCTTTGAGGGACTCTTCGAGCTCTCTCATTGGCCCATACGCATTTGAACGGTTGATATCCATGCAAGTGGCGCGTAGGATAGCAATATCAAAAACATTCTATTATATAAAGAGATAAGGGAATATTTCAAGTTTTGGGCGGCCAAATATTTTCTTTTGTAGTATAATTCCATATTTAGTATTTTTTCCTTTTTGGTGTATGGAAATATATAATAAGTTTTTTTTATTGTTTCTGTGTAGATATTTCGTTTATAGGGACGTCTAACTTTAGAATTTTTTATTTTTTTTGTTGTAAAATCGCACCTTGTATAAAATATCTTAATTAATTTTAACTATAGTGCACGTCTAGGGTTCAGGGTCAACTTTTGAGAAGATTGGATTCTAAAATAAGTAGTCTACTTATTACAATTTCATAAGGGGATATTTATTTGGTTTAAAGTAAAAAATTTGACATCTCTTTTAATAGATGTAGACTTTGGCCTCAAGATTAGATATTAGCATGAGTCTATTGTACATGAGGTAAAACATTCTATATTCTAACACACCTTTTATCAACATTATAGATGAAATCTATTGACTATCTAAGTTAGAGTATAGATTGTTTATCATTGAGGAAATTGATATAATTATTAAATTAAAATATAACATGAACAAGTTTTATTTTTATCATGGGTAATTCCTATACGTAAAACATTATTTGTAAACCCGTTTTTAATGGTGCATGGGAGAATATAAATTATTCAAACAATTCCCGCCATATTACTCTCTAACCAAGTGCTGCCACCTGTTGTTCCCGCCAAAGGCCGATCCTGCCACCTGTGTTTCCGGCTTTTTTTCGAAAACCTCCCCTTCCCACATGGCGTTTAGGGTTTCACTTCATCCGTCGGCCTCGTTCTTCTCTCTCCCATTACTGTTTTTGGTGGATACGACCGTTTCTGTGGGTTTTGTTAGTTTTTTGAGCGTAGGGCATTTGCGATTTTTGTGGTTCAGTAGAGCTTTCATTGTGCATGTGCTTGTGGGTAGAGTTCAGGGTTGACATGAGGCCAGGGTGTTGAGCGGATTTGTGAGAGATATTCAAAGCAAGAAGAGAACAAGGGTTTGCTGTGTACGTACCGTGTGCGTCAAATTCTGTGAAGGATGGGTCTTCGAGCTCTCTTTGAGTCACCAGAGATGTATCGCTACAGGCATCACGCAATATGTTTTGTGGTGGAAGAGTTTGAAGCCAAGGGATCGTTTGAGCGGCAAGAGCCTCTGATTGCCTTCTGTGATGCGTTCACAGAGGTTCTCTCCACGTGCTGGTCACTGCAACGGTCATTCTGGAGGGAGTTTTGGGCACACTCGATTTGTGGTAAGCCCTTCGTCGACTTTCAGTTTTGTCTTCTTCCTGGATTCTTGGACCAGTGCAGGAGGTTTGTCAATGGAAAATAACATTGTCTTCTGAAAATGATAGTAATCATACGATCCTTAAAAAGGATTACAGTATCCTGTAAGGGTTACATCTAGCAATTACTTCGAAGTGACACCGTGGGCGTCGGCCACAATTACTCATAATCGTCATGGATTTCACGAGGGTCATTGAGTGATCGGCGGTATTTAATGGTTGTCTCCCTCCCGGGCAAGCTCACAAGTTCAAACGTCTGGTTTTTTGAGTTTTTAGAGTTGTTGTGAGCCATGAGCTTCCTTTGCAGACTTTAGTGGTGCTCGAGCTTCCTTTGCAGACTTTAGTGGTGCTCGAGCTTCCTTTTTAGTCTTGTTGTAAGTCACGGCAGCACCGCAGAAGTGGGTGGGAGTATTGTGGAAGTGGGTGGGAGTGTTGTGGTAGTGTAGGCCTGCAGGGTTGTAGCAGCAAGGAGTGCACGTATTGGAATTGGTCTCCTACTTCGGAGGTAAGCTTTTTTTTTACATCTCTTTTAAATTGCAAATTGTACACTACAGCTGTTTGTGCGTGTCATGGTCTGCATGTGTGCAGCTATCTGCTTTTGGACCGCTGGATAATCGTCGCTCTCGTCTCGCAGGGTTGCGATTGCAAGATTGGATGCGTTGCCACATAACGAGAGCTTTCTGCGGTCCCTATTACAGTGCAAGAGGGTTTTTCAAGGCGGACCGAGAAAATTGAAATTGAGTGTGCTTGCTGAAATTGAGTGGGGCCATTGTCCTTCTTTCATCTTCTTAGTTGAAATTCAAAATGACATGTGTTCACTATAAGTGCAGGGTTGTTCACTTCCGTTCGTCTTGGCAGCCATCACTCTCTGACTTCATCTACTGTTCCTTGGCTGTGATTCAGTAGTACTTAAGGCTCCTTCTCTCTTACAAGGAGCTCTCTCTCACTGCAAGGAGTTGTTGCTTCTAGCCTTTCTTGGAGGTTGATCGGTTTTTGCAGCCCCACCTTAGAACTACTCCAGTTGATCTCCTATGCGTGTGGTAAGCCTTTTTCCTTTTCAAGTTCTTTGTTCATCAATGGTATCCTTTCCAGCCTTAATTTTTAGTATTGGTTAGATTCCTTATCCTTGCATGTGTCTTGATTGTCTAGAAGTAGTTGCTACCTTAGAAATATACAATTGATTTCAGGAAAGTTCGCTCATTTTCCGAGTTGTTCATGCTTAGTGAGTACTTTTTCTGTTGGGTAGGTTTTGGGGTGAGGAATTGAATTCCGAGATTGGCAAAGATCATCTCTGGTGTCCAGGACTTCAAGGATCTTCGATGGTGAGTCCTGCATTCTTTCCTACTGTTGTTTTTTTTTTTACTTACAGGCTCTTTAGTCCTCAATGTGTATCCTTGTATTGGTTTGTTTTGTCTAAGTCTTTGGTCCTTGTCCTTGTACTGTTTGTTTTGTCTTGATCCTTGTGTTGAGCATTCATGTTTCTGGTCCTTCTTCCTTATTTTAGATCCTTCCATACATGTTTTCCGTTCCTTTGTCCTTGTCCTTGTCCTTGTCCTGAATTCTTACATGTTTACTTGGTTTCTTTCTTCCTTTTTTAGACCACAACTATGACAACGGACTTGAAGGTTTTCCACTACGGTGAGAAGGGCTGGTTCAAGTACGTGACAAGGCTGAATGGTGATGGGCTCATACCTAGTAATACCCTCACAGAGCTACACGTTTCCAAGGAGGAGTGCAGGGAAATGTTTACGTTTGGAGGTGTACACTCAAACAATGGCTACAAAACCACCAATTGCTCATTTTTCGATGATAGAGTTAAATGGCTCTGGGTTCGAATTCATCAACAAGATGGTCCAATCAACAACGACTTTGGTATTGCCTTTGCCCAAGGCCTACTATATGAGTACAAGACCAATGAAGAGGTAGATTGGGCAGAATTTGCATCGCGCACTGTGAACCGCTTCTCTCGTAGCCGAGGAGTGAATCAAGTTCATCCTTTATGGGCTTGGGCCCATCCACATGTTGTTATAGACGTTATCAGAGGTCTCCATGCTCACAAAGACTACTCCTTCCCCAATTCTCCAGGCTCAAGACCTATTCGGTCTTCACTGTCCTCCCATGTACCGGTATTTTGTCATACACACTACTTGTTTTTAACTCTCTATTTGTTTAAACATTTGTATAAGTACATGAATTCCTTTTGTGCAGCGTTTACCCATGCTGGAGACTGAACATGAAGCGTGCAAAGGTAAGCGTCAAAGATCTCCCTCTGGAGACGACTCTGACTCGGACAGAGAGACTAGAAGGAAGAAAAAAAAGTATAGAACGAGATTGGCGGTAAGATACGAGACCCCAGTACAAAAAATTGAGCATCAGCATCCAGCAGGACCTTCAACTTCAGATCTTGGGTCTCCTTCAATGGCTATCGATGCAGTTTTTGCTCACGTTGGGTCTTCTTCAAAGCCCATGACAGACTCCCCAGTGGAATCAATGCCTAGGACCGAGTCTGCACTAGAATCGCTCACCAATACCGAGTCAGGACGTGGACGTGGATCAGGTCCAAGTGGAGTAGCGCAGATGTCGGCTCAGGCACCAATTCAGCCATGTGAACAAGATGTTGGGTACCACGCCGGGTAAGACTTCATGTTCATTAGGAAGGCAGCTTCAGTTTTTGTTCCATGCGTATATTAATGAACTTGTCTTTTTGTCACCTACCAGACCTTCCGATCCTTCAAGCAACAGAAGCACTGGACCAAATCCCGACAGAGTTTTGGCTGCACTTCACCATTTCAAAGATGGAATACAAAAGATGGTTGAGAGTGTAATTTCAAACCTTGAGTTGCAAAAGAAGGATTTAAAGGAGGCCTTCCACAATGCCCAAGGGTTTACAACTTCTGCGAAGAGTGTTCAGTCTGAACTCAGTGCCCAACTTCTGCAGGCAAGATTGGCATGCATTGAAAATCCCAGTGATCAAGCTCTAGGGGAAGTCCGGTATTATGAGTGTGGATCGAAATATGCAGAAGGGAGAGTAGAGGCTGCAATGGCAAAGGAAAGAGAGACCTTGCTAGCCTTTCAAGCTCATTGCACAAAAGTTGAAGACCGGCGGAAAGACCAGGGGGTATTGGAAGAATACTTCATTTTCAAGTAAACCAAAGCCAATACAGGTTTGTATCTTTCATAGCCACCTTGTTTATTTCTTAATGCCTCAAATATCAATTGTTTCTTTCATGTTAATCGTTTATGTTTGACATTGTGAATCTTGTTTTGCAGTTCTATGGTGGAGTAAAGGTCGAGTAAGGCAATCTGCAGTAAGCGCGACATGGGATCTAGGGCGTCCATACATCCTGTTGTTTTGCAGGAGTTCTCTTCTAGATTCGGTATATAGTGTATAGGCAAGTACGCAACGGATGTTATCGGTTTCTGTTTTTTTTTTTTTTCTTGTTTTCTATGATGAGTACAGTATGGGAACTGTGCATATTAGTGTAACGGGGTGGTGTCTGTTTTTTTCGAATTCCCATAGACTATTCAGTAAATACTTTTCCCTAAACCACAAACCCTTCTCTAAACTTTGGAGTTGGTTGTAATTTGGAGCTACAAGTTTCATGTGGGTTGGGGTTGTTTTGGCAGCAATGCTCTGCGCTTTTCTTGCAATTCCTTTTTAAATTTCGAAATGCGTAACTCTGCTATTTTCTTGCAAATTTTTTTTGAAGACTAAAATGCTACCGCTGGAATGGTCACTCTTGAGGAATCTACTTGAGAGACAATTCAAAGCAGATCTGAATTGTGGAAAATGTTTGTGTACTAATACATGAGTGGCTTTGCATTTAGAAATTGCAGGGGTTTAGGGTTTAGCATTTGTCCCACAAATAGGCCTGGGGAAAATTAGTGTGAATGAAGAAAGAGGGAAATCCAATAAAAATTATCAATTTCGTGCATGTGATTATGGGAGGTCCTAGACTGATACATAATGTAACATTTTTAGAGAACTTTGAGTAGCATTATGTCAATATCTTCTGTGAAGTACTAGCACTTATTTTTATTTACATGATCTTTAATGCTCCTTGTATCAATTGCATGTTCAATCTTGATAAGTGAGTAGTGTTTGTTTCTAGAAATGTAACTACACATTAACACATATAGAAAGGTGCTCAATTTTCATCAACGGAAATCTATGGCAAAATTAACATAGCAAGAAATTTTTGTGCATTAAGAAAGGAAGGGGCTAGATAGTGCAAGAAGAATCATCATACTTGGACTCTTTTGCTATTAATTATGAATGCATGAAGTTGTATCTAGAGGTGTTTATAAAATGCTGCCCTAAAAAGGCACACTATACTGTTTGCACTAAGAACATGGTACTGTTTGGTTTGGGACTACTATGTACCTGTAAGTGAAGATTATTAGAGCTTCATTATTGGATATGTTCCATTTTAGAGCACTTACCCATAAACTCATCAAATGATACAATTTGTAAAGTAAAATTTGAGAACTTATACTCATCAAAAAAAGAAGCATACAATTTGTAATTCAAAATTTGAGAACTTCATTCTCATACATCAATGGAAATATTAGCGGGCATGAGTCATGAATATTCCAAAAGTCCAGAAGGCTTGTTTCATAGATTGCCAAGGCACCAATGGAACAAAACAGAGATGGGCCGGGAGTGTGCCCAGTCCTCTCTGCTGGTTGCTTTTTCAGGTCCTGCCATAGACACAAGGATACACATATGTATACAGTAACCCCAACATCATTGCAGCCTTGTCAATCTCAAGTTTCTTAAACACTTCATTGGTAGCAATGACATATGTGCAAGTCTGAATTTCAAAGGCAATTAACCAGTACAGCCTAATTGAAAATGTGACATCCATTATCATAACCAAACATGGACTTCTGTACAAAAGAAATAGTATCATGATACATAAATGTTTTTCTTATGAAAAGAATTGTTGAATTGAGGGTACAATATACAAGACAATAACTCCCAAATCCTACACTCTGTCATTCCCTCCTCTCAATCTTCCAGAAGATGCTCCACCCAAGGATGCTGGGGGAGAGATGTCAGCAAGGAGCTTCATTACTTCCTTGGTTTTGACAGCTTGGGACTTCATCCTTGTGGACCTTGTAGGTGCACGACTAATAGGATTCTTCCTTTTCCCACGAGAAGGTTGACCTTCTTTTGGGTCTCCTTGATCATCCTGGCCTCCTTCCAATGGGCTCCTTGTAGGCTCTACATTGGAATAAGTTGGTCCAGCTCTGCCATTCTCCTCACATGACTCCACATTAGTATGGTCAGTTTGTGTTGGCTCTAAAACTGGCTGAATAATGATGGGCTCACCTCTCTCAATAGACCCCTCTCCACAGAGACTGGTGTCAATGGCCTGTCCTTCATCTAATCCTTTTCCTAGGAGGTTGTCTAAAGCAGGTTCCTGCACAGTTTCCTTTGGGGAGCAAGTACTAGCTAATAACCGCTTTGGTTTGTTCAAAACAGTTGTAGATACTGTATGCAAGAATTCAGTCTCATCTTCTGTTGTGTCCTCCGAATTTGATGATAGATCTGCTTCCTGTCCACCAAAAATTTCCATACCGTTCCCACTCGGCCTCGGACAAGGATGTGATCGCCCACTCTTCTCGTCAACTTCAGGGTCGATGGAACAATTGAAGGCACTCCCAAGTGCTAACGGAGCTAATTGAGGTACAAACTTCGAATCTCTGGCTCCATCGACAATTTCTTGACATGTTGGACAGAGGAAAATGTCGCCTGCACAACCTTTGCAAATGCCTGAATGCCCACATGGCTGCCAAATGCATTGCACCAGAATCAATATCTTAGAATAAGAGTATATGAAAATGGAATTAGTAAAAAATGCAAAGTTTTGTATAGGACATGGTAAATCACAACAGAAAGGTAAGGTATAGCACCTGCAAAGTGACACGGAGATTGCCTGGTCGTTTGCATACTAAACACTCCTCGAACATTTCTTCTGAGCCTTGTGCCTCGGACATTTCATCTGTCCCTTGGCTGCAGTTGCTACGGTATACGTCAGATTCATCCCTTCCGACGTCAGATTCATCCCTTCCGACGTCAGATTCATCCCTTCCGACGTCTGCTTTTCCAGAGCTCATAGGTGTGTTTGTCCGAGGTCCACAGGTCTGACTAGGTCTGCTCCCTGCAGAAGTAGCAGGCAATGATGCTCCATCAACTGAAATCACATGACATGCACAACAGAATTCGAAGACATGTTAGTGAAAAAACATACATGCCTAAACCCTAAACTATATTCTTGATCAAGGAATACATTCCTTCACAAATGAACCGGTATCCTTGATTAGGACACAATTCAGGAACTTACAGGACTAAGAATAGAGAGCTAAAGGGTGACTTTTAAGGAACTCAATATTAAAGGAACGGTTTAAGGATTAAGGACCTTAAACGCTACTCTCATACACCACAATCCTTGCATGTGAAATTTTCAGTAATAAAAACATAAAGAGAAGGAACGGTAAGAGGAACGAGGAACAATTTTCCTAATTTCTAGACAATCCTAAACACAAATCATCAAGTATAAAACCGTAAGCAGGAGGAAGCCATTATTCAGCAAGGAAAGCCAAATTTCTAAGTAGGAAGTCTAAATCCTACATCCGGACACTAGTTCAGTGCACGCAAGGAATCAGCAAAGGAAATAAAACCGGAAAGGAGTCTGTCCACATAGCAGATAAGAACAAGGACAAGGACCAAGAACCAGAATACATGTATGACAACATCTAGGACAAGGACTAAGGCTTAGGAACAAGTATGCAAGCAGATGGACCAAGGACCAAGACAAGACAAACAATACAAAGACAACGAATAAGGACCAGGACCAGACAATTGATACAAGGATACACATTCAAGATCAAGGAGCAGGTAAATAAAAAAGAACAATAGTAGGACAGAATGTAGGACTTCCTTTCGAATGCAAATATTGCCCAACTTGCAAACAACTTGCTCAGGAACAAGTATGCAAGCAGATGGACCAAGGACCAAGAGAAGACAAACAATACAAGGACAACGAATAAGGACCAGGACAAGACAATAGATACAAGGATACACATTCAAGATCAAGGAGCAGGTAAATAAAAAAGAGCACTAGTAAGACAGAATGTAGGACTTACTTTCAAATGCAAATATTGCCCAACTTGCAAACCCATCATATATACATAAAGGGGGTCACAGAATTTAACAAGTGAGCAAGGAAGTATAACAAAAAACAAATGAGGAAGCAAATAAAAATCCAATATAAAGCAAAAACTTACCAGACATACCACCAGAGAATGGACTGCCGTGAGTAACATCTGGAGTTGGCACATCCGTGGGGGGTTGAGGAAAACCCCAAGATAGTCTCCAATCAGCGTCAAATTCCTTGTCACAGAATTGTGCAATACACAAATTCGACTTTGAGGAGTGGCTGATTAGACAGAAAGGATGATAACAATGCCCACATGACGTCACAGCAATATCGTTGCAATGAAAGTCTTCACCACAGACAGGGCAGTTCTCTACATACACAATATTAGATTCTCTATGAAATTCCTTTGGCCTTTCTATTGGAGAAGGACTGAATTTCTGGACAGTACCATACTTCAACAACCCTAAGTAATTGACCACTAAATGTTGAAACTGCTCCATGCACTTTTGACTACGAAAAATAGAATTGTATCTCTTCGTGCAGGCATCCAAGCTCTCAGCTAAATGAGCACACTGTGACTCTATTTCTTCTAGTTTTAGAAGGGCGTGCTTACTGTTTCGCTCCTCTAACCGCAACTGGTCCTCTAATCCCGAAATCCTACCTACAAGAGCGTCATCTGAAGAGGACGTGGGACTACAGTGGGAAAGATTAGGAGAAGAGTTGGTCCACCGATCAACATACTGATTAGCACTATCTAGGGCTGCCTTGACCTTCAGAAATTCACAATGAGCAAACTTAGAAATGGATTTTCTATCACTACACATTAACCTAGCTCTTCGAAGATCCAACTCTCTCTCCTCTTTCTCTATGCTCAAAACCCTCAACCCCTCCTTTGCTGCTATGAAACCGACCTGGGCAGTGGCCAGTAGACACTGGACTCTCTCAATGGTCTTGACATTGCTTTCCTTGACACTACTTAAGCCAAATTCGTGCTTAGTGACACCTTTACAACGCCTACTGGAGGAAACGGAGTCCATCCTAGGCCTCGAATTTGGTGTTGGTGGCAGCCGTGGGCGAGTGCTGTCAAACGGCAGAGACGGCGACAAGGACGACAGCAATGGCAGAGACTGCAGTGAGACGGCAGAGATGGCACTGAACTCTGAACCTCTCGTAGGAGAACTAGGAGGCTCAGATAACTCACCCTCCAAGGATACAGAGCTCACTCCTCTTTCCTGGAGTTGACTCTTCCTCGAGTGAGGTACTCGAAGTTGTTCCGCCCTTGCTCTCCTGGTGTCCTGGAGAGATCGCCGTTTGTTGTAAGCAGCTACAGCATAGGCGGCCCAATTGACTTGAATCTCCTTGATCTCAGCAACAACCCCTCGAGCAAACTCTAGGGAGATTGTGTCGTTCAACACAGACTCCTTCCTAAAAACTCGACGGTAGAGATCTTTGATCTGGCGCTGCACCTCTGGCGAAACATTCCTTGTGATCTTCCACCCGTTCTTGTCAAATCTTGGCCCCAACACGTCTTCAATCTCTTGAAGGGAAACATCATTGTCTTGGAGAGATTTCACAGGCCGCCCTTTACCTCTCAACCCCTGCCTATTCACAAAAAAGTGAAGGTTGTACGTGGGCTGCAGAGACAAAAAACACATGAGATATTAGAAACCACAAAAAAACAGAGATAGTTGTTTCCGCTATCTATTTCTGTCGCTCCTCAAACACCGAAAGAAATGGGTCGAAGCCGAAGCATCGAAATAGAGGAGCAAGAGAATGATGCCGATACAGCGTAAATTGTTAACCCTAAGCGCTGGAACAATGACCAAATTATTGAAACCTCGGGACCTACCACAGCCATTGGCCAGGACAGTGAGCAATCGATACAATGCGCAGTCGAAACAATGCAATCGTCACAAAATCCAAGGGGGAAGAATATGCCAACTCAATGCATGATTACCTGCGATTTAAATACTTTGATCCTAAAAACCGTTGCGTCAAACTCTCAGAGACGATGGCATCAAGCGAGGTAGGCGGAGAGACGATGGTAGCAAGCTTCGGAGGAGAGACGATAGCCTAAGACTGTCGGAAAGCTCGGTTAGAGAGTAGGGGAAAAAAGAAGAGAACAACGACTGGATGCTGTGGATGTGAACCCCTTTCCTGTCGACCCAACCAATAAGAAAATTGTTATTTTCAAGGAAAACTTAATTCGGAATATTATATCAAAGGTACGTTGATTCCTTAGTCCTTAGTTCCTAGTGGCTCCACCCAAGGATGCTCTCTCCCGGGAGGTTTTGGAAAAAGCTCTAGACTGCATAGCTGACATGTAGACCATGCTTGTGCTACGAAAAGAGGCTAAGGAGAAGTTTTTCGAGAAGAAAAATTCAAACAGCCTTTCCATAGAAGACTACGTAGAGTTCTGGACAGCAAAACATACTTACCTGGAAGGGGTCCTAGCTGGGAGGAGGGAACGGTTGACGGATATTGAAGAATCTATTGCTCTAGAGGTAGATAAAGAGATGCTACGCATTCGGGATTTGGCATTAGCGGGTAAGTATGGCAAGACTCCAGAGGCAGTTGACAAATTAAAGAGGCTGGTGAAATGGAGTGAAGACCAGAATCTAAAACTCGCAAAGCAACTACGTGTAGCTGAGGAGAATGCTCGATTCGAGGACGCATGGGCAGAGTGGGCTCATCGTAAAAGCAACGCAAAAGATGACATCAACATAAACGCAATCGACGTTGATTTGGAACCACAACTATCACTTTTTTCAAAGGGCAAGGAAAAAGTTGAAGATTCTTAACGTAGAGGCGATGGACTTACACCCCCAACATTCACCAAACGATATTTGATTTACGTTAATTAGGTGTAGGGAAAGTGTACGTAATTTCTTCTATGTACTTTTTCGCATACACTTTATATATGGAAGTTTGTTTTTACCTTTCATCATGCGTAAGTACGTGTTTGTGCATTGGTACAAGGGGTTGGGCGGGTTATATGGACTATGAAGATGTAAGATAAAATAAAAGCTGACAAAGTACAATCGATAGACCACAAGCAAAGGAGCGAACCAAATACATACCATTGATTTAATCGATGCAAAAAGTAGTACAATAGGAAATGAGATACATTGTTGCAAAAAGCTGCCACTCGATAATACTATGATGAAATATAGTCCTATATAGCTAAAACCATACGCTATGCTGGAGTGTATGGATTCACAATATCGTAATTATCATTCACTAGGCTGAGGGTTGGAGCATTCTTCAACAAGAAGTTTACGCTTTGCACGAGTTCGATTGAATGGACCATCTGCATTTAAAATCAGATCTAATACTCTAGAGTCTTTCAAGTCCTGCAAAGTCCTTCTTGTGAGGGGACTATGTACATCCAGTAAATAGTCTAGAGCTTGAGACTGGTATCGTGGCCCCCAAGTAGACTCAAAGATATTGACACTCTTCCAAATCTTCCATGGAGGCACGACCTTCACCGCGTCGGTTACTCTCTTCCCATATTGATTCCATCGATGTCCCATTGGATGGGGCCCCACTTGAATGTATTAGAGCTCACATCAAAATAGCCACCAAGGCATTGGAAGAAGAACATCCGATTACCCTCATCTTTGTGGACCTTGTCCGCAAGTATTAGTGCAACTCTTAGAATCTCGTTTGGGTGAGTCTCCCAATTCAATTGGGAGCTAGGAGTACTCTTCTCGAGATCATGTTCACCTCTACGCCAACTCCAAATAAGGTCTTTACCCAGAATCGAACCTCGTCGTAGTCTCGGCATTGTGTTCCCAAGAAGGCGGCATATAAGTTCTTAGATTGAACATCTCGTAGAACCGCTCGTGAAAAGGCGCTTTGCATATAGCACAACGACTTTGAGTCAAACAATGAACTAAAAGACACTGCGGATGATACATATGGACACAAGAGCCTAAAGCCCATCCACCCGCAGTCCAAATGGATTTAGGCATATGGGACACGTAGAGTGATCCAATAACAAACTGCGGAGGGTTGGGCCACAATAATGTCCTGGATTCTACATCAACATGTGCCGACATGTGGTGTTTGAAATTCCACCCGGCCTTGCTCCAATCTACAACCTCTGTAGAAGTGTCATCTTGCATCTTGATGTCCATCATAGGAAGATGTGAGCCATACAAATGGCTCACGTATTAGTTATTGAATATCTAGATACAAAATACATTTGATTATAGTAGTTTGTGTGGTTCCTATAGGCTAAATGCATTAAATTTGAATTTATAGAAATAGGCTCGGAAGTTATTAGAATAATTAAGAAAAGCATTGAGTATGGCAATTTAGTGACAATTACATGATTTTATGTTAGGGAGGATAACTAAATTGTTAGAATTGAAGAATATTTGATGTGAGGTAGTATTAGAGTTAGAGGTAGATAGGCAATTTAGGAAGTAGAAAGGTAAGAAGGAAGGTGAGGGAGTAGGATTTCTCCCTCATGCTTCCCCTCTCCCCTTTATCTTTTCTTTCTTTCTCATTTCTTTTTACTTGTCTCTCTCTTTTGCTAGGGTTTGCTAGTTTTGTCTCTCTTGTTTTTTGGTGTATGTGTGTGGTTTTGAGATGCTTCTAGGTTGTGGCTATGGAGAATGGAGTTAGTGATCTAAGATGGAGAAAACACACAAGTAGAATGTGTGGAGTTGTTGGATGTGGGTGTGAGTGTGGGTAGGTTAGGGTAGAAGATAGGAGAGTGGATTTCCCGACCAAGATCTGGATCTGCCAACTTTGGGAAGGTGTAGCGTTTGGCTGGAGACGAGTTTGAGCAAGCCCTTTGGAGGAAAGGAGCGTCTTGAAGCCAGCTTTCCAACGAGCCCAAGCGCGCGGTCATAGGAGCAGCGACGGGGGAGCTATGGCGGATCTCCCAAGAGGACTTCACCGGCTTGCGGCGGACGGCGAGAAGAGGCGGCGCTGACTTGAAGAACGATTTCTATCGGTAGGAGACAAATCTGAGCAAGCCCTTTGGAGGAGAGGAGCGCCTTGAAGCCAGCTTTCCAAAGAGCCTAGGCTTCCTCTTTTTGGATCATGGACGGAGGAATGGTGATCGATTAAGTGAAAGCATGTCTACTGTGGAGGGCAAATTGAAGGCCTGACTTTGAGGCCGCATAACTCAAGTTTTAGGAAGAACCACGAGACGTGCTTCCGGATTCAAGTACATCATCAAGCTAGCTCTCTGTAGACTCCTAGCTTGCCTCAAGAAGAGCAAGGACGAGGGAGATACGGCCATTTTAGTGGCCAAGGGTCCAGCTGAGGTTGGACCCCAATTGTACTTCTTCTTCCCCCATTGGTTTTCTTGTGATGTTTATTGCATCTCGTGTCTTGATGATCGTGTGATGGTGGATGCATGGTGTTTGTGAATGCTTGTTAGGATTTAGAGTCCATTGCTTGGAAGGGCTAGGTAGGTGTCTCCACTCTCAACCGGCCCAACTCTAGGGCTTTTCTTCCTACGGGTTGAATTGCTCATAGAAGATTATCAAACAATGTATTCACACTCGGGCACGAGGTCATACCGAACGTTCGCCGACCAGCTCCACTAGTAAAATTGTTATTGATCTTCTCCAGCTCCGCTGCAACTTGTCTCCCTCTATCCACCGAAAGTATACATGCCACCTTCCAATGGTAGTAAGTGGCAGACAACTGCTCCAAACGAGCTTGCAGTTGTTGTTTTTCCTTTAATAAGGAGTTGTATCCATCAGACGACATGAAAGGGGGATTACGAATAGGGGGGAACAGCGGTAAAGATAAAGAATCTTGAGAATCACATCGTACATCTTCTTCTCGTTCGAGGCCCGACATTTTAACAAGACATGGCTGAGCTTTCACAGGACGGCGCAATGTAGGGCGTTGCGGGGACATTTCTCCAAATGCCAAGTCCTCTGTAAGGTTGAAGACAACTCTATCAACATCCGCCATGTCAGATTTCTCTACATCTCCACGAATGTTACGTGCGTGAGATAGTTCTTGCATCTTCTCGCGCATGCGTGCATATTCCACGGAAAGCTGGTCCCCTTCTTTCACCTTCTCCTCATACATTGCTCGTGTTTTTTCGAGATCCGCTTCCAATCTTGCTATGACGTCGTCTTTACACTTCAGAAGAGCTTTGAGATCAGAAGATGTGTCAAGTTCTTCCAATGGTAAGATGCAAGTACCATGGGGCTCTACTACGAGTGAATTACTTGCTATTGCAGGGCGAGAGCCACCTATTTCAGGAACACGGCCAGGTAAATTATGACGCTGATCCGCATCAATCACAACGGCGGCGGAGGAAGAGGTTGTTGTACTTGACGCACCGCCTTACGAGGCCGCGAACCATCCGAGTCATCGTCCTCTTCCGATGTAGCACTATGATAGGCAGCCTCTTCCATAGCCTTGGTAATAGACCTCGTCACCGCCATGCCACCATTAGGAGCGTCAGGGAATCTTAGAATGCCTGTCGGAATGTCACTCGTTGAAGGTCGTGTTACATGCTTCCCCTCTTTGTGATTGTCCAATCCACTCGTTTACCAAGAGCAACCTCGGCGTATACTCCACGAGCAAGAAACAATGGAACCTCGTTGCGCTCCACACATGGCATGCCATACAGGACTTGGTAAACCTCAATGCATCATTGCTTGAAGTTTGGGCATTCGCAAAACTTAAGATTTGCCTTGTTGGTGCGCCGATGAAAATGGTGACGAGACAGAGGGAATTTCTTGTCAATGTGACACCATTCAATGAACGATTCGCAAGTGGCCATCGTCCACATATCTGGTTCATCTTCCCAACCTCTGAAGGCAAGCTTATTTGGATTTTGAAGCACGTGTAATCTTTTCCGTTGTGGAGCGCCCTTCCTCTTCCTCTTCTTGTCGTTCTCTTCCTTCCTAAGTTGCCCGAGAGTAGCCATGGATGAAATAGCCAAAAATGGCAAATAGTTATTACCTACCCGTCACGAGCATGCAGCCAATTTAATGGATGTAAGACAACGCGCTAGGCCAGTAAACCCAAATAACAAGTTCAGATACGATGGGGGAATATATACGCTGGGGCGACCAGAAATTCAAGGCGACCGGCGGTCCAGATAGAGGTATGGCGTTGCGTGGCGACCGCCCGGTCCGTGTGGCGAGACCGCAGAGTACGATTGGCGCGACGCAGGCGTAGGGGCGACGCAGGACGTAGGGCGACCGCCGGTGCAGCTAATCGCGGCAATGGGAGCGTGGCGACCGCCCGATGCGGTGTCGCTCGGCAATGAGGCGTAGGGCGAGGGCGACCGGTGCAATTTATTAGCGGCAATGGGACGCGAGGCGACGCCGGTCATTATCGCCATGCCTGCGGGGCGTAGGGCGACCGCCCGGTGCGGCAATTGTCGCGACAATGGGACTTAGCGACCGCCGGTGGCGATCAGAGGGGCGACCAAGCGGGCGATCGAAGCGACCGCCGGTGTGGCGATCAGAGGCGACCGCCGGTGGCGATCAGAGGGGCGACCGCCGGTGGCGATCGTAGGGCGACCGCCGGTCTCCAAGGATATATAAACCCCAACACGCGGGTTTGATATTACTTTTCCCCAAACCGCTACCGAACTCTCCTCCGCCCTGTGTCCTTGCTCGTCTTAATGATGCGCACTGCCGGGTCGTCTGAGGAGTTTTTGGGGTTTGGTGCACATTGATAGCAGGGGGGAGATTTTTTGCCGGTTTTTTCAAGAAGTTCAGCGATGAGTAAATCCAAAAAGCACGGGAATGGACAACGAGCATGGGATCTGGATGCCCCCGAAACATTTGCACCAGACCTTGGTATGCAACAACCTAGTGGAAGTGGAGGCCATAAGAGGAAGAGGAGACACCCAAAAGAAGTAAGACCCGGATTCCCAACACCAGATTATACTAAGTTTGCGGAAAAAGCATGCTTGGATTGGTATGAGGAAACGGAGGCTCAATTCCTAGAGCACAACTACCTCAGGAATGTTAGCACGGGCAAAGAGAGACTGAAGAAGAAATTGGCGGCAGTAATTTTGAAGGCCATGGAAGAAACGGATGAATACCAAGATGTGGATTATCATTCGCAGTACGAGTTGTGGATGGATAATACTGTTGAGCAATGCATCTTCAATGTAAAGGAGTTGTGGAAGAAGCGATTTGGAACGAGGCGTCTAACACAAGAGGAGGACTAGTTTAAACGCAAGATGGATTGGTGGCAACACACAATCCAAAAGCTTAGCAAGAATAAAACCCGAGGGAAGTCATGGGAAAAAACCGCTTTGCGCGCCACATTTGAACGAGACACAGGGTCGGGGATGGTGTGGATTCCTCAAGACGCTACGATAGAAGCTCTATCAGCCCGTAATATGGAGGGAGGCCATGGACTGGTGCGGAAGGTGAAGATACTTGGAGTAGACCACGTTCCAGAAAATATCGAGTTTGCAGCAAAGCTTTCCAAGAATATGAATATTCAGAAGAGGAGGATAGAGACTGCAGCAGAAGCTCTTGTATGTCCTTTGAATCATCCAGGAATTATCAAGTTTTGGGTGTTGCATACAAGGACATTCGAAGCTTACTCATATTGGTGGAATGGGGGATCACTACACGAGATGTTGAAGTTGGATGAGAAGGTCGGCGACAAACATCTTCACTGGTCGAAAGTGAAGGAAGTTCCGAGTCTCACTCAAGAGGAGGCTTTCAGAATTAGCCTTTTCCGTCAGCACATGATGAAGTTAGCTTGGGGTTTAGTGTACATCATGAATCTCGTGCATAAGACAGGAGTTCTTCACAACGACCTATCCCCCTCGAACATACTATTGCATTTCCCAACTCTCGGAGGAACCAAGATTTGTATTGGAGTGTGTGACTGGGGGAGGGCATCTCGTATAGTAGAACAACAGCCTTCACGTTACGGATACCAGACGACGCCGATATGACACGTCGATGGTGGGTGGCGCCCGAGATGTTCTATACTTATGGACCTAAAAGTTCTGATACAAATTTGAACGTCCAGGAACTTCGACATCCAACCACACTAGCATCAGATTCGTATGCGGTTGGCAAGCTCATCCAGCTGATTGGTGTGCATAACGAATTTGACGAAGAATTATTACCGAATTCGACGGTGCGAGATTTATTCCTAACGAAAGTGTTTTCACTGACCAGGCATGAATTAAAAGAGAGAATGACCTGTGCGGAGGTGGTGAACCGCTTGATGGCGAAACCATATCATATGCTTCCGCCGGAGCATGTATTTAGAGAGGACAGTTATTAGTTTATAATATCAGTATATCTTCTTGCAATTCATAGACTCCTATGGATGACCATCTCACGTCATTGAGTGCTCATTTAGCCATGTAATTCACAATTTATACTTGCAATATATACAATCTACTTTTTGACATATTGTTCCAAATCTAATAGATTTTTGCAACTCTTATAATTATGTTCCCTTTTTACACTAGTCACATATGTATGTCACCACATTTTTTGTTACATGAGTTTCAAACCTCATGGTTGATGTTAGCCTTTTCTTCAGGGGTTTGTGGATTGTTGTAATTTGTTTCATCTTGAATTCTTAATGCTTCATCTACGTTTAAAAACGTGAACGGAAGAATTTTGGATAATGTTGGATAAAAAAATTGACTTATTCTACTCGGGGGAAGCCTCCAATGCAAGGCCAGCCTAGGCAACCACCGGTCCAGGGGCCAAAATAGGCGACCGCCGGTCCAGCGAGACCGCCGGTCGCCCTGGGCGATCGTCGGTCGCTCATGGGCGATTGTCGGTCGACCATGGGCGATCGTCGGTCGACCCTGGGCGATCGTCGGTCGACCCTGGGCGATCGTCGGTCGACCCTGGGCGATCGTCGGTCGCTAAGGCGACCGCCGGTCTAGATGACGCGACCGCCGGTCCAGTCGTACGTGGCGCGGTTGCGAACCGTATTGTTGAGATGTACAGGCCACGTAGCAGCCACGTAGGATGCAACGTGGACATGGTAAATCCAGGGTAAAAAAAAGATTCTGTAGATTCTATTAGACATTCTGAGGCTCAATGTCTGTCTGACATGTCGTGTCTGTCTGACGTCCGTCTGTGTCTAGCAAGACAACCCTGCCTTGCAACACATTCAAAAGGTTACTATAGATGCATTACCACTATCAAACCTCTCATTCTCTAGTAAATCTGAAAACTCTTCCTTTCTTACACAAGAAAATTGCATATCAACAATTGTTTCAAAAATGCGTGAGCCCCAAATATTGAATGTAATCATAAAATATCAAAAATCACCCCAAATGACAGTTCAGATTACTTTGTTTCTTGCCCTTAAAAACCAACTCACTGTTGATTTCCTGCTCCGACTGTTTTCTAGCACAGGATGAATCTCACAAGCGATCGAAACACAATTTCCTTCGGAATTCCAGGACACAAGAGCGAGCTCCATCGCCTCCCCAATCCTCCACAGAACTTTTCCTGACTAGCGTTGTCTAGACAGATTTCCTATTAATTTGTCAAACATAGTTGAGATGAGATGTACATTTGATACATTGAAGTCTTAGATGTACATCTCATCTAAATTTTGTCTGACAAATGAATAGGAATTTTGTCTGAAAAGCATCACATAACCGCAGTTCAGGCAAAACCCACAGAGGTGGCACCTCCTCATTGGTCGAGGAAGCTGCGGTTATTTCCCATGACGTTGCCTTCGTTGGCGTTATGGTCTTCCAACATCTGGTGCCGTTGATCTTCGAGATCAACGGCCTTCATTTGTTGTTTTGTAAGGAGGGAGGGGGAGGGGGTTTTTATACCCTGTTTTTTTTCCACGGGCAATTAGTAAGGGATAAATGACTTTTTTTTTTTTTTTTTTTTTTTTTTTTTTTTTGAGGATGAGGATTGAGTTATTCCCAAGTTTATGCAATTTTTTAAATTTTCTTTGGAGAGTAAATGAATTTTTTTTGGATATTTGAACTTTTCTTTTTGATATGTGCGGAGGAATAAATTAGTTTTTCTTAAATTTTTTGAACTGCGGTTATGCTAGGTAACCCAAAAGGAGCCTCTGGTTATGGAAAATATCCAGTGGGGCACCTCCCTCGCCGCTCCCGCGGCTAGGAAGGATGCCCCACTGGTTATTTTCCATAACCAATGGCTCCTTTTGCGTTACCTAGTACATTATCACAGTTTCTGTTTCTATACAAAATTCCTACTTGGGTGATGTACTAATGATAATAATGCGCATTAGTGGTAGAGAATGCTTTTTGGGAAATTCTGATGTTAAAAAACGAAGTTTATGGTATGTTCTCTTGAACATTCCTCGACATGAGTTAAGGAAGCGGCCTCTTCAGACCATGCGGGCGGAAGAAATCGTAACATATCGTTTATTCATGAACAGATGTAGGATGCAAGATTATAACAAACATAGTGAAATGAGAAGCATCATTCGTTCTCCAGAAGTGGTGAAAGTGCAACGTCCTTCACTTGCTTAGATGCGATCTTCCTTCTCCCGAAATTGATTCGATTGGCTCCAGCTTCGTATGGGTAAAGATCTGTAGCATTGATTCTCTTCTCCGCGGTGTAAGTCTCTGAGCAGGAAATCATGCTCATTTGTCGAAGGTTTTTCATCGACATGCACTGATCCAGAACATTGCATGGGATCACCCTTTGAAGAGTACGCACAAAGCATGTTCTTAGTAAGAGCACTATAAGTTCGTAGTTGCACCATATCTCCATATATTCCAAGATTTCAGACTGAGCTGAAGCTCCCTGTAGAAAAGAGAAGAAAATAAAATGTATACACATTTCTGAGTTTTGAAGAATTTGGTACAAATGATGTGGATTATGATCCGATCAATCCGAACCCAAAGCACTCCCTTGGGAATGAAATTTTTTCCAGTTTATTGAAATTGTTGCTTCAGTTGATCTGAAGTAAAGGCACCGAACGCTTGTTAAGTCCCTCCTCTGATCCTTTGAAATGAGCAGCAATCGTGGTTTGCTGCGCTTGCAATTGCAGAAACTTCGAGTTTAATTTCAGGGAGTGGTGGCCTCCTTATGCATCCAAAGTAAGATTAGTATGAACATTCACTCATGTTGGGGTTCTGAAGCACAATCTGCTTGTCAACAATTTCGACCACTGGGCGGAAACTATGTTTTAAGAGAGAGTGCTCTAAAATGGAGAAAGATTCGTCAGAAAAGAGACTTTTGATGAAGAAGTTACGGCGCTTTAAATGAATTCTCTTTCAACTTTACGTTAGATTTGGAGATTGGTTAAGGATAGCTTGAGGGAATATGAGTATTGCTATTGTGAACGTTGGGACCTTTAAAAGTTGTTCAAACCCCAAACTGGATTACGCCTCTTCAAGGAACATAACATCATGGTGGTTGTGGGAATTGTTCAAATTGAAGTAATTTGCTTCATGGTTTCAACCTTAATGGCAATGGTTTACAATTGTGGAATCTTGTAGATGGTGTCAACTGTTCACGTCAGAGGTGAATAGAAGTGGATAGAAGTGAAATGAGCAGTGTACAATAGAAATGAAATCTTGAAAACAATCTCAATAGTTCACGTCACACGTGGATAGAAGTGGATAGAAGTGAAGTGAGTTGTGTACAATAGAAGTGGAATCTTGTAGAAGGTGTCAATAGTTCACATCAATGGTGGAATCTTAAAAACAAAAGGTCACTTGTTTTCATCACACGTGGATGAAAAATGTGCGAGAATCTTGTGGATAGACAAGATTGTTTAGAAGCCCGAAAAGGAAATTTGGAGATGACTTGTTCACATCAAAGGTGGATAGAGACTATGGTAGAATCTTTCAATGACACGTGACTACTTAACGTCAATTTTTGAACTTTGTTGGAACTCTTTGCAGGTTGTAGAGTTTTTGAGGCCATTCTTAAAAAAGCCTTTGAGGCTTTAAGATTCCTCATAATGTAGGAGGTATTGAAGGTTGAAGTTTGAAGACTTTATTGGGGCATGCCAAAACCCCAAATAGATGCTCATTTATTTTTTAAGAATTGATTGTATCGCTGTATCTTGAAAAATCCACCAAAATTTGAGATTTTACTTTTTTCAAATATTGTTTGTTGTATAGTCATGTAGAAAACGTTCCAAGGCATGATCTCACCACTTGGATGTGTGATCCACCAAAATTTGAGATTTTACTTTTTTCAAATATTGTTTGTTGTATAGTCATGTAGAAAACGTTCCAAGGCATGATCTCACCACTTGGATGTGTGATTGAAAATTTCTTCATTTGTCTTTTTATTGTCAAATCAGCCTTTATATTTGGATTGATAGTATACCTCCATGTTAAAAATCAAGCATTTATTTAAGTTTGTATAGGTCGTATGAGGGTAAAACTTGCATATATATATTCTTAACTCACTTAAGAACAAGAATTTGGAGAGCCTCATGTCAAGTTTTCTACCAAAATGGTATAATTGGTTCTCAAATCACTACTTACTCCTTTTACAACAAGTGATTTTTATTTCTATTTTAAATTTGTGATTTTCTCAAATTTGAGTTTCACATTTGACATACATACAAGTGAGGTACTACTCTGTCATACATAGTTGTATATTTTCTTCAAAAATTGAAATTTTTCATCTTGTTGTAGACAATTTTATTGTCTTAGTTTTTGTTTCAATTGGTTTTTGTTAATATAAAATCAATAGTTAGCCAATTCGATTAATTTGTATATGTGCAAGTAGTGACTATGATATACCAATTGGTATCAATTTGGGATATTAAAGCTTTAATCAATCAGAATTTGTAAGTGCCGCTAGGAAACAAATTACAATAGAGAGAATTCCGATCGAGAGTATCAGTAAGCTTGAGCCCAAGACTCCTTCAAATTGCCTGAAGTAAAACAATTGTGTTTTTGTATTTATGACTTTTTAATCAATAGAATGAAAGTGTTTGCAATTTGTGTGTGTTTGTGAATTATTGTGTTACAGTTGGTGAAGATTTGACTATGTATGTGTGAGTGTGAATGATTAATTGGAAACCTACAGAGAGAGAAATTTTGAGTAAGAATTATCAAAACATTCAATTGGGTGAAATTTGTATGATGTTGATTGAGTGACAGTAAAAGAACCGTTAGGGAAATCAAAACTATGAAGTAAAGAAATGACTAAAGCTATCGGAAGTAAACCCAACTGAGAGGATAAGCGTGTGATTTTACCGATTGAGGATTGAGAGTACGCATGTAACAGTAGAGAGCGGATAATCCCAACAGTAGAAAGAAACTGTGAGATAACCCAATTGGAAATTCAGAACGTACCGATTGGGATTCTGTGTGAAAAAACTAGGAGATTGGAGTTAGTGGTGGAATAACTCAATTGGTTGACGTGAAGAATAAAGGCAACATGAGTACACAATTGGAGAAGTAGAAGTGAAGCAATAAAAAGGAAGCCAATGGAGAAATCATCGGAGTTAAAGACCTGGGTAAAATCAAATATCAATTGGGGAAGATGTGCAAATTCTATAATCCAACCAATTAAGAATATCCAATCTGTGTTGGTAAAGTGGTGGTGCAAACGTCAAGATCAATGTCAATTGGAGATTATCCCAAAATGATGTTGAAAGCATAGCAAAGGGAGAAGAGATAATTGGAGATTGAAGTAAATTCTTCTATGAAGAGATCAAAGCATTGACTCTGACTCAATTGCAATAAGTGATACTAATTCTTTTAACTATAATAATTGATGTGAGTAGTAGAATCGAGTATACTTTAAAATCATTGCAATTGGACACCCTTGAGTTTAATAATATTCTCGATTGAACAAAAAGTACCTCCTAGTGTTCAAGCCCAACCTAATTTATAGGATATTCGTTGTAGTAGAATATAAAAATCACTACACTTGCTTTTAAAGAGGGCACTTTCAAGAATAATTGACTTAAACGTTAAGAGTATCATGTAATGAAGTCGAACATTATAGGGTGCCGTTTTAGGGCACCATTAAAAACACCTATAATACTTGTTTTGAAGAATCCAAAGCAAATTGGAGAAAAGTCCAAAAGTTATGATTTCACTTCTTTTGTCCTTCCACTTACTTTTCCCATGTTCAAAACATTCTCAAACTATTTTACTACAAATTTCCCATGTTGAAATCAAAGTTATGAAAAGACATTCTTTCTGATTTAGTATAAAAACTCGTATAACATCTATTATTCTTGAGAAAATATTTTGAGATTCAAATCCATACCAAGCACATGTGACAAAAATAGTATTTTTAGTCACATATTGATTCCGCGACTTTGTAAAACAATCCATCTTCACAACTAAAGAAGAGGGGGGTTTGCAATGTTTTGTTGCTACATTTTGTAATAAACATCATCCTAATACTTGCACGAGCAACTCTTTAATCTCAAACATGCGAAATGAAAAATATTGTTGCTATTTTATATAATATGTTGCTTAATCTTGTGCAAACATTAGTTGAGCAAGTACCTTAACATTGCTTTAATTAAGCAACGTTTGACAAAAAAATAGTCATAGACCTTCAAAGCTCTTATAGCATTTGAAAACAACAAATGTTCTGAAGGGCTAATTTAGCTACAATATACAGTAAACCGAAACAATTAGTTAGTAAATGTTATTTCTTTGGTTGTGAACTGTTATTTGTTTTAAATTAAGCTTTGCCTTCTTTCCAAATGCCAACTCAATAGAAATTCACTTTGAAAACCCTTAAACATTACAGGTTGAAAGCTCACCTCTTCAAAAACATAAACACATCATTTTTGTGATGTACTTGACAACAAATCAAACAAACGATATTTTACCTTGATTGAAACACATCTTCTAAATCTAATATCTTGATATCTAATGATATTATTCACAGGGTTAAGGATTCTAACTCTAGTTCTAGCGTAAAGTGGCAAAGGCAAGACCTCAAATGAATATCACAACCTCAACTTTCCTTAAAGCCACTTTAGAACTTTACATGAGAGGCGAAGCCATTGATGAGGCCAAATCATAGCAAAATCCTCATTTCCAATTGCTCTATTTCTTACAATTTTCCAAAAGTGCTTTACATAGGGAGTCAACGGCAATTTCTAAAATTATATCGTGATAGGTGGAGAACAACTTATGACACAACCCCCACTCCAAAAGTTGGAGAATACAAGAATGGTAGGCCAATTCTTGGCCTAAAGGCCGTTGCTTGATTTAAATACAATATCATCATCTCACTAGAATGTTGAATTGTGAACAACTCAAAAACATGGATTTTAGCTAAGAATACAAATTGGCCTCATGGCCTTCTGAATTGTCCCCATGATTTATTTATTTTGTTTTATTTCTTACAAATTGGCCCAAGGGCTTTAAACATGAGAAATTGGCCCCCACTTTTTATTAATTGTATAATGTGTTCTTGGAGTGGCCCATGGAGGCATGGAGCCAATTGGGCTCCGAGATTTCAGATTTCTCCACCTTCGAATGGATATCTGTAGCATTCATTCTCTTCTTCGCGGTATACCTAAGACTGTGAGCAGGAAATCATGCTCATTGTCGAAGGTTTTGCATCATTCGACATGAACTGATCCGGAACATTGCATGGGATCACCCTTTGAAGAGTACGCACAAAGCATGTTCTTAGTAAGAGCACTATAAGTTCGTAATCGCACCATATCTCCATATATTCCAACATTTCAGACTGAGCTGAAGCTCACTGTAGAAAACAAAAGAAAAAATGATAAAAAAATAAGATGTGTACACATTTCTAAGTTTTGAAGAATTTGGTACAAATGATGTGGATTATGATCCGATCAATCCGATACCGAAGCACTCCCTTGGGAATGGAAAATTTCCTAGTTTAACCCTTTATTGACACAGCGGACCAAATTGGTCCGCAAGGCACTAGAATCTGAATAAGAACTTCCATACCCTCAACGGTGGCAAATTTCGAGATTTTACCCGATGTGGGCGTTTTTTTTTTTAAATATTTACAGAATCAAGTTAGCTCGACACTCACCATTCCGGATTTCCAAATTTATTTACTTATCTATGCTAAAATATGGTCAAAGGACAGTGAGGTCACATTTTTCTCAAACCTGTAGAAAACAGTGATGTCAATTAAGGGTTAACCCTTAAACGCCCATGGGGTCTGAAACGGGCAGCCCAAAATTGCATCACAACGTCTTTTGGACTTGGGCATCACGAATAGTGCACTTTTTGAACTTGGGCATCATGAATGATCCAATCAATGATGAGCTTGCAACCTCCTACAAGGTTATGTACAACCCCAACCTACCTACCACAATCCTTTCAAAGCACAAAATCATTTATACAAATTGTGATTTGAATTGTAAAATTTTACTTTCTCAATGCATCAGAAGAAGGTGACCAGTTTGACATCAAAATATAAGTGAAAAGTTGAGTACAGTAAGAGCTAGAGGGAAGATTTTGTTGGAATCAAGCCCCTCGGGTTTGCTTGGGCGTTTAAGGGTTAACGAATCTGTTGATTCAGTTGATCTGAAGGGAAAGACGTTCCGAACACTTTCCAGTGGTGGTGTTTTTGTGAGAGGCAAAGCAATGGAGCTTCTCCGGGACATTGTTACGCAGTTTTACTTTCATTGTGCGGTCCCTTCCTCTGATACTTTTGAAGTGCTGCACTTGCAATAGCAAAAACTTCAAGTTCAATTAACCCTTAAACGTCAGACCCAGCCCGAGGGGTTGGGTTTTTTTTGAGAGAATCTTGCTCATAACTTACACTCCATTATACCAAATGGAGTTCTTAGAATTCCAAACTGAGCACCTTAAAGAGATCTATACTTTCTTAGAATAGAGCTCAAGCAAATTAAAAATAGAACAATGCTAAAAATGGAGTTTAAAAGAGATTTTGGGTGTGGTATCAGGAAAGCATATGATGTTTAAGGGTTAAGTTCAGGGAGTGGTGGCCTCGTGATGCATCCAAATTAAGATTAGTATAAACATTCACTCATGTTGGGATTCTGAAGCACAATCTGCTTGTCAACCGTTTCGACCAGTGGGAGGAGACTACTTCCTAAACGGGAGTGCTCTAAAATGGAGGTAGATTCGTCAAAATGAGACTTCTGATGAAGAAAGAAGTTACGGCTCTTTAAAAATAATTCTCTTTTCTCTTATGTTAAATTTGGGGTTTGAATAGTTTTTAAAGGTCCCAACTGTCACGATTACAATTCTCATACAACTCCTAGATGACCTTGATCAATCCCCGAACTAGTTTATACCTCTTAAAGGAACATAACATCATGGTGGTTATGGAGTTGTTCAATTTGAAGTAATTTGCTGTATAGTTTCAAACTTACATGGCACTGATTTACAAACAATAGAACTGGAATCTTGTAGAAGGGGCAATAATTCACGACGGAGGTGGATAGAAGTGACCAGTTGATCTCATTGGTGGAATCTTGTAAATAGAATCCTGTCACTTGTTTACATCACAGGTGGAAAAAACCCGTGCGAGAATCTTGTGAATAGAAGTGACTGTTAACAAGCCCGAAAAGGAAATCCAGGTTGACTCGTTCACATCAGAGGTGGAATGAGGTTGTCATAGAATCTGTGAATGACAAGTAACAGGTTCGCATCACTATTTGAGCCATGTTGGAACCCTTTGCACGTTGTAGAGTTGTAAACAGTCACCTTTCTGAGAGATTCCTTTTCATGCTTTAACATTTCCTCATATTTGGGAGGTATTCAAGGTTGAAGTTTGAAAAAATTATCAAGGCACGCGAAAACTCCAAGTATATGCTCCTTTATTTCATAAGAATCAATTAAATTGCAGTACCTTCAAAAATTCACCAAAACTTGAGATTTTACTTTTTTCTCAAATATTGCTTTCCGTGCATGTAGAAAAAGTTCCAAGGCATGATCTCACCATATGGATATATATTTCAAATTTTAATCATTTGTCTATTTATTGTCGAAATCAACCTATGTATTTGGATTGATAACATACCCCCATGTTAAAAATCAAACGTTTATTTGAGATCTATTGGTCGTATGAGGGTAAAACTTGCATATACATATTCTTGACTCACCTAAGTACAAGAACTTTGAGAGCCTCATGTCAAATTTTCTACCAAATTGGTAACTTTGGTTCTCAAAACACTACTTGCCCCTTTTACAATGAGTGATTTTCATTTTATGATTTTCTCAAATTTGAGTTTAAGCTTTGACATACAGTGGCGACCAAAAGTCTTCGGACAGTGGCCCATCACTTCAACAGGTGCTGACTGTAGCTTAGTAAGTGGGTTTACAGGAGATTTTTTGGGTTAGCATTAATTGATACACCACATGGCACCTAATTAATATGGACTCCCCAAAACTTTGTCACTTGTAGAAATTATTCATGCAAAAATCGTGAAGGGGTGTGTACAACTTTATATGCACATCAGTTGTAGACACCACAATCTTCTCATTACAATTGCACTTGTGAGGCTTTTGGTTTTAGATTTTTTCTGTATGATTTGGAGAGGCCTTTGGTGATTCACTATGGCTCCTAGAAGGTCTGAGAATCAACAAAGGGCAATTCTTGAGATGTTTGAGCGAGGCAACTCATATGGCCAGATTTCTGCAGTTTTGGGCATTCCTCGAAGCACTTCTTCTGACATAGTGCGAAGGTTCCGTGAGAGAGAGAGTTTAACAGATAAAACTTCACCTGGTAGACCTAGAATTCTAGATGAACGCGGTGACCGTGGCATTGTGAAGAGATTAAATAATCCAAATACTAGCACAGCCGCAGCTATAGGAAGAGTGTTACGATCTAAGGGCTTCCAATTGAGTGATAATACGGTGAAAAGGAGCCTGCGGAGGCAAGGGTTGACAGCATGCGTGAAGACCAAGAAGTCACTTTTGACAAAGAAACATCGAGCACGTCGTTTGTAGTGGGCAAAGAAGTACAAGCATGCAGATTGGGAGTTTTGGGCTCATGTCATTTTTTCTGATGAGTCTAAATTCAATCTTTTTGGCTCAATGGACGTCAATATTGTTGGAGAAAGAGTGGAGATCGTCTTTTAGATCAGCATGTGCAATCTACAGTCAAACATGAAGGAGGAAACATAATGGTTTGGGGTTGTATGACTTGGGAAGGAGTTGGCAAGCTTCACCTGATTGAAGGGAAGATGGATAAATATGTATATCGCAACATTTTAGAGACGGAACTTATGGGTACTATACAGATGCAAGGTTTAGAAGAGGATGAGGTTATTTTCCAGCATGATAATGACCCAAAGCATACTGCACATTATGTTGTAGAGTGGTTGCGTGCTCAAAAGTTTGAGCTTATTGGACACCGTCCACAATCACCTGAATCTGATATTTAACTAATTATGGACAAATTCATAGTCCAGAAATAATGTCGGTTGTCCGCCGATATAACCTTGAGACACCATCCGTAATCTTTGAAAGGTCATAACTCAGTCAATTTTTGTCCAAATTAAACATATGAGGTGTTTTTTGATATCTACAGAAAATGTAGATGTCAAAAAACACCTCATATGTTTGATTTGGACAAAAATTGAGGGAGTTGTGACCTTTTGAAAGTCGCAGATATGGGGATGTGTCGGCTGGCCGCCGATAAAACCAAGGTTCTTCATTAGTTGCAAAAAGTCCATAGGTTCGAAATAAGTCCATAATTAATTAAATATCAGTTCTGATCTCAATCCAATAGAGCATCTTTGGAATGAAGTAGATCGTTGTTTGAGAAGGTCTACAAGGAAACCAACTAGTAAAAGTGACTTATGGGAGAAGATCCAAGAAATTTGGTACGGTATAGAGCCTAATGTTGTTAGGAAGTTAATACGCTCTATGCCTCAAAGAGCTCTTGATGTCTACCATGCAAGAGGTGGCCACACACGGTGATAGTGTTTGTGAGTGCTTATGAGTTGAATTATTGAGTTATAAAGGTGTTTAGTAATTTTTAGTCTTATTTTCTATAGTTGATATGCAATAAAAATCAATTTGACCATAAAGAATTGTACAGGCTTGTTACACATTTGAATTATTGTGTATTTTTTTAATTCATATTTTTATTGAAAACTTTGTGTTTTATGCTTGTTGCAACTATACGTGCTTGTGGTTGTGTTCTTGTTATTTTATGAGAGATCATGTAGATTTGGCAAGTATTTTTTTTTTAAAACTCCTCTTGTACAACTATTTGTGGTTGCCATTGTACATATACAAATACAAGTGAGGTTCTAGATCCTACAATTACATAGTTGTAAATTTTTTCCAAAAATTGAAAAAGTTTATCTTGCTTTGAAAGAGGGTAGTTTTGAGGATAGTCAACTTAAGGGTAAAGAGTAGCATGTAATCACATCAAACATGATAGGGTGTGGGTTTGGAGCACCATAGAAAACACCTATAAGTCTTGTTTCAAAGAATTTATAGCAGATTATAGAAGAGTCCAAAAGTGATGATTTCACTTCTTCTATCCTTCTAGTTACATTCCCCATGTTCAAAAAATTTTGAACTATTTTACTACGAATTTCATATGCTAAAATCAAAGTCATCAAAAAAAAATTCTTTCTAATTTAGTATACGAAACTTGTATAACATCTACAATTATTGAGAAAATATTTTGAGATTCAAATCTATACCAAGTATTTTTTGTCACATAATGATTCCACGACTTGGTAAAACAACCCATCTTCACAACTAAAGGAGAATGGGATTTGCAATGTTTTGTTGCTACGCTTGTAATAAAGCATCATACTAAAACTTGCTCCAACAACACTTTAACCTCAAAAAAAATGTGAAATAAAAAAATATTGTTTCTTATGTTTATGCAAACATTCGTGCAAACATTCTAGGGGCTTGCTTTCCATGATGACAAACATTATAGGTTGATAGGCTCACCTCCTTCAAAGACATAAACACATTGTCTCTATAATGTACTTGAAAACAAATCAAACAAATCAATTTTTTACTAGATTGAAACACATTTTTCAAACCTAATTTTTAGATATCTAATGATATAATTCCTAGGATAAAGAGTTCTAACCCTAGTTCTAACCTGAAGTTGCAAAGGCAAGACCTCAAATGAACAACACTACCTCAACTATCCTTAAGGCCACTTTAGTCATTTACATGAGGGGCCAAGCCATTGATGACAGATGCCAAATTATGGCAAAATCTTCATTTGTAATTTGTCTAATTCTTGAAGTTGGCCCGAAGGGCTTTATATGAGGAGTGAAGGCCACTTTTTCCGAAATTACATTATAATAGGTGTGGGATAACTTATGACACAACCCCCAACCCAAAAGTTTGAAGATACGAGAATGGTAGGCCAATTCATGGGCTAAAGTTGGTTGCTTAATTTCAATACAATTTCATTATCTCACTAGAATGTCTTATTGTGAACAGATCAAAAACATGGATTCTAGCTAATAATACAAATAAGCCTCATGGCCTTCTGAATTGTCCCCATGCCTTTTTTTTTTTTTTTTTTTTTTTTACAAATCAGCTTTATACATGGGGAATTGACTCCCATTGTCTTGACTGTTTAACCCCTAAAGGTCCAGGAAAGCGAAAACTGCTTTACGGAGTCCAAAATTCAGCCAACTTTGACCATTATAATCTCACAAATGAAGAAGAAACAATGGTTCAATTTTGGCAAGTGAGTGGAAGGTTAAGTTAACTTCAAGATCCTACGGTTGGATCTTCCAAATAATTCTTAGATTGAGAGTTTTTAGGCCTGAAGTAAGGGAATGTTCATTTTTACAATTTTGCATCAAGAACCTTTAGGGGTTAATGTGTTCTCAGAGTGGCCCATGGAGCCAATTGGGCTGAGAATGTGAATGAATTGGCTCCTAGATTTGTTGCCCTCCACTCCCCATGTAATATGTCCCTTATTGAGAGAGAGGATTTGAACCTATTAACCTTCAAAAATCCTTCAACCTATTAACCTTCAACCTATTAACCTTCAAAATAACCAAGTTCCAGCATTTTTACATAAAGACAAATTCAATTTTCACACAAGCTTAGGTGAATTAAAATCCTCTACATAAATATTTCAAAAAGTCAGCCCAAGTATATAACAAATAAAAGTGTAAATATAATTGTGGATCCACAAATATTGTGGTATCAACTTGAAGACTGAGCTGGCAGCCTTAAGTGAAGTGAGTTGACAAACATTGTTCCATGCAAAACAATTGATTAAATTAATTGGTACTCCTTAATTGCCTTCACAATTCCTGATTAGTCTATTGTCTAGCTAATCAAGCCATGCATAGAATTAATTAAGAAGGGGGATATGTAAATGAAGAGGTTAAATAAGCTCGCCTCTGGCAACAACATTCATTGAAGCATCCACAAAAAAAATAAAAGAGCTCAATCATAGAGCTTACATACATGTCACTATTGGGCCTTTATGTGGCCCCTCTCATCAATCATATTGCCCCCTTAAAGTTTACTAGTTGGTATTCACCTTCCATTTAAAAAATAAAATAAAAACACACCTCGGGATTGTAACACCTACCATCATTGAGGGATTTTATTGACAAGATGCTTTTGCCACTAAACCTTTGCTTAATTCCTAATTGTCCGTGTGTTTTTGGGAGCTTGAAAGTAGAAAACCGCAATTTTCAACCACTATGCACTAACCAACAATCCTCCCTTACCCAAATATGTGCCCCAAATTTTAGCCAAGCTCTCGTCGGTGCAGAGGCATGCCCGAACTGTCCTTTTGGGCACAGTAAAACTGAAAGTGCTGTAGAAGACAAAAGAATTATGAAATTGACCTCAAAAGGTTTACCACGTCTAGAAAATAGGATTATGCAGCCTCCGAAAAAAATTGAGCAAAATATATTAATTTTAACACCTTTAAGTGGCATGACCAAAACCTCAGAAACCTCAGGATTTTCAGAGTAAATTTGCCTGTACATAATTGCTCATTATTGAAGTAAGGCCCATTGGGTTCATAAGCATTTTAATTTTTGGGAAAAGTGTAGTGTTAATGCTTCATAGGATGCTGCAAGAATAATTAGGTACTCATTCAGGTAGAATCCTCATAACTTTATGTGTGAGCCCACATGACATTGCAAGATAAGGATCTTTAATGTTCAAAGATAATATTATATGGTGTATAGCAAATTTTCCCCTAAGCTTTCAAGGCCCGAAGTTAGGCTTCACCCGTACCCCCTAAACGCGCCGAATGTAGAAGAACGACATTGTGGATAGAAAGCAACAACATTGAAGAGCCATAAGTTGTTCATTCCAGGTTTGATTTGGATGAAACCACTCGGGCTAAATTTCAAATCAATTTTAGTTTGTGTGTTAAAACTTGCACACTCATAGAATAAAGTATGAATTTAATGGCATGCATTTAAGGGAAAAGAGCTCTTGTTTTTGGGTTTCCAAGCATGGGGCACGTTTTACCATTGCAAGCCAATTATGTGAATTTGGAAATAGTTTCTCATATTTTATTTCTTAGTTTTTTCTTTTATTTTTTTTCTTTTCTTGATCATGATCCTAAGATGATCCTTAAAAAGTTTCTGGTTGGAAGGTCTTGATTTAAATACTTTTGCTATTGGGTTTGCAATGACGTTTTGTCGATGAAAAAGTGAGAAAATGGATGATATTTGAGGAGCTATATCTCCTTCATCCATTGTTAAATCCCAACTCTATTTATTGAAAAGTTGGCTTCGAATTAGAGTCTAGTTTTAGTGGTAGAAACCTTGAAAGGATCAAGGATGTATTGAAGATAACGCATGAGTTTGAGTACAAAGGGGTCTAATTTTGGACTATTTTTCTTTTGTAAAATTTTGGAATTGTTTTGGACAAAGGCGTTGCTATGATGAAGGCAAACATTTTTCTAGTTGGTGAATTTTTAATTGCAAAAGGAATATTGGTAGCATTTCCACATCAAAGTGAAAATGATAAAATCTTTGAAGTACTAATACGTTACGATCTCTCAATCTATGAGGCCTCATGACTCGAAACTTGGTCCACAAGACCTATAATAATTCTATTACAAGTTTGTATGGTTGAGATCTTAACAAGTAATCTTCATTATCACCTATGCCACTTTCTTTTTATAGATGTTCTTTTTGGCTTAAATAGGGGTTATACTTAATAGACCCCTATGATACTGTCAAGTGAGACTTTTCATTTTGGGATGTATTTTGAAGTATGTAATCGTGGCATCTAGAATCTAACTTTTACATGTTCATGTTCACCAGGGATTAAAATTCAATTTCTCACTACTCGTAAGATCAAAATGTTCAATATTGAAGGAATAGTTTTTCCCCCTTGTCGTAGAAAGGGAAGGCAATATTTTGAGGGTCAAAGAAACCAACATTAGAAGTAAACTTGAGAGAGTAGTTTTTTTTCTAAGTGAGTAAGGAATATGTCTATACAATTTACCCTCATAGAATCTATGAAACCCAAAAAAATGGTTGATTTTTACATGGAGGTATCTGAATTCAAATATAAAGGCCTACTTATTGAGTAAAAATGATAGGTGAAGGAATATCTTTTAAGAACATGAATTATGAATTTATGCCTTAGTACATCTTTTACGTGTTTGTAAAAAAAGACTTGACCAAAATCTCAATATTAAAATAAATGAATTAAATTTTCCGCTCCCTAATTGATTATAAGTACATTTTGAGAATATACAAGCATATATTGTGGTTTAGTTCAAATTTCAACATGCATGGCCCTCATTGCGCTTTTATACTTTGAGAAGGAATATCCCCTAAAGTATGAGGGATTTTTAGGTTTGAGTGGGCTTGTTGGAAAGATATGACAATGTGCTATGATATGCAGAAACTTTGAACCTTTTAGGCTAAAAATAAAGTCAAAAAGATCTCGATCAAAATCAAATCAACTTTTTTTGGGCTCCTCATAATGTACGGATTAATTTGAATGACATAAGAAGCTTATTTCAAATAGTAGAGTGTTGGACATAGGTGACATCTTGTCATCATACTATGAATCACATAAGATGGAAATACTCAGAAAGTGTTGCCCTTTGCTTTGTTATTCTTAGTGAAATTGTCTTATTGTCTTAAATATATCGTTGACAAGCCTAAGAGGATCTCAACCCAGTGTCTAATGGATGCATGATTCAAATCTATTCACTTGGGCTCTATTCTAAGATTGTTGTTATTGGTCTTAACTACCAGAAATTTAAGTGACATACTTGATTGAATTAGTTTGACCATAGTTTGTATTAGGCCTTTCTTTTCTTCAAGTTTGTGGCTTTTTTGGCGTTGAAATTTATAATCTGCCTTGAAGAAGTTGTAATAGGCAATCTATTACTTTGATGTAGGTTGGTAGCAATAAACATCCAATAAACTTGGTTATAAGTTTTTTGACAAGATGCCTCACAGAGTACTCTAGCTTGTCAGAAATGGCAAATCTTGTATTCATAATGGTAGAAATAGCAAATCTTGTATTCATGATGGTAGCAACGAATGAGTAAGTAAAACGTTAAGGGAAAAATCTTATCTTATGTAAACTGAAGTGTGCATTTACCATTACTAAAGGGAAATTGATCCACAAAAGAACTAATTTGTGGCTTGCATTAATGTGCAAGGAATGTTTTTACTTTGTACAACGTGGGGAAAGTTTTACTATTGCAAGCCCATCCTCTAAAAATTTAGTATCGATTTAAATAAATATCAAAGTTGAGACAAAAGTATGTTTGCTAATTTAAAAACTTAAAAAAACCGATATTATAAATATTACATAAATTGGCCATTAGTGTACAATTGTACATACTTTGTCTTTTTGTACTATTGTATTCTTAAAATGAAGGTCAACAACTTTCTACTTTTCTAGTTGAGTTTTGTTCTTAAAAAAATATTGTTACTTGATTGGCAATGATGTCTTAATAATAAACAAGTGGAGCTAGACCAACCTAGTTGATCGCAAGTGCACGTCTTTTGTATTGGTAATAAGTATATAGACTCACGTATGTACAAATGAAAAAAAAAAAAAAAAAAAAAAAATTAAAACAAAGATTACAAGCAATCACAACCCTTCAAAGGATGATCAATCACAACCCTTAAAAGGTTAGCCAATCACAATCCTTGAATGGTCAACCAATCAGAAAGAAAGGTCACCGACATGGTGATTGTAATAGTCTTTTGCTACACTATCTAATACAAAAGACTAAAAAATGGGAGAGCTTATAGTCTTGTAAGAGTTGTGTCTCCTTTTTCTAGCATCAAATTCTAACATTATTTACTAGTTGGCTTTCATTTTGTTATAGTCTAGAGTCGTTTTTGATAGAAGTTGTAGTTGAATTTACAGTTAAATTACTCATAACAAGAATTTTGTTATTAACTTATAATAAGAGTCATTTAAAATTTGCTCAAAAATCAGTTCTTGGTCCGAGAATGTTTTCACGATAATGTAACACTTTGCCTATAAACACTTATACATGGCTTCAACAATGATATTTATAAAAGTATTCTCAATATACAAATCTGTAGGCAAATGACCGGTTGCCACCTTGCATGAAAAGTAAAATTTTCCAAGATAGTTTCGAATAGTCCCATTCTCAAATGATAGTATCAATTTCATGAAAGTGCTCACTTAAATTCTTAAATATTATAAAAATTCAATATAGTGACAAGAAAATTTCATTAATTCGGACTATTACAATTCTCTTTTCACTTTTGTTTATATGCTTTGTGACCGCAAGAATGCTTTTCAACAATAAGCGCTTAATAGCAATCGTAAACAAGCTCTTTAAGATGATTTTCAGATTATCGATCAAGAGTTGGTGTGGCCTGAAGAGGCGTGGCCAGATGATTTTTGGATGGAGAATGTTGGCAGCTGCAAGTGATGAATTGATGTTTGTCACAAAGGGACAATAGAGAATGAGTTTATCGACAATGGCAGCGGCCGCACGTGATGAGTTGATGCTTGTCATGAAGCCACGACAAGTGATGAGTTGACGGAGAATGGCAGCGGCCGCCAGAGGTGATGTGTTGATGCTTATCATGAAACCACGATAAGTGATGAATTGATGAAGAATGGCGGCAACGGCACGTGATGCGTTGATACTTGTCATGAAGTCACGACAAGTGATGAGTTGACGAAGAATGGCGGCGGCCGCACGTGGTGCGTTGATGCTTGTCACGAAGCCCCTATAAGTGGTGAGTTGACAGAGAATGGCCGCGGCTGATGGAGGTGATGCGTTGATGCACAAAGGCACGACAAGTGATGAGTTGACACTTGTTATTACAGAGTGGCGGCGTAGGGAAAGAAATCTTTCATGCCGACAAAGTCTCAATATTATGCAAGAAAAGTCTCAATTACATGAACTTGCTCATTGACATGTGTTACAATGCCATCACAAAACTAATGTTTCAAAAGTCTAAATCATAATTTAAGAAAAGACGCTTCACTAAAGACATGCATCGTCATAATATACAATCTAAAAAAGTAAAAAGGCCATATTATATAACCGGGACTTTCTACAATCCCAATTTAATGCTAAGTTTCAGAATTCTTATTGATTCTTCATCGCAGTTACATTTTTTTATTGAAAGCCAGCACTCTGACCTCTTCTGAACGCTTATAAAAATACCCTCAAATGAAATTTACCCTCCTCAAACAGTACCCCAATGCAATTTTTTTCCTGTCTAGTTTCTACCTCATTCTTCACCAATTCCACTTGTAACAATATCTGCAATAAGAACTTACTCGAACTTCCAATTGACATGACCATTTCCAACCACAAACCACTTGAAACCTCTCGAACCTTCAGATCTCACGTTTGGAATAATTGAACCTGAAAAAGCTGGCACCACTTCCTTTGTCTCTCAGAAAACACAAAAATAAAAATAAAAACAAGAATTGTAAGATAGAATTTAGATCACTACAAGATTCAACAGATTCTCAATCTGAAACAAAAAGAGAATGATACTCTCTTGATAGTAAGAGTGAAAAGTGGACAACACCATAATTTTCTGAATCCTCAGTGAAGTGTCAACTTACAACTCATGAATGATGCACCTTCATCTCTGACTCAAGCAAGTGTTGAATGATGAACACTTGGAACCCAATATTTTAAACAGAAAATATGAGAAGGTTGTTTTTGGGATTTTTTTACTATTTTTTTTTGGGGGACCGAAAATGAAAGAATTATTGGGTGGGGGAATTGTGGAAATAAAGAGTGACCATGGTGGGGCAATAAAGGCAAAGGCTAGCTAGCTAGGCTGGCCTGGCCAGATGATAATGGATGTGAGTAGTCGTAAGAAGTTTAAGATGGTAGTAGTGTCCTGACCGGGCAACTTTAAAGGGGCTCCATAATCAGCTCTAAGTAAACACTCAGACTGAGGGATGGGGTGATAATTTGACTAGATTGCCCACTGCAATTGCCCTTAAATACCAGTCTTGTCATGTACTCTCCTCCGCTGCCTTGGATGGGACGGCCTCTTCATCGCCCTTCATCATACTTACCACTAGTTCCACACTAATCTAACTTATCAGACTGTTACTACTATTCGAATTCCAGGCTCTGAATATACGTATTCAAACTCTCAAAATACTGAGTATATTCGGTTACGAAGTTGAAAACAAAACAGGGGGTGTGGAATATCCGCAGTTTTTGGTTACGTAATGAGACTCGAGGCGGGTTGACAATGAGCGAATTTAGTAGGGATGGATTTGATAGTCTGACGTTGTGGTGGTGTTGTTTTTTTAATGAACGACCCCGGGTATAATGAAGTTAAGGAAATCCAATCACTGTGTTTTGTTTAATAGTAATATTATTATTATCATGGACGCGCGGTCCTCGTTTATTACTCCGTGTCAATGCAGCAACCTTGTTTTCTGCACTCCTTCAACTCACGTACTGACTCCATGGGTCTGTTTCATGAGCATGCAATCAATCGCAACCTGATACCGTTTTCTGTATGTATACGCAGTAGCTACTACGTCGATGTCGGAGGGAATGAATATGCGTGGCCGACAAGTTGCTTTAACCGGAATCTGATCGATGAAATTTACGTAGTATTATTAATACGTAGAGTAGTACATGGGGAAGTGATACATGTCACTGTTACGGGCAGGGGTCTGATCTCGCTACCAGAAAGTTGTTGAGTAACAAAAGCATGTAGTGAGGGAGCGACGCTATATTTATATGGGGAATGCCAGTACAAATAATGCTTACTTCAGACCATAAAAGAAGATGATCTAGCTGTTAGTACCCTGCGAAACGATCGAAAACGTTGCAAATCTTCCAGTTCTGAACGGAAGTGTTTTATGAACCTGCTGCAGCTAGCTTCCGTTTCACAACCGGGGATCGTAGCTAGACTGTCGATTAATTGATTGATTATTAAAATCCAAATCAATTCTCTTGCAGGTCGATATTCATCGGCGTTACTTGCACTACTACTACACCTACCTTTTACTGTCAATTTCGTGATGATACGCCTTCTTACAGTACCACCCGGTGAGATCGACGTTCGTGGGCTGCAGACTCATGATATTGTAATTGCAGAGTTTTAAAAGCGAACCAACGAGGGTTGGAAGATAAAATAGGTGTTTACATTGCGACCAGGAGATTCTCAAAAGTTTGCGAGGAATCTAGTAATGATGTTGGATATGAGCAGAGTCATGGAGCAAAAAACAATTCATGAGCTGAAACTGCAATGATCAGTTGGGAGTAAAAGAAGATCCCGATGAGATCAAAGTGATTATGAACATGCAACCCGGCCTTCAATGAAAGTCGCGCCAATCATTCTCATACCGAGGCGGGGCCGGGTGGGTCGTCATCACCCACTGTCTAGGTTCTCATACTGTACATACCCGTCGGTTGATTTTTTGAAATCAAAGTAACACAGGCAGCAGCTAGATTCATTGTTGATTAAGTTACTTACTGATGCAGTAAAAACTTAAGCAGCGTTCAATATTATTCAAGGTGTTGATGATATTGGGAGCTCAGCCTGGCTGGGGTTTTCAGAGTCCTTAAATGCGTGCGATAGCAGGTAGTCGCAATCAGGGCAGGACAAATATGCGTGTTGATGGAGAGTTCTCTCTCACAGAATTTATTAGCCCTGCAACGACTCCCTGCTTGAAAGTCCGCTGGATCAGTACAGCTACGGTAGATCGGTCCAATCAGCCTGGCATCTGCTACTGCAGCTCGACAAAGGCTGTGATGTGGAAAGCCATATCAAACCATACAGAATACTGGCGTGGCCGGCCAGGATGTACTACTAGCATCGTAAGTTGCTCCTCGACATTCGAATCTACTTCCTTAACGTACGCACTGGCCGATCTACTGGAACTCGCCGCATTTCGCTGTCATAGACGGTTGATCAACAGTAGTTACTATCTGATTACTAGCCTCTGCAGCGCAAATTTTACCTCGGTACTGTAACCGATTAGCCTTACTAGGTTCGTGTGTCAGCCTCAAACTGCTTAGATTGAGTAATTACTATGGTCAGTTTCGACTGTGTAATATCGATGCATCGCTTACTAGGATCTCCTCTGCGCGCAGACATGCACTGATCTGGTCGAGAGGAGCACATCTCCAGGATTAGTGTAACTGTATCTAAATTTACGAACTAGAACATGATAAGCTCGGACGCAGAATGGCTATGACCTACCTTGACTAGTTCCTGTTAGTCCGTCTAGAAGTTGCTTTTGGAGTTATTAGAAATTAGGTAGCACTGAGTTCAAGTAGATGATCAATGATTGAAACTGGGTCGGTGTATGTGGACTCGTCATGGAGCATGCAGTGGAATGCTACTATCTGGTTGTCTGTTGTGGTCGGACGGACATCTGAAAAGTAAGAAACTGATTCCAAGTAAGTTCAGTAACTTGGAATTCGCGGGACTGACTGAGGGAATCGAGTGAAGAGAGGAAAAGCGGAAGAAAGCAAATGAATCAAATATCATGCACTCCCTGATGCAAGATGAACTATTGATGAGTCTTGGGAGTTTGCAAGCAGCCTAATGAACGAACCGCCACCCATGCATGAGCCGACCAGGTAAATGAACCGGGTGTGTCTAGACTAAATTAACGTTCCTACTCCTAAAATTAGCGCCTCCCTAAAAATAAATGTGAGGACTGTGGCTGCATGTAGGATCCTCCAAAAAATGTTTCTCAAAACTGGAGATTGACGTAACGTAGGGGCCAATGATCATTCACATGCTACTCGTTTGCCAAGCCGAAACACAAAATAGCGGGTGGTCTTGCCACCCTAGCAGTAGGCCGCCTTCGTCATCCTCCACAAGCCTGTAGCCGTCCGAAGGGTAGTGAAGTCGAAGCAGCAGTCTTGCTTGCGACACCGCGAATCTACTCGTTGCCATCAACTGAAACCTCGAGCTCCCGAAGAACTGTCGCCATTCCTCAAACCGCTGATGCCTGACGGTGCGCTCCGCCCCATCACAGGCCACGATGTTGATGATCTCGGACTTGTACCACGTCTGTTCCACGCGCGTCCTCTCCGCGCTTGTCGGCGGCAAAGTGGCATCCAGCGAGTCAAACAGTGTGGAGTAGTGGCTGAGAGCTTCCGCAAACCGATCTAGAAAATGGGACTGGTTGTGACTTGCCTCGAGCTCCGCTAGGGTGACCACTTTCGGAGTCAGAGACTCGAGCAAGGCTAGAAAGGATATCAGCTTCTCAGGGCCTTTGGCCAGCACGCGGTGCAGCTGGAGCATGCAGTTCACGGCCAGGGCCTCGCCCAACCTCAAGTCCAGCATGTTGGGGACGAGCGTTTCAAGTGGTTGCACAAGCGGCCGGAATTCGAATGGCAGGTGAATGGACTGCGCGAACTCCCTCAGACGGGAGCCCGTTCGTTCCAGCATCTCTCCGTCCCTGCCGACGCCTGTAATCCGGATGTGCTGGATGGTGTACCCCTCGTCGCCGCGCAGATCCGCCAGTGCTTGCAGGAACGGCGGCCACTGTACACCGTGCCCGATGTCCAAGTCCACAATGTGCACAAAGTCCTCCCCCGTCAGCGCCTCCAGCAACGCTTGATTAGCGGTCAGATGCGCGAATCGTATGAACGGCGTCACTTGATTCAGTGCCAAGTACGCCGATAGTATCTCCTCGCTCGTCGGTTCGTGTGTCGGCGCTCGTAACAACTCGCTGATCTGCTCACGTCCACAATCATTATATCACACGCCATGATATATAACTTCATACAAAAGAAAGTATTATCCGGCCGGGCTGCACTATTGCAGAATGTCAGGTCAACAGTATCCGACCAGACTGTACTCTATGATGAGCATGATTGATCAGCTGATGAGAACAGTAAACAAGAAACTCTGACCCCTCGGAAATTCCCAAGACTAGTTTTCACGTGGGGATGGTTACAGAGGGTCATTACGTCCCAACCCCCAACACACTTCGAGACTGGTATGTGTCATGAGCTCGAGGTAATAATATATTTAATGAGAGATTGATTGCTCTGTTTATGAACGAAGGTTGACATAATGCTCGCGCGAGTTAGAAGTTAGTGAAGTGGGTGGAACATACCTCGATGCCGGAAACGCGAGAGAAGCGGGTGGCCAGAGCTTCAAAAAAGCAGGATGCGACGCGCTCCGTGGAGTCTCCGGTGGACGACACGCGTCGGTTTAAAACTCTCAGCAGCGGTCGAGCACGGTCCCAGTCGCATTGGGAAATGAACTGTGCGGCCTCGATCAGAAGGTCGCGCAGTTGCATGAGTGCACCTGAGGGAATGGAAAGATCGTCGTAACCATGCGGGGGGTGCGCGGGGCTCGAAACGGCCGGGGAGATAGCTGGCGAGATGCCCGGTGAGATGGCTTCCGGCGGCTCGCTCGTGGAGGCGGATGGGTTGGAACCGACAGAGCCAAGCATTTCATGAAGGGCGGCAGGAAGTTGTTGATAGAAGTTGTAACAAAACTGTAGATGACTAGTGAAACTGTTGTGGGTGTGATATTGGTTACGGACGTGGCGCTGCGGCACAGATTGCATCCCAAGACCTGCAGGGTGAGATAGCTAACCCGTTCCAGTCTCTGCACGGCATACATCGGCGCTCAATTGTCACAAGGCTCACTCGGCCACCACCCTCCCCGTCCGCTCCTTGCGTCGTCACACCTTCCGCGTCACTCAAATTATTTTCCTCATACAACTGTGGGCCATTGGTCGTGCTCCTTGACGCTGACATCGGCTTCGATCTCGATACTCGCAACTTCGTCGTCGGTGGGAGGGAACCGCTACCATGGGAACTTTTTCAACAGAAGGCTCATCATTTTACCACCACGTCGGGTCTACAGTCCAATTCTCCTTGTGACACTCAAAACTCAGCCGGGTTGGAAAGGCAGACCGTACTCCGTAACCCTGCGAGCAATCGCGATGAGCACAATTCGCATTTGCGATTACCATTCGCAGCGTTACGATCCCCGCCTACAGCAACAGCCTACGTGCTACCGTGCCTCACCAAAGCAAGGGTCCAGGTTTGAAGTCGTACACAAAAGACCAAGTCGTACCGGAACAAGAAAATTCTAATTATTCTTCCTAACGGTGCACTTTAGTGACGTCGACCTGCAACCCGCCAACCGAAAATATACATAATGTTCTTTGGTAATAATTTGCTACTTACAGAACGGTCACGACAAGCCGGCAAGGTTTTCATACGCGAGCGAAAACGAGAAGCGCCACGCACGTAATGAAGAGAATAATCCGGCCTGCCTTGGGTCCCTCGAAAGACGATGTAAACTACACTCAGAGGATTTCCACAGCGCAAGTAATGAGGCAATCCACTGCACAGGCGGTAGCAAGAGCTACCACAGTGAATTGTGAAAGAGACGATCAATAACAACGTCTTTCTTGAAACAAGCGTCGCTCTAATTGCGAGAACACGTTAAGGCTATGACATTTAGACGAAACGCGGCAACTGGCTGGCTGGCTGGAAGCGAAGAAGCAAAAACGAAGCGAAAGAAGAAGCAGGCACTACGTACTACCTCCTCCGAAATGTGGTTGCTCCCTGATTGCGAACACGATACCAGAGTAGCACCGGAGACGACTAAAAACCGCCCAACCGCTCAACTGTCTCTCGCTAGCTCTTTCTATAAAAAGCAAGAGGTACTGCTGCGCCACCACTTCGGCCAGGACGCGACAACTCGGTCACTCAACTAATGCCAGCCAGAAGCAGCGACACGACAACAACGAGCATTTCTAAATGCCCACTTCTTCGAGCTTCCATCCTGTCGAACCCCAGACAACCCTACACTCAACGAAGACGACGACGAAGAAGAAGAAGACTCCTCCTCCAAGAGTAGTAGCTAGCTATTCGCAAATGATCTCAACATCGACCTCTCAAGAAAACTAGCTAGAACCCAATAACTAGGCCTCGGGTGCAATTCGCAGACCAGCAAAGGCTTCAGAGCTCGCAGGCTCCGCAAGAACAAGGGAGTGATGGTGTGCATCCGCGTTTCACGACACAAAGAGCGCACCGACACGTGCGGGAGGGGGTCAAAGGAGAGCTACGGTAGCAACCCACCCGATGGACAAGCTCTGTTGCTGTTGCAGCAGTATAACTTATCTGACCGTGGGGCGGCCAGATACCGGTACCTGCATGCGTCTCGCGAACGGGCGTCCGTCCGTCCGTCCGTTTGCTTGCGTCCGTCGTCGTCGCGGAGGCAAGCAACACTAGCAGGCAGGGATGGTGAATTGGTGATAATGATGGGGCCGTCGAATCGGGGGCCGACACTTCCTTCAGAGTGTGTCCCACCGCAGGAACTGGCTGGCCGGCCCTGATCCCGATCCCGATCCCGATCCCGGTCTTGTGACGGAGCGAGGAGGCTGCAAAGTTGCTGGCTGGCTGATGACTGGCGGGTCCGTGGGCGGGTGCTGGTGCTGGTGCTGGTGGCCCGCACTCCCCGACCGCCGTCTGCGCGCGGCAGCCCACGGCGGTTGGAATCCTGGGTTGCCGGGCGGGCGGGCGGGCAAGGCAGGCAGTGCAGTGCAGGTCCCAGTGCCCACGCATGTGCCGTTGCTTTGCTTTGTAATGCACGCGCTTTGCCTTGCCCCACTGTGGCTACTTTCGCGCCCGTTTGTAAGAAACTTCTGATACCCGTCAGGATATATTTGTCACCCGATTATTGCCTGCCCTGCCACCTCAACTTCCGCAAGAGCAAATATAGCTTGATTAGCTTCCCTGCCCCCTCTCATTAGATTCCCTACCAGAATTACTGGTTTTTGCAGTTACTGTACTCACAACTCGGATTTCAGCCCATTTCAGGCCCCCGTCGCACCGTCATCTTCGGAGATCTCGTCCCTGTGGCTTGTGTTTTATACCAAGTTCCCTTCTCACTTCTAACTTGTATCTGAGATTTGCTGCGGGGGATATACTCCTCACTCCGTATTATCCGGTAGTCGAGTGACCTTCAAGTCATCACTCCTTCATTATCAACTTACAGGTCTCTAACTGCATGCAATGTAATGATCATCGCACAGCATTCAGGTGATTTCAGATCAATGATCTAATTCCACAAAGGTTGGAAGATGAAGAATGGCTCCATATGGATCAATCTTATAATTCATATTCTTTTGATTATGTGCATAACCAACTTTTAAAATAGGATAAAGATTGAGGTCACATTTACAACCTTTGAAGACACAGAGATAGGATGAAAATGTGTGGATTTTAGAGGGTAGTAGGAGATTTCTTTCTAGAATGATATTAGGAGCTCTCTTCATCCTCTTGTCATAGATTTAAATTGTCACAATCTTATGTTTTGTGAACATTTTTAAATGTTCTTGAGAGATTTTCAAATTCAACACTCATTTCAAAGAACATTGCAACAAAAGCATGTCTTGTTGTTATAGGTTGCCAAAAGTGGAAAATCTAGGATTATTTCTTCAAAACATTGTGGATAGAAGCGTGTCATACGGTTCTGAGCTGTCAGTATTGGAAAGTTTGGTACTCGTAATTAACTTTTTGTGAGTCAGAGTGTTCTAAGCTGTCAGTATTGGAGAATTTAGTACGTGTAATAAACTTCTTGTGAGTGGCAACCTGTCAAATTATTATGGGTTGTCAACATTGAATATGTAATAAATTTTTGTACAAATGTTGTGGCGGCAACATATCATACTATCATAGGTTGTGAGCACTAAATAATCTAACGGTTGTCAGCACCAAATATTTTAACGGTTGTCAGCACCAAATAATCCAACGGTTGTCAGCACCAACTAATCCAACGGTTCTCAACACCAAATAATCAAACGACTTCTCAAAAATTAATTGAAATCAGTAGTCATTATACTAACTACTTCAGGTTGGCACCATTAAAAATTTCAAAATGTAATACATGTATTGACAAGCTACTTGCCAGAATGCAATTGGTTGACAATATTAGAAAATCCAACATTTGTCTTATTAAATTTGCATCTTTCATTGTATCTGCATGTGAAACTATTGCATACTATATATTGCAAGCTATTAGCATAAGAAAGCTGATATGTACCACACATTGATAATACCAAACACAAGTAAATTTTTGCAATTTTAGGAGAGAATTCTCACGTTTATGAAAACTAGGTTGTACTTTTTACCAACTTAGAAAACAAAAATAGATCTAATAATAGCTTTGAACATGATGTTGTTAGTATGACACATGTAACTATAGAGTGAGAATGTTTTGATGTAAAGTGTAGCCCACTTCATATAGGGTCATGAAAGAGTTGACATATGGGATATCAAAACCAAATAAGATGGATATAGGTTCAAGTAGATTGAGAAAATTGGATCAAATGTGGTTCACAAACCTAGAAAATCCAATTAAGGCATGCATTGCATGTAACCTCTCAGTCCACCATAGATTACAACTAGTAAAATACGCAACACTATTCCTCAATACGTATCAACTATAGAAATGTCAATCTTTTTTAGGTTGGCAACAATTAAGGAATTCAATACTCTCCATTCAATGTTGTTGTAACAAACATGTCAAAGCACACTAGGTTGTCAGAAATCACATATCTTGCATTTATCCTACTATCCTACTACAATATAATCAAGTAAATATTCTTGCATGTGTAGAATAGGTGATAAATACCTTACAACTCAAAAGAAGAATAGATTACTTCACAACTTCCTCAAACATATTGTAGCTTTTACTAACCACATTCAATCTCAAATTGAAAGCATGGGGGAATTATCATACATTTCTAAACCAAATTCCCAATAAGGGAACAATGTTAAATATTTCCAAAATAAGGAAGGAAATTAATTTAATCCTAAATCCTCTTTTCCTTTCAATCATCACACTTTGTGATCAAGACACATTGCCTAAAGTCGGGTCTAATGCATATGAGCACCAAGAAAAATGAAAACTCCCCTAGAGTATATGGTGTAGAGTGTACCCCACCCTAATGGGACCATCATTAGGGGTGGGACAAAAGAAGAAACTAGGTAGCCGCAAGTTCAGGGGAAATTGGGCGAAACTTGGTCAAAGGTTCATAAACCCAAGGGAATAAAGAAGAAAGGGGAAAGGGGACAATTTTTTCAAATGCAAAAGGGAATAATGGAGGTGGTACTCCAATTACCAAGGGGAATCAAATCAAAACCCTTGAACCCTAATTCAAAGGCAGCAGCAAATAAATCCTTGTCCCAAAAAGGAGACTCTTTCCAACTTTTTGGACACTTTTTGTGGGACAGCACAACTTTAGGTTCATTTGTTTTTGTTGTGTTTAATGGTGTGTGCTCTTTTGGGGACTTGCAATTAAATCAGCATACCATTACCAATTCAGTGGTGGTGGATCTTGCCTTCCATGCTCCAAAGATTCCCTTTTTGTGGAGATTCCCTTTTTGTGGAGATTCCCTTTTTGCTCACTGACAGGGGCTTCCGATGATCCCCAGTTTCATTTTATGCCTTTTAAGCAAGCATGCTCTCTCTCTCTCTCTTTCATTGATTTCTTCACTCCGGCCTCCTAGAGATAAGGTTTTTTGCTTGTCATTGGAATTTGCTACCATTGGTATTTTACTTTTTTTTTTTTTTTTTCAACCCAGTTTTCTAGCTTTTTTGTCTGTAAAGTATATGAGACTTGCGGTTGGCGAGAGATTCCACTCAAAGAACAAGAATTTTAACCTATTTGAGGCCGGCGTGAATAGAGTGCTCTGTTGAAACCTATCCTTGTATGTGTGCGTGAAGGTCAAATCAAGTGAAACTCGTGGTTGGCAACAAAGTCCACTCAAACATATGGTAAGTGGTCTTGAATTTCAGATTGGCATGGTCATTGAGGAGTTGGTGATGGAATCAATTCTGGAAGGTGTGTGAAGTATGTAGGAGATTGGAGGAATTAGAATCATCAATTTTGGACTAATATTGAATTAGTTATGAAATTTGGGAGGGGAACCCAAAATCACTCAACCTAAAATATACACCATGATTACATCGAAAGTCAAAGGTGTAAGTTATAATGTACCTTCTCCTTGGAAAGATCTAGTTTGTGGCGTTGTTTGTAGTGTTGTGGGGGTTTTGAGACACCGTTTATATACTTACGACAAATCCAACATCACTATAAGGAAAAGTAAAAACAATCATTAATTTTGTCATGATGTTTCTTTTAAAGAAGTTCAATATATAAAATTAACCCTTAAACATCAAGCCTTTAAAAGGGTATGATTTTAGTTAAACTTGACAACCCTAGATGATTGGGGGTTAAGCTCCCACGTTCAACATTATGTAAAAGTTCATGAATGTAACATTGTAAATTTGTCTCATTTTCTAGGGAACATTCATGTAATGTGTTGAGGTTTTCTAGAAGATGTTCTTTTCACTTAGCAAATGAATGTGCTCCACTTGGTCAATGTGTGTTGTAAATATTGTCCCATTTTACACAAGACCTACCTTGATATGTTTATAGATGTCTACCATTTACATTTAGCGTCAAGGACACAGATTAGAATTATGAGTGTACTAAGAGAAGATGGAAACATCGCATCATTGAAAGCTTGAGGAACAAGGAGATGATTTCAATCTCCCTTTTTGTGGTGTTAGGATAAGCTCATCTTCTAACCATTTTAGAATGCCCATTCCTTTCAAATTACATTGAAATGCTTGCCCGAGGGGTTTCATTGCGCATGTAAGGGTTAATATTAATGATCGATGACAAGCTAAAACTGTGAAGAATGTGTAAGAACTAAAACGTATAGTATTTGAAAGAACACGAACTCATAGAATGTATACATATTTGAACTCATGTATGCAATTTGAATGATTTGGCATAATTATATAGTATCCCTAAGTTTGCATCTTATTTCATTATGCATCAAAAACTATCCTAGATGCTCTTGTCCATATGCAGCAACCGTGGACCATTTGTAATTTGACGTATAAGGGTTGATAATTGATGCTCCAAAACAGACAAGAAGCTAAAATCATGAAGAATGTGAAAGAACTCGAACTAGTAAAATGTGAACATACTTGAACACATATCCGCGATTCGAAGATTTGGCATATACAATATAGTACCCCTAAGCCTTCGTCTCATTTCACTATCTAAAACTATCATCGAAAACTCTCCTAGATACTTGGTCTTGTCCATATGGGCGCCGCTCACTAAATCCAATCCATGTTCCCCACTTGGGGGGCGCCCCAGTTTTTTTATTTTCCATTTTTGACCTCCTTAAGGTCATTTTTTTGAATTTTTTTTTTGAAATTTGGGGTCTGCACCACCATTTTACCCTAGGGGGCCTCTTCTTGGAATTTTAAGGCCTTAAACACAAAAAAATACCGGGCAGCCTTTTATTAGCCTCCCTCCATATTTGGAAATTCCAAGGGGGAACATGGATTGGATTTAGTGTCCGGCCATATGGGCCCTTTGCAATTTGATGTTATGGCTGCCACATAGAAACATGCAAGCACTTTTGGAGTTTTCCAGTAGAACAGTGTTGTTGTCAATCACTGCCATAGTTTGGTGCAAATGATTTCTTCTTACAATAGAATCGCCCATATCCCTAGTTTATAATAATAATTCTGAAAAGCAGATAATTATCTGGGCATTGGCCTTTTGACCATTTCTTGTTCTATATGGGCTGGCCCCACATCCCCACATAGTTGACCCAGTGCTGCATCAAATACCTCCCGAGTATATGCCTCCGTCACCCAATGTCATATCTTCCACTGCCCTACATTTTAGCTTGCCATCCCATCCCGGCTATTGGTATTCAGCGGATATTGATTTTTATGATATCCCTTATATTCATCATAGTGCGGAATGTTTGCATCGTCTAAATAGTGTGTTGGTTTGTGCACTTTGTGTTTGGTAGTTGAGGAGACAACAACATTCTGCTTTGCCATTGTTCATATGATTGTATGGTAAGGTGTCCTATAATGGCGCAATTTTCAGCACAGAAAATCTACAGAAATGTTGCCAATGTAAGTAATTTTTGTGCATGGGGAAAATTAGTAGAAAACTAGAGCAAGTGAAATCATCATTTTTCGACTCTTCTACAGTAAGTAATGAATTTATAAAGATGGAAATATAGGTGTTCTTAAAATGGTGCCCTAAAGTGACGCCCTATAATCTTTGCAGTGTGTACATGGTACTGTTGTATGGAGAAGCTATTATGTACGTGACAGTGAAGATTACTAGGGCTCCATTTTTGGCACTGCGCCATTTTTGGCTGCTCTACCATAGCTATTGTATGGCGTCAATCATGCACACCGGAAAAACTAAGAGAACGGGAGATCTACTCTAATAAAGAAATATAGTGTCAACCGCACTAATTAATGTTATAGCTTCTTGTTATTCATGAAAATATATACCATGTCTGCATGTAAGTAGTGAATGTTATTGGGGTCTTAGTAAAAAAATTGATGAAGAGTAAAAAATTATTACAAACCTTGATCATATAGTGCGGCATGGTAAACCACTCCTCTTTTAGGGGTTAAAAGAGGTTAACTATGTAATTTCACATTCTCTTTGTCTCCCACACTCTAAAGAGTAAGAGTTGAACATTGTTTCTTAGAGCCTGTCATGTAGGATAGGTCAAACAGACATTTCACTGAAGCCAATTCCAATAGGGGCTTAGTAATCTCTGAATATTGTCTATTTTTACTAATTTTAGATTTCTTTTGAAAAGAGAAGTGTTATTTCACTAGCATCCAAATGGAAAAAAAGGTTGAATTTTTTTGACATTCATTGGTGTCAACACAAATGGTAACAAACAAGTATTGCTTAGGGTGAAAGCACACTAGGGTGGATCACTACCTAAAGTACTCAGCAAAATTAGGCAATATCGGGGCATTGACTTTTAGTACTTCTTAGTACAAAAGTGTGCCTCCACCCCTTACGAAGTTTGTATGCTTTATGTGGTGAGGCATCCGATCAAGATGTTGATCTTCTTCAAAGGGGCAATCTAAGAAGATAAATAGTTGCAGAGGAAAAAGTTCCATTTCTGGAATTAAAAACATGTAATGTTCCAATTGCTACATTCTATTCCATTATTTAGGCTATAAAATTCTCAGGACACACAAGCTGAATAATATTAAAGAGAACCCAATATTACCTGATACCCTCATCACACATGTAATTACACCCACATCATGTGGAAAGCCAAACCACTCTTTTACACAATTTAGTACATGAAAAATATTAAGATCCTTTTCACAATAAAAACTTGGCCCTCGAAAATATACAAAAAAAAAAAGAAAAAAAAAAAAGAGAGAGGCATAAACATTTTTCACAAACAAATATTTCAAAAGAGAAGGGGGAAGGTAATTTAATTTATTTTATTTTTTTAACTAATTTATTTTTATTTTTATGGGGAATTGGAGTTGACATTGAGACTGTCACTACCTTGTAGCCATTACACCAAATAACAACACTTGTTAGATGCATGATTGCATGAGTTAATCAGGGCCACAGCAGGATTTAATTAGCCTTAATACATGCTCATTTAGAGCATCTATGAGGATTAATTAAATTCAATTATCTAGGGATCCAAATAATGAGTTGTACCAACCTAGAGCCATTCATTCAACATGTTGACATGAATGTTAATTGTTAATTGTTGTTGCATGCTTCTTCTTTTTTTTCAATTAAGGGGCAAGGTCATGGTGTTATCAGCAATATATTTTTTGCCATGGCTGACAATAGGCAGCATTTACAACTTTGAAATTGTGGCAGACAAGAAATTAGTTTCATGAATTTAATCCTTAATGTTCAACCCGAGAATATTACATCATGTAGACACATTTATGTTTTGGGGTTTTAGCAATATTCCAAGATCTACACATAGGGCACGGGTGACGAAAAATTATAAAAAGGTTTAGATGTCAAAATTCAAGGCATTTCATTTTATTTATTTTTATTTGTATGGCGAAAAGAAGAATATGAGAGCTTGTCCCTTTTATGGTATGTGGTGAAATTGACTACAAAAGTTTGTTTTAGTTGTGTGGACCATACCTTACATGTACAATATGGAGAATGAAAACATTCTATGCTTAACCTTTACCATAAATATGGTTGAATTATGCAATTGGAACATTGGTCCTCTTTTCTCATAAGGGAGTACTTAAACCCCTAAAGTCGAAAGCCCGGCCCCAAAACTGCCAAAATTCCTCAAACCACCCTCTTTCAATATAAGATGAAAATTTTAAAGTTTTGACATAATTTCAAGATGTTGTAAGATCGTATAACCTAACTTGTCCATGTATGTATGTACCAAAACTTAGTTTCGAATTCCTTACCAATTGTGAGATCGTGACATTCAAAGTTGAAAAAAAGCTTTTTCCCCTTGTTGCAAAATGGGTTCGAAGTTTTTTGTGAGCCCAAAAAGCCAATTTTAAGAGTAATTGAACTCTCGCTTTTCAAATTCTTGTTCCTAAGTGAGTTAGGAACATGTCTAAGCAATTTTTACCCTCATGTGACCTATATAACCTAAAGACATGCTTGAATTTTCACGTGGAGATATGCTGAAATTTAACTTCAAAGGCCTCTCTTTGATGATAGAAATGGCTTCTGAAGATTGATTGGATGTAAGATCCAAATGGTGAGATCATGCTTTACAACCTTATTTCGATGTACAAAAAACAAAACTCGAAAAGAAGTAAAATCTCAATTTTTGGTGAATTTTGGAAGTTTCTGCAATCTTATTTATTTTGGGCAGATAATGAGAACGAACGAGCATATACCCCATTTTGGGCAATTTTGGGCAATTTTGGGCAATTTTGGGCAATTTCGGGCAATTTTGGGCATTTTTGGGCATTTTTGGGCAGATTTTAAATAGTGTTTTGAGACTTTGACTGTGAAGATCTCCTAAAGTAAGAGGAATTTTAAAGCAAGGTATCAAGATTTCTACAATTTGCAAAAGTTTTCAATCTCATACAAGCTAAATGTAGAAAATTAGGGGATCACCAGACCTGAAACGACCCGTTTTGGGAGCTTTTCGACATTAAGGGTTAAAATAAGTGTTTTAGGAAAGTAGTTTTGCACTTCTTTGGAAAAATTGTTGTTAGTCATAGTATTGGGAAGTGGTTGTAGAAAGTTTAAGGGACATTGTAACTATCGTACAAATTTGATTGTACTTTATATTAGGTCTTCATTATATCAAGAGTTGTTGAGAATCAACATCAAGATTTAAGGACTAAAGATGTTCTAAAATGCAGTTGGCAGTTGTCAACATTGAAGCCATTTTGATCATAAATGTTGTGATAAGCAGCGTGTCACAGTACTGAAGCTTGTCAGAAGTGGCAGATCGTGCATTCATTGTCTTAGTGATTAATGAGTTGATAAAATAATGATAGGAATGTTTATCTAAACTAAAATTAGGTTCTACTTTTACCATTCCATAGGCAATAAATGGCTCTTCTTTAGTAAAATCTGCAAATAATCTTAAAAGGGATACATCGTCAAATTATCAATACATTTTCTTCTTTTTTTTGGGAAGACAAAATGAAAATTTAATTTGACACGGAAAGCTACGTGTCCACACCAAACGTATACATGCGTATTTAGACTTGGAGAAACATTATAACTTATGATTCAATTTGGATTTGGTATGATTGGATACAAGATTGGAATCTATCCCAGTTTTTTAAAATGGGCGTATGGAAAAAGTCCAAAAAATGGCTTTCTTGTTTGCAATTGACAAACAAATTACGAGGCTCTTGACTGTAAAAATTGTGCTCAAAATTCTTGTCTAAATCAATGTGACAAGAATGACGTATATAATGTCCCTAATGCCATAAATTAATTATGTCATTAATTAAGCATGATTTGTATTAAATATTAAGAGATATCAAAATCATATCATGCATAGAATATTAAATATTTAAACAAAACAAAGATGATGCACCACCCTATTTTATATTTTTATGAAGTTGCATGTTATCTCGAAGCTCAAATATAACTTAATTTTGCACTTGGAGGACTTTATATTCTTTCTCAATATGATGTAGTTGTTTAGGAAACATGTTTGCACTCTTTTAGGAATGATTATTCTCAGTCATGATACTAATAACTAGTTCCAAGAAATTTTTAGTGAAATTATGGACTACATCAAATTCAATATTGTTTACATTTGGCCTTTCTCATCTTCAAAAGTCTTACAAATTTACCATTAAGATTCTAATGTTTGCCTTACAAAGGTGGTTACAAATAATCTATATAATTCTCCTAGGTTGTCAACAATAAAAACTTCAATGATCTTGATCTTTAATGTTGTGAACTTGTGATAGGAAGCTTGTCCAAGTACTCTAGCTTGTCAAAAGTGACAAAGCTTGCATATATTATGCAAGTAACTGATGAGTAAGTAAAGTAAAGAATAATACTTACCTCATGTAAAAGAAGTTTGTGATATTTTATACTTTCTAATTCTTTCGAGGCAAAATTAAGCATATATTCTTAGAAAGTAGCATGTCCTCAATAAACAAGTCCAAGCCTATGTAATATAACAAGCCTATATAATATAACCAATTATGATTCAACTTGGATTTGGTGCAATAAAGTACATGAACAAAAATCTTTTCCATTGTTTTTAAGGCAAGTGTAAACAATCGAAAAATTACTCATATGAATCAATGACAAAAAATGACTCGTATGAATTAATGAAAAAAAAAAATTGACTTATATGAATTAATGACAAATAAATGACTCATATGAATTAATGACAAAAAAATGAAGCATATTGTTGATTAAACCATGTACGTCCTTAGGGTATTTTTAGCCAAAAACTCATTTTCAAAAAAAATGTCATATATGAAAATAAACATAAGCTATTTAGATTTCAATCGTACAAACTTGCTATAGTCTTATAGGTCATGTGGACCAAAACTTGAATTATGTGACCTTATAGATTGCAGAATCATAATGTTTTAGTGCTCAAAACAGGCTACAAATTACCATAATTTTCCCTTTGAAGTGAAAATACTACCAACGTGAAATTCACAATCAAATACCCACCAACTAGAAAGTTGTTCATCTTCACCTCAAAGACTCTATTGTACCAAAATGATTCATCAAAAAAATATCTTGGGTCAAATAATAGCCTTACAATGGTGAAAACTGCCAACCATTTTATAAAGAAAAAATAGTCCAAAACTAGAGCCCTTGCACTCAACTCCATGCCTTATCTTCAATACATCTTTGATGAGTCAAGGTTTTCACCACTAAAAATTAAAAATATAATTTGAATGCATACTAAAAAATAAAGTTAAAATCTTACAGTGTAGGAAGAAATTGTAGCTCTTCAAGAATCATCCAATTTTCACTTTTTTCATTGTAGAAACATTGTTGCAGATGCAATACCAAAGTTATCTAGATCAAAAATATTCCAACTACAACGTTGTTGGGATGCATATAATGATCACACTTATGTAAGAAAATTTTGTGATAACTAAGCTACTTTTGATCTCACATAATTGGCTTGCAATTGTAAAACATGCCAAATGTTTCATAACCCAAAAACATAAGTTGCCTTGATTGAAATGCATGCCATTGTTTGAATTCTCAATTTTCACCACACAAACTAGACTTGATTTGAGACCCAATCCAAGTAATTTGTCTAAAACAAAGTTTAGAGGAAGAAGATATGGCTAATCAAAGTCTCTGCCCTTCATCCAAAATGTTGTTTTTCAACACTAGGGACGTTTAGGGGTTAATGTCATGTATACAAATAATTGTCAGCTATGTAAATCTCAAGCAAACAACTTTATAACAATCTAATTGGTTTTGTCAAGAAAAGTTAGTCTATTTTCAATAATGTGGAAGATAAGGAGCAAAAATATATTGAAGTTACTTTACATCCTTCACTTTTAATTCACTATGATTAAAATAGATGTCATAAAGGGTCTTCTCATGTGACCCAATCTTTCAAACTTGCCCAAATTTTCACGTTTTCCATAAAAAAATTAGTGTTGGGTTTCTATGTACTTCTACCCATTGCAAGCCTCACAAATGATGTTACGGACCTCAAATGAATCTAAGATGAAAAAGAGAATGGTAGGTAACTTCCTTGTGCAAGATATTCTCCAATCAAGGTTAAGTTTTTAGTTTGTATAGAGTCGTGATGCTTGGTCACAGTACTTGCCCAAAAATATTTAAGTACTTATTTCCCATTAAAAGCATAGATCTTTCAATCTATGCAAAGAAGACATTTGGAGTTTGATTGTAAAACTTCTCATATTAGTACTTAACAAGATTCTACACGTACAATTTATTATAATAACTTGTAAAAAATCTCCAAAAGTATTACTCCTTGTATCCCAAAATGTTTCATCGATACCCCAATTTTATTTGGACTCAAAATATTTGATCCATGGATTTCAAACAAGTATAAACTTGAGCACTTTAATCACCAAACTATAATGTATTGAGCCCTTTGATCACCTCATGTATTACTTCACTTGTTCTATATATTATCAGCTCACAATTGGAAAAAACAAAACTAAACTCTCAGTACCAATCCGCAACGTACATAACATGAACGTGGTTGAAGGGGTTTTGTACAACTTGTGGCGAGCCAAAGTTTTTATGAATACTGAAGAAAATGTTATCAAATCATACATCGCCACAAAGCTCTTGGTGAGAGCTATCCACTAACTGTCATTGCACCTCTTAATATCATCAATTGTGCTCAAGGTGTGTGATTCTTGGTAGGCTAAGTTTTGCACTTTGGCATGCCAAAACTTTCTTTATTGAAGCAAATGTTATGAAATTATATATCACTACAAAGCTCTTGGTGAGTGTTGTCCACTCACTATCATTGCACCTCTCATTATCATCAATTGACATCAAGGCGGGTGATTCCTAATCCATCAAATTTTGCCCAACCTTGGTGTCCAAAAACTCTACCAATCACTGAAGCAAATGTTATCAAATTACGGATCACTCAAAGCTCTTAGAGAGAGTTATCCATGAAACTAGACACCTAGACAACTAGTCAATTATCAAAATTGAGCTTAATCCCAAATGGTTTGCAATACCGATCAAACATTATGGGACAAAGGGAGTAAAGACTTGGTAAATATGTGGGAAAGTTGAAGCTTCCTACCCGCTTAGACCTTCAGGGGTTGTTATTGCACATATAACAAAGAATTGATTAAAAAGTTAAATTGAAGTTAAAACACATTGAACTACTATATCCTCTTGAACGAGCACAACACTAAGATTCCACTCTCAAAGTAACCTTCAATGCAAACTTTATAAAAGTTATTGAGTACTTTCTCGTATACATTGAATCCTATTCTTGAAGTTGTGGTTGTGTACTTCAAAGTTGCCATTTTCAAGACATGGATAAAAAGGTATATTTGTGTAAAGAATGATAGATGATACTTATTGATTTTTTTTTTTTTTTACACAAGCATGTTGATAAACACATGCAAGAACTCATCAAATGAGAAGATGATTTTATGTAGAATAAACCACCTACTGCCACCAAGTTTCAAACCCCCAACTACACGGTTAGCGGCACCTCACTCTCTCATCTGGCAGTTCAAGGTCATTCCGGACCAATTCTACTTAATTTTTCTACTTAATTTTTTAACATGAAGTGTTGGATAATTCTCTAATCAATGAGGTTATTTGATTACTTCGTAACTTCCCCAACAATGCAAACATGCAGATTATTTCACTAGAAAATTTCAAGACTAAACAATCACATTAGTTGAAGAGGGTGCCATGTCAACAATGATCACAAAACTTGATCCTGGAGAATGCTGAGAGAACCATCATCTGAAACCTTTGGTTTTTCAAATCACTCCCATTTAAAATCTAAAGTCATTGCATTCGAAAACCTCAAAAAGTAAAAAGAAAACAAATTGAAAATGCAAGAAAACAACGTAATTCATCACTTCCTGATAATCTGAAGTTCGAAGTTTCAATCTCTGATGACACAGACATTGCTTCCTTGAAGTACTTGGATCTCTAAAGACCCCTTCATGGCACAAAACTATAAGAATTATTCCACATTCTCTCACAACTGAAAGAGTCATACATGAAAAACTCTTACAATTCCAGTCTAAAAGATTTCTTACTAAATACTGTGATTCATTAAGCATATCTTATAATTTGCCCCAGTCACTTATTGCTGGTAATTGGCCCAAAAATAAACATTTCCGCTTCGTTAAGTTCTATTTTGACGACATTTAGAACTACAATTTATCATCACTCCTATACATCACTATTAGATAGATACATCTCTTCAAGAAAGGAATATTAAAAATGGGCCAGACAACAAGTCTTAACTCGACATCAGAAGCTCAAAATAGCGATTGTATTCATCAACACAACTTGTTTCAAATAGTGTGAGCCTAATGCTGCTACCCTAAGGCTCCCAACCTCAACTATGAAAGTACTAGCAAGAGGGGGATTGCTCACATGGGCACACTCGTGAATGAAGAGCTCTATATAATCGACATCCAGCTATAAGTGAACACCAGGGTTACAGGCCCAATAAATTACATGACGGGACGTGCTCTTTCAGCATCCATGCGGGCTGTCAATCCTTGGCGAGCCTCGATCATCCTTGACCATCATGCAACAATGACTCAAAGACGACGACAAACACGCTCTAATGAATGGAAAAGTCTTGCATCAGAATTCATACTACAAAAAGTAGTCTGGTGTCCGCCGGGTCACATCTGGTTCACCCCGTCTTGGAGCTGGCTCAAACTGTTACAACACACCCACCTCTATAGGCTCAATCCCCAATCACCAAACATACATTTGTTTACAAAGTAGTATAATCGACCTTGCTGATAGTAAAATAGACCTTGTTGATTTTTGATAAAGAACTGACCTGGATAAAGGTATGGCCCATATTGTCATCAACTTCCAAGATAGCAGCCATGTTTCCTGCCATTTATTCAAACCAACATCAGCCGAGAACTTATGTGCTCTGTAACTGTCGAGGAAGACGACCTTTCGAAAATCAAGTCTGCAATAGGTGATAGTTTTTTTACAGATGAAAATGGTATGTAAGTGATATAGGAGGCTAAATTGGCGAGTAGCAAATATTGACATATGAACACGAAGACATCATCGGAGCCCAGTATGAAAAGTAAAGAGCAGTACCGCAACGGTAGCAGTAGTTAGGCGCACTGAATATGGTGACCACCTTCTGTTCCTGAAAACATCAATTTGGCAATAACAACAGTTCAGTGCATGGTGATGACATGAAAGGTGAAAATGCAAACCAAAGATGAAGTGGAGATACATACATGTCCCCAGTTGTAACCCTCCATCACTAGTTGATGAGCTCGTGCGACGAGCTTTAGGTTGTTGTTGTGATTGAACTGCTCTGAGATGTCCTGCACCATTCAAGATCCATCATGTTAGCAAGAACATTTCATATAGCCTTGATTTGAGAGCACAATGATTTCCGTTCCAGATCATGGTCAGTGCAAAGTGAGAGAAGGTTACCTGGCCGAAAGTGTAGCCTGCACCTCGAGGTGAAATTCCCCATCCACAACGATCATCCGGGTCTGACCATAGAAGGTCACACATGGGACCTTCGTGAGGAACCTCTTGCACACGGTCCAGGTCGCGGATGTGATCCAACGAATCTATGCTGGGCGATAATCCACCGTGCAAACAAAATATCTCCGACTCAACCTATGGAACAAGTTCCAACGTAATTACCGACACTTTGATAACTACACAAATGCCACTTATTAAGACTGCAACTCTCAAACCGTTGAACCACAAAGGACATGGAACCTCAGATACAAATGACTGATGACAAACCTAAAAAAGTTACGAATCAGGGGGAAAATACCAAATTGTGAAGAGAATGATCATAACCTAGGCATTCATGGCAGTAGAGCTTTCCACATTCTTACCAGTGCTGTCAGAGGAAAATAATCAAAGAGGTCGGTAAAGATCTTCCAGACATTAGCGTTTCCGTACCTGAAAGACCGCCATGAAATTGGTTACTGATAATTCGCATATAGTAGCACCGAAAGGGAAGTAAAGAAAACAAGGTATTGAAGCTTCCTAGATACAAAATACTGCTTGCACACACACTGGTTGTTGAGGTTGCTTAGAGTTGGGAGCGAGAAAATCCATGTCACAGATTGATCATGAACTCACTTTCGAAGACACTCGTCGTAGAATCCATAAACTTGAGTAATCTGCTCCAAACCATAAGACAAGGCATGAGAAGCAAACATACTGCGTAGGAGCATGGAAGAACCTAACGATTAAAGAAGCACCATACGGGGTAGAAAGACAGATGAAACGGAAGTTCTAGTACCTGTCGACTCTCGTGGTTGCCACGCAAAATCGTTATACGGTCTTGATATCGAACTTTTAAAGCCACCAAAAGCTGCCATTTCATTAAGTTGGACACAACCAGTAATACCACAAATTATACTTCCTCGAAGCTTTTGAGGTAAGGCAGTTCAAACCAAGAGAGCTGGCACGCATTCGGGGCTTTCTCGCACACAGTAATCAACATACGAAGATTGAATAGAATTGGCACTAGCTACTGAAAGAGAAGACAGAAACTCACTGTAGCCGTTTCAACGGAGTAGTAGCCACGATCGACGTAATCACCCATAAACAAGTAGTTCGTGTCGGGGCACTATTACAAAACATGAGCTCACAGTCAGCATTGAATGTTTTGGTAAGAAGGAATATGGCACTACAGTAAAAGTAATAAATTCCATGAGGTACGAAGAGCAGAATATACACCAAGTAGAGAGTAGCATACCATTCCTCCAATCCGAAAAAGCTCAGCAAGATCATGGAATTGGCCGTGAATATCTCCACATATTGTGACCGGACACTTCACTGGCTGTTTTCACGATATCAAGAACTACGGTCAGTTTTGTAAGCTTCAGTCTTCATGATCATTGGAAACCCTAGAATACTAAAAGTGCCAAATATCACCAAAAACAAGGTAAAGTAACCACCATCTTCCAAATGGCCATCACCTATTCATGATTCGGTGACAAATAGGAGCAGCATAATTTCATAATTCCAACAAAGCCGAGTTCAAGACAATGAAATACCTGAACATTGTTCTCTTCCATCAGAATCTCCTTGGCTTTCTCGCATAATCCTCTGACCTGCACCGACTCTCATCAGATAGCCTTCCATAAATTATAAGATCATAACATTACTAGGCTGGCTGAACATGAGGAAAACAACAGCCACTGTTGAACTAGGGTCCAAGTCCAAGACAACCCAAACTTTGACTTATACGAAAAATGTAATTAAACACAAATGCTGCACTCCATTTCGGTCCGCACTCCTTCGCATTGACAGAACCTAGACCCTACTGCAAACCGCTTAGGTCCAAATTCAGCTCGAGTCATGAATCTGGACCCCGGCACTGCTATTTCGCCAACTGCATCCCCTCAAACGCTTGGCACGAGGACCCGAAATAGTCGATACCACTAAATCTAAAGTACTCGCACAGCATAAATCTACGACTGATCAGCGAATTTTAAGCAAATCTCTCCTTCCGACAACTGTATCCGCACATAGCATGCTAGCTTCCAAACCCTTTGAAAGGCGCGCGTCAATGCAACAAAGAGAAGGCGTTCCAGCTGAGAAAACGGAATCCAGTGAAAGTCGATCTAAGAGCAGAGGGGCGAAAAGGGAGAGATGGGTTACCTCGTGCTCAGGGAGAGGTTTGCATTGAATGAGCTGGGCAATCTGTGCATCGAGCTGGCCGTGCACATTGGAGGAGACTGGAGGAACACTCATTTCGGCACCCTGCGGTGTCGGAGCTGGGGCGAAGCAAGAGCGGGACACAGACACAGGGGAGTGTCTGAGGGAGAGCAAGCAAGAGGGGAGCGAGAGTGGAAAAGGGGATCCCGATGCTTGCTTGCTTGCTAACCCTAGCAGGCAGGCAGGGGAGGGAAGGAGCTAGATCGAGGGAGAGGGGGGGGGAAGACACAGTCGGACCCAGCAATGGCCGGGGCGGCAGTAGGACCTTGGACCGTGACTCTTGGGACCGTCCCCCCCCTACCGGCCCTTTCCCTTTCCCTTCCCCCGGCATTTTGACAAAGTCTGGCCGCCCAGCTGGACCGACACCCCTGCCACTACCGTACTTTCACATTCTTCTCTTGCTTCCTTTTCCACTTTTTAAAATTCCCTTTTGAACCCAATCTTTGGATATCTACCACAAGATTGTTGCGCTCTTTAGAGTTCCTTGTAGACTTGTGTTGGGTTTTTTATTTTATTTTTGTCAAGGTTGGGAAAATTTTATACAAGAATTGATATTATCTTAGACCATATAACAAAATATTTTAAACCTCAAATTTTCTTATCGATCACCTCAACTTTTTCAATGAGGTTGTAAGTGGCATTTTGAGAGCTTGGTATGACCAAAGCACAGGAGCAGAGGTTTTGTATACGAGCCGAGTGGGAAGTTTTAATTCCCAAATATTGAAACATAGTAGAAAAATAATGTGTGTCAAGTTTTATTTTTTTTATCAATATTTGAAATGAGGTAATAGTATTTTGTTTATAAACTTGTGATGCATTGATTAGACTCAGATTGATTGCATGTAAGTGAGTGAGAAGGAATCTCACATTAGCATGCAACTGATTAGGAAGGGATCTCAAACCATTTTAAAAGATCTAGCAATCACAAGCATGCAAATTAGTGGAAATAGATCTCACAATCACAACATGCAATTTTGAATAGACAACTGAGGTGTGCAACCCTTGAGACCAGTCAAGAGTCAAGCATGCTATTGCTTACAACGTGCAATCCAAAAAAGTTACTTACATGCGTGCAACCCTGAAACCTGAAAAGAAAAGGTGACAAGACAGTTCCATGCTTCCAACCTTGAGAAGACATTTTATACTCTGCAATCCCATCAACTGATGACAACTGATTGTGAAAGGTACATAGTGCTTCATTCTATCACGTAGTGTTTGTATATGAGGTTTGAAAAGTTTGTATGTCTATCATATGAAACACATCTTATTTTCTATTCAAGTGATTTACTTTGTCTTGTTCCTTGGTCACTTTACTTCATGTTTTTTAAAACCCCTTGTATAAGTGAATTAAAAGACCATGGCTTGCATTTACGTGTAGTGCTAATGTTTGGATAGTATAAAAAGACAAAAATGCCTCATTTCAATTTGGGCTAAGTTGAAGAGACGATTATGTGCGAATCATGCCCGAGGGACTTTTGCTTGGGCACTGAAGGGTTAAGTAATGACATATTATGTGATGGGGGAAACTTGTTCTGTCAACAGTATTCTGCGAACTAGATCTTCACTGCAGCCCATTCATGCTTACCGGTATTCAGAATCTGCAGGTAGTGCGTGATGATAAGGCTTCCAGTATGAATTCTCTAGTCGACTCATGTAGGACAAATCACCCACATTTGCAGTGGCCAATCCTTGAAATTGTCAATCAGCGAGTCGGAATCACTTCATATCCCTGACGCCAACAGTAAAATCCTGCGAATAGTCTCACGAGGTTGATGAATGAAACTCCCCAGATCACAAACTCCGAAACCAATGTTATGCATGAAGTTTTCGTTAACGGACAACCGTTATTGAAGGGTCAAGAGCATTGAAAACAATAACGGCAAATTCAAAGAAAACGTCCGTAGAATTCAAGCAGTGTTTGTCCGGTAGTACAGCAGACCCCCAGTGTTCATGACTTAGCTAGAGGCTAACTATATCGTAATTGACAAACAGGACACATCGGCTCTGGTCGTGTACTCAAAATTGGGCCTTTTCCTAAATGGCGTCTCCGAATTTCCTTGTTGAATGTACCGGTGAAGGAATCAAAGCTCATCGTGCTCCTACACAAGTCCAATGACAAATCGTAAGGCACGTAATTGTTCAGAGTAACTTGGATGTCAAATTACAGTCCGGTCACCTACAGAAATCTGAGAAACGTAACATCTTGATCCCTACAGAACCATTCTTACATCAAGACATGTAGTAACGAAGGGCAGATTTACAAGCAGTGTACTCACATCATCGTCATCATCGTCATCATCGCCATAATCGTCCATGTCGCGCGGATATCTTATGTCGGGCTGAAGGCACATTGCAGAAAAAACATTAACGTATGTAGAGGACGGCCCTAAGTAAAACAGAAGATACAAAACAGTGAAAAAAAATGAACCGATAGTAATAAAAAAATCCTACAATAGACACTCTTGGAAAGCTGAGTATCTGAAGTCACAACCACTATCTACCTTGGGAGGTGCAGGTCTCCTCCGATCATCTGGGCGCATTTTAGGATGTCTAAGCCGGCTGTCATAGTGTCTAGACCGGCTCCTAGGATCAATATTAGCGCGATTGGCTTGGGCATCCCTCTAAGCAGAAAACATCTTAAATTCAATTACCGACTTGACCTTTTACTGTGTTGTTCTTCCACAAAAATAGGCTCAAAAGAAAGTCATTCCTTGGCTCTGAAGCATCTCTGATGAGGGCTTGTAACCTTTTCACTTTCAATTGCGCAGAAAGAAAAGAAAAGAAAAAAGAAACAAAAAGCACTCCTGGACTCGTGCCAGTCACTACCTACCGTTTCTGAGCTCTCTAAAAAGCCATGTGATAAAAAGTCATGTGATAAAAAGTTGTTGACTGGGTCAAATTGCAGACCTCAAAAGAGGACTACACCTGAAAATTCTATGAAGAATCTAGAGTAACTTACCGTGTCAATCCATCTACACATTGTAACTATTGTATAAGGAAACGCACCTTCTTTTCTTCCTGTCTCTTGCTGTCGATTTCGTCAAACATCTCTTTCTCACCCTATTCGTGTTACAATAAATTAGTACGTAAATAATGACTAAAACTGACGTATGTTGATGAGTACATAACAGCAGAATATGCAAAATATCACTGCCTCAGAGGACTTACTTCCTTGATTTCCCCCCAAGTCTCTTCTGCAAACTGCTTCGCATATTCAGGATCATCTGTTACTAGAATATTGTCAAAAATTGATCCTGCCTTGACCTGATGAGCATAAATTCGAGGTCAGTTGCACACCGAGCAAGACTCAGAACTCCAAACAATGCATCAGGCTTCGGAAAATTGTAGCTGAACTCACAAAGAACCTACATACCTGCCATAGCTCCATGCCGAAATACTGTACTGGAGGCAAAACGTATAGATCTGGATCGTCTTTGAATTCTGTTTCATTACCAAATCAGTTCATACCAAGGACCTCGCACACGCAGAAGAAACACTGAACATGCTGTGGGATAGAAAAGATAGCATATGCAGTCGTTTACCTGGGTTGTCAATTAGAGGTGCCTTCCATTTGCCCATGTAATTGGGGTTCTTCATAGTCTGCAGAACCATACCACAGCCCAAGTAATCAACCTTGTTTGACAGATAACAGAAACTTGCTTACACAAGCTCAACACTCTCAGTACCACATTGTTTCCAAGTTGCTTGGTAAGTAAATAACGACAAGAAGCTCATAATGAACTGACTTTGATGGAACCAACTTCTTCTTCAGAAATATTTGCCTCGAACTAGCATGACGACATATATACATACTCATTTCTTAACCCTGAACGCCAAATTTTAATACCAGGAAAGAACTTCTATAATGATGTACACTGACATTCTAACATCGGATCGTTACCCTTTGAGTCCAAGGCCCTTGGTAATCTGGGTTGGGGATCAATGGAACTTCCCACTCTCCATCATTTTCATCGTCCCAGTCCTCGGGCTGCAACGAACACTCACAATCAAAGCTACTTCCAGGTTACAAAACCTGAAGGCATTGCATTCGGCTTCACAAAATACAACGACGTTAAGGTTCTTTATCATCATTCCTGAAACGCGAATCCTATACCCAAAGAATCCAAATTCAGCTCAGTTTTTTTCCTTCAAGTCGACCATTGTAAATGAGCAAAAAGTCAAATTTCCATGATTCCTTGTAGATGAAGCAATGTTCTCCTTGATCGCCGAGTACAGCAACACATACTTCGACCTCTGTCCGAATGAGCAGAATTAAATCATCACCACATACACCGGTATAAACAAGATCAGCTCAGAAGTTGCATACCCTCTCAGCATCCGGATCTGGGATATCCTTGAGGATGGAATCGTAGTCCTACACAGTAGAGTATAGAGTTCGCAACAAATAGTTTAGAATTCGTGAAGCAACATGTCAGATACGACTGTATCGATGAGTGGTGGCGACAAAAGCAAAAATTCAGCTCATGTCAAAAAAAATTAGTAGGTTAGCGACGAAATTTTAAGAAGGAGCAGAGTGGTACCTCAGGTTTTTTGTGCTCGGGGTCTGGAATAAATTCCTGATCATCCCAGTCATCTGGCTGAAAACACCCGACCAGCATAGGAAATAAGCACAACGAAACACAGCACGAAATAGTAAATCTTGACGTAGACTTACTACAAGAGATAGCAGAACACGACTACAATTGCAACAAGCCCGTGATAAACAAGACCTTTACAATGATATACCTTCGAATCCTTGATTTTCCTGGGTGGCAATAATTCCCAATCTTTAGCGATGCTGCCTGATTCCTTCTCTCTGTTATCGATCAAAATACTATAGGTAGCATCTGGTTTGATAATGAACGTGTAGACGTGGGATAGCTTGTCAGTCATGCACTCCACTGTCTTCTTCAGTTCATAATTCTTTCCCTTGTACCAAATGATGGCGTGCACTTTTTTGGTTTGTGAACCGCAGATATCAGGCCCAAACATAATACTGCACAATCAGACCACAGCAATTGCTACTTGCTCATTTCATCATTATGCCAAGGGGAGAAACTAGTCTCAGATACTAGAAACTACTCCTGTGATGTGAGGAAGGCTATACTTTTTATATATATAGAACTGAATGAGACTAGAATGAGTACGTTTCCGGCCTTCGATGTGGTGGCAGAATTCCCAACAACCTCAAGTACATGAATCAAGCAACGTACATGCCTACTTCACGATACGATTTCACGACCACAGCACATTACAAATCTTAGCAACCAGCTAGACATCTCGACTGCAACTTCTGACATCATTTTTCTGCACCATCAGATTATGGATCACGACGATCACATATAATTAGTCCACAACCCCTAAAGTAATGAATAAAACCAGACCAGCTACATGTGAGCCTCACCTGTAAGGGGTATCACCACCAAAATGCTTTTGATTCACTGGACCACTCATTAGTTTCACATAGCCACCCCCACATTCGATATCTTGTTCATGCTTGACTTGGTATTGGAGTACGAGGGTGCGGCCCTTGTTACTAAATTCAGGCATCCGCGCACTGATGGCGTGATATCGTGAATCTGGTGATGTTTGAATTCCTGCAAAAAAATAACAAGGAACCGAAGTTGAGATTGAGCAGTAAAAAGTGCATCACTCCTACCTTGTCAAGCGAGGGAATCGGTAGAATCATACAAACTTGTCGGGAGTGATTCTTTCAACCAAGATACATTACACAAAGTTTCATCACCACAAACCTTTATCATCCTTGTCGCCATACCACTTGCCAGCTGTATGCACAAAACCTCCATTGAGACCTTCGTTCTTCTTCCAGTCCGACACCACCCAACGGCTCTCCCATCCGTCTTCACAATCAAAGAATACCGTTAGTTCAATTCTGCTGATGAGCAAGAAACACCCTTTCACAGTGACGCTTGAACTACTTGCTAAAACTTTACTATCACTAGAGCTAAGAATCTCAAAACGACAGCCAGCAAGATTATCTTCGCCACTCAGCAGTAGCGCCACTCTCTACTCCCTTGTCTTACACTCTAAACCCCCGCCATTCAGACTGATTCAAACTTTAACAACGATACATTAAAGCATTTGCACCAATTCAATAGTTCATATACCGTTCAAATTAGACTCAAACCTTTACCTCACTCACCCGAAAATGAGCAGAAAGAACTCAAGAACAAAGTGTTCTGCCACCTATCCCCGATCACGCAATTACCGACAGTCTAAACATCCCTGTCACCTATCCGCGATGCCATAGATACAAAATGGCGGCAAAGATAAAGATCCAAGAACACACCGACAATGACATTTCGAAGCCCTAGAGACCTCGGAATGCGATCGCCAGCCATTGAGGCCACGAAAAGAATGCAAAGGAAGTGCAGAGGAAAGGGATGGCGGTCGGTCACCTTCGAAACGCTCTTCGAAGAAAACCTCAGAGGTAGCGAAGCGGGAGATCGACAGGAGGAGAACGAAGACCCCGAAGACATCGAGGTAGCGATGAGGCGCAGCCATAGCTCAAGGGAGCTCCAAGACGGCAGCCAAATTTCATACAAACCGGTAAAAAGTGTGTCCGGCCCTTCCCTTTGTACAAGCGCATTGAAGGGGGAGCTCCTAGGACGAGGACGACGACTACGAAGGTGTGTGCAGGGTGTTAAGTTACTACTGGTAACTTACTAGTAAGTTAACTACTCAGGGAGATATGGCAGCCAATTACAAGTCAGCCGATTCTACAGTGGCGGCGGAATCTTGGAAGCTGCCGGATGCTTCGAGTTATATAATAATATATAGTGCATTGACCTTCATATAAAATAAGAAAATCATGTTTGTCCTTTATATTATATTAGAAAAGAGAATGTTTATGTTTATATATGTTTATATCATAATTTCTATACTTAGGTTGTTTCAGTAATCATTAATCCTTAAAGTCGACTTAGGCCATATTCTAGTTGGTTACTATTTGATTAGTCTCCGGTTTTTAAAATTTAGCTAGTGTAGAGTTTACTAGTACCTTACTTATATGTGTACAAAATCTCGTATTCAAATTCCTTACGGATAGTAAGGTCGTAATGTTCAAAGTTGGAGAAGAAGTTTTCTTCCCTTGTTGTAAAAAGGGTAACTAGTATTTTGAGGGCATGGAGAACCACTTTTGGTGGAAAATTTGATATAAGGCTCTTCAAATTGTTGTTCTTGAGTGAATTAGGAACATGTCTATGCAATTTTTACCTTCGTACTACCTGTAAAAACCTAAAGAAATGCTTGGTTATTCACATCGGGCAATGCTAAAATTGAACTACAAAGGTCGATCCTTTGACAATAAAAATAGCATGTGAAGATTAATTGAATTGAATATTTGTACGCTGTGATTGTGCCTCAAAACCTTTTTACATGTACCGAAAACAAAACTTGAAAAAAAGAAGTAAAATCACATTTTGGTCAATGTTTGAAGTTTCTGTGATTTAATAGGTTTGGGGCAGATTTGAGAATAAGTGAGCATGTATCGTAGTTTGGGCAATTTGGACAATTTTGAGCAGATTTCAAATAGAGTTTTCAAACTACAAATGTAAATATCTCCTAAGGTATAATGAAATATGAAGCATAAAGGACATTTTAGAAAGCTATGAAAAAACTCTGCAGCCTATAAATAAGATTCAACTTCTTGCAAGATAAATTAAGAAGACGAGAGGTTGACCAAAGTCTAAACTCTAATCGATGACAATCAATCCTTAGTCGACTTCAGCGTTTAAGGTACAAAGCACATTTTTTGTTTTTAATTAAACTTAAATACAATATTCAATCATTATTTGGCAAAGTCATTTCATAATTCTTCAAACTTTTGAAAAAAATTTAACGAAAATTTACGAAAACTTTAGGCGGTTTTTAATATAATTAAGTTTTGCCATTCTCACGTCCTTGTATGGTACTCCCTCTGTTCCATTATAATTGTCGAGTAGGTTCTCTCACATCTACCTTGAGGGGTAGATTTGAGAGAACATACTACCTTGATTTAGTATTAATGAGGTAAAGTTTACATTTGGCATATTCAAGGTGCTTATCAATATAATAGTGGTATATTTTGTTTTTGTGACATCATGGTAGAACCATTCATCTAAGTCCTCGATTAATCTATAAGTTACATTATGAAGTAATTGCCACGTTATTTTCAACTTAAGTAGTCATATCATTGAAAATTTACTTTTTAGAGATTCTTTTCTAAAAGTAAATTATATAGAGTCAACATTAGCAGTCAATTTGGTAGTTTTAGTATTGAAATGTAGACACGAAAATGTGACACTATGAATTCCAAATGTACTTATAGCCTTGGCAATTTTCCCCTATGGTTTAGCAAGACCTTACATTATCTTCAAACCAAACTACCTTACATTACCTTCAATTCAAACTACCTTAGATTACCTTCAATTCATATTCACTTCAAAAGGAGATTTTCAATTTAAGTTTGAGATATTAAAGAAATCCGCTAAGTAGTCCCAGTTTGGACCCGAGTTGGTCCCCAATCCGTTGTTTTGTGCCATGTTTCAGTTATCCTCTAAGTAGAACGGACAGGGACCAAATGCCCCAAACTAGAGACCAAATGTAAACCAGGGACCAAATCACTCAGCCTTCCGCGCATGACGTTGCGGACGAGGCACCAAGTTGAATTGGGGAGCAAACTCTTAAAACCCTAAAAATCATGCATTTTTGAATCCAGTCCCTAATTCTATTTTGGAGTAAAACTTTGGTGCCCAGTTCGATCAAAACTGGGTGTTTGGTCCCTAGTCGTCATACTTGATAGAAGTTGATCACAAGGATGCCAACAGACTTCCAAGAGATCTTCACTAATGCAAGTAGAATTTTTGTATAGCATCTAATCTTTGTTAGTGTTGTTATAAATTATTCACATCACCCCTTTCTCATTTGATCTTGTCGCCAACTTTTTAGTAGTTGATGGTGCTTAAATTGTGTCATTAACATACTTGTATATTTACATTATTATACATCTCAAAAAGGGCAATGATAGTTTTGGTTTCTATTGTATGTGTACGTGAAGTGTGTCCTATTCAAATTTTTGATACAAGAGAACATATATAAGAACTCCAATCTCGAATAAGAGATTGGCGTGAATACAGCGTCTATTCGTAATGTCTTTACCTCAATGGCCACTACAAGAGAACAATTTAATTACTCACTTGACTATCTTCTAAGAATTTTTTTGTTCTTTCTTTCTTTTATTCTATTTTTTATTTCATTTTATAAGTACCAATTCAAGTGGTTATGAGTTTGCACATTCCGGTCAAATTAACCCTTTGAGAACTTAAATAAGTTCTACTAACTATCATATTTTCAAATGGTTGTGAACATTCCCCTGAGATTACTATGTTACTTAAGATTTTAAGTTCATAATACAAGAAGTGAACATATTATTGATGTGATACCTTGTCATGTCAATCATCAATCCGTCAATTTTTGAAATCGTAATTGAACCAACGTCTATCAAAATTTTGAAATAGCAAATTTTGAAGTTGTGTCAACTAGGTAGCAATGTTTACGGAATGTTTAAACGTGAATTAACCCCCAAATGGTTTGACTCATTAGTAAAGTTAAGAACACATTCTCAAAAAAAGTGTCATAAGTGGAAATTAAGGTATGTATTCGGATCTCAACCATACAACCTTGTAGTAGACATATTGAACATCATGTGGTTCAAATCTTGAGTCATAAAGCCTCATAGATTGCGAGAAAATATCATATTTAACCCCTAACTCTCCTTGAAGCCTGAAATGAGTTTTTGCAATTCCGGGCAGCCTAGATGAAGGAGTTTGAAATAATATTTTGCCTAAGAGTTTTATTGGGTCCTCCTTATACTCCAAAGTATATGTGGTAAAATTTGCAATGTCAAATTTCAATTTTTGAGTCTTCTAGGACGACCTTTGGGTTGCGAGCCGAGATGGGGCAGCTTAAAAGAGTAACTTTAAAAAAAAAAAATTGTTTCTTGAAACATGTATATTACTAAATCACTACTCAAATTTCAAAGTGATTCAAGTCAAAAAGTATACCAATTTTACAAGGGCAGCCTCCAAAAATTTCAAAACCAATCTTCGCAATGCCCAAAAAAATTTGGGAGACAAACTTTGGATGTTATGATCTCTCAAATGGTAAACATCCAACGGTCAATTTTTTAAACAATAATCAAGCATATTCTTAGGTACAAGATCTTACGGTTGGAAGTTTTGAAAGAGGAAAAAATATTGGTTCACACCCCCACGAGTGCTTAGAGGTAGAGAATCGCAGTTTTGAGGTTTCAAGCTCCCAAAAAGCACCAAGAAGATTTAGGGGTTAATACTCAAAAAACATCACAAAATCTCAACATTTTCACTTTGAAGTAAATATGCTACCAATAGACTTATTGCAATGAAAAAGCCACGATTCACAAAGATGATTACCTTCATCTCAATAACACCCTTGAACAAAAAAATCCATGAGAAAAAAATCTCTGCACAAATAATAGCCTTGTAATGGTAACAAGTGCCGAAACATTTACAAAGCAAAAATAGCCCAAACCTCAACCCTTTGCATTCAAATGTATGCCTCATCATCACTATTTCTTTGATATTCTCAAGGTTTCTACCACTAAAGCTACACTCTAATTGGAGTACATTCTAAAAAATAAAGTCAAAATCCAACCGTGGAAGAAGGAGATATAACTCCTCACAAATAATCCATTTATTCACTTTTTTTTATTGTAGAAACTTCATCGCAAAACCAAATACCAAAAGAAATTGAATCCGAAAATTTTGAACTAGAAAGTTGTTAGCTTTCATCTTCAAATCATGATTGATGATTATGTAAAAAAAATTCATAAGAACATCTTTTGGATTTCCCATAATAGCCTCTCAATGACAAAATATGCCCCATGATTGACCAACTCAAAAACAAGAGCTGCCTTCACTAAAATGCTTGCCATTAATTCCTACTTCAGTGCATGGGTACGCAAATTTTACCACATAATCTAGACTTGATTTAGGACGCAACTTGAGTGCATTTACCCAATACAGACTCCCAATGAGAAAGTTATGGCTCTTCAAAGGTGATACAGTCATCTAAATTGTCGATTTTTCCACGTTCGACCCGGTGAAGGGATAAACTTCTATTAAACAGGTAAGTGTGTCAATACAACTTACTTTTGTTGTTAGTTGAATGGACAAGTTGCAATATGTAATGAAAGTAGTGTAGAGACCAAAACTTGCATTTTTGAGGCAAAATGGGCCAAATCTTAGTTCATGGATAGAATTTAGTGCGGCATTCTCCGCTTGTCAAGTGACTTATTCTCATATGAATTAAACTCAACCATTGTATCAAACATAGTTTTGAAAGCTGAAGCTCGAATCGTAGAATATTACCCGCTTAATCAATTGTAAATAGCAACGTCCAAAAAGTCTCCAGTCTGCAAACCAATGATGGGTTGATGTCAACTCTCTAAGCTTGCCAACTTGTGAAACTAAACAATTGCTTGCACTTCTACGATTGGGAGGGTTCGGCGATGTTTTTTTCTTAAACGTTACTTAAGTGGAGCAACATTCTTTGGAAAATAAGCAATGATGATTGAATCATCAAGTAACATACTCCCTCCTTCCCATAACAATTGTACAGTAGTTCTCTCAAATCTACCTCGGGAGGTAAATTTGAGAAAACCTACTGGACAATTATAAAAGGACCAAGGGAGTAATTTACAATTCTACAGATTCAAAGTTGAAAATGTTGCTCAAGCAAGTACTTGCACATTACTAGCCTTGAGCAACATTTACATAGAAACAACATTTGTAAGGTTGCAAATCCCCCTCTGAAAATCTAAAGTGAATGAGCAACATCGGCTACCTGAAATTGAAGCTCAGCAAGGCTCCGGAAATCATCACCTCTTCTCGACGACGGTGTGGAGTGTGTCATGCCCACCTGTGCAACAACAGTTAAAAGAAGGTGCTACAAATTTCACCAGCTTTTGCTTCGAAATAGCACAAATCCTAAGATTGTGGAAGCTTCAGTGTCTCGATACGATGGAAAATCACATTAAGAGGGCTTACAGTGCGTATCACATTGCGACCATGTCGGTCAGGATAGACAAAAGCAAAAGACAACCGAGCATCTCTCTTCCTTGCTGCCGGAGCCACCTCTTTCACCTAATTTATGCAACAATCCTTAAACATGACACTAATCACGGAGCATACAGGATAACATGATATGAAACTATCGGACTAGGAGCGAAATTTGTCATATCCAATGAGTTTAGGGCTGAATACTTCACCAACACCTTTCATGATGAGGAGAATAAGTCATCTTCCTAGACATACAATTAAAAGCACCAGTGAAATGAGATGGCAACAACGGCAGGTTGGGTTGCGATGGAGTGAGAAGAGTTTACTTACCAGATCAGTTAACTCCCGTAAAGTGGCATCTCGCCAGGTGTAGATTTGAACCTCGTCTTTTGGCTCTTTACCTCGGACACTGAAATCTTCTACTGTATGGTGAGCGCCGTTCTGCTCGACAGCAATCAAAAGGCAAGCTCATACACAACATAAATGAAAGCACGTAGTAGTGGTATTGGAAAGCAAGCGATCTATGTAATTTTGCCAGGAGTGGGATTGGATTATCACCTTGGTAAAGACTCGAAGGAGCAGAGGGCATGTCTGTAGTCCCACATGAGAATCAGCATCAGTTCAATCTCACAGCTCAACTGTCTATGATCTCATCACAATCACATGAAGTAGTATGAGTCTAAGAAACACCACCTCCCTCATGAATACCTCACTGGCATCATCAATCAAGAGCCAACTTAGTTCCTATCTGAACCCTCTCCGTTGAACGTCCGAGCTAATTAAGGCTACAACCTCTGATTTATCGAAACTCGACGGTGAACTGCACCGCACTGATCCCAGTCATTTTCGAGTCTTTCAAAAGGATAATAAGAGAGCTCCAAGCACAACAAGAAGCTCCAATACATACAAGTATTTCTGAGAAGTAAAATGCTTACTGTTGAAAAGAAACAGCAGCTTGCCACTAACAGGAACGACTACTTTCGGTTCCATACCTATTTGAATATAAGAGGAAATCGGAAGGGTGATAGCATGCTCTTCAGTAAGCGAAAGAGTGGTAGAGAAATTTGACCTGCTAAAGAATGTTATGAAGCCCTACAGAAAGAAAACAGGCGATGAAGTCTTGAGATGCGACGAGGCTGTAGAAAGTGGAATACTCGTGATCAAGAAAATGTCGAAAGTGAACCTTCAACAATCACCGGAGTCAAGAACCTTCCGTAATCTTTGCAACGGCAAATTGGACATGAAGAATGCTGACCTTTTCTCGATCCACCACAGGGAGGTTGCGGGGCGGACCTGGTGGTCCTCTTGGAGCGGCCATCACGTTCCGGGGAGGACCGCGCCCAGCTTGCGAAGGATCTGAGGGCGCTGCTGGCGCTACTTCCTTCGCCATGCCCCAATTCCTTCTCCGCTACAAATATTGTAATTGGGTTCCTTAGCTTCGCCGTCACCAGATTTCGAGCAATCTTCAAGCAATAGCTTCTCCGCAGAAAATGAATTGAAACACCGTTGCTCAAGAACAGTGTTGCTGTAGCTCTGATCAACTAAAAGTAGACTTCTTTGCTGAATCGACTCTTATCGAAACACAAATGCATGCACGATACGCACGTTTCTATTCGAAAACCGAAAGTTCCTGTAAACCGTTAATGATGTCTGATGTCACGGTATCTACCATATGTATTCTACGGTGGTGAGTCTTGATCACCCCCTAAAGTCGGGGTCGACTTGGCTCAGAATTGCCAAAAAGTCTCAAAACTACCCTCTTTGGCGACTAAAGTTCTATGAAATCTAAAATGGGTATCTAGGATTCTGGCAAGAAAAAATTTCACCCAACTTTAACCATTACGATCTCACAAATGAAGAAGAATTAAGAGTTTAAATTTGACATGAAAGTAAACAGTCAAGTTACCCTTGAGATCATACCGATGGATCTTTTAAATTATGTTTAGATTGAGATTTCTTAGGCGTAAAGTAGAAAAAGGTCATTTTTGGTGATTTAAGCTATTTTGCATCAAGAGCCTTTAAAAATTGAATGCAGGGTGAAATTTGGCGTGATTCTATGTATGTAGCCCTAGGGTCTAGTACCTACCTTGTATGTGTATACGTGTGTTTAATCTAGATTCAAATTCTTCACCAATTTTGAGATCATGATTTTCAAAGTTGAAACGGAATTATACTTCCCTTTTTAGAAAAAGGGTAAGGGGTGTTTTGAGAGCCAAATGAATCATTTTTTGGTAAAAAAGTTGACATGAGTTTTTGTTCCTAAGTGAGTCAAGAATATGTATATGCAAACTTGACCCTCATACAACCTATAAAACTTATAGAAATGCTTTAACTTCCACATAGAGGTTTGCTCAAATTTAAACACAAAGTCCTCATAGATTGCAACATCGAATCATATTGGTTGTCAAATGTAATTCTAAAGTATGATTTTGAAATGTTATTATCGAGTATATTGCAATGAAAACACCTCCAACTAGAAAGTTGTTTACTTTCATTCTAATAACACAAAGTTACCAAACAGAACTCATGAAAAAAATATTTTAGCCTTGCAATAGTGAGAATCGTCTCAATTTTAATGAAAGGGAATAAGTCAAAAAGTAACATCATTCAAGAAAAGTGAATGTCATGTCTTCAAACAATATTGGATTGAGCTAAGGTATCTACCACAAAAAACTAGATATGAATCAATACCGTAGCTTTATAGCAGATTCGGCAGATAATAATTCTAGAAATAGATGCCTACAATTTTGGGAAATTATTGGCATCTTTTGCCAAATATTATATAAATTATAATTCAAAGTTGCCGAAAAGTGAGAATTTCTTACTTTACACTAGTTTTCAAACTTTGTTGGAAGGTTAATGTGAATTTCAATGAGAGAAGATTTTTTTTTTTGTAATCAAGCCCACTTAAATTAGTCCACAAACAATACGGGTTAGAAGTAGCAAGAATATAGGTGAGGCTTTTGAAATGTGTTGGACACAGATTTTTGGAGTCCAATTGCGAATAGAAGATGAAGTTTTATGGAACTGTGTCAAACTAACAAAAGTTGAGAGATCAAGCCTTCTTCCACCTCCAACAAGTTTTGTGTCAAAAAGAATTTTATGCAAAAGATATGGACAAAAGAACACAACAGTGTAAAGGTCCATGTATCAAAATGCATTCCAAACCGTTTTTTGAAGCTCATTTGTGCATAGAAGATCAATTGTTTTGGAAATGTTTTGGTCTAAGAAAAGCTTAGAAATCAAGTAATCTTTCACCTCCAACAAACTTTTGGTCATTTGAAGACTTTGTGCAAAAACTATGGGTGTTTAAAAATTGAAGACTATCTAGGTGCTTCACCTCAAAGTTCAAATATCCCACATGCATCGTTGGATACAACTTTACTCCTCTTTTATAAACCAGAGAGCATTGTAAACCTTGTAGGACATGAATCTAACATGCCAATCAATGGAAGTGAGGTAGGCTTAACCCCTAAAGGTCTGAGCGTTTTACGGTGTATTTTGGTTGTATTTGGACAGCGTACATACTATCTCCAAGGGACCTGTATGTTCTAACCTTTAGGGGTTAATGGCAAGGTGAATTTTATAAAATTAAAGGCGAGAACTGCCGAAATTATCAAAATACTATTTTAAGGTGCCGAACCTAGTTTTTGAACTTTAATTGTTTATTAGGCAGCAAGGTGCCGAACCTGCTATAGAGCTACGGTATTCAATTCACCAAATACACTTGAAATCCATTAATCGACAAAGGATTAAACAAATATTTAACCACTAAATATCCAAGTCTATCTTTAATTCGGTAATGGAATTTCTCAAGTATAAAAAGTATAAATGCAGGTAAGCTATCTTGTAGTAGACTAATTTCATGGAAATCAAAACTTTAATTATAAGGTCACAAAGATTGCAAGATTGTAATAACATACTCTATATATATATATATATATATATATATATATATATATATATATATATATATATATATATATATATACTCTCAAGATTTCATCAATTATTGCAAAGAATCTTAGAGTGGAATTGAGCACTATTAAAAAATTAAATGCAATGAGTAAATGTGTTTTAAAAAGGAACCACCCATAAATTCCTTGGCTCAAATAGTTGCATTGCAATGATTAAAATTGCCCTAATACTTACAAAGGATAAATAGTTTACAGCTAAATCTCTTGCACCAAATAAACACCATAATCTTCATCAAATCTCTTGGATTTAGCTAGATATCAAAAACAATTATTAGAGTAGAATCTAACCCAATGTATAATGTTAAACCCAATGGTGAATAAACAAGATACAACTTCTTGAGAAACATGTGATTTCTCAATGTTTTTAGTTCATTAGCATCATTGCAAGCCTAATACAAAAGTTATTCATATCCAAAAAGTAATCACCTAATTAACTATCAAACTTCATTCAATGATTACATCAATACAAAAACAAACAAGGAATAATCAGCATTGATTTTGAAATTGAGATTTAATTAGTAAAAAAAGTCCCCTTGTGTACAAATCAAAAATGCATGCCATATATTTATATTAAAACTTATGTATTTGCAAACTTTATAACAAAAAGCATTTTTGCTTCAGAATCCAATTCAAAAAAATTTGTCAAAAACAAATAAGTCCATGGCTCTTTAGTATTTCAACATTGAGATCATCTTGTGGTTATCATGAGATTGTTATTGTAATTTTTATATTTCATGTTTTTATATTTTCTACTTTCTACTTTTTTTTTTCTTTTTTTTCTTTTTTTTCCTTTCATAACGCAAATACGTTGCTTGTGAGCTTCATTCTGATTTACATTATAGGCAAAATCCTCTAAACGTGAGGCATGAGTTTGAATCACAAAAAAGTAGAATATTTATAATTATATAAACAACAGTTGTCCGTTCACATCAAAGGTGAATCATTCAAATCACGTGTGAATCTTTCACATCATAAATGGATCGAGACGGCGCAAGAATCTCTTGGATAGAGGTGTCAGAGCCCGCAAAGAGAATCTAACAGAGGTGACTGGTAGTGACTGGCAGCAACCCAAAATGAAAATCTAGTAGAGGTGACAAGTTCACAAACCCGAAAAAGGAATCAACCGGAGGTGATCGTTTACGCCTTTACGAGCCCAAAAAGCAGATCTAATCGATGTGTGTGATGTGACCTATTTTCAAGACAGGCAACTCACTTGAGAAGTAACCATTCAATTCCCTTTTCCGGGAAACCAAATGAAGAAAATAGTACAGCAAGGCCAATGGTCACTCAGAGGTGATCTTTTTCTAAGTCCAAAAAGGCATCATTCAAACAAAGTGACCTATTCACATCAGAGGTGGATGGAAACCTTAGAGAGGTCGATGGTTCACTCTCAAATCTCAATGATGATGTTGGTAGTCTCAATACTAATGATTGACATACAGTCACGTGAAAAACACCCCGGCAGTTTCAAGTCCACTCTTCAAATGATATGGTCACCTTAATGATCAATGATTTGGTAATCAAATTAGCATATATAGCAGATTTGTTACAAATCCAATAAATAAAGTTGAATGCATATCACACAATTTAGAGCCTCACTAGCTAAAGCATAAATTTATATAGCCTCACTAACTATTCTAATTATTTAGCTTCACCACATAAAGTGCAAATTGGTGAAGGTAGCCTCGTCTCTCAATATTGAATACATATACTAGATTTTTTAGATTTTGGAAAAACAACAAATCAAAAACTCTGTGCACAAGGATAACTTTATGCGCATCACAAGATGTTTATAAACATAAATGTCATATTCAACTAAATTCTCACTCATTTACTAAATTTGTTCCGAAGGAGATTTTGGATTTGTAAGTTCTATAGAATGGTTATTGTGCTAATTGAAATTCTACATCAAAAAATGTGATTATCATTATATGTGATTGATTCCTAGATTCACATTTTCCTATTAAATCTTTGTCTTGTTCACAAAACCATTGAAGTAGCCCCCAATATGTTCTTTTTGAAATGTAGCACATAAACACAACTTTTTGAACATCAAGGCAACCTTCTAAACAACAACACTAGGTTTTGAACATTAATACAACAATTATGGATATCAATGCAACATCACAAACATCAATACAACGTTAAGAACATTAAAAAGCTACAAAAAAGCTCTTTCTCAATACACTCAAACATCATTCCATTACTTACATCTTTCCATTACGAACTCAAGCAAAATCGAACTATTAATCAAATCATGACATGACATTTATCGTATGACTTTACAATATATCTTCTTATTGTTGAAAACCCTCTATTTGTATTTTATTGACACACTAAAGTGTAGGGGATCCAAACAAATACCCTGATTCTCAATTGCAACCTAGATTTATATAATACTACATCAATATAAAGTACTGATGCAAATATTGTAATGGTCTACATTTCCACACTACCATAGCATAATTTTGATATTACCAAAATACTCTTGATGTTCAAATTATTCTTGATTAATAAATTTTTAAAATTAAAAAATAAAAAAATATATATATATATATATATATATATATATATATATATATATATATATATATATATATATATATATATATATATATATAAAAGCCATTACAAGCGATTAATCCTCGACCACTGTCCAAACATCAAACTTCTTGTCCACAGGTCATTGAGGTGTCAAGGGTAAGATAAATTTAATTCAAGACATCACTTAAACTTATCTTACAAATTTCTTTTCTGAAGACAATAGTGCTTGAGGCATAATAAACTCCTGAAAAAGCTAGGGCTGCACCTTCGATCACAAGCATAAAAAACCTTTACAAGAAGTTTCAGTGTCAACAATTAATAATACATTGAAAACCAATACTAGACTATCCTGATTCAAGCAAGGAACAAGTATCAAACAACCCTCAAGATATAAGAAACAACCTTCAAGATATAGGGAAAGAATGGCATAGCACATGATACTTCAAAGGATTCCCACTTAGAAACAGCTAAATCTGACCTCTGAGAGAATGCTACTCACGTACAGAGATGATCATTCAGATCTAGAATCACAGCTGCTCAGAGCCAATGGCACCAAAAGATCCTTGCATCTCCCACTGCCTCAAACTCGTGAACTAATTTAAAGGCGTTATTATGGCGATCTAGTGCTCGGATGAAGATCCCATGCCAAACATTTCTAGACGCAGTGCACCGGTACTGATAACTACAACGGACAGAGCTGTTTGCCTCTAATGCAGCTCCATCCTACACAATCACACACGCGTTTACAAGCGTATGACCTGAACACTGCCATTCGCACCACCATCAACACACATTCCAGTCATTCTACACTCTCCAAGTACCAAAGCCACACAGCCAAACAACGAAACATCCAGACGAAGGTTCCAGAACTTAAACAGCATGGAGCAGATCACCCGTTGACCCATCCCTCACGGTGAGCCCAAAAATCCACACAACACTTCTGTCTGTAATATACACAACACAAAATACTTATCACTGTTACAGACAAACCAACACAAAAGACTTAAGGTTCATCTTCTGCGATCCACCAGCCCTGACTATATCAACATACTAGCAACACACGACCTTTCCATCCTGCTAGAACGTGAACTCACAAATCTACGCGCACCACCGATGAAACAATAGAATCTTGGAGACTACACAACTGAACAGTACACCACACATCCGACACCCCAAACACTTAGAATGTAAAGCTCGGGACAGTATATAACATCACTGTATCACAAGTAGAAAAAATCATGGCCACCTCAATGACCATGGCGGAGCTCCGACATCCCACGGAAAACTGACCACAAAAAAAAAAAGCCCATCCCACGCCCTACAAGCACTCCACATTTGCATAGTGTTCCGTTTTCTGCAGCTGCAAACTTTGAATGCCTTCTTGTGCTTCATACAACATACTCAACCCGACCGGACCGACGCGGGGACCCATTTCGCAAGGAGTCATCGCAATTTATGTATGCCATGGCAGCACGCTGAGCAACGCAGACACTCGTGGCACCCGCAACCACGACTCCTGCTCTTTGCTTGCCCAACTGCCTCACATCCGTAAAACTATCCCAAGCGTGCATCTCTACGCGGTGCCCCTTTTCCGCTCCCGCCAGTTCTCTCCCCACACTCGCGCCTCCGCCACCGCTCGCTCGCGTTCGCGAGTTGGCGCCTGCGATGTCGCACCCCTCCGCCCCGCATACCCCGGGCTGTCCCGCCCTCCTCCGTCGTACCGCTCCCACTCCTCCGACTCCCGCTTCCGCCCCGACCCCGACTCCGACCCCCGCGACTCCTCCAATATCCCGTTCGCCACCCGCGCCCGCGCCCCTCCGTCCTTCACTCGCAAATCCGGCGACGCTGCTTGCGACCGCACCGACGGCGATCGTGGCCCGCCGCCCTTCCGCTCCTTCATCAGCCGCTCCTCCACTGCGTTCGCTCCCGGTGGCATCTTCTTCTGATTCTTCTCACGCGATGGTGTCGACGGTGCAAACCGACTGTTCCCCAGCGGATGCACCCCCGGGTCGTAGATTTGCGACGCCAGGTAGCTCAGAGCCGTCACCACGTCCCCGATCAGAGGCCGCGTTGCAGCCTGCTCCTGCAGACACATCGCTGCCACTGCCAATGCCTGGTACAACCCTCGCATTGGGTACCGTCCCTGCAGCATCGGGTCCGCCATCGATGGGAACTTCCTTCTGTCTTTGAAAAGGGGCCGCGCCTGCACAACACCAAGGAACCTCATTACCACACCACCAATGAACCTCATTACCACACCACCAATGAACCTCATTACCACACCACCAATGAACCTCATTACCACACCCCCAACTTACATCCTTTTCACACATAAATACCTGACACACATCGTCCACGGACTAGACAGCCCTGCGTGCATTATCAGACCCCACATGCATCTCACCTTCTATCCATCCCTTCCAACTCCTCATACGTTCTACCAAACACATCACACAACAAACATAGGAGACGTCACTTTACCCATGCCACCAGGTTGTGCTCCCCGGCTGCCCTCGAGTTGTCGATGGCCTTCCGCCCCGTTATCAGCTCCAGCAACACCACGCCGAAGCTGTACACGTCCGACTTCAGCGTCAGCTGCCCCGTCATTGCGTACTCCGGAGCGCAATACCCGTACGTCCCCATCACGCGCGTCGACACGTGCGTCTTGTCGCCCACCGGCCCCAGCTTCGCCAGCCCGAAGTCCGACAGCTTCGGGTGGAACCCCTCGTCCAGCAGAATGTTCGACGACTTGAAGTCCCGGTAGATCACCGGCGGATTCGCCTTGTCGTGCAGATACTCCAGCCCCCGCGCCGCGCCCGCCGCGATCTTCATGCGCGTGTTCCAGTCCAGGCACTCCTTGTCCGGCGGCAAGTCTGCACACACATCCCAACCCCACCCTCAGTTCACAATCCCCACACTACCCTCACCACCACAAACCTATCCTTGCGAATGCAACACCCTCGCCTTCTCACCATGCAGATGGTCTTCCAGGCACCCCAGCGGCATGAACTCGTACACCAACAGTCTCTGGTCGCCATCCGCGCAGTACCCGATTAGATTTACAAGGTTTGCATGGTGCAGCAGACTCAGCATCAACACTTCCACCAGAAACTCCCGGTTCCCCTGCAACCCGTTGCGATCCAGCTGCTTCACCGCCACCACCTGCATCCTCACACTCCACCATCAGCACATCCCATCCCGTCCCCTTCCACACTGCACGTCCACATTCACCCACTCGCTACTCTACCTCTAACATAACTCGCACACATCATCCGGAATACACTTCACTCCACCATCTGCTCCTTTCACTTGCCTGCCCGGTGTTCTCAAGACGACCTTTGTAAACTCGACCGAAACCCCCCTCGCCCAGCAAGCAATCCTCTCTGAAGTTCTTCGTCGCAGCAGCCAGTTCTCGGAACGTAAACGTCTGGGCCGCAATGTGCCCCGTGCTCCCCTCACGCTGCTGTGGCACCGGGGCCTCCGTTCTCTCATACGAACTGTTGCTTCTCACCACCTCTCTACCACCTGAACAACCACATCACACACCCCACCCTTCCATCAACTCACAACCCGCACCCTTACAATTAGGTCAATTCCCTCCGCTCTCAACCCCAAGCGCACTCGTCATGCACCCACCCCCGCTCAAATCATTGCACAATCACCACGCTGCTCTCACGCTCGATTCCTCACCCTACTGACCCAAACCCTTTCTCGCGTCCCTCGCCACCCAGCGTCCTGCCTCACACTCCTGCAAACTTTCTCAAACTCGCGAACCACTCTCGCATATCCACAACCCCAGTTTGAACGTGCAACTCTACCAACGGCAACCTCGAGCACTCACTGATTGCATCCGGGTCCGACCTAACCAATGCACCACCTCGCTCGTCACCTCTCTCCTCCCCTCTAACAACCCCTGCATGCCTACCGATTCTGCGCCCCTAGCAACCATTACATCGGCATTCCACCAGGTGCACCTGCCGTCGGCTTGCCACCCACATGCATCTCAACTGCGGCCAAAAGAGCGACGTGAATATGCTTACCTGTCGGACCCGTCTGCACTGGCGCCACCACGGGATTGGTAGCTGGCGATTGCCCATCCCGGCTGCTCGTGATGTTCTCGTCCCTCTTGATCGGCTTCTTGGGTTTACCATCGAAGCATGGAAAACAGCCCATCTCTCTATACACGTCCTGCCCTTACAACACTATTTCTCCTGAGCTCTTCGTCCTCCCACTACTGCTCTCCCTGTCTCCACTATGCCATCAACCACCACCGTATCAGAATGCTCATGCGGCTCCGCTCACAAACTCCTCGCATCTCCAATCGCAGTGCACTACCTCGCTGTTCGCCACGCGCACTCCACGCTCCAGTGCGAACACAGAGCTAAAAAAAAGCACCCTATTGCAGCAGCTGCTTGGGCCAGCGCAACTCCCAGGCACCGTGATCATTGCCGACTAAACAACACCCCTAGATCCAGTTGCGCTCCTGCTTGCCCTGAATCACTCCGACTCTAACACATACCACAAAATGGGACTCCTGCCCTGGCGCCCACGCACCACAAATCTGCCGCACTGGTGATTCGGCCGAAGCAGGCCCGTCCATCGCCCGTCTGAAACCACGTGGGCAAACAAAGTTAGAACGAGGTCCTACAACAAAACCAACAAACAATCGCTGCCAGCAGACTAAAGCAGAAGACACATGAGGCAATGGTACGAGCGCCCACTCGGACGGAAATTGCGAAACGGAGCAAGGATTGAGGGTGGTGGCTCACGATTCTACACGGTTTCGTGTGTGGAACGAGACGAGTCTAGAAAGTGAGGCACGACGATGCTGTAAGTCGGGTCGGGCATGTGAAGTAGAAAAAAGGCATGCTGAGGGTTGGAACTTCCCTCCGTGGTCTGGGTCTCGCGCGCTCAATGCGACGCTGGTGCTGCTGCTGCTCCTTGTTCGCTGGTGCTGGTTCTGGTGCGTGTGCTGCAACCCCAATCCCTCCCTCCCTCCCTTGCCCACCGGGCTCGTCGTGTCTGCCTTCCCTCACTCCCTTCCTCCCGGTTCTATACTCTACAGTGTGCTGTTGAGGGTCTCGCCCGCGTTCGTTGAAGCTCCCAAGGCAGGCTTGGATGGGGAGAGTCTGGCCTTCCAATTTCTTGAGACGACTAACCCTCTCATTCATTGCAACTCATTTGAATCATTCGAAACTCTCATCTTTCCATTTTCAACATCTTACAAGGCTTATGGCTAGAGGAATATAATAATCTTCATGTGTTGTTCATTTGTTCAAGTTTAGATTTATAAACTTCATTTGCTTCGGACCCCAGAATTCTTTGTCATCTATGGTAGTTTCATCTATCTTGCAACTTTTCGTCGTGTAAAAACCACGACGCATTACACAAGGTTGGTGAGATGACGTCAAGGGGGTGGTAATAGTAAATGCAGCGGCATTTTCAAAGGGTACGTGATTGAAGGGCGCTCCCAAATATCAGAAGGTTCGAGAAGAGTACCTGATTGAAGCGCATTTGCTAAATATCAGAAGTTTTGGGAAGGATCCGTGATTGAAGCTCATTTGCCAAATATCAGAAGGCTCGGGAATGCTCTAGTTCAAATTCAAATAACAACCAACTAATTGTTATATGCAAGTCGACACGTGGATGAAGGAGAGGGCCAGGGAGATAGAGACAAAAATGGTGTGGTTTAAGTAAATATCAAAAGGTTTGAGAATGTTGTAGTTTGAAACTCGAAAACTACCACTTAGTTGTCAAATTCAGATCGATACATGAATGAAGGAGGGGGCCCATGAGATTGAACCAAAAATGGTGTGGCTTAAAATTTGCGGCAATAGAAGAAGAATTTGAAATCTCTAGTTTGAAATTGGAAATCACCAATTAGTAGTCACATGCAAGTCAACACATAGGTGAGTAAGGGGCCCCTTGAAGTAACAACAAAATAGCACAAGAAGTTATGAAGGTCAAAGAAATTCTAATTTCTTAAATTGAGATTTTGAACATTATATATTGGGACTCAAGTACATCTATTGACACATAAGCAAATTAAGAGGCGGATGAAATAACAACAAAATAGGTGTGGTTGTGGTCTCTCCCTTTTAGTAGATGTTTTGAAGATGCTTTAGTTTAGAACTTAGAAGTAACCAACAAGGTGTTGTATATGTATTCTTATATGTTTTCCAATACGTAGATGAGTGAAAGGGCGGTTAGAAACCAAAGCTCCAAATGAACTTCTTTTAGTCTTGCAAGAATGAAGTGATTTTTATTTCTTTTCTACGATTCTTTTAGTATTGCAAGAATTTTTTTTTTTCTATGATTGTAGTAGAGCAACAATTGGTGTGAAATTTAAGCTTTCAGAATTACATGTTGGAAATAAGCCAATTATCAACTCTATTTAAGTGAGAGGAACTTATCTGTTAATGGATACTTGTAAGACTACAAATTTGGTGTCAAATAGATGTATCACCTCTCTCATTCATCAAAACTCATAAAAATCATCTATTCTTCTTATTTTTGAACTATCATCATCTTAGAAGGCACATATATAAGAGGTGAAGATTAAATGTGAAAGTTGTTGACTTGCTTTTGTAAACAATCTTCAACTTTATTGTCTTGGAACCACAGGTTTGCTTTTACAAGATAGTTATATCATCTATTTATAACTTTTTGGCATGTATAAATGACATTAGGGGGCTAGTGACATGACAACAAGAGGGTGTCGTGGTAATTGCGCCGTAAATGATACTTGTTGTTACCTGAACACTTTGGTTCAAAATTGTAAAAATTACCAAATCCTATATCAAATCATCTCAAATCCTATATCAAATCATCTCAAATCCTATATCAAATCTTTAGGCAGGCCTCCCCTAAAAAATTTAAAACATGTTATAACTATTTACAAAATAAAATCAATTCTCGACATCAACAAGAGAAACTATTAGTTCAAATGAAAAGAGGATTGAAGTCAGGATCCATACTACAATTTGGAAGAAGGAGCTGCACATAAACAGAGAGAGGCTTGTTCTAGGATTTAACATGTTCATATATTCACAATATAAGACAGTGCGAAGGTACTTTGACTGTCAGTCCTTGGATCTATTTAGAAAAAGTGTAAGGATCTAGACAGATCACAAATCTTAGGGCGACTGTACTGGCTGCACAAGGACTAGTCAAAAAACTTATGCTGTGGAAAAAACCAAACTTTCAGCATCGTTTCTACAGTACAAGAGGTGCTGAAGAAGGCAAAACTAGATTCACAGTTTCTTTCGCATGAGGCCTTTCAGGAAATCAAAGCTGCAACAAACCAGCAAATAAACGGTGTTAATAGCTAACCAGTGCAGTCAAAGTAAGAGTCTCTTCATTTCCACTGCAGAATCTAATTACTCCAAGTTTAAAAAAGCCGAAATGAGCCTATACCTGTTGCCGTCTGGGTGAAGCTCGTAAGCCTCTGATTTATCGTCGAGAGCACGCAAGTAGCCTGATGGCGTTAAACCCTGCAATTTCATAACAATTTTAGAGACATACGCATGATCAAGTAACGGATAGTCTGCACAATACATGAGAGGCTTACTTGTATCTTAAGAGGGGCATGCGTTATTTCGGAAGTGCCTTCCTGCCTCTCCTCAAGTACTACAGTTTGACCGCTGTTGAGAGAGCAGTTTAGTAAGAACTGATTATACATGCGAAGAGAAGAAAATATTGGTCGAACGTTTTAAGAGAAGCTAGGACCAAGTGCCATACCTATGGAGCCACCTTTTATAGTAATCGCTCTCTAGAGCATAAAAACCTGCACATAACCCAAGCACAGTTACGATAAATGTGATCATATGAAACGATGATCATGATCGATCTTCCTATACAAGTTAAAATCAGCATCAAGTGCTAGTATACCCGTACTGAGCTCGCATTGAAAAGAGATTCGCACCTTGAGTGGAGAATACTTCGAAAAGATTCTCAAACTTGCTGATGATGGCTGCTAGCAACTCATCTCTAGACAAGCTGGGAGATTTCTCATTGATTTCCTCTAACAAAGCATCGAGACAAGTTGTAGGCTGCCTGTTTCCCACGTTCAGTCCAACTCCTGCGTTCGAAAGTTGCATAACAAGCTCTCATGAGCCGGACGATAATTATAGGTGTTTAGCACTAAGTGATCCACATTCACCAATACTATCACGAAAACAAGGTCTCTCCACACACACGTGTAAATTGCTCTGTCTGAGAGATACACCCAGAACTTAATCTCAAGAGCTCACCAACCACAATGTGGAACTTCTTCGAACTGTAGGTTGATGTACAGAGAATTCCGCCAACTTTTAGCCCTTTCGCATATAAGTCGTTCGGCCACTTGATTTTCACTTCTGGTGCCTTCAGACTCTGCAGTAACGAGTAGTCGGTGTAAGTTACATCTAAAGTAACACCGACTACACTATCATGCACTGCAATATGCCAGCAGATTGTCCGACTCACAAAGGTAGAGATAAATGAGTTAAAACTCAACGAGTTACAAAACCATCATAATAACAAATGAGTCTTTGCGGAGGTGTGCACGTACTTTGCTGATGCAGTGACTCTCTATGGCCTCAATAATTGCAAGAGACGCAACGTACTGCAGAAAGGGAACTGCGCGCCCATCCGACATTTGGAGCGTAAAAGAAAACATGAGGCAGCCCTTGGGTGATTCCCATGAGTTCCCAGCACGACCTGGAAATTACAGAAATGAGTCAGTGCACACTTGAGTACGAGGTTCGAGCGAAAATTGTAGAGCCCGAGAATACCATATTCTGATGCAAGCAAGTTATGATGATCACCTTTTCCTTGAAATTGGGTATCCGCAACACTGAGCGTCCCCACAGGAAGAGCTTTGCAGTTTCTGTCAACCACCGCGGCAGAGTATCAACTACAAAGCGCCATATTTGATCCTCCATCATGAGAGACTTCCCGAGCAAAGCTTCTTACGATTTGGATAAAACTGGGCATAGAGAGCAGAATGGCTAACTTACTGGGAGAGCAGTGTATGAGTGGAGGGCAGTTCACGAGCATAAAACATCAGCCGGCCAAACTGGCGACTCTTGAGCTGGTCCATGAACACATCCACGCGGAATGCACCTTCAGTGGCTTCTGTCTGCTTATATGGTACTAAAGTAGCACCTTCGGGAAGCTTCAACTCTCCAGCAGATATCATATTCCCTGCAAAACTCGTCTCTGCTTCTGCCTTCCCAGCGACGGCAATTACGAAGTCCTTAGAATCTGGTCACACAGACATCTTGTCAGAATAGATGGAGATGATTCAGACTCAGGTGCATCTTTCCAATTGTAGATGAGCATTGACGAGATCTACAGACCGCCGACTGAAAACAACCCTAAACCCTAAGTCCTCGGGTTCTTACCCGTAGTCAGCTTCTGAAACTTTTCTCCCGTTTGTCGGATACTTTCCTCAGAAGGCTCACCTTTCCCAACAGGCTTATCAGATACTTTCCCAACAGGCTTATCAGATACTTTCCCAACATCGCCTTCAGTTTTTCCTGCCTTCTCGTTCTTCCCAAGCTTTCCAACATTCTCATTTTCAGCTTTACCAACAGTTTCACCTTGTGTCTTGCCAACATTCTTCCCTTCAGAATTGCCGATCTGCTCGGCCTTACCCACATTTGGGCCCTTTCCCTCAGATTTCCCCATCTGCTCCACCTTGCCCAGACTTGTCTCCTCTCCTGACTTGCCTACGGTTTTCCCAATACCCTCAGCTTTGCCCTTTCCCTCAAACTTACCGGTAGTTTTCCCCACATCCTTATGTTCAGATTTTCCGACCGATTTGCCTACCGTTTTTCCAACGCCTTCAACCTTCCCGACGTTTGGGCCCTTTCCTTCCACAGTAGCATCCTTGTCTCCATAAGCTTCAACCTTACTTACACTCTTACCAGGCCCTTCCATCGCAGCCTTGCTAAAAACTTCCTTGTATGCTGAAACTGCTGGATCACACACAGAGTGCTCCTTCTGGTGCTCACCCGCAATACACGCCGGTCGTTCTAGAACCTCCGAGTTTGCATGTCCATCTGTGTTACCGGACAATGCAGAAGTCTTTCCAAACACCATCACAGCTCGAGGATAACTTGCTGACAAGGGAATGCACTTCAATTGTCGATTACAGTTTATAACGGAGTCGGTGGAATATGTGTGTCTGCGAACAGATTGACTCCAGACAGCGCCGTTAACTGCGAGCCTCTTGATATATCCACAGCTCATGACCCTAACACGGAATCACAACACAAGCTCAAAACAACCATTCCAATTCTCTTACTCAGAACATCAGAAGCAACTGCCACCTGAACATGGCAAGCAACTCTGAACATCAAAATTCGTCGAGTTCACCAAATACTGAACAACATGAGGCTCTCATGACCCTGCTCTACTGCAGCATTACTAACCCTAAATCCAAAAGGAGAAAAGACTCACAAACTTGCTCCAGCTCCCAGTCATTGAAATGTAAGCATGGTCATCCCCCTCCAGAGCTTAAATCCTCCCGAATCTGCACAACTGCGATCATCTCACCCGGTACGCAATTCAGTGTACAGGTTTGTAATTAGCCAGTCTATCGACCCTCTAGTAATCAACTTTGGAATAAGGAAACAAGTTCAGAAATGAGAGCTTAATCAAACAGCAATTCATCAAGAATAGGGAATTGCTGATACCCTCAAGCAACCGATCAGCAATTCCGCACAGGAGGGAGAGATAAAAAGAAGCTGATATGCAGTAACTTGGACAAGTTTCACAATCTCACAGTCATGCCACTGAACTAACAAGTCATGCTAAGAAAACCACACGAACATGCAAAAGTCGCAGAATCTCAAAGGATACGGAGATGTGTACCGCCAAAGTGGGTTTTACAGATGAGAATAGACTGGGAATGGGCTTATACCGAAATTAGCGACACCTCCAGCTGCACAACAGTTTGGATCGCCACGCAAGGAGTCCGTGCAGCTCCTCAAGTCCCTCCCTCGCCCCTCCTTGTCAAGTCTAGATTAGGGTTTTGGTGTACCTTGTCCTTGGCATGATTTGGGGCAACATTCCTTTTTCTAGTGTCCGTCCTTCACATTATTGCCGGCGACCCATTTCCGTGAACATGAGAAGCTTCGCACGCATGCGGTGAGAATATGAAGTCACCAAGTTGGGCCACGGTCTCATATATAGATAGCATGCAGGTCAAAGATAAGTGAAAACGCAGACTGCTCGTTTGAGAGGGTAAGTGTTTCACTAATGAAATGCATGTTTCTTCTTCCACTTCTAATCTTAAGCAGCGAAATGTTATACTTGAAGATATCCACTTTTTCAGTCATTTGTCTAAAATGGGTATACTTTGTGCTAGGTAATCCCTACATGAATGGGTGTCAGCATTTCCATATTGAAAGTTTGTCTTGTAAATACAAACTCAATTGACAAGGAAATACCATGATTCCATTAACAAGCTTCGAAAGACTTAACCCTTAAACGCCCATGGGGTCTAAAACGGGCAGCCCAAAATTGGATCACAACATCTTTTGGACTTGGGCATCATGAATAATGCACTTTTTGAACTTGGGCATCATGAATGAACCAATCAATGATGAGCTTGCAACCTCCTACAAGGTTATGTACAACCCCAACCTACCTACCACAATCCTTTCAAACCATAAAATCATACATACAAATTGTGATTTGAATTGTAAAATTTCACTTTTTGAATGCATCATAAGACGGTGACCAGTTTGACATCAAAATATAAGTGAAAAGTCGATTACAGTGAGAACTACAGAGAAGATTCTGTTGGAATCAAGCCCCTCGGTCTTGCTTGGGCGTTTAAGGGTTAAAGTTCTCAAAGGTGTTTTATGATGTTTTGTATAGTCTTTGAAAAATAAGTGTAAAAATAGAAGTGGTGAGTCACTTTGTCCATGAACTCATTGTAAGTTTTTAAAACACATGCAAGACATCAACTATTGTGTAAATGACTTTTACATCTTATTTTTTTATGTAAGTTTAGAATATTTTTTAAAATACTTTTGTTATTGTGAAAGTTGAGATCATTAAAAGCTATTTAAACTCGTGGGAGATTAAGTCTCTTAGAAAAAATAACTTCAAGCGAACGATAGAATGGTCAATATTTATGTGCTTGAGAAATCCGAATTTACAGGGAATTGTTTCACATTAGAGGTGAAAACTTGTACATAGGGGTCATTTGTTATTATAGGTGGATAGAGACAATAGAATTGACCACTTCAAAGTAGAGGCAAATAGAAACTTTGTTATACAATTTGTATATAGAAGTGATTGTTTTGCATTGAAGGATTGTATACATAAAAGGTCACTAAGCTATTATTACAGATGTATAAAAACCACTTTAAATTTGTATATAGAAGTAATCTTTGTACAATCTCTGAAAGGGAATCAAGTAGAGGTGACCGGTGCATAAGTTCAGAAGGGAATCTAATAGAGATAACTTATACAGTAGTCCCAATGGGAATTGAATTAAAGTGAGCGGTACTGTCGTGCACGAGTACAATAGAAAATCTAATAGAGGTGACCAATGCATGAGTTGAGCATGGAATCTAATAGAAGTGAGAGGTGCACGAGTGGAGCAGAGACTCTGATAGAGTTGATATAGAGTTGACCAGTGCATAAGTTGAGCAAGGAATCTAATAGGGGTCACTAGTCCACAAGTCTCAAGGGAAATTTAGTAAAGATTACCGATGCATGAGTCTAAAAGAGAATGTAATATTGACAAGGCATGCACGAGTTGAAAGGAAATCTAATAGAGATGACGAAAGGACAAGAGTCGGACGTGAATTTTACACAAGGTAACCATGCGCAAGTTGGAAAGGGAATTCGACAGAAGTGACTTGTGCACAGGTTGAAAGGGTATTCAATAGAATTGATTGGTATGCAAGTTGGAAGGTAAGTTAATAAAGGTGACGGGGTGCGCAAGTTGAAGGGAGTATAATAGAGGTGACTTGTGCATAAGTTCAAAGGGAATTTAACAGTGGTGACTACATGAGTGATGGATGTTGATAGGGAATCTAATAGAGGTGACAGCTAGAGGTGACGGTGGGAGTGATGCGTGTATGTAAACAAAAATCTAATAGAGGTGACCGTCGGACTAGTGCGTGTATCTGAAAGGGAATTTAATAGAGGTAATTGGTCCATGAGTTTGAAAGGGAATCTAATATAAGCAAACTTTTAATATCAAAGAAGTATACAATTTGTATAGAAATCTCGTACATACTCGTCACATGCACAAACCCATAAAAAAGTCTAATAGAGGTGTTCTATTTAATATCATATTTAGATGGAAATTATTTCCAAATCCTCTAAATAGAAGTGACTAATAGATAGTTTACTATAAAATCACATTCAATGATATTACTTGCCAACTTTATCGATAGTACTTATTCATATACACTTGAGAAATATTCATTTGGTTTATACTACTACTAGAGGGGGTTTTGCACATTAAAAATGTTTTTTTGTGTAGACATTGCTCAAGTCTAGCAACATTTTGGTACTTGCTCAAGCAATGTTTACAACCTCAAATTTACAAAATTATAAATAACGGTTGTTTGGTGATTTGGTGACATTGCTTATTTTCTTAAAAACTTTGTTGAAATAAATTCCAAGACTTTTATCTACTTAAGTACTGTTTAAAAAAATAACATTGCAAACCTCTTAAATTGTAGTAGTGTACCCTTGCTCTTCAAATAGACAAGTCACCTTATTACCGAGTCATTTATTAACCCTTAAAAATCCTTGATGTAATATTGCTCAAATTATCACAAATGACCTTCTTCTACTTCACGGCCAAACAAACTCAATCTAACCATCATTTAGAAGGTCTAACCCTATGATCTTTAAGTTAACTTGACCTTTTACTCGCATGTCAAATTTAGATTGTCAATCTTCTTCATTGGTAAGATTTATAACAATTAAAGTTGGTTGAAATTTGTTCTTGCATGAACCCCAGAACCCACTTCAGGTTTTGAGGATTTTAGGGGTTTAAGAGACGAATTGGCACATTTAACTACTTCTTAACTTTTTTTAGTCCAAGAATATCACATCAGGGGCTCCCTCCATGACTATGCGAAGAAAAAAAACTTGATTTGAAAGTGTAAGTTGAAGGATCCCAAAAGAATATCAAGATACTCAAATCTCTCAAAGCAAATTCTCACTTAGCACAATAACCAATTGAAAAAATTGAAAAAGGAAATTTTTTTTCTTGTCCAAATTTCATGAATGAGTTCAAACTTAGTTAAATATGGCATGATGGCAGATTTGTGAAGATATATCGAGTAAAATTGAACGCTTACTAGCTAAAAGTTCAAATATCTTCTATCATGTTATATTTGAATAACATGCAATTATGAAAACTAATTGGATTAGTGTACCCCCACGGTCAGTTTGGTAGTATAGTGTCAGTTAATTTTGTATTTATGAATTCAAACCTATTTTCACCCCAATCCTCAGTTTTAACCCCTAAACGTCCTTGGGGTATTTTTAGCCAAAAACTCATTTTCAAAAAAAGTGATATAGATGAAAATAAAGATAAGCTATTCAGATCTTAACCGTACAAACTTGTAATAGACTTGTAGTAGATCATGTGGGCCAAAACTTGACTCATGGGACCTCATAGATTGCGAGATCATAACATATTAGTGCGCAAAACACGCTACAAAATACCATCATTTCCACTTTGAAGTGAAAATACTACCAACATGAAATTTGCAATCAAAAAATCACCAACTAGAAAGTTGTTCATCTTCATCTCAAAAACACTTTTGTACCAAAAAAATTCATCAAAAAAACATCTTGGCTCAAATAGTAGCCTTCCAATGGTGAAAACTACCTCAAAATTTACAAAGGAAAAATAGTCCAAAACTAGACCCTTTGCACTCAAATCCATGCCCTATCTTCAATACATCTTCAATTAGGTTAAGGTTTCTACCACTTAAAATAGACTATGATTGGAATCTATCCCAAAGAATAAAGTCGAAATCTAACGGTGGATGAAGGAGATCTAGCTCCTCAAAAATCATCCATTTTTTCACTTTTTTCATTGTAGAAACATCATTGCAAATCCACTAGCAAAGTTATTTGGATCGAAAAACTTGCAACTAGAAAGTTGTTAGAATACATCTAAAGATCATACTTATGTAAAAAAAATTCATGAAAAAATATTTTAGATTTTACATAATTGGCTTGCAATGGTGAAACATGCCCAATGTTTGAAATCTCAAAACCAAAAGCTGCTGTCACTAAAATGCATGCCATTAATTCATACTTTATTTTATGGGTCTGCAATTTGTACCACACAAACTAGACTTTATTTGGGACCCAACCCAAGTGATTTCGTCAAAAACGGAGTCGGGATGAAGAAGTTATGGCTCTTCAAAGTTTCTGCCCTTCATCCAAAATGTCGTTTTTCGACACTAGGGACGTTTAGGGGTTAAGTACAAATATGTCTATTATTTTTTAAGAATATCTCAAGATTCTTTAGCACCTAAATATAGGACTTAATTTCTCCCAAAATGGCCATGCAGGTACAGTAATACGAATATCGCTTGAAATTCATTACTTTTGTTAATTCAATTTATTTGTCTTGAATTCACATGAATTTGGCTCAAGTTTTCATAATAGCATGTGATAAAACAATCAATAAACAATGGCATGTAACAAAGTTCTAAAAATGATTAGTCATTTTTTTCTAAATGAAACAAGAAAATTTGCTTGTATTAACCAAAGCCACTGCATATGTGTTGCTTCTTACTTGTAGCTCATCAATTTGAGTACATTTGACTTTTATTGAAATTAAATAAGAGAAATTTAAAAGTGGGTAACTAAAGACCAAAATATCTTATAACAATTGTGAAAGTATAGGCATTTAATCAATCATTATATATTGAAGCTAATCAGTTTTGTCAAAGAATAGTGGTATATAAGAGGGTGTACATGCATATATATATGCTAAATACCACCAAATATCAAATAGTAAAGTTTGAAGATTGATACATAAAAAAAAAAAAAATTCAATTATGTGTTTTCTTTTTTTATCACCAAGAATCAATATATTTGAGTCAACAATATATAGAAATGGATTTTCAGTATTGTGATAAAATCTCAATTTTTTTGTCTTAATACATGCCAACTTTATGTTACAGATTCTCAACTTTAAAGTAAGTCAACATTACTCTTGGTTGTTATACAAATTACTATTCTAATTATGGGACATCTATATGATCAATTACTAAATAGATCAATCATTATTATCACAAAATCTTTTGTTTGATGATGGAAAATAATTAAATTATGATTGATTTGTAGTAAGTTTTACAAAGAATTATATATATATATATATAATTAATGTGAATGAGTATATTTTATTTATTTTTGAAGTCAATCATGGTTATTTTTGTTTTATGTATTAATAGTATCATTAATAAATATGTGAAAAAATCTTAAAGTCATCAAATTAACTTACATGACATGTGGGGTTAAGTTTATAACATTTGAAAGACATAAGTTTGAGATAAAATATGAATCATTGCAATAAGCTATCATAGAGTATGAGTATTTAAAACAAGCATAGAAGTGTTCGGTAGTATTAAAGATTGGCATTAGCATATAAGAGGGTTTTCAAAATTTATAATAATTATTTATAACCCTTATCATACAATTGCATAATATACTAGGAATGATTGTAAGCCTTTTTTGGTATGAAACCACTTACATGTATAGGGTCATGAGTGATTAGAACCCACCTTAGTTGTCAATTAACATGCCTCTTATAAATATTAAATTGGAGAATAATCTATATTACATGACATCAAATCCAAATATACCAAAACCCTTGTCATATACTAAGGATCTCTATAGGATATTATTAGATAAAATTAGAGGTACATGGCATAATTTCCTTATACAGGTAGAGTTAGAGCACATCAACAATAAGCGTAGTAAGTTAAGAGATTTTGAAATATTGTGTAAAAGTACTTTGAAGGTATTTGGGAGAATTCTCTTCCAATATGTACATTCTAGAAAAATTAGGCGTGTAACCATATTGCCGCACCATTATAGTCTTTGTAATATAAAATCAAGTGATTTCTATTCTACCCATGTAGAATGATGTGTTGAAACTTTGTATAGGGTAGAAATCTAACTCACAAATGTTCAAAATGATCACTCAACACCAAGTTGATAGTTTTCTATATCATTTCCAAGTACCAATGTAGATTTTAACATGTCATTACTTGGAGAGCAATTACAACGACGACACACTTTGATTCTATCTCACCAGCCATTTCTAACACTTTTTATCATATAAGGTAAAACCAACAAGTAAATCATACACCTATTGTCCAGAAGCCATCACTTTGAAATCAAATAGTAAAACACATCAATTGAGAATGAATTATCAATAGGGTGTCTTAAAATACTCAAAGAGGGCATAAAAGGTATGAAAAAGGATTATCCCCTAAGATGCACTTCTAGAAGCTTTGAACTTTGAACCAATTGCAGAGTTGATTTTGTCGTTATCTCAGCGGCCCCATCACTCACCCATGTCGCAGAATACATACCTCACAATTGGTTGGTAGCATTTGAATTTCAAACTAAAACATTTACGAACCTTCTGATCTTTGGCAAATGCAGTGGGTTTACAACAACCACCACTTTGTCGTTTATCTCACTCATGATCCCTTTGCAACGGGTCACGATTCCTCGACGACCACTACTTTGTCGTTTATCCCACCGGCCCTTAGCAACGTGCCTCGATTTCTCCACGACGAAAAGTTGCAAATGGATGAATAAAGTCCAACGTTCATTGGCCCTTTGCAACGCGTCACTATTTCTCCACGACGAAAAGTTGCAAATGAATACATAAACTCCGACGTTCATCGGCCCTTTGCGACGTGTCACGATTTCTCCACGACGAAAAGTTGCAAATGGATGAATAAACTCCAACGTGAAACAATCGCGCGGTTCTAAGCACATGACGATCTACAAGAGATGAACAACTTATGAAGGTTATATAGACATTCTAGGATACGCTTTGGAAGATGTCAAAAGTGGAAAGATGAGAGAAACGGATGATTCAAATAACTTGCAATGAATGAGAGGGGTTCGACGTCGCAAGAAATTGGTAGGCCAGACTCTCCCCATCCAAGCCTGCCTTGGGAGCTTCAGGGCAAGCGGGCGAGGCCCGCGCAAGCGACAACAGGAGAACACTGTAGAGTATAGAACCGGGAGGAAAGGAGTGAGCGAAGGCAGACACTACGAGCCCGGTGGGCAAGGGAGGGAGGGATTGGGGTTGCAGCACCCGCATCAGAACCAGCACCTGCGAACAAGGAGCAGCAGCAGCACCAGCGTAGCATTGAGCGCGCAACACCAGCGTAGCATTGAGCGCGCAACACCAGACCACGCACGGAGGGAGAGCGAAGCTCGAACCCTCAACATGCCTTTTTTCTACTTCACATGCCCGACCCAACTTACAGCACCGTCGTGGCTTTCTTATTAGTCTCGTCTCGCCCCACACACGAAACCGTGTAGAATCGTGAGCACCCTGAACCCCAGCTTCACTTCGCAATTTCCGTCCGAGTAGGCGCTCCTAGCATTGCCCCATGTGTCTTCTGATTTAGTCCACTGGTAGCGATTGTTTGTTGGTTTTGTTGTAGGACCCCTTCTCACTTTGTCTACCCCACCTGGTCTCAGACGGGCGATGGACGGGCCTGCTTCGGCCGAATCATCAGTGCGGCAGATGTGTGGTGCGTGGGCGCCAGGGCAGGAGTCCCATTTTGTGGTATGTGTTAGAGTCGGAGTGATTCAGGGCGAGCAGGAGCGCAACTGGATCTAGGGGTGTTGTTCAGTCGGCAATGATCACGGTGCCTGGGAGTTGCGCTGGCCCAAGCAGCTGCTGCGATAGGGTGCTTTTTTGTAGCTCTGTGTTCGCACTGGAGCGTGGAGTGCGCGGGGTGAATAGCGAGGTAGTGCACTGCGATTGGAGATGCGAGGAGTTTGTGAGCGGAGCCGCATGAGCATTCCGATACCGTGGTGGTTCATGGTATAGTGGAGACAGGGAGAGCAATAGTGGGAGGACGAAGAGCTCAAGAAAAACAGTGTTGTAAGGGCAGGACGTGTATAGAGAGATGGGCTGTTTTCCATGCTTCGATGGTAAACCCAAGAAGCCGATCAAGAGGGACGAGAACATCACGAGCAGCCGGGATGGGCAATCGCCAGCTACCAATCCCGTGGTGGCGCCAGTGCAGACGGGTCCGACAGGTAAGCATATTCACGTCGCTCTTTTGGCCGCAGTTGAGATGCATGTGGGTGGCAAGCCGACGGCAGGTGCGTCTGGTGGAATGCCGATGTGATGATTGCTAGGGGCGGAGAATCGGTAGGCATGCAGGGGTTGTTAGAGGGGAGGAGAGAGGTGACGAGAGAGGTGGTACATTGGTCAGGTCGGACCCGGATGCAATCAGTGAGTGCTCGAGGTTGCCGTTGTTGGAGTTGCACGTACAAACTGGGGTTGTGGATATGCGCAAGTGGTCCTCGAGTTCGAGAAAGTTTGCAGGAGTGTGAGGCAGGACGCTGGGTGGCGAGGGACGCGAGAAAGGGTTTGGGTCAGTAGGGTGAGGAATCGAGCGTGAGAGCAGCGTGGTGATTGTGCAATGATTTGAGCGGGGGAGGGTGCATGACGAGTGCGCTTGGGGTTGAGAGCGGAGGGAATTGACCTAATTGTAAGGGTGCGGGTTGTGAGTTGATGGAAGGGTGGGGTGTGTGATGTGGTTGTTCAGGTGGTAGAGAGGTGGTGAGAAGCAACAGTTCGTATGAGAGAACGGAGGCCCCGGTGCCACAGCAGCGTGAGGGGAGCACGGGGCACATTGCGGCCCAGACGTTTACGTTCCGAGAACTGGCTGCTGCGACGAAGAACTTCAGAGAGGATTGCTTGCTGGGCGAGGGGGGTTTCGGTCGAGTTTACAAAGGTCGTCTTGAGAACACCGGGCAGGCAAGTGAAAGGAGCAGATGGTGGAGTGAAGTGTATTCCGGTTGATGTGTGCGAGTTATGTTAGAGGTAGAGTAGCGAGTGGGTGAATGTGGACGTGCAGTGTGGAAGGGGACGGGATGGGATGTGCTGATGGTGGAGTGTGAGGATGCAGGTGGTGGCGGTGAAGCAGCTGGATCGCAACGGGTTGCAGGGGAACCGGGAGTTTCTGGTGGAAGTGTTGATGCTGAGTCTGCTGCACCATGCAAACCTTGTAAATCTAATCGGGTACTGCGCGGATGGCGACCAGCGACTGTTGGTGTACGAGTTCATGCCGCTGGGGTGCCTGGAAGACCATCTGCATGGTGAGAAGGCGAGGGTGTTGCATTCGCAAGGATAGGTTTGTGGTGGTGAGGGTAGTGTGGGGATTGTGAACTGAGGGTGGGGTTGGGATGTGTGTGCAGACTTGCCGCCGGACAAGGAGTGCCTGGACTGGAACACGCGCATGAAGATCGCGGCGGGCGCGGCGCGGGGGCTGGAGTATCTGCACGACAAGGCGAATCCGCCGGTGATCTACCGGGACTTCAAGTCGTCGAACATTCTGCTGGACGAGGGGTTCCACCCGAAGCTGTCGGACTTCGGGCTGGCGAAGCTGGGGCCGGTGGGCGACAAGACGCACGTGTCGACGCGCGTGATGGGGACGTACGGGTATTGCGCTCCGGAGTACGCAATGACGGGGCAGCTGACGCTGAAGTCGGACGTGTACAGCTTCGGCGTGGTGTTGCTGGAGCTGATAACGGGGCGGAAGGCCATCGACAACTCGAGGGCAGCCGGGGAGCACAACCTGGTGGCATGGGTAAAGTGACGTCTCCTATGTTTGTTGTGTCATGTGTTTGGTAGAACGTATGAGGAGTTGGAAGGGATGGATAGAAGGTGAGATGCATGTGGGGTTTGATAATGCACGCAGGGCTGTCTAGTCCGTGGACGATGTGTGTCAGGTATTTATGTGTGAAAAGGATGTAAGTTGGGGGTGTGGTAATGAGGTTCATTGGTGGTGTGGTAATGAGGTTCATTGGTGTTGTGCAGGCGCGGCCCCTTTTCAAAGACAGAAGGAAGTTCCCATCGATGGCGGACCCGATGCTGCAGGGACGGTACCCAATGCGAGGGTTGTACCAGGCATTGGCAGTGGCAGCGATGTGTCTGCAGGAGCAGGCTGCAACGCGGCCTCTGATCGGGGACGTGGTGACGGCTCTGAGCTACCTGGCGTCGCAAATCTACGACCCGGGGGTGCATCCGCTGGGGAACAGTCGGTTTGCACCGTCGACACCATCGCGTGAGAAGAATCAGAAGAAGATGCCACCGGGAGCGAACGCAGTGGAGGAGCGGCTGATGAAGGAGCGGAAGGGCGGCGGGCCACGATCGCCGTCGGTGCGGTCGCAAGCAGCGTCGCCGGATTTGCGAGTGAAGGACGGAGGGGCGCGGGCGCGGGTGGCGAACGGGATATTGGAGGAGTCGCGGGGGTCGGAGTCGGGGTCGGGGCGGAAGCGGGAGTCGGAGGAGTGGGAGCGGTACGACGGAGGAGGGCGGGACAGCCCGGGGTATGCGGGGCGGAGGGGTGCGACATCGCAGGCGCCAACTCGCGAACGCGAGCGAGCGGTGGCGGAGGCGCGAGTGTGGGGAGAGAACTGGCGGGAGCGGAAAAGGGGCACCGCGTAGAGATGCACGCTTGGGATAGTTTTACGGATGTGAGGCAGTTGGGCAAGCAAAGAGCAGGAGTCGTGGTTGCGGGTGCCACGAGTGTCTGCGTTGCTCAGCGTGCTGCCATGGCATACATAAATTGCGATGACTCCTTGCGAAATGGGTCCCCGCGTCGGTCCGGTCGGGTTGAGTATGTTGTATGAAGCACAAGAAGGCATTCAAAGTTTGCAGCTGCAGAAAACGGAACACTATGCAAATGTGGAGTGCTTGTAGGGCGTGGGATGGGCTTTTTTTTTTGTGGTCAGTTTTCCGTGGGATGTCGGAGCTCCGCCATGGTCATTGAGGTGGCCATGAATTTTTTCTACTTGTGATACAGTGATGTTATATACTGTCCCGAGCTTTACATTCTAAGTTTTTTGGGATGTCGGCATTTGTTGTGTAACCTTCAGGGGTGCAGTCTCCACGACTTTAGTGTTTTATTGGCAGTGGCCGTAGATTTGTGAGTTCACGTTCTCGCAGAAGTGAAAGGTCCTGTGTGACTGACTTGTTGCTAGTATGTTGGTGTAGTCAGGGCTGTTGGATCGCAGAAAATGAACCAAAAGTATATTGTGTTTGTAACAGTGATAAGTATTTTATGTTGTGTTTATGACAGATATAAGTCTTTTGGGGGATGTTGGGGTCACGGTTGCGTTAGTGTAAGGGATGGTAATTTGCTCCACGCTCTCTTTGGGCTGGAGCCTTCGTCTGGACCTTGCGTTCTGAGGCTATTTGGCTCTAGTACGTGGAGAGTGTGGGATGACTGAGATGTATGTTGATGGTGGTGCGAATGGCAGTGTTAAGGTCATACACTTGTAACCGCGTGTGTGACTGTGTAGGATGGAGCTGTGAAAATTAGGCATGAGGTTGAGGGAGTGGGAAAGGCAAGGATCATTTGGTGCCATTGGCTCTTAGAAGCCATAAGCTTCGATTCCAGATGCGAATGATTTTCTCTGGACGTGAGTGGCATTCTCTGAGAGGATCGTGTCTGTGGTTAGATGTGTGTTGCTGTTCCTCCATGAGTATTCTTCGAAGTATCATGTGCGTTGTCATTGTTTTCTTATATCATGAAGGCTGTTGATTGATACTTGTTCCTTGCTTGAAGCAGGATAGTCTAGGATCGGGTTTCAATGTATTTGTACCTGTATAGTCTGAATCACCTAGTAGAGCTCTGTTATGCTTGTGATCGAAGGTGCATCCGAAATTTGTTTAGAAGTTATCAATATCTCTAGCACTGTTGAGTTCAGTTTGCGTCTAGCCGGAAAAGAGAATATGTAGTCTGAGTTTATGTGATGTCCCTGATAGTTACCCTAGACACTTCAATGACGTGTGGACAAGAAGTTTGATGTTTGGACAGTACTTGATGGGTAATTGTTTGTATTCCTTCGCACATCTTTTTCCTTCAAACAATATGAACACCAAGAGCATTTGGGCAGTATCAATATTGCCCAATAGTATTCTAGAAATGTTGACCATCACAATATTTGGAGCAATGTTTTATATTGATGTAGTATTATTTATACATAGATTGCTATGGAAATTAGGGTATATGTTCGGATCCCCTACAACTTAGTGTGTTCATAAAATATAGGGTTTTGGAAACTAAGAAGATATAATTTAAAGTCACATAGGATATACGTCATAGAATGACTTTCATTTACAGTTTGATAATGCTTGAGTTCTTATTGGGACTGCCGATAACATCATTGAGATTTTAAAGTGCATCATGGACTTTTTTAAAGTTTCCATCCACCTTTGATGTGAATAGGTCACCTCTGTTTGATGCCTTTTTGGGCTACAAAACCATCACCTCTCTTGATTCGTGGTTTAAGCTTAGAAAATGGTCACTTCAATGGCCACTGGCCTTGATGTACTATTTTTTTCAATTAATTTCTTAAAAAAATGATCTTGAATGGTCACTTTTGATGCCTTGCTTGAAAATAGGTTACATCACTGACATTGATTTGATCCGTTTTTTGGGCTCGTAAAGACGTACATGATTACCTCTGTTTGATTCCTTTTTGGATTCGTGGACTTGTCACCTCCTCTAGATTTTCAATTTGGGCTTGTGCCACTCACTTCCGTTAGATTCTCTTCGTAGGCTTCAGGATCTGACACCCCTTTCTAAAAACTGACCCTTTTGTAGCCACTAGCCTTGATATACTATTTTTTCATTTCGTTTCCCAAAAGGGAATTGAATGGTCACCTCTGAAATGAGTTGCCTATCTTGAAAATAGGTGACATCACGCACATTGAAAAGATCCCCTTTTCTGGCTCGTAAAGACGTAAAGGATTACCTCTGTTTGATTCCTTTTTCGGGTTTGTGAACATGTCACCTCCACTAGATTTGTATTATGGGCTTATGCCGCCAGTTAGATTCTCTTTGTGGGCTCTTGAATCTGACACGTCTATCTAAAAGATTCTTGTGCAGTCTCCATTTATTAGGATGTGAAAGGTTGACACATGATTTATATGATTTCACCTGTGATGTGAATGAGCAACTTTTGTTTATATATTTCTAAATGGTATACTTTTCTCTGATTCGAACCAATGCCTCTCATAAGAAGATGTCACCTCCAATGTAAACCAATTTGAAGCTCTCAAGCAACATCATCTGCAGTACCGAAAAGAGTAATAAATAAGAAAGAAAAAAAGAAAGAAATTGATTCAACTATTATACTACTACTATGAGGGTCGCTATACAATATGGACCATGAATATTGACCATGGCTTTTTAAGATTTGTGATTGGAGAGTACAATGCCCTTGGTCTCATTTGGCTTTACACTTCCTTAAAAAAAAAATGAGAATGAGCATTATCTTTGAGGTCCCAAAAGTATGCTAAAGTTTGCATAATGAACAATATTTACATGGTCTCCTTGATTAGAGTTGAGTCGAAGCAAATACCTAGACTCAAGGAGACCATGAGGCTTAAAAATCATTGATTGGCTAGTGTTAAGTAAAAAAGAAAGGAGGCAAAAGGGGAGGGTAAGAGAGAAAAAGATGAAGATTTATATTAGAGAACTCAGTTCAAACTTCTCCCGGTCCAAACCCACTTTACTCAAAAGTGAGTGACCAAGCCACTCAAAAATCCATTTTTGATTTATCATGGTGACAGCTGCTGGTCCATAGTGTAAAGGGACCCTGAAGCTATGTTCCTTAGAAGGGTATGATTCTGTCCCGAGCTTTACATTCTAGATTTCTGGGGGTGTCGGCATGTATTGTGTACTCTTCAGGGGTGTATTCTCCATCCATTATACTCGTGTTTCATTGGCAGTGCCCGTAGATTTGTGAGTTCACGCAGAAGTGAAAGCTCGTATGTGGCTGACTTGTTGCTAGTATGTTGAAGTAGTCAGGGCTGTTGGCTCGCAGAAATTGAACCAAAAGTTCGCTCTGTTGGTTTGTTTGTAACAGTGATAAGTATTTTGTGTTGTGTTTATGACAGACATGGGTGTCGTGTAGATGTTGCATATTCTTGGGGTCACGGTTGCGTGACTGTGAGGGATCGGCGAATGGGTTATCTGCTCCATGGTGTCTATGGGCTGGAGCCTTCGTCTGGATGTTGCGTTGTTCGGCTGTGTGGCTTTCGGACGTGGAGAGTGTGGGATGACTGAGATGTATGTTGATGGTGGTGCGAATGGCAGTGTTAACCCCTGAGCGCCCCTGCGGACTAAATGTGTCCGCCAGGAATTCCGCCAGTCAGAAGTCAACCATTGTTTGACCATTATAAAAACCAAATCCGTGCGGTGAAATCCATCCCAATTTTTCCCACACCTTTGCATCCCTGTTCTTCATGTTTCTCAACGGTGAAATTGAAAATAATCAATTTCTGCAGAATTGACACCCGACAAGCTTGGGCACGGTCTCCACACCTTGATTTTCGGGCTTTTTGGAGGGGGCGCTCAGGGGTTAAGGTCATACGCTTGTAAACGCGTGTGTGACTGTGTAGGATGGAGCTGCATTAGAGACAATCGGCTCTGTTCATTATGGTAACAGTACCGGTGGACTACTTCTAGTAATGTTTGGCATGGGATCTTCGTCCGAGCAGTGAATTGAACACGTAATTCGTTATAATGGTATTATTCACTGATTTTGAGAAATGTGGGTTTAGCTTAAGTCGAGCTAAATGTACCCACACATTACATTTGGCTCAACTCAAGCTCAATTGTCATCAATTTGATAATCTGAATATTCCCATTATAACGAATTACGTGTTATTGCCATAATCACGCCCTTGTAGCAGTTCACGAGTTTGAGTCAGTTGGAAATGCGAGGATCTTCTGGTGCCATTGGCTCTGAGAAGCCATAAGCTTCGGATCCAGATGCGAATGATCTTTTCTATACGTGAGTAGGATTCTTTCAGAGGATCGTGTCTGTAGTTCGATGTTTTTGGTTGCTGTTTCCAAATAGAAAGTCTTCAAACTATCATGTTGCATAACGATACTATGCCTCACAAATGTAAGTTGGTATTTGGGTTGACATTTACTATAGTGTGGCACATGGAAGATATTGAAATTGTACTTACGATTGTGGAGTGAGATATGAGTGAATTTGAGTTTTTGATTAAAAAATAATAGTCATTAGTATTTTTGGTGATGTTATGACAAAGTTTTTTGGAGGTTTGTAAGTGCTCTTAAATAAGATCTCACCATCATAGCATGCAATCCCAAAAAAGACATGTTACAATTACCTTGAAAAAATAATAGATTTTGTGCAACCTGAGAATGACAGAACATATAACACAATGTGCAATGTCTTTGAAAATCATTTTGGACATGTAATCCTTATAAATTCTTTCACAAGTGTAAAATCAAGACAAGACATTTTTTAAGTGTGCCAGCTTGAAAGGACTTGTACGCTTTCAACCCTTAAAGTCTGACAATATGGTTCACATACGTATGATTGCGAAAACTCGACAAGACAATTCACAAGCAATCAAGCGTGCAACCGGACATGACCTGTTCATGGTCGATTACAAGTGGTCAAGCGTGCAATGGGACAAGACTGACAACACTCGATCACAAGCGGTCAAGCATGCAACGGGACAAAACTGGTCACAACAGTGATCAGAAGCCATCAGGAGTGCAATCCCACAAGACACTTCACGCCGTGCAACGCAAGAAAGATGTTCAAGCATTTTCAACGCAACATGATATTTGCAAGCGTGCAAACTCTGTGACATTGTAGAACACTAGTATGCAACTCCAAAAACCTAACTAAATATTTCATGATGAGGGACCATGTCAACTCACAATTACGCATAAAAAGTATTATAAAACTGCACTACATGACATAGTGTTTACATAAAAATTGAAAGAGGTTTTTATTTGTAGAGTTCAATGATTAGTAACACATCTTTTGCTAGATTTATATTGTGATGTTATTTGTTTACTCTACTCTGTCTTTTCAATGTCCCCTTGATACTTACTGGGATTCATTCATGCATATGTAATATGCGTATTTGCACGATATATTTGTCTGTGTGCCGCTTGACATAGTTGGAACTACCAATATGTTATTGAAGGAAAATTTCATAAATGAAAATGGCAGCTTGTAAAATGATTTTTAAATCTAGAAATATCTTGAACCGTTAAGGTGATGTTTTAACGACTCCACTTGGTTCACTTCTTAGAATAGTCATCAGATAAGAAAGTATGACCCATGTAGAGGCTAACAACGGTGCAAATTGATTAGGCTCGAAAACAGTAAGAAATTGCTGACGCCACTCAGCTAAATTGGCATTCTAAGAAAAATTGATGCAAATAAGCTCTACTTCTCAACGAAACACGATGGTTGTTACAGAACTGAAGTCTTGGAGAAGATAAGTTACAACTCTCTCTTCTATTCTACATGTGCAATAACATCTTGACCATCAGATGGCCCTTCCTGTGACACCGTCAGACCTGCAACAGTGAAGCAACTCAATGTTACTATCTTTCATATAGGCAAGAGTCTCACAGCACAAGGGCAATGAACTGCACAGGATTGTAGAAGCAGGAACTAGTAAACACAACTACAGAACCTAACCCTTCGCCTTCGTGAAAGACTGATGCTGACAACAAAAACAGTGTGAGGACTCAAGAAAGTAAACTGAAGTTCAAGCAATGAACCAAAATAAGAGAGCTCTTTCTGTGAATACTATGAGAATGTACCATACCTTTGTAAGTGATCCAAAATTAGAAGCCTGGGACCTGGGGGAATTTGTACATCTCTTAAGGCACTGCACAAACCACAGTTCCACACCTCATGTGATTAAGCCTCAAAAAATCTTGTTACTACAACCTAGATGTGAGAAAAAGCCACAATCCGTAAGGGGATATCTGTATTCAAGGTGATAATACTTGGAAAAGGGACATATGACAGGAACAAACCTGTCGTTAACAAGGTGTAACGTTGAATCTGTGAGCAGGCCCTTCCTGAAGTTCTTTTCATACTTTTGAAGCTCAAGCTTCTGCAACATACTCTTCCCTCGCGAGTAATCTTTGTCTTCTGTAGGAGTCTTAGCAAACTTCTTCCCTACCTGTAGCCAGGAAAAAGTATCGAGTTAAGGCCAACTGTTGTGAAATATTAAATCTGTGACTTTCGCTAAGAAGAATGGAATACAGAAAATCGTACAGAAAACCTTAGTAACGGCGTTGATTGTTCACTGGAGCACCCAAAACGAGTAACAAGAATGACACGCTTCCCACGCTCCGAAATCATTCAGATTCATACCTGGTATAAGCCTCCTTGAACCAAGGCAAAGAAAAATCCTGTGGTGAGGGCATTGCCAAGCACGTTCGGGCCACCCATTCCACTCACTGCTGAAAAAACTGCACCAGAACCAAATGCGGCCACCACACTGCACTCCAACACAAAGTTTTAGTTGACTAAAATACATTGATCAAATTGATCCAGATTGTGAAGAAAACCACTGCAGCAATGTAAGAGAGAATCACCTTGTTTGAAGATCTTCCACACCACCGCGAGCTCGCTTCATAGCACACGTAATACCAGCATTTACACCTGTCATTACAGCAAAATTCCTTGCTTGCATCATAGGCCCGCCTGCAAAAGCCTGCCAACGACATCACAACCATATTAACTAACAATCGCTGTCGAACTCAATCAGTGAACCCGAGTAAGAACACCAACCCCTGCTATTATCTCCTGCTGTTTTATCAGATCTAACAACAACCAATTATATATGCTGAATTGTCCATAATTGCTGATCGAAAAATCAGAATATGAGCGAAATCAGGGACACAGACTTCCACCCTCGTATACTTCCTTCGAGAGTCATATGCATGTACCGACGAGTGAAATGCACCACTCTTGCAGTAATACTATTATCACTCCTGATACTGAGACTTACACTAGGTCACTTTAACTACCCTCGTCCGAGGTCCAGATTGCAAGTACCAGAATTGCCTTATAATCAAGCAGGCTTATTTCTTTGATAACGCAATCTTATCAATCCTCTCACAGTTAACGTAATGGAATTCAGAAATGTTCTATATTAGGTGAATTAATGAATCGCTTTCAAGCAAATGCGAGGGTTCAGATTCGGCGGTGCGCACCTTGGCTTGCTGAAGCGAGGCAGCAGCGTCAGGATTGAGGCCAGGCGGGGGCGTGGGCATGGTGTTGGCCACATCGGCGCTGAACGTGCCCATGAGCGCACCAATGGCACCGCCTTGAACGGCACTGCCGGCAGTGACCACGGCGACCTCCACGGCAGCCGGCTGCTTCTTCAGCCATAGCTTCACGTTCTTGTCCAGCTGCTTCACCTTCAGCTGGATCATCTCGATGGGATTCACATCCGCATTTTTGTTGGCGGCCTGCATCATGGCCACACCTCCGCTGCAACTCTGCAAACCCCAAAACCCTAACTCTGCTCTACAACAGGATAATGAGCTCAAGGTTTTGCAATCCCTCCATGTCGAGACAACTGCTGGACCAAGTATCAATCTGCTCACCCAGGTATCACCCGGGTATGTCACGACTGAGCCAACTGTATACCAAGTATTGATAGACAATATGATACTCCCTCTGTCCCACTATAATTGTTCAGAAGGTTCTCTCAAATCTATCTTGGGAGGTAGATTTTAAAGAACCTATTGTACAATTATAATGGGACAGAGGGAGTACTTCATTGATCTTTATGACAAGGAGTGTATCAAAATTGGAGTGTACATTATTAGTATTGGGACTTGCCCATGATTTAGTCATGTACACTGATTAATTTTGGGGAGTCTTGCATTGGGAAATGAGGTGAGGCTATAAAATCTCCATGACATTTCTACGCATATTGAGATGACATTTTAATCCATATTAAGGTGAAAATCTAGTTGAAAATTAGTAGTATACCTTAGTCTACAAATAGTAATGGGAGTCATTGTTAGCATGTATGAAGTTGATGAGAGTTTTTGTTAAATGAAGTAGGTTATATCTAACTACAATTTAGCCTGTATATATTATGGTCTGTTTTTTTCTACCAAATATATGTTTTTTAGAATATCATGTTGTATTTAGCAACAAAAAGAAGATTCTCAATTTTCATCATTTTCACTTTGAAGAGGAAATGTTAGCGTAGTGAACTATCTTGAAAATAGTTCAAAAAGTTTCCTTGAGGATCTTCAAGTATCATTTTTAAATCATTCAAGAATATGCCTACATAATGTTACCCTTGTGGGACATAAACAACTTAGAAAAAAACTCTAATTTTCACATGGTTGTATGTTGAAATTTAAAACAAACAAAAAAAGCAATTTTATGACCGTCAATATCTAATGTGAAATATTAATAAATAGGAAATTTTGTAAAAAAAGGAAAAAAGAAGAAGATTTTGATGATCTTTCATGTTATTGCAATCTATCTCTTTTTGGGTAAATTTTAAAAGGAGAAGATATTGCACTTTTTGGTAGGTAGGTTCCGACATGTCCTGACTGCACTGTCTAACTATGAGGGTGAATATCTCTTAAAGTACGATTTTGAACTATGATTGATCTTGTTGTAGAACACTACAATATGCCATAAGTTTCAACTTCAAACTATATACTTGAGCACATGTGCACTTGACCAAGGTAATCAACCCATTTGAACCCCACATAACTTTAGGGAGTCAAGTATTGACCTTTTATACATTATTTCATGTAATAATATAGTAGGAGAACCAAAATTGGAGCACCTCCATGATCTGACACCTACATTCTTATAGAAATGAAGATTTGAATGTTCCTCATATGTACATGCAATAGGGGTGAATGACTCTAGGTATACCTATATTAGTCACTTACGATAGTTGTACATGTTTATAAATACCACAAAATAGATTGGCAATATTATCTTTTCTATTTGCTAACTCTGACAAATAGTTACTCACTCATTTCATCATATCATCACTCCAAGTGTAGTGAACTCCTTAAATGCACAAAATAGGTGCTTCTATAATAATTCAAGATTGATCAATAACTAAATGGCGACAATAAATGAATTGGAGCTGACGAGGAGTGGGCCCCACCAGGAGTGGTACAGACTACAGAGAAAGGATGCGGATCAAAGCGTGTCTTGGAAGGTCGGTAGGAGAAGAGAAGGAGGGGAGGAAGGGAGGGCGGTCAGTACGTGGGAGGTGGGTAGGGAGGTATGTACGTACGTACCTACCTGGCGGGACCTGGAAAGAAGGCTCACATAAGAAGGCCCCAGAGCTTCCGTTTGAGCTCTGCCTTTCCATTTCAATCTCGCCGCTGTCTGTGTTGCAGGTGCAATCCGCCGTGCTGCCTCGGAGCGTACTACACAGCTGTTGCATCCTTCCCTCCTTGCGCTCCCTTGGACTCTCTTGCTTCAGGTGAGAGGAGCTTCTTCCGAGGCGCATCGGCTATTTCGAGGTTAAAACGGGGACTGCAGTCTGCAGAGGTCTATCTTGCCGTGTCCTTCAGGTGGAGGTGGAGTGCACTCCAAGGTCGGTGCTCAGAACTGCCGCATCCACTTGTTTGGTGAGCGTTTTGTTCAATTTCGGTTTCTTACAAGATTGGTAGGTTTTTGTGGCAAATTGAATATCGTTCTTGCAATATGTCGGAGGATCGCGGATGCGAGAGTTTCTCCGCCTTGGAGAGGAGCTTTTGGTTTTGGTTGCTTAATTAGCTACTTTTCAAGTTTGCGTACGATAGCCGCATGCCGTTTGTATGTCCGTGTTTCTTGCATTTGACGTCCTATGTTGATTTGGTAAATTGACGGATTGTCTAGATGTAATTTCTTGTGCGGTGTTCGTTCTTTGCAGTTCGAACGTGTGAAATTGAGTAGCTCTTTGTCGTGTGTTTTTGTGGTGAGATTTTGACTTAGGGCAGTAATTTTGACTGATCTTTTTGTAGTGATCGGATTTAAGGAGAAGGGAGTTCTTGGTAATCAATGAGCAGCAGTAAGAGTGAAGAGAGAAGCACTAAGGAACCCGCAATGGAGAGGAATAAAGAAGAGGCAGCAACGTCGGGCACAGTCACTGAGAATGCACAGCAAGCAGAAGGCGGTGGGATTGGTGCTGGAAATAATGCGGCAAGTACTGATAGTCCAGCAGTGGAGCCAAGCACTGCGGCGAGGGTGCCATTTACATCTTTGAGCCAAGAAGAATCGGACATGGCTTTGGCTCGGGCTCTTCAGGAACAGGTGATTTCACTTACTAGATATGAAGTCCTTTTCCTGTTTGATTTGCATAGCGAAAATCGATGTCAGTTTTAAGGAGGACTTACTGATAATTATTGGTAGGTCTTCAAGTTTTTATTCTTTTTTGCTGGGGCTCTGATAATGTCGCTAGTGATTGGAGTTTGCATGCCATCGAGCTTCTTTAACGACTCTATAGATCAGAGTTAGTTATTGTAGTTTTGCAGCTCCAGCTCTTCGGACACAGTAATGATCTTAATCATAAGTTATGCTAACCAGCGGCATGAACTTGTCCGTATATCTTGCTTTTTCTGCTGAGCTGTTCAATCTTCGAATTCCAATGTATGGAGACACGCTTAGTTCCGATAATTGTGAGTGCAGTGGATTATTTCCGACGAGGGTGGTCCGATACTGGTAGGGTTAAAAAATTCAGATCCAGTGTGGACCAATTCTTGTGTCGGTACAGGAGTCAAGAAGGGTAGTCGAGTATCATCTGTTTTCGACTTAACGAGTGCTACTCCTGTTTATGCAGGAAAGGGCATATTTCCTTCTTCAGTTGGGACAGGTTGGTGGTTTCAATGACGATGATAGGTATTATGACGAGGGAGATCGTCTGGATATTCCTGGTGATGATGAGGAAGACCAAGATGAAGATGAAGAAGAGGATGATAATGATGAAGAAGGAGAAGTAGAAGAAGATGACGATGAAGAAGAAGAGGTGGATGAGGGGGAAGAGGATTTAGAGGAAGCAGGAGTTGAGGGAAGGGCTGTCGGTGAGGATCAACTCGACGGTGCCAATTTTGACAGTGATGAAGCTTATGCCCGAGCTCTCCAGGACAAGGAGGACAGGGAAACTACAGCACGTCTGATGGCACTCGCTGGTATCCGTGATAGTAAGTATCTATCAGATCCAAGCTTTCAAATATTAATGACAAGATTACCATTCTTTTCTTGTTTGGGAACTACGATCTGGCGTTTATTACTTCCAAAATCTGATGACATCTTCGTTCTATATGTTTACTTGTGCAGTTGATGGAGAATTTGAAACTGACAGCAATGACTCTCAAGTAAGTTTCTCCACCTTATGCATTTTGACAAGGGCCTAGAGTTTCAAGCTGCTCTTGCCAGCTACTATTCACCTCGTAAAAGTTTTGATTTTTTTCCGGAATGAGATTTCAATTCGTCGATGTTTTTGCATGATACTAAAATCCAGCTTCTTGTTTCACTTTACTATTTCAGGAGGGCATGTGGGAAGATGTTGATCCAGATAACATGTCTTATGAGGTTAGTGTCTGGTACCCTCTCTGGGATCCTGGTTCTTTTCGGTTTTCAGCTCATACACGTCGTTTATGAAGTTTATTGGCCTTTCTTCAGTGACATCAATCATTGGCGTCTGCTCATTTATTTGGTATATGAAGTTTAGGTCTTACAGACACGATACAAACATTGGAGCATTCGTTGTCGCATTCTTAATGCTTGTTTACGGTGTTCAATGACAGGAATTGATTGCACTTGGGGAAGCAGTAGGAACTGAAAGCAAAGGCCTAAACCCTCAAGTTATCGCCGGGCTTCAGCAGTTCACATTTGTGACTGATTCCAAAGTTACCGCCGCCGAGCAAGAGCAGTAAGAGACTGCAACTTTTTCTCTGCTTAACTTCCAGTATATTAATGGTTTCTCACTTCTAACAGATTCAAATTTTATCCTCTTTGTTTGTGCATATGATAATATTACATATATTGAGTTGTACTCCACTTAGCTGTCTTTCATCTCAGACTTCCACATTCCTAACATTGCACCTATTTCTGAAACTTTTAACCAGGTGTGTAGTATGTCGTCTTGAGTACGAAGAGGGAGACAAGATGCTGAGGCTGCCCTGCAAACATCATTATCACTCTGAGTGCATTCAGCAATGGCTGGAACGTAATAAGGTATGAGATTTTCTTCTGGTGCTTTCTCCGACCTTGCGATTGTCTTCGCATGTGAAGGCTAATATAAACCAAACCTGACTAGCGAGGGTCTCTTGCTATTTGTTATACTTCCGTCTTCGATCTGAGGTTTGTTGGAATTAATCTCACACATATGTTATTTGACAATCGTTGACAGGTCTGCCCAGTCTGCAGTGCTGAAGTTACTCCCGATACTAGCACATCTGAAGTCAAGAAATGACTCATACGCTGCTTCGATCGGGAATGAATTAAATGTGCAGAGACTACGTTTACTCGTGAAGGCTTTGCAACTTGGCCTCTTTCATTTTAGTATTTTTATCTTTCCGACCTATAAGGAATTGAATCTCACCAGATTTGTTGTCACTGGATTAGTCCACTGTCAACAGCCATTCTGGTGAGCGCTCGAAGTGTTGATAACGACACCCATTATCTATCTCAATCTGTAAATTCTTCTATTCTCTCGCATGTACGTGGGGCATCAAAGTATATACTTTTCTGTTAATTCGACTTCGCCTGTTAAGCCATCACTGGCTGGTATACAATTTTCATGTGTTCTCCGATTTCATGTGTTTGAAGAATGCAGGATCGGAAATTGATATCATTGTTTGGAATTTAGTATCACCTCGTACTGCGCTTTCTTAAGGTGCCTCTCGTAGTTGAGTTCTGCATTCATATTTGCGTGCACTGAAGCTTAGCTTTGCGTGAACAAGAGATTGATAGCTTTAAATTCGGGTATGTGGGACACATCACGATTGTACTGTACAAGTAGAATAGTTCTTGTATAGATGGCGTTGTTATCGGTTAACACTCACCATTGCGGTCTACTTTAGACACCTGGTCGTTCTGTTCAAATTACCTGCTCAAATTAAGTAAGTTAATCAGATCAGATCGGACCTTCCTAAATTTACATAAATGTGATTTGTCATTTTCTCATGATCACTCATAAATTTCTCAATTTTTTGTCTAATCTGGGTTCACAAGACGACATAATAACGTAGTTTAGGGGCCCCACCTAGCCATGAACACTCCCATACGGTGTGTACAGAGTCAAATTATTAATCATGGATAAGGTATCTCATAAGCCCATCTCATCTCCACAAATCCTTCAAATTAATCTTCCTCTAAGAGAGTTTCTCTAAGCTTAGGTAGACATCTAGATTAGGTAGTAAATCAATTTCACCAACTGTTCGGGCAATGGTTTGTGGCAGCTACCAAGGAGGCACCCTAAAATCTGTGGGGACTTCCCAAGGCCGTTTTTGATAATATTGAATTCAAATTTGAGGTCTGCGACCCCAAGTTACCCTTGAAAGCCTACTCCTTGGCATTTAATGTCTATACATCAAAAAATCAGGGGGCTCATTACCCCTCCTCCATCCTCCTTGGTAGCTGCTACGAACGCTTACCCCAACTGTTCGACACCTGAAGTTGACTTGCCTCATAATTGCCAGAAACTTTTAATGTAAGGTAAAAGTTTTCAAGTACTCAACTTGTATGTGTATGTGTATATCAAAGCTCACATTCAAATTTCTTACCAATTGCAAGGTCAAAACGTTTGAAGTTGGAGAAAAAGTTTTTTTCCTTGTTATAAAAAGGGTAAGCAAGTTTTCGGAGGGCCAAAAAGACCATTTTTGGTAGAAAATTTGGTATTCGCTGCATTCTTATTCCTATGTAAGTTAGGAACATACCTATGTAATTTTACCCCCATGGGACCTACAAAACCCAATGAAATGCTTGATAAATCACATGGAGGTATGCTGAAATCCAATCACAAAGGCTAATCTTTGACACTAATAATGGCATGCGAATAATCATTAGATTGAAAATCCAAACGGCGAGATCACGCCTTGAAACCTTATTTATATGTTCAAAAAACAAAACTTGAAAAATAGTAGAATCTCAAATTTTGGTGAATTTTTGAAGTTTCTATGGTTTAATTGAGTTTGGGCAGATTTTGAGAATAAATGAGCATATACTGGAGTTTGCGCGGTTTTGGGCATATTTCAAATCGTGTTTTCAAACTTTGACAGTGAATATCTCATGAAGTATGAGGAAATTTGAGGCCCAAAGGACTTTTTGGAAAGTTATGAAAAAACTCTACAACTTTGAAAAGGTCTCAACTTCATACGAGTTAAATTTAGAACGAAAGAGGTTGACCAAAGCCGAATCGGACAAATTCTATACTCAGGGTTAAGTTAAGAACCTACTATATATCAGCTTCTCAAGATGTCACACCTTCACTTTCTTCACCATTGTTTGATAATAATGAATTATCACAATATGAAAAACTCACTATGTTTACCACATCCTGTCCTTCCAATTTTTCTATCTTAGAGTCTTCTATCAATATCATTTGCACAAGTTCTTTTATTGAACTTCATAGCGTGACTCAACCTCTCGCCATGAGTTCCCTTGACCTTTTAGTGAAAGTCTTGTAGCTCCTTAACTCTAAACCCCAAAAGTCAAAAAGAGCCCTAAACACTCAACCTGTCGCCATGAGTTCTCTTGACCTTTTAGTGATAGTATTGTAGTTTCTCTAATCCTAACCATTCTTAAAGATTGAATTAGTCTTTTGCTATTGCGGAAAAAACCTAGGTTTTTGCAGACAACCTAGGTTTTTGAATTAAGATTAATATTTTTGACTAAGATTTTTATTGGGTATTCCGTGTACTACAAAGTGTATGTGTAATAAATTGCAAAGTCAAAGTCCAAACTTGAATCTTCTAGGGCAATTCTTGGGATGCCATCCGACATAGGGCAATTTAGATTTAGTTTTTTTTAAATTTTTAATTCCTTGAAATATGTTGACAACCTAATCAATACTCAAATTCCAAAGTAGCCCAAGACAAGAAGTTTACCAATTCTACAAGGGCAACCTCCAAAAATTACAAAATCAATCTTCATGAAGGAGTTTTTTGATTACTTCTTTCAAAATTTGTCAAAATTTTTTATTTTTGAATTTTTCAAAAAACATATTCACTTGAAAATCAAAAATTCATAAAGTCACCTAACCACCTTTAACTTTCATTCCACGGGAGCTTAGGTCGGAAGGTAGGTTCTCCCTCTAGTAATCTTCTTCTTTACAATAGAGATTTATCATACTCTGGATCGGTTTTGGAGCTAGAACCTTGGTTTTAATACTCTTTTGTGCTTAATTGGAATCAATGCCTGTGAGGAGGAGTAAGGTGTTAGAATTGCACTGATCATGATAGATAGAAACTTTGGTCCCTTTCTAGAGAGCCGGCGTGAATGAAATGTCCATTCATAATGTTAATAACCCAATACCCATTCGACAAGGGGAAATTGGGACGATACTACATCCCCCTTTGAGAGTGGACACTATAACTACGCTGAGCATGATACATATTGTCCAAGGTGAGTATGCTCTTTAAGCAGGACAATGTACGCTTCTTTTTCTGGTTGGTGTGCTATTTGCATTTGATAGCTTTTATAGCCGGATTCATGACCTTATTTAACCCCTAAGAGCCCAATCGACCATTTTATGGTCGATCCCGATTTTTAAGGAGCTGTACCTGGATAAAAAAAAGATATTTTTTGGAATTTTTTTTAACATTCCAAAAGTTTGGTAAGTTGGGAACCACATCCAATTTACAGAACTCTGTTTGGATTCATAGATTGTTCATAATAAGCCTTCAAACACAAACAGCGCAAAATTTTGTTAGTGTAAGAAAACTTACTATTTTGGGAAACTAATAAGGTTCCTCATAGGTTACTTGTGGCCTCTCTTCATTTTATCATATAATATGTGATTTTAGCCAATCATAGCAATTTCCAATTACTAATAATAGAAATTACATTTTATATTGATTTTCAAAGTTTTACTCTCTTTATTTAATTATTGAAGAAATATTACTTATTTTAGGAAATTTAACCGTATAGATTTAATTAGGGTTTAAGGTCTTTATACTATCTTTGGAGCGCTACTTCATAAGGGTTACCGAATTCATATTTTATAACACATCTAAGTTTTTCTTCAAACCCCTCGGGCCTTTAGGGGTTAACTCGTTTCTTCTTGTATTGTAGCTAAGCCTCCTACAACCATTGAGAGGGTGTCAAAGTTGATAGAAATGAAATGGTTTCCCCTATTGTTTCTTACAACTACACATGCCACATACCCACCGTTTATTTTCTCCTTAATGGAAATAAATCTATCATGATGCATGTTCTCCTATATCATTATTTTTAGACCTTCTTTTAGAAAATAATTTGCATGAAGATCATAAAAGTGTTATGAGCCTCTAAAATTTTGTCGAGGGATACCCAACTTGATTACCTACAAGGAAATAAATATGACCAAGATATTTGGGGTAATAATCAAGTCTCTCTTTGCACCATGGAGACAATGTTTCATGAGCAATGCCCAAAAGAACTTGTGCACCAACTTTGAACGTTATGATCTCACAAATGGTCCAAATAGAGTGGATAAACTCTACATGATAGTACTTATAGTAGGTGGGTTGAAAAATCTTATGGTTAACCCCTAAACGACCATGGTGTTTTGTGAGCTCCAAACTCCAAAGTTGCAATTCTATACCACCTTGTAAACTTTGGAGTGTGAGAATATTTTTTACACTTTTTTGAAACTTTCAACCATATGATCTTGAAGAGGACTATAATTAGAGGTAGTGGCTGAAATTTCAACTGTTGGATCGTAGCCATTTGTAAGGTCATAACATTCAAAATTGATGCAAATTTTTTTCAGCAAACATAGTCGACTTTGTGCAAAGGAAAACATGATGCTTATTACCTTAAACATCTAGCTCATATTTTTTTCCATGTATATAACTAAGTTGTGCATGCCAATGCAAAATTCTAGACACTCATTTTGTTGTTTGAACCTTCATGCAATTTATTTACTAGAAGAAGGTAGGAATCAAGGATTTGGTAAAACATGCACCACATTTATTGTATATGCTTCAGTGGAAAAATGAACGGTGAGTATATACCTTCTTGAGTTTTTAAATTTCAAGAAAAAAAAAATTCAAAAAATTCCAAAATCTCAAATTTTGGCAAATTTTGAAAGAAAAAATTGAAATATCAAAGAAAACTTTGAATCTAGCTCTTGTAATTTTTGAAGGGTGCCCTTGTAGGATTGGTAAAAGTTTCAACTTGGGTCACTTGGAAACCTAAGTACAAAATCAATCAAGAAAAGATTTCAAAAAAAATAAAAAAAAATAGAAAAAGGTAAAAATAAAAAGTTTTTTTCTGCCCGCCCCAAGGCTGAAAACTAAAATTTGCGTTTAAGAACTCCATAGGTGGAGTTTGACTTTGCAAATTTTCCCACACACACCTTGTAGTGTAGGGAACATCCAGTAAAAATCTTAGGCAAAAATATTACTTATAACATCTTAACTTAGGCTGCCCGAAATCGCAAATCTCCTAATCGGAGGCCTTGGTAGTTTAGGGGTTAAAACTACAAAAGAACATTAACGTTTTTGATTACATCTCAATTCTAACAAGGTGGTAGATAATTTCAACTTCTGGTTATGAAAGTCTGAAAAACGCTTGGAATTTTAGGAGTAAAATTTATTTATCTACTTTTAATTCGAGAGTACCTTAATGTGCAGAGGTAGTATTAATTAAACCATATGCTGCTCATGTTTCTTATTTGTTTATATTGGAAGGTATTGGAAGAATTGTTGGTATTGTTTCTACTAAGACCTCTTTTAGCAGGAGACCTTTCAATGATTAATACAAAAATGTAATTGGTACAATAAAAAAAATATCTAGAAAAGAAATATACACCTCTAAACATCATTGGGCCGGAGAGCTAGAATTCACGTATGCATGGTCTTTGAGGAGTTGTACTTCTTTCATCTACCATTGGATTTTCAACTCTAATTGTTGGGTTAGAATCCAATTCAAGTCTAGTTGTTGTGGTAGAAAGCTTGTCTTCAAACAGAGTGTTAGAAGCACATGGCATGAAGTTTACTATTAGAGGTTTAGTTTTGGACAACGTTTCCTTCATAAAATTCGAGACAATTTTTAATATTAAAAAGCTACTTTTAAGCCAATAAATTCTTAATTTTTATCTGGTCCAAGAGTGTTCTTGACTAGTTAGTGAATTTTAATTGCAATGATTCAATGCACAAAAATAGGTGTCCATACCTTACATTGCACACACAAAGAATGAAAGTCATAGCTGCAAAGATAACACATTGAACTACTCGTGGACTAAACGCAATGTAGAAGTAAGGCAGCCGGGGATCCCCCCATACTCATGTGAGTAAGATATAGTGTGAACACAAAAATGTAAATCAGGGGATCAAGATACTCACATCCTCCAATGTAAATTTTCAATTAGTGTAATAATCATTCCACAAAATTGTAATTTCCAAAATCCGCTCTAGTCTAGAATTTATGAATGAGTACAGATTTAGTTAAATGTAGCATAAAGATGTTATAAATGTCTTTGATACCTTCGGTGCACAAACTGGCTGAATGACACTTTCCCATCCATTCGATGGAGACAATGTACAGTACATTACATTTTAGGGACATAAGAAAACTCACTTCCCATTAAAAGGATGAATGTAATTAAGTTACACAATGAACCAGTACTATTCATACTTAGAAGTAGCAAATGAAACCTGCGAAGTGAAAGTGGAATGCAATGAACGAGTCAAAAGAAAGAAAGTGTGTATGGCCATGGTATAATTGCAGGTCATCTTCCGAATGAATCTGCCGTGGGAAAAGTGACATGTTTCCCAAAAGGAAATGCTGTTGCAGACTGATCTCGAGAGGGAGTACATAGTTGTACTCATCTTAACACTCGCCCCTATAATCGGTTACAACCTGAAACTGAAAGTAGATTCTGTACATCATTCGATCTCCTCCTCATGAAAGTGTCTCACTTCTATGTCTTCATCAAAACTAGGGTGCGTTTTCTTACAATCGGTATTCAATCGAACTTTCTTGCATTCCGATTTGAAGATATGATCGTCAACCCGAAATGCTTCAAACTGACAGTGATAAGAACGAATTGCAAAGAGTATTGATCTTATGGAATGTTCATTTGCTATCTTATCAGCAAATTTCTACTTGTGTAATCATCAATTATCACAGCATTGATTGAGGACGATTTTTAGAGGAAGAGATGGTGCTTGCAACTTGGTATGCAATACTTATATGTTGGAAGTTGAATGGAAGCTTTTCAATCAAAGTGCTAGTCACCACCTTAGAAACATGATAAGTTGAAAGTTGAAAGTCAAATTCATCTTGTTTGTTACTTTCTTACTATCTAGTAAAAAAACATTACATACAAAGTTTTGAAGTGGTAAATTTTATTGGTTTATAAAGGTTAAAATGTAGTAATCTTTTAAAAAAATTACCATGATTCCATGACTGCACCACAACTAAATGAGTCGTTGTTTATGCACCTCTAAGGCAGGGTATGTACAACATGAGGTTCTATTCCCCATGGTGCTCACCAACATAGTCCACCCAACTGCGGGCCTCTAACTAGGTTGGAGTTTCTCTTCTATTGACAGATTGAAACTACAATATCTGTAAAGCTTCACTCCAGAAATATTTTGCCCACATGACACTGACACATTGAGAATTTGAGGCTTAATTGCAGGCAAATGAAGCACCCTGTGGAAGCTACCAAACGTGGTGTGGCTGAAATAAGTACTCCTCACCAAGACTAATCAAATGTACTCCACAATCATCATAGAAATGTGCATTGGATTGACATGGATACTCTTGAGCTTTACCCATCAACTTATTTCCATGAAAACCATCACCCCAGTGCCGTAAATACTCAGTACAAAATTCCATATAAATGGAGTATACGACAAAAAAAATGGTGTTGCAAAAGCAATGAAAGATATTGGATCTGGCAAGATTGAGCAGCCCAATGGCTAAGACTTAGAAACAGGAAAGTGCAACCAGGGACACAGACACATTTCCACATGTTTAGTTTCTGATGTGAACGCGATGATGGTGACGAAGAATGTTCCATTTACTGCGGTGATATTTGGATATTTCACATGGGAGTAAGTAAGTGATGATTAAGGCATTGGGTGGCTGCGGGTGCATGGGGACCAGGCGAATGCATGCAGATCGATTCCATGGGAGCCGTGCAAGATTTGCATCATCGCAGCGAAAGAAGCAAAAGACGCTGCAGCTCTAGTACTGCCACCAAACGGGCTAGCGCAAGGATCGGACCATACAAGAACTGCATTCATTTCCGCAGGCCTTCAAACACTGCAGCACATCATCTTGCTCCCTTCACGTCCGGCTCCTTCAGTTCCCAGAGTTCACCGGCATGGGGAAGCCACTGGTGGCCGTGAACGGCATTCGGGAAGACGTCCAAGCTCGCCTCGCGTGCTACAAGCATGACTGGATCGCCGGCTTCAATTCTGGCTACAGGTTCGCCGATTTTGCGACGAATGGAACTCACCATCTGGCTTTAATCTGCTTTCTGAATGGAGTTTGTGAATGGCAGGATCTTGGCTCCGACTGCCTACATCTTCTTTGCATCAGCTCTACCGGTGATTGCCTTCGGGGAGCAGCTGGACCGAGACACAAGTATGTAAACTTACGAACCCCAAGTTTGTTTGTTCTTCGAATATATGAGTTCGATTGATTTACTGATCTGTGCTGTGTTGTGTGACTAGATGGGACGATAACAGCGGTGCAGACATTGACATCCACCGCCATTTGCGGTGTGGTGCAGTCTCTGCTTGGAGGCCAACCTCTGCTGGTGGTGGGAGTCTCGGAGCCCACATCTTTGGTGTACACTTTCTTGTTCCACTTCGCCAAGAGCCGGGCGGATCTGGGACCCCAGCTCTTTCTCGCTTGGGCGGCCTGGTGTGTGAATCTCAATCCATCAATCTGATCACAGAGTGCAAAGATTGCTCCAGAACTAAAGTGATGCGGTCGAGCAACCGCAACTAAATTAAAGCAGTTTGGCCTTTCATGTCATGCATGGCTGAAGGTTTGTTAGGGCTATGAAAGAGTGAGAATGGTGTGGCAGGGTGTGCGTGTGGTCAGCCGCGTTGCTGTGCATTCTGGCTGGACTCGGAGCTTGTGCGCTCATCAACAGATTCACGAGACTATCTGGGGAGCTTTTTGGAATGCTCATTGCTGTGCTCTTCATTCAACAAGCTGTCGAGGTTGAGCCAGACCTAACCTAGTACCAAGGGCTCTCTGATTGCAACTTTTGTTTGTCAGGTCTCAATCGAAGTATGAACAAAACGTAACCAAAACTTTGCTTGAATAGAGAATTCAGCTGTTGAGCACGCATTTTTTCTCCTGAAGTAGGGTATTGGTGATTGCAATTTCAGGGTATTGTTTACGAATTCGGAACTCCAGAGCAAGAGTATTCATCTCTGGAGCAGTTCGAGCTCCCGTGGCGATTTGGCAACGGCATGTTTGGCCTTGTTCTCAGCTTCGGACTATTGTGGACCGCCCTCAAGAGCCGCAAAGCCAGGTCTTGGCGATATGGATCAGGTCAGATGTCCTACTCCAGTCACAGCATTTTGAACACAAAATTCTGAAACAGAATCATGTGCCTCGCATGGTTTTTGCGTCAATTTTGACCTCAATTTTACTTCCTCAGTATCATTCAGATTGATGATATCCAAGATTCTGGCTTCCATATGAGCATGCTTGGTGGTGTTGAATATGTATTGCAGGCTCGATGCGAGGATTCATTGCAGATTATGGGGTGCCTGTGTTGGTGGTGGTGTGGACTCTGGTCTCGTACGCGCCACACGCATCTGTCCCGGATGGAATTCCTCGGCGTTTGTTCAGCCCCAATCCATGGTCTGCTCAGGCTACTGCACACTGGACAATCGTTCAAGTAAGAATCCTCTTTCTGCTAAGCTTTTTTGTGAAGGTTCAATCGCGTATGGCTAATCTCTCATGGTGTTATCATGTGCAGGATATGTTCAAAGTTCCACCGCTTTATATTCTCGTGGCAGTTCTTCCTGCTCTTATGATTGCAGTTCTCTACTTCTTCGATCACAGTGTCTCTTCGCAATTGGCTCAACAGGAAGAATTCAACTTACGAAAACCCACCGCGTTTCATTACGACCTCCTAGTCGTGGGAGGCATGGTAAGCTCATGATGCAAAAGTTCATATACGCCAGAATGTTCACATTCGTCTAAATCTCAGTTTAGGGTTTTAGATGGGTCGTTGATACAAGACACCAATTTCAAGGAGTACTTTGGTATCGCAGGTTCTGATGTGTGGATTACTCGGCCTTCCACCTTCTCACGGAGTCATACCGCAGTCACCGATGCACACAAAGGCACTGGCCACGTTGAAAAAAGAGGTAAAAAGCATTCAATCGGTCTCCTCCTTCGAACTTAGCAGTCATTGATATATGCGTGATGTTGTTGTGCATGCAGCTGGTGCGTACTAAGCTGGTGAAGCGAGCCAAGAGCAGCGTGAAGGAAAACGTGTCGGTAGCGAAGCTGTACAGCGACTTGCAAGAGGAGTATCGCACGACAGAATCCCCACTACCATCATTCGCTCACGGCTCTTCTAGTAGCACCAGCAGCAGCAGCAGAGTGTTGCTCAAGGACTTCCAATTCTCCAACGGCCCAGCGGAGTTGACGCATTCCTCCAGCGTCAAGGACATGGGCTTCGACCCGGAGAGAGACGTGGACATGCTGCTGCCAGTGGAGGTGAAGGAGCAGCGGCTAAGCAACTTGCTGCAATCGCTCCTGGTGGCCGCATGCGTCGCCGCCATGCCGATCCTGAAACGGATTCCGACGTCGGTGCTGTGGGGCTACTTCGCCTTCATGGCTCTGGAAAGCTTGCCCGGCAACCAATTCTGGGAGCGTCTCTGTCTGATTGCTACTGCTCCCAGCCACAGGTACGATCGATCCTTCTCACCTGCCTTTGACTCCTCGAGCATCGCAATCGTCACTCACACGTGTGAAAGACGTATGGTTGTTTGTTGGTGGGGGCGTTTCATTGCAGGATGCAGGAAAGGAGCGGAAATCTGATGTTTGTGCACGCGGTGCCGTTCAAAGTCATCACCTACTTCACTTTACTGCAGTTACTCTACCTCTTGACTTGCTTCGCCTGGACATGTATTCCCATCGGTGGGGTTATGTTCCCCGTTTGCATCATGCTCCTGGTCCCAGCTCGCCAGTACTTCCTGCCTCGTCTCTTCCATCACCACCACCTCGAGCAGCTGGACGCATCCGAGCACGCCCCTGCCCCTCCACCAACACCACCACCACTCAAGGTACCACCACTCACTCAATCACTGCCGATCTTTCTGTTTTCACGAAACCGGCCACATATTGATTAATGATCTTTTTGTTATTCCCAGGAGGACGATGGAATCACTAGTCAGGGAGCGTTTCCGACACACATGTGATGCTTTTTGCAGTACATATACTTCACGCAACGCTCTGCATATTCCTGTCACACTTTCCTTCTCTCATTACTACCCTTACTGATCAGTCTTTGCTCGTTTGCAGAGCTCCAGCTCCCGTCTCCTCAGCCCCATACACTCACAAGTGCCGTAGAGTGTACAAATTCGTGTAGTATTTCATTATCAACTGGTGACTTACTTTGTTGTAAAGGAAGTGGGATTTGATGTTAATTTCGTCACACATGTATCAGATTTGTTCTGTACATAAACATCACATGTCCTGAGAGATGGATGAAGCTCTCTCATCATGGCCATCTGTAAATAACATGGTTAATAAAGTTCAATTATTTGGCTTATATTAACAGCCAGAATTGCCTGGGATTTTGATCACGAAGAGGTTTGATGCTGCTGTAGCAACAGTAGTGAAAGACTTTTGGGTGTAAGCAGGCACATGGGTTGGATTGCTGACCATTCAAAGACTGAATTAAATAGATACCATTGCTACCAAATGATAAGATATACATGACATTCTCGAGGTGGCGTAAGGCATGTGGTTTGATTCCTCCGTGGGCTGATGCTCACTAATTCCAGCTTGATTTAATGCTCCGAGGGGGAACCACTGTAAATCAGTGCTACGAGCGTTTCTCGGGGTAAGGTAGACAATGCTCCATGTGCACATGAGGTACATCCTTTAACATGAAATCTAGAAAGTAGGTAAGAATCTAGAGTGGGCGGTTTAAGGAGATGCACGGATTTAGCATTGTCTACCTTAAGGGAGGGCGAGGGGTGAAGAGCTCCTCAATTTATAATGTTTAGGTTCGAAATGTCATGTCGTAGGTTCCTAGAGTAATTTGGGGCTGCATGTCCTATTTTTGAATTCAAAATTATGTAAAACAGTCGTCAGGGGTCCACATCGAAAATTCCATGGATTCTGAAGAAAAAATCCTAGTGGTTGATAGAGCTCTGAGAAACGCTGGTAGCAGTCATTTAAAGGTGCCCCTCCAAGGCGATGTAAAGTGTCCCTTTGACTCTGGTCACGCTCAGGTATTAGATATAGATTACATCAAGTTGAAACATAAAGTGTTCCTTCGACTCTCTGGTCACGGCTCTAGGTACTACATATAGATCACGTGAAGTTTAAACATTTTGCAAAGTTGAAACATTTTTGCAGGTTGTACATATAGATCCCATGAAGTTGAAACATTTCGCAGATTGTAGAGTTTTCATGTACTTTCTGAAAAGTCATCTCATGTTTCAATCTTTCTCCTCATACTCTCCTCATACTTTAAGAGATATCCACAATCAAAGTTTGAAAACACTATTTGAAAACAACCCAAACTGTAAAATATGCTTATTTATTCTCAAAATTTGCCCAATATCAATTAGATCGTAGTAACCTCAAAAATTCACCAAAAATTGATATTTAACTTTTTTGCAGTATTTATTTCCTGAACTTGTAAAGTACGTTCTAAGACATAATTTCACCACTCAAATTGTCATAGAGGAAAATGACTACAATCTATCTAGATCTCAACCGTAAAATTTTGTAGTTTACAATCTTGTTGAAGTTTATGTGTATCAAATTTGGAGTCATGAGGCCTCATGGATTGCGAGATTGTAACATATCGGTATTTAAAAAAGATCAAAAAATTTAAGAATTTTCACTTTGAAGTGAAATGTTATCAACAAACTTATTGCAATGAAAAATTTACCAATTACAAAGTTTTCCACCCTCATCTTAAAAACACTCTTGCACAAAAACACTCTTAAAAAAAATCTTTGCTCAAATAATAACCTTGCAAAGGTGAAAACTACCAAAATATTTACAAAGGAAAAAAGGACCAACTCTACACCCCTTGCAATCAAATTCTTGCCTTCTCTTCAAATTACCTTTGGTAAGTCAAGGTTCTTACCACTTAAACTAGACTCTACTTGGAACCTATCACAAAAAACAAAGTTGATAACCAACTCTCAATGAAGGAAATAGAGCTCTTAAAATCATCTACTTTTTCACTTTTTTCATTGTACAAACATCATTAAAAATCCAATACCAAAAGTATCTGGATCAAAAATCTTCCAACTACAAAGTTGTTATAATTAATCTAAATATCATGATTATGTCAAAAAATTCATGAAAAACTATTTTCAATTTCCCATAATAGCCCCACACTCGTAAAACATGCCCCATATTTGCAAATTCAAAAACAAGAGTTGCCTTAACTAAAATGCATGCCATTTATTTCATACTTCTCTTTATGATTCTCTAATATTTATCGCACAAATTGGACTTGCCTTGGGACCCAATTTAAGTGATTTTGTTCAAAATAGAGTCCGAATAAAGAAGTTGTGGCTATTTATAGTTTCGGCCTTTCATCCAAAATAACGTTTATCGATATCTTGCGCATTTTAGGGTTAACCCCTAAAGATCCTTGATACAAAATTGTCTAAATCATCAAAAAGAACTTTCTTCTACTTCAGGCCCAAAGAAACTCAATCTAAGCATTAATTAGAAGATCCAACCGTAGGATCTTGAAGCTAACTTGACCCTTTACTCAAACAATAAATTTGAACCGTTAATTTTTCTCCAATTTTGAGATTATAATGGTCAAAGTTGGCTGAAATTTTTCCCTGCGGAAATCCCAAAAAGCCATTTCGGCTTTCTTGGATCTTTAGGGGTTAAAGGGGGACAAGCTGGTAAACACAGTTTGTAAATTCTATGATTGGAAGTAGAACGTTATAGCGGTTGTATGTCAATTAGTGCAAACAACACTACATACTTTTACTTTTAACTGTAGTGTGAAGATGATCCTCCTATACTTGAGTAGTATATCATAGTGGCACATTATACATGAGCTTGTAACCGTTTCACTTGTTATCCTTTTCAAAACCACTTGGTTGATAGCTAGAGTTGGTTAACCCTTAAATTTCCTTCTTGCAAAACAGTATAAGTCACAAAATTTGACCTTCCTTTAAATTAAGCTGAAAAATCTCAATCTAAGCATTATCCAAAAGATTCAACCGTAAGATCTCAAAGTTCACTTGACATTGTTCTCACATACCAGATTTGAACCGTTCATTCTTTCTCGTTTGTGAGACTATAATGATCAAAGTTGGCTGAGTTTCGTATAGGGTTAAGCTCTGGCCTGAGTGCATCACGCGCTATTACATGCCCGCGGGCGAAGCCCGAGAGCGTGTAATAGCACCTGACGCGCGAGGGCTGGGGCTTAATCCGGCGTTAAGCAGTGCCTTAACGGTGCAACGCACCATTAAAAAATTTAACAGTGCAATGCACGATTAAATCTGCGGGTGGAGGGCCCCACGAATTTTGTGGTTGATTAAACACGTCGATTTGGTAAGCCCGGCAGTGCTTAACGCTCTTGCCGGAACCTCCAAAACCCATTCCGGGTTCCAAAAAAAGTTAGGGGTTAAGTGTTGCAAGGTCAAGACGGCTTAAACTTCAAAGGACAATGGATGTTTTATCTGTTATGGAGCAAGCATTTAATGCAGAATTTCAGCAATACTTTCTTTGTCCTTCTAACTGGAAGATCTTGTACCGAACCTAAATCTCTACATGCTCATATTTTCATTGGAATCCCAATGAGCCAAAAAAACTGCATGTTGGGGAGCAACTTGTGCAAATTATTACAGTATACAATCATTTCCGCTGCCATACTATAAAATTTAGTTTGCTACATTCATGCTGAAGACACGCAAAGTATTGCGAAGTCCAAGTCCAAGTCAATAAACTACAGGCTTTCGGCTTTCGGCTTCGGCTTTGCTCCCCTGCGGCCCTGCTTGCCTGATGTGGCCCGTGCGTTTTATTGACAAGTTTCGGAATATATGGCTACCCTTTACATATCGTAATGACACATCGTAGAATATGATGAGCTCATCTTCAAACATCATGTAATGGTCGGAGGGATAGGTAATAATGCATACATCACTTGAGCATCCAAATTGCGATTTCAACATCCATGTAGAGGTTTGGAGGTTCCATACTCAGAATGACATCATAGATGTTGAGATTTGGTATAGATATTAGTGGTTTCATCAACATTCAATGATGTTTTAGGATTAACCCCTAAAGATCTTTGATGCAAAATTATCTAATTTACCGAAAATGACCTTTGTCTACTTCAGGCCAAATTAAGCCTAATCTGAGTATCAATTAGAAGATTCAACCGTAGGATCTCAAATTTAACTTGCCTTTCCATTTGCAATCGGAATTTGAACCGTTGATTCTTTTTCATTTGTGAGATTATAATGATCAAAGTTAGCTGATTTTTTTTTTCCTACGGGGACCCCAAGAAGCCATTTCGGCTTTCTTGCATTCTTAGGGGTTAAAAGAGTGTTGGTTTATGATGTTGTTTCAAATTCTAATTTGTCAATACGTTCACAATTAATTGTTGCATGCTACTTGTTTGACTAAAGCGTGGACTTGAAGTCTAATGAAAGTCATTGGCTTCATTGGTACAATGAGATATAAGATTTGGGTTTAGCATGTCTTGGTTACAGTTTGAGCTTCTACCAATAAGACTTGTGGTGTACTGTACATTAGTGAGGAATTTATTGATGGCAGCAAGTATACTTGATTTCGTTTATATACGTTGGAAACTCTTTTGTTGAAACACAATAACTCCCAACCAAGTTATCAATAGCATGTTTTCACAATTCACGTAGTGGTCTAGTTGTTTGTTGGAATTGGCAATTTAATTGGTAAATTAGATTCTCTATATAAGTCCAAAGTTTACATACATACAAGCATTGTGTCGTCTCTATTTTTGCCTAATTGTTGCTTCCACCTTATATAATGGCAACATCTCAAGAACTATTATCACATTTCCCATTTGCTAGGGGAAGGAGTCATATACCATTGTTGTTATGACCGATGGGCGTATCATCAAGGGTAGATCGAACGGACACCATATTCACGCCAACCCGTATGTAGGGGTCCGATGTTCTTCTTGTTGGAGAAGGAGCATCTTCATTACTATTAAAAACCATTAGAAAGAAAATAATACGAAATTTTAAAAAGGGCCTAGGAGATCAACTTTAAAACATTCCTACTTTGATTTTCAATCCTACACGCCAAGAAACACCGACCATAAAGCCAAAAACCAAAACCATCAACATTTCTTGGGCACACGGTTGAGCAAAAGATAATGACATTATTTAAGGCAGTTGTTAAAATATCTTTTCATCTCATTTTAAAAGTCCCTCATATGCAACAAAATGCTAAAGGGGGTGGATATGAATACAATGCCAAGACAAAGAGGTCATTGTAGCAATAAATACTTGAAAAATAAGTGATTTACACTAAAGAAAATGGTAGTAGAAGGTACCAATATGTATGGTGGAAATAGCCTATTCCGAACCCAAAAAAACACTTTGACTACAACATATACCATCTTTACAAAACTCAAATTCTGTAGCCACAGACAAAAATTCTTGCAATAAAGTTCAAGAACCTCTAAAGGAACCCCAACGGTGGAGACGGCCGTATCTAAATTCTAAAATTCGTGAACGAATATATGATTAGTTTGATTTTGAGAAATCCAACTGTAGGATCTTGTTTATAGCTCTGTAGTTAGAATGCCCATCAATTTTTATCAAATTGCAGCATACCCATCTACGGATATAATAAGGTCAAAGTTTTAGTTTTTGCAAAAATAGTATATCTTTTTTAAGCAAATCGACAAAAATGTGGTTATTTCGACTTTAGGAGTTAACTTCAAAAGAGAACATAGCACCTACACCAAATAGGTAGATTAGTGTTGACTGAATATTAGTGTTAAATAAAAAATTTACCCAAAACACTAATTATCAACTCAAAATACATATAATGTTGCGTGGAATTTCGTGTAAGAGTAGTGTCTCCTCCACCTTTGTCTTCATCTCCATCTCTTCAAAGCTAAAGTGCCCTCCTTGTTGTAGTTATGCTTGTTCTCGAAGCTTAAGAGCCCTAATTGAACTTTACCATGCTTTTTAATTTCTCTTTGAATGTATCCTCAAAATAACTCAAGTTACATATAGTAATGTTCGGATCTAACAACAGTTAGATCTATATAGTTCACTCCGATCGTCAGCCTTAACCCCTAAACGACCACGGCCACCGATTCGGCTTTTACGGTCAAGGCCAAAAAAGGTTTACAGCCAAATCCAAATGTTATGATCTCACATCCAGTGATGATCCAACGGTTGAAAATTTTCACACTTCTACCTATGGTAGTCTACCTCAAGATCCTACGGTTGAATTTATCAAAAATTTCCAAAAAAAATTGAACGTACCCGCATTAGTACATAGTGGTCAGTGTTGGGATTTCAAGCTCCCAAAACATCGTAGATCTTTAGGGGTTAACAATGATTTAGACTAATTGTTTGAATTCCACAAATACAATAAAAAATTCTCTATGGTATGTTGTCATATATGAAATTTCAGAAGAGTTCGAAGTGCATAGCGGTGTTAGGGTTTGGTAACATACCACATTCTCACAAGGTACAAAAGATTTTGAGATTATAATGGTCAAATTTGGCTTACTTTTTTCTCTACGGAAATCCCAAAAATCCATTTTGGCTTTTACTGTATTAATCTACCTATTTAGTGTACTACTGGTTCACTTCCCCATCACTCCAAGAATCCACCTCATTTTGTTCTCTCTTAGTTGTGTTGTTTGCACTGCCGGCCAGCAGTTTTGGCAGGCAGCCACCAGCTCAATTCCGTTCCCACATCCTGCTGAACCTGCTGACCAATGAGATTCAATCCTTGCGGGAAAATGGTGGAAAAATAGTCTTGCCTGCTGTGCCTGCTGGTTGAAGATGGTTGTTCCGGCCTGCTAGGCTATCTGCTGGGCACGAAATCCGCTTGCTTAACCCTTAAACGTCTAAGGTGACCCGAGGGGTCCTTTTCCAACAGAATCTTCTCTGTAGCTCTCAATGTACTCAACTTTTCACTTATATTTTGATGTCAAACTGGTCACCTTCTTCTGATGCATTCAAATAGTGAGATTTTAGAATTCAAATCACAATTTGTATGAGTGATTTTGTGCTTTGAAAGGATTGTAGTAGGTAGGTTGGGGTTGTACAATACTTGTAGGAGGTTGCAAGCTCATCATTGATTGGTGCATTCATGATGCCCAAGTTCAAAAAGTGCACTATTCATGATGCCCGAGTCCAAAAGATGTTGTGATCCAATACTGGGCTGCCCAAATCCGTATAGCCTGACGTTTAAGGGTTAACTTAAACCAAATTTGGGGCTGCTCAGTAGGCGCAGCAGGGAGTATAAACGTAGCAAGTGAGAATTGTACAAACTTGAGATGGTACCCCAATTTATACTAAAGCTCCGGCAACACTTTTGGCGCTTCTTTCCTTCAATTTATTGCTGTCTCCAAACAATCTGGTGGGGCAAGGAAGGTAAGGGGACAAAGCATAGTCCAATTTCAAGGTCCAGCCAATTTTCTTTTGGATTCTTGAGTTTCTTGGTGAAAAAGCTCTAAAGGTGACTTGTACGGTACTATACTACGGTGCTTGTACTAGACGGACATACTCATGTACTTTGTAGAGAGACATGACATTCCGAACATACTTTACCTACTCTTCATTGCATAACATGGAACAATTGGTGTACAATTTTTATCATAAGAAAAATCACAAAAAAATGCTAGGACACTTTTTTTTTTTTCTTTCTTTCTTTTTTGCGTCTTACAATAATGCCAAGATGGTGCTCTTTTAGAGGAGGAGTATAGCTATAGTGGCACAATATGCATGCGCTCGTGTATACTATGCTACTATGGGTATACTCCTTCCGTATAGGATGTCTACCTCTGCATTAGTGTCATTATCTATAATGTATGATGTCGTTCATGACGATCAAGTTCTTAATCCTCAACTTCTATGCTTATTAACTTGGAGGTTTGTGGTTGGTATATATAGTACACAGTACATTCGAGGAGCAATTTACGTGTTGAAGGGCACTTCCAATCTATGCTCAACATATTGGCTTTGGAAGACTTTGTTCCGATTAGCATGCCCCCAGCGGCATTGTCGCACCCAAATTAATCATTGGAAATTTGTGGTTTCTATCTTTGTTCGGATCAGTGTCCTTATCCTCCTTTGTGTCCTTGTCTTGTACCCTGTTTTGAACTCTATTCCATTTGGGGAGTGGTTGGAATTTAAAGATGCTTGTGAGCAAGATGTGAGCAAAAGGTTCTTGCTCCTTGCACCTTCTACGTGTTAAAAAGCTTACTTGAAATAGCAACGAGTGGCCAAATGCATATATGATCGCCGTGAGGTATCCATTGACCAAGTTGGCACACTGATTCCAAAAACTTCAGTGTCAAACACCTTCGCGTCGAGCCCTTCAAAGTTCCGAACCTCTTCCCATGCCATTAGCTCACATGTTTCATAACCCCACCAAATAATCAGTTAGCGTCCTTGTTTATAGCGTCCATTAGCAACGTCCTAAGCATGGCTACCGGAGTATAGAGAACATCCCATATTTATTCCAAGAATCTTTCACATGCATATAAATATTTTATACTTCTAAAATATTTAGAATCTTCTAATGATGAGTATTTTCTACAACACAAAATAGTGCATAAGTACGTATAAGTTTAGCCAAAAGTACGTATCCAAAGTTTGAATATACCTTAGTCCTAAGTCTTTGTTTCAAATAAATTCTTAAAAAATTGTTAATGACGACTACTAGAACACATGACAAAGTGACATATTTCATTCCATTTTGGGTTCTCCGGATTGATATCCGTATTTGATCACTGTAAACAGCCCTCCACCTTTTTTGTGCTTGTGATGGGGCCAGCCTGGGGGTTCAAATGAGGATTATATTTGGGTTTGTAGTTTGAAAATATTAATTTAGAATGGTCTAAAGGAAGCAAGCTGCCCCGGGCAGTGGATGAAATTTTCAGAAAGGCTAAAAATTGGGTGGAGATGACAGTCAAAGGGTTGTCAGAACCAGGCTGGGCCAACTGACTTGCCGGATGGCCTTACCGCCACTTTATTCGACTTTTCTGCCTGCCAATTGTCACTCCCTAATCCCCATTTCTCTTGAAGTACTTTTGTTTTCCGTTAATTGCAGTTCATCCTTAATCATAAAGTACCCCAGGGTCTTGGGGGGGGGGTTCTTTATCATCCGGTTAAGGTCCTCTACTTTAAATTATCATCCGACATCCTTATCAATCCTAGCCTCTAAAGGTCCTTGATACAAAGTTGTCTAAAGGACCTTCTTCTACTTCAGGCTTTGAAAAACTCAATCTAAGAATTAATTAGAAGATCCAACCGTAGGATCTCGAAGTTAACTTGATCCTCTACTCTTCTCTCAAATTTGAACCGTTAATTTTTCTCTGATTTTGAGATTATGATGGTCAAATTTGACTTGACTTTTTTCCTTGCAGAAATCATATTGGCTTTCTTGGATCTTTAAGGGCTAGTGTGGAAGATGGTATGGAGGCCAAGTGTTTTTCATTTCTTTCCTTTCCCTTTCTCACTTACAATTTTATTCCGAAAAAAAAAGTCTTTCAAGAAATCCACTTAATCTTCATACTGTGCCTGAAAATCTCAACTCATCACCAATATTGATAAGAATCTCTGGTTTGAATCAATTCAAGCATTAGTGACCAGTAAGTATGACAATTTCCAGCAAGAGAATCTCATTTCATCAAGCCTAATGAAAGTCCTAATGGTAGATTTTTTGATGAACATTTGTCACTCTTTCTAGTCGTGAAGAAAGAAGAGTTATGTATTAAAAATCGAATAAATCTAGTGGTGTCACCTTTGGTACTTATAGGACTTGGTAGTTGTGGCATGAACGATGAGGTTTGGCTTGCATGGTATAACTTTGGTTACATCTCTTTAAGAATGCCTAGCATTTCCTTTTGGTAAGTTCTATATATGGTAATCTAACTCTTTGTGAAGTATATTATATTCTATAAGCATCACATTTATTTTTAATTTTTTTTTATGTCTATAATCATTCAACTATTTTGGTGGTACATGGGAGGAAGTTTCTTGGACTAGCTCACACGGGAAAATGATGAGGAGCTTGATCACATGGCAAAGTGGTAGGTATGTTGCAAGTGGGGATGTGTATTTTGAGCCCAGTGCAAAATGAATATTAGGATTTGTGTAACTGCCAAGAAAAAACTGAAGGTCAACTCATTTTTACCAAAGAAAGGAACTAAACCTCGAGCTCATTGGTCCCAAATTTCATGCAGGATAGGACATGCTGGGCTAAGACACGAAGAATGATACTTTCCAGGGTGTCCTAAACCCACCTAATAAAAACATCCATGTCATGTATGTATTGTCAATTGATTTATTCATTAATTGGTTCAAGAAAAATAAATAAATATCAATCCAAGATTTAATTTTTTTTAACCAATCAATGTATCAATCAGTTGAGGACATAAGCTAAGATTTTGTAGAAACTTGGATACAAGTAATCACAAAATAGATATCCTACATTGATCGTAAATGATTGATGCTGAAGTTGTGCGTGGCACCAATTAATTATTTTGAGAGAAAAAGTGGCACATGTCTTATTGTAATCGACACAAAGTGATGTAAACCTCCCAAATCCAATGTGGAAAAAACATTCGTCACTCCATTGTGTTGAAACAAGCTCCGTCTAAGATATGACTTAGTACAAAAATGTGATATTTGCACCAATCTCTCCTTCAAGATGTCTTGTTCCATCAAGCTTTAGTTGGAATTCTGGTGGAATCAATCATTCAACTAGGTGGAAAATACCACACTTCTCCACTAGTGTAAGTTTAGTGTTCACATAGGTTGGATTTGCTCTATCAGTGTGCATTAACCCCTAAATTTCCTTGTTGTTTTTGGAACCTTGAAACCTCAAAACTGCCATTTTCTACCACTATGTACTCCCGGCGGTACGAGTCAGATTTTTTTACTTTATTTTGACTTCTAACCGTAAGATCTTGTACAAAACCCTAATTGGAAAAATTGATCTAAATTTCAATCGTTGGATGTTTGGCATTTGTGAGATTATAACGTTCAAAGTTACGACAAATGTTTTTTTGGGTATTGCCCGAGAGACAAAATGTCAATGGTGCAAAGGGCGAATTGATGATGATTACCTCAAACATTTTGGTCACATTTTTTTTCATGTAGGTTTATGGGTTCTTCATGCTCATGCAAAAACTTGGAAACATATTCCACTTTTAGAACTTTCACTAAAAATGTTTTCCAACTTAGGGTCTGAAATCTCCCATTAGAGTTGAAATATGAAAAAACTTGGTGGTATCTATAGAGTTTTGAATTTTGAAAAAGTGAACGGTGAGAGGGTGCACTCATAGGATTGTGAATTTTGGGCACAACTTTTGTTCAAAAATTTTACAATCTCAATTTGTTATGAATTTTTAAAGATTTACAGTAAGAAAATTAGAAAAATAAGAAAGGGGCAGCCTTACAAAGCTGGACCCCTTATTAGCCCCACTACACCCTTTACATGCATTCATAAAAATATCAAAGTAGATCTTGTTGTTATAAATGTAATGGCCTAAATTGGTCAAAGTTGACTTACATTTATGGCATGTGTAAGTAAAATTCAGTCGTGGATAGTGCCACCTATGCGGAATACATTGAAATTACATTGAAATTAGTGCTAGGGAGGGGGGGAGCATTCAGCATGGCATGTGAGCAACCCCCATTTGCAGATCATGGGTTAGCCATAACCCCCTTCTTAACCCCCAGCCCATGTCATATTTCTTCTCTCAAACCGCATGACTGCCCTATTTCTGACAGCAACCCCCATTGGCTTAGAGCCCCGCCCGTCCTGCCCCTTCTCGACTCCAAAACAAAATAATGCCATAGAAGTCGTGAAAATGAGAATTTTACACTAAGATTTTTACAACATCTTCATCATGAAAATGCCCACCTCCGATAAAAAAATTAGCAAAAAATATCAATTTTTACTACTTCACTTACGCTGCCCAAAACAACTAAAACCCGTTTTGGGTTTTAAGGAAAGTTAGGGGTTAAGCTATTCCTGGCAAGAGAAAGCATGCACACCAAGAAAAGTGAACAAAAGAAAACACTTATTTTGGGACAAAGGAAATATTGAGTGATGTTTTCATATGTTTTCTTTGTAAATTACTATGCTCTTAAGACTTGAAAATCACAAACATGAATTGCCATAATATCAACCAAAGCCAAAATGTTTCAACAATAAAATTTCCGCTCAACTTTCCGAACAAGTCTCTTCTCCTACTTGTAAATTATCATTAGGTTTCTAAATAAGAGAGAGTTTATTTTAGCCACAACCGTTGACTTTACGAAAATAATTTTAAAAAATTAGGGCTTGATAGGGGGACACCCACAATTGAAGCAAGGCAAATATGGCCAGGGTGTCAAAATTCTTTTACCGCGATGCCAAGTACCTTCTTCAAATGGCTGTCAATAGGGGTGGGGGTAGCAGCCAGCACAATAGCACTGGCAAGCCACACCAATCTTAGCTTCCCAATTGCCTATCTTGGTAAAATGGCTATCATAAGTGAACATCAAAGCAATTTCTTGCTGACTCGTGTTTGAAATAGAACTTTATTCTCTATCCACCATACCCATAGCCTCTGTATGATTCATATTTGGTGTATAGTGCGACATATTTACTATTCTCCTGCTGTGCTGTGGGTTAGCCTAAATTAAGGCTGAATATTCTGCAGTTGGAAAGCTTATTCCTCACTACAGTTGCAGCTAGAGCACTCATCATCAGAGCCCGGGTATCATCTGGTTTAGGTCATCTGCTTCAACCTCTGGAGGAGAGTGAAGCCCAAAACGGGTCGTTTGGACTCTGATCAGTCAAAGCTATACATACATAGATAGTATGAAGTTGGAACTATTTGAAAATTGTAGAGTTTCCCATACCTTTCTGAAAAGTCATTCAAAATTCCTCGTACTCCAGGGATCAATTCATGCCAAATGTGACCCTGTATTTGGCAATTGCTATAAAGTTCATGATGTCAACGATTAGAAGAAGAAGAAGAAGAGAAAGTCCAACCTATTTAGAGGCCGACGTGAATGGAGTGTTTGTTCAACTTCTCCTTGGATGTATGGTCGGAGGTCATCACACCAATGGCGGGACTTCTAACCCCTCTCGAGGTGAACACTATGCTAGTTCTTACCTAGCCACTAGTGCCTTAGAGATACCCGACATGGTATCCTCCCGAAGGGCTTTGTTCTTGGACCTTGTTGTATGGCAGGAGGTCATCACACCAAGAACCCCCCCCCCCCCTCCCACCATAATTGAGTGGACCATAGTGGTGAGCACCACACCGGCAAGAGGAATAGAACCCACAACCTCCTCATTGGGGGCCATGATCCCTAACCACCAAGCCAATGCTTGTGATGCCTTTAGAACAAATACCATATACAAGTGTGAGAAATAGTAAGGAAGTTGTATTTGACCGGTTAGTTCGTAGTCAACAACTTCGTTTCTATGTCATCATCAAGATTGCTCTACATACTCATGCCCCAAATGGAACCACTAAATCATTGCCCTAGTCAGAGTGATTATGTACCATTTCATGAACACTAAGAAGAAGAAGAAGAACACCAGACCCGTAAGGGTTGGCGTGAATAAAGTGTCTGTTCGACCTACCCTTAACCCCTAACTTTCCTTAAAACCCGAAATGGGTTTTGGAGGTTCCCGCAGGAGGAAAAATCAGCCAACTTTGATCATTATAATCTCACAAATGAGGAAGAATGAACGGTTCAAATTTGGTATGTGAGAAGAATGTCAAGTGAACTTTGAGATCTTACGGTTGAATTTTTTGAATATTGCTTAGATTGAGATTTTTTGAGCTTAATCTAAAGGAAGGTCAAATTTTGTGACTTACACCGTTTTGCAACAAGGAAATTTAGGGGTTAATGATATGCCCATCATGAACACTACTCTTTTTCTTGAAAGCAACTGCAGCAGTTTCATTTCAATGAAATATTCACAAAACTTGTTTTGTACATGGTATTCTTTCAAAGGGCTATACGAAGAATGCTTGTCATTACAGGTAATAAGATAGTTTCGGTAAGTTCGTACAATCTCGAATTATGGTGCAAGTTTTGAGATTTTTTGGTAAATGAGAAATTGCACAAGCATGTTGAGGTTCCAAAGTTTGATCCAGTTGAACATACAATGCAAAAGTTTAACCTCTAAGCGTCCCTAGTGTCAAAAAAATACAATTTGGATGAAGGGGGGAACTTTGAAGAGCCATAATTTTTTCATCTAGACTTTGTTTTTGATGAAATTAATTGGGTTGTGTCCCAAATCAAGTCTTGTCTGTGTGATAAAAATTGGTGACTCATACAATGAATTATAAGTAATTAGCATGCATTTTAGTGAAGGTAGTTTTTGTTTTTGGGTTTTCAAACATTTAGCATGTTTCATCATTGCACGCAAATTACGTGACATAAAAAATAGTGGTTTATGGATTCTTTTCACATTAGTGTGATCTTTAGATGCATCCCAACAACTTTCTAGTTGGAAGTTTTTTGATCCGGACAACTTTGGTGCCGGATTCGCAATGATGTTTTCACGATGAGAGAAGTGAAACAATGGATGAAAATGAGGAGCTATATCTCTATCATCCACCATTAGATTTTGACTTTGTTTTTGAGATGGATTTTAATTATTGTCTAGGATTAGTGGTAGAAACCTTGACGCAACCAAAAATTATTAAAGATAAGGCATGAATTTGAGTGCAAGGGGTCTAGTTTTGAACTACTTTTTCACCTGTAAAATTCTTGAAAGTGTCCACCATTGCAAGGGTATTAGTTGAGCCAAGGTTTTTTGTTTTTATCATTTTTTTGATACAAGCGTGTTTTTGAGGTGAAGATGAACAACTTTATAGTTTGTGATTATTTGGTTGCAAATTTCTTGTTGGTAATATTTTTACTTCAAAGGGAAATTTATGGTTTCTATAATTAGATTTGCGCAATGTTGTGTTATGATCTTGCAATCTATGAGGTCTCATGAGTCAATTTTTGGTCGATATGATCTACAACAAGTCTATCAAGTTGAAATCTAGCTTATCTTCATTTCCATGTATGACACTTTCTCTCAAAACGAGTTTTTGCCTAATACACCCCAAGGAAGTATAGGGATTGATAAGGTTAGTATCTTGGCAACTCTAATTGCCTACTACAAATTAATTGTCAAGGATAGTACTAATACAAGATTTGAAGCAATGAATTCGTGGTTGACCCCTAAAAATCCTCAAAACCCGAAATGGGTTCCACCAGTCCCCCAAAAAATTCAGCCAACTTTGACCGTTACATTCTCACAAATGAAGGAGAATCAACTCTTCAAATTTGACATAGAAGTGATATGTCAAGTAACATTGAAGATCCTATTGTTGAATATTCTCAATAGTGCTTAGATTGAGATTTCTTCGTCCTTTTCAAGCAGAAAAGGTTATTTTTGTAATTTAAACAATTTTGCATCAAGGATTTTTAGGAGTTAACCCCTAAAGGCCCACGGCCGCCGATTCGGCTTTTACGGTCAAGGCCAAAAAAAATTTACAGTCAACTTCAAATGTTATGATCTCACATCCAGTGATGATCCAACGGTTGAAAATTTTCACACTACTACCTATGGTAGTCTACTTCAAGATCCTACGGTTGAAGTTATCAAAAATTTCCAAAAATATTGGACGTACCCGCATTAGTACATAGTGGTCAGTGTTGGGATTTCAAGCTCCCAAAACATCATGGGCCTTTAGGGGTTAAATCCAAATTACTTTCTTGTAGAGAGCACTATTCCCTTTGTGAATGAGAAAAGATGAAATGGTCGGTGCAGGGGCCGTACTAGACATGTACTCGTATTACTTTTGCTGCTGCCCCCTGCCTGTCGGTGGCCATGTTTTGAAAAAGCTGGCCTTGGGCGGGGGGAGGGACTGCCCAGAAAAACCAATTGAATCAACTTATGCTCTCTCTCACACTTTTCCTGACTTGGATGGGAGTTTAAATGTCCCTCGAATTGCATGTTGCTTTGAAAATTTCAACATTGCCCCATAACAACCAAAAACCCACAAATTTGCCCTTTTTTGATGAAAGATGCAAATTTTTGAGTTTTAACAAGTTTTGGTGTATGTAACTCTAGGATCTAGGTACCTAACTTGTACATGTACTTGTGTTTTGAATCTGAGATTCAAATTTCTTATCATTTGTGAGATCGTAATGTTTAGAAAAAGTTTTTTTCCATACTATGAAATGGCAAATTAATGTTTTGGGGGCCGAAGAACCATCTTGGTAATTTTTTTTGGTATGAGGCTCTTCATGTTCTTGTTCCTAGGTGAGTAAAGAACATGTCTATGCAATTTTTACTCTCATATGACCTGTAAAACTTGTAAAAATATTGCTTGTGATATTGCTTGTGAAATTCAAATATAAAGGCCCCTTTTCAACAATCAAAAAGGCAAGTAAAAATTTATGGGATCAAAAATTGTAATGGAGAGATCATACTTACTATCTTTTTAACATGTACAAAAAACAATACTTGAAAAAAACAAAGTAAAAACACAAATTGTGGTGAGTTTTTGAAGTTTATGCTTTTGAATCAAGTTTCAGCACATTTTGAGAATAAATGAGCATATACTGCATTTTGGGCAATTTCGGGCAGATTTTGAATAGTTTTTTCAATCTTTGACTTCAAATATCTAGAATTTTGAAGCATGAGATGTCATTTTGGAAGGTAAGGAAAAACTCTCCAACTTGTGAAAGGTTTTGACATCATGCAATTTTAAAGCAATATGTCGGAGGTTGCCCAAATTGACATCGACCCGATTTTGGCCTCGCTATGCCAAAAGTGACATCGAACCAATTTCGGCCTCACTCTGCCCAAAGTCACATCGACCCGATTTCAGCCATGCTCTGCCCAGAGTCACATCGACCCGATTTCGGCCTCGCTTTGTTCAAAGTCACATTGACTCGATTTGAGCCTCGCTCACCTTTATGGGTTAATGTAAAATACGTACTTGCTTGATTTCATATGTAAAAATATGGTTCTATCCTTTCGCCTTTGACATCATTCTAGAAAATCCATTTTGAAGTTTCCGAAGAGCATAGTAGCCATGTTCATAAATAATCAACTTGACTGGTTCTAACTTGCTTCAAAGTGTTAATTGACCCTTGAACTTGTCGAATGTCACAATCATCATTTTAGATGACAAGCTCAAACTTTGGAGAATTGTAGCTTCTTCATCGGATTTTGTTTTGGACATAATCACTTGAATTGGGTCTTTAATCAGGTTCAGTTTGTGTAGTTTATTTTGTAGACACAGCCAATGAAGTATAAATTAATGACATTAAGTCTTTCTATTGAAGAAAACTCTTCCTTGTGGGTCCTCAAACAATAGGCATGTTTTACCATTACTAGCTAATCATGTAAATTAACACTAAAATCAAATTGTGATGTTGAATAGTCCCACACAACATGCCCACCTCTCGTAAGTCCTAATGGGGCAAATTTGTCTTAAGTGACAAATTTGTCCCATTAGACATTTTTACAAATTGTCACTTAAGGCAAGTGACAACCAAAATGACATAAATTATAGTATTTTTGACGTCTCTTTTTTGCATTTTTAAAATAGTTTTTTTGCAATTTTTTAATAGTGTTTGAGCTCCAACATCTCAAGTTCTAATAGAATTATTCAAGTGCTTGAAGTAGTGTTCACCTTATCACATCCTATGGAATAGCGTGTATTCAAGCTAAATACAATTTGCAAAAGCCAAATTCGCTCATATGTAGAGTTCTTGTCAAAATGGGGGTAGACCCAACTTCTTGACTCGAATATTGGTTGTTATTATTTTGAGGTAGTTTTCACCATTGTAAGGCCATTTTTTGCACCATGAAATTTTTCTCCTTGTTTTTTTTTTTTTTTTTTTTTTTTTTTTTTTTTTTTTTTTTTTTTTTTTTTTGTTCAAGGGTGATATTTAGATAATCTAAACTACTTTTTAGTTGGTGATTTTTAATTGCATAAATTTTTTGGTAGCATCTTCATTTCATAGTAAAAATGGTGAAATTTTGTGAATTTGTTTTAGTACTAAGTAACATGTTATGATTATGAGTTTGCAATATAGAAGGCCTCATGACTCTATATGTGATCCACATGACCTAGAAGATTGTAAGTATGAGATGCAAATAACTTGCTTCATTTCCAAACGTGACACTTTACTTTAAAATGTGTTTTATGGCTAAAGTTAGCGGGGACATTAACCCCTAAACGTCCCTAGTGTCGAAAAACGACATTTTGGATGAAGGGCAGAAACTTTGAAGAGCCATAACTTCTTCATCCAAACTCCGTTTTTGACGAAATCACTTGGGTTAGGTCACAAATCAAGTCTAGTTTATGTGGTAGAAATTTCAGATTCATAAAATAAAGTATGAATAAATGGCATGGATTTTGGTGAAGGCAGCTTTTGTTTTTGGGATTTCAAACATTTGGCATGTTTTACCATTGCATGCCAACTATGTGAAATCTAAAATAGTTTTTCATGATTTTTTTTTCATAGTTTTGATATTTAGATGCATCCCAACAACTTTGTAGTTGGAAGTTTTTTGATCTAAATAACTTTGGTATTGGCTTTGCAATGATGTTTTTACGATGAAAAAAGTGAAAAAATGGATGATTTTTGAAGAGCTAGATCTCCTTTATCCACCGTTAGATTTTGACTTTATTTTTTGGGATGGATTCCAATTATAGTCTATTTTTAGTGGTAGATATCTTGACCCAATCAAGGATATATTGAAGAAAAGGCATGAATTTGAGTGCGAGGGGTCTAGTTTTGGACTATTTTTCCTTTGTAAAATTTTTGGCAGTTTTCACAACTACAAGGCTACTATTTGAGCCAAGATTTTGTTTTGATGAATTTTTTTGGTACAAGAGTGACTTTGAGATGAAGATGAACAACTTTCTAGTTGCTGATTTTTTTATTGCAAATTTCATGTTGGTAGTATTTTCACTTCAAAGTGGAAATGATGATATTTTGTATCCTGTTTTGCGCACTAATATGTTATGATCTCGCAATCTATGAGGTCCCATGAGTCAAGTTTTGGTCTACATGATCTACTACAAGTCTACTACAAGTTTGTACGGTTCAGATCTGAATAGCTTATCTTTATTTTCATCTATATCACTCTTTTTGAAAATGAGTTTTTGGCTAAAAATACCCCAAGGACGTTTAGGGGTTAAAGGTTAACCCCTAACTTTCTTAAAACCCAAAATGGATTTTGAGCTTTTAATCAAAAGAAGGGGAGTGAAGCCCATTCAGAGTCGTTTTGATCTTGGTCATGCTCTCATCTACTAGTATAGATTGTGTGGAGTTGAAACTTTATAAGAATCATAAAATTTTCCCTTACCTTTCCAAAAAGACCATTCTTCCTCCAAAACTCCTTACACTTTGGAGATATTTACTCTAAAAGTTTGGAAACACTGTAAGTGCATGATGAAATTTGCCCAAGACTGCATTACATGCTCATATATTGTCAAAATATGTCCAAAATAAATTTAGTTGCACAAACTTCAAGAATTTACCATTTTTATTTATTTATTTATTTATTTATTTTGTTCATGTGAAAGATGTATTAATCCCTAAAGATCGGAGAGTACCAAATGGGGCTTTTGCTACTTGGGGCAGCCTAGATGAATGGGTTGAAAGGGATATTTTCACCAATTTTTTTACAGAATTCTAAATATACTCCAAAGTGTATGTGGTATACAAAGCCAAATTCCAATTTTGGAGTCTTCTACGACAATTCTTGGTTAGCGAGGCGATCTGAGGCAGTACGAATTCAAATTTTTAAGGTTAATTTATTCTTAGGAATATGTTTGTAACCAAATCACTACTTAAGTTCCAAAGAAACCCAAGCCAAAAAGAGTACCAATTTTACAAGGGTAGCCTCCAGAAGTGCCAAAAACAATCTTGCATGAGAATGCCCAAAAAAAACTTGGGAGACAAACTTTGGATGTTATGATCTCTCAAATGGTATACATCCAATGGTCACTGAAAATAGTCTTATGTACAAGATCTTATGATTGGAAGTTGAAAAAATAAATGTCCAGTCCCACCGCTGGGTAGTGGCGCAAGCCTGGCTCACGGCCTCCTGTTAGGCCCTGGGTTGACCTTCCATCAGGGTACTAGATCCTAACCGGGTATTCAGTTTTTATTAGGTAGCAATATCCAAAAATAGGCATCCGCCGGCCCGAATCATACTTGAGCCTGATTCTGCATCGGTGTAATGTAATGTCAGTTCATGCAATGGAAATCCACCACTTGTTCCAAAAAAAAAAAAAAAAAAAAAAAAAAAAAAAAAAAAAAAAAAAAAACAAATAAATAAATGATAATCAATTGAGAAAAATACAACCATGAACCAAAGTAGCATAGCTTCTTGGCAAGGGAAGTTCCTTACATTTTATTTATTCTTATTTGGGTGTTGTTTTGAGTGAGAAAGTGGCTACCTTCCTACACATTCATCACACTCACAAGGGGTGATGAGTTATGCAAGGTGGGGTCAAGTAAGAAAAAAGTGATAGGGATGAGCAATAATGTTAGTAATGAAATTAATACAACCAGAAATAGGCAAACGAAATGGATAGCACTAATAATGTGGAAGGAAAAAGAAAAAAGAAAAAAGAAATATATTCAAAAGGACAGTAAAGGCAGTCCATTGCTGCGACTCTCAATCTCGAGGTCGTACGTGTCAAAAAAAAAAAAAAAAAAAAAAAAAAAAAAAAAAAAGAAAGAAAAAAGAAAAGGACAGTAAAGGGGCAGTGGTGGGGTCTCTTTATTTCTCCCCTACGAGCGTGGCTCGGATGCCAGGCTCGGTGGGGATCAATTTTCTGGCCCTTCCCGTTTCCCCCATTTGGGGCCATTTTTTGAATTTTTTTTTGCAAAATTTGGGGCCTGGGGCCCCAAATTACCCTTGGAAGCCCCCTGTGTGTTCAGATGGGGCCTAAACAAATTAAAAAATAGGGGCAGATTTTACCCCACCCTCCCCACCCCCACCCGAGCCTGGCATCCAAGCCACGCTCGTAGAGGATATTTAGACACTCCCGCAGTGGTGACAGAGGTGGACGTGAGTGTCTCATCACCTTGACCTGGACCTATCACACTAATTTCATCACAAGGACCATGACTTGAGTGAGAAAAAATGTACAACCCTAAAAACAAGGAGGTTGGCTTTTTAGCATTAATAACTTCCGAGGTCTCTTTCTTCTTTTGAAAAAAGTTGAAAATTGGTAAGATGTTTTAACGAGTATATTCTAGTTCAAATCATACCAAGAAGTGCTATGTAAATGATCACCTTTTTACGAGTAAAAAGAATCAAGAACTTACCTTGTTTTGTGAATGGATGGTCCTCTCGAGGTTGGAAGAAAGTTAGATTGTGTAGTAGAGAAAATATTTCCTAAGTTTGGTTATTTGATGATTTCTTGTAATGCTTGTGTTTCGTGTTGTAGAATAGCTACACTTGTTGCTGTTAAGATGTATATTCAATTTTACAAAAATAATCTAGTTGTGCCCTTGATGTATTAGTGCTTGCATTGTACACTCCATCAAGAAGCCATTGTTGTCATTGGACGATCAATTGTGGAGTGAAAATAGAGGTTAACCTCTTGAGATCCTTGGTGGAAAATCGCCTAAATTACAAAGATTGACCTTATTCTACTTGAAGACAAGAAACGTTAAGTCTAAGAACTATTTAGAAGATTCAACGGTAGAATCTTAAAGTTAACTTAACCTATTACTTTGCATTTTAACCCCTAACTTTCCTTGAAGCCCGAAACGGGCTTTTGCAATTCCGGGCAGCCTAGATGAAGGGGTTAAAAGTAATATTTTTGCCTAAAAATTTTATCGAGTCCTCCTTATACTACAAAGTGTATGTGGTAAAATTTGCAAATTCAAATTCCAACTTTCGAGTCTTCTAGGACGATCCTTGGGTTGCGAGCCGAGATGGGGCAGCTCAAAAAAGTGACTTTTTTGATTTTTTTTTTTTTTGAAACATGATCATTACTAAATCACTACTCAAATTTCAAAGTGACTCAAGTCAAAAAGCTTACCAATTTTACAAGGGCAGCCTCCAAAAAACTTTAGAACCAATCTTCGCAATACCCAAAAAAACTTGGGAGACAAACTTTGGATGTTATGATCTCTCAAATGGTAAACATCCAACGGTCGATTTTTTGAAGAGTAATCAGGCATATTCTTAGGTACAAGATCTTACGGTTGGAAGTTTTAAAAAAAGAATAGAAATCGGTTTACACCCCCACGAGTGCTTAGAGGTAGAGTTTTTTTGGGTATTGGGAAGATTGGTTTAAATTTTTTTTGGAGGCTGCCCTTGTAAAATTGGTAAACTTTTTGACTTGAGTCACTTTGAAATTTGAGTAGTGATTTAGTAATGATCATGTTTCAAAAAAAAAAATTCAAAAAAGTCACTTTTTTGAGCTGCCCCATCTCGGCTCGCAACCCAAGGCTCGTCCTAGAAGACTCGAAAGTTGGAATTTGACTTTGAAAATTTTACCACATACACTTTGCAGTATAAGGAGGACTCGATAAAATTTTTAGGCAAAAATATTACTTTTAACCCCTTCATCTAGGCTGCCCGGAATTGCAAAAGCCCGTTTCGGGCTTCAAGGAAAGTTAGGGGTTAAATATGAATTGTTGATTCTTCTTCGTTTGTGAGATAAAAACAATCAATATTGGCTAAATATTGCACGGGTAGGAACCTTACAACCTATTTCGGATTTTTTAGAATCTTTAGGGGCTAAATCCTTTCACTATCTGATCCGATGAAGATGTGACGTAGTCTTAATCATTATTGACGGTTATCCTTTCACACTCAGATTCTTCTACTATTATATCATATCTTTTCACGGGTTACCCTTTCACACTCATATTTTCCCACTGTCATATCATATCCTTTCACATGTAACCGTTTCACACTCACATTCTTCTACTGTCATATCATATCCTTTCACACGTGACAAGAAAGTAGATACGAAGATTCTTCGTTCTACACTAGATGAGACGTTATCCGCACAATGTGTCATAAAAAAGGTATTAATAATATAGGAGGCTAACTATTAGTATTACTACACAATAACTTGTTTTTACAAAATACTTACTTTGATATCAAGACACATATTAAAAAATTTGTATTTTTTTATCAAACAAATCTTTTTTACAAAGGTTGAATTATATATCCCCTCACAAATACATGTTGAATACCACAAAAAAAGAGATCCTTGCAAAAGAGAAAAATAACACTAGCTTTATAATATCTATATTTATATTAGAAAGCTAATATTCTATATTCAAGAAGCATATTATAAGCGTGTAATTAAATTTTATTGCTTACTTTCTTGATGCAGGTAGAAAGGGCCTCAACAACATTATCAAGGAAGAGGATTTTGTTTCCCGCCATCCTTCTTGACGTGACAAACACTACTTTGTGTGAATTGAAAAATAGAGTGAACAATATGGTGTCATTGTATGAGTCATTAACGTATACATGTCGGATGCAATGGAATAAAAAAGGGACTGGATGGCCCTTGCAACAATTTCAATCTTGGATTGCATCTCTCAACAACCTGTTTGCATTATTTGCGAATCCAGTCTGCCAGCCCGACTGAATTGTCAGTGATATATAAACTTTAATTTGTCAATGAATCAGAAGCTTTGAATTGTTCGTGGAACAAGATCTTGAAATTGTCAGTGGGTTGGAAGCTTTGAGATGTCAATAAGATCAAAGCTTTTATTTGTCACTGGGTTAAAAGCTTTGAGTTGTTAATAGAAAATAATCTTTGAACTTTCAATGAGATACAATCTTCTATTTTACCAATCTCCCAATCTGACATACACCAAACTGTCGAGATTCTAAAGTATACACGTAACCTTGAAATCCAAATCTAAAATTACTCCAAAAGTGACTAAAAAGATTAACCACATTCAACTAAGACTAAACTAACATTATATCTCTTACAACACAATTTTCTACATACAAGAGACTAAAATTATTCAATCCATAGTCAGAAACCTCAAATTCCAAATTTACCCTTAATCACCCGCCATAGGCAACAATATAGACACTACCTCACCCCAATTAAGACGTAGACTCTATTTTTAAATACAATCTAACCCTCTATTGTTACATCTCAAGTGACACACTCTCTGTAATATCACACCTTTACAGTGTAACAAGAGAATAAAGGCCAGTTGAAGATACCTATGCCACTTCTAATTCTTGAAATCTATCAAATGGAATGTGAAATGAAAGGGATCCAACGTACTAGAAGGAATGCATGGGAGTAGTTCAAAGTTCAAACGGCACAACATTGACCCCCAATGGACGGGATCCAAGTATGTCCAAAATCAAGTAACGTGGAAATGGTAGCTTTTTGATGGCTGAATAAACAACAAGCGGGGTGCGGGGTTGGGGCCCAGGCTGGCGGGGCTGAAGGATACGACAAGGTGACAAAGGCCGTCGATGGGGAAGGGCGACATCAAGGGCGATGCAGGGATGCAGCAGTCCCGTTCAATCGCCAAGAGCGAGCCAGCGTCTTCCCCTGATCATCCCCCAGAATCATCATCATCATCATCATCGGTAGTACTAATCACATCCAAACCAAAGCACTCGTTGCTCGCTTTCAAGGGAGCCAGCCAGCCCAGCCTGCCCAGCTAGGGAGGGTGAAGCTCGCCCTTCTCGCCTCGCTCGCCTCGGTACCCAATTGCCAGTCCCAGACTCGCTGTATGATTGCTGCTGCTCATTCCCACCACCGCTGTCCCGCCCAGATCCATCCCCCTCACCGCCTTCCTTTGCTTTGCCCAGATCGCTCTGATGGTATGATTGACCATCTGGGGCGCCAAGGACGTTATGATCCGAGGGAGCTTCAGCTCGCGCTCTAGGGTTGTCAGCTGTTTCCATTCCTGTGGTGGTTGGCGCACTCGTCACGTGGTTCGTAAGCCCCCGACGTACCACCCACAAGCATTCAATCGCTTAAGAGAAAACAACAACGTAAGGCGGCTCTCTTTGTTTCCATCACAATTTTCAGATTAAGTATTATTTTTTTACTGTGCGTGATTCGCACTGTCTTACTAATTTGGGCTATGATGATCTTGCAGGTTTATTTGCAGCATTGGGATTTGTTGAACTCAGCGACTGGAGCTTTGAAAGACAGTGGTGCGTTCCCGGATGAAGTCCTTGGCGTGGTCTTTGAGTTTGAGGTCTCCTTGTGAGACAGAGTGGCGACCTCTGAGTGGGCATTTTGAGAATTTACGGTGAGGAGAAAGAGAACTGGAACAGGGCTTGGTTTGAGTAGTGTGTAGTGAGAGGCAGGCAATGACTAGTACACCGGAGTTAAGGGCGTCATGATCCTCCGCAGTTGGAGCATTCTCCTCACTCCGTTGTGCAATCTTGTTAATGCAGCAATGTCGCCTCCGTGGACGAGATCGCTGTCATCGCATCGTCAGCACTCTTAGCTCTACCATCGCGTTCTCTTCCCGCATTGCTCGACACTGCATTTATTGGACGTTTAGGTATTTTCCGATTTCTTGACGAGTCACGGGATTGTTTCGTACACAGAGTTAGGCGATATCCTCCTTCTAAAGTAGTTTCTCTATGCAAGTGCGAAGACTTGTGGGTTTAAGGGAGTTTCCAAGAGCTCTGATGTGTGATGGAGCCTCAGTTTTGTCTTACTGGGAATGGTGATGATATTAGGAGGCTCTCAAGAAACGGGAGTTAGCCTTTGTCTTTCACAAGGCAGACAATGCGATGGCCTCTTCTGATTAAGTATCTGAGTCTTGAATCTGTTTTTCAGTAGGTACGTTTAGTGAGTTTTTACTGCCTGTAAACCAGGTCCAGTGGGGCTTGGTGCCGCATCTGCTTTCATACTAGTTTCAAAGATGTACAATGTGCCGTTGCTGAATGCAACTGGATCATTCGTTGCTGAATGTAACTGGATCGTTCGTTGCTGAGGAAGCATCCATTATGCATGTGGTTACCGACATTTAGTGGAGCCGAAAGGATTGGTATATGTGTGGTCGGTCATTGGATCATTCAAACTCCTGCTTGCAATCCCTACTATTTATTCGGTTGGTTGATAGTAGGTGTCTGAACTGTTAAATCCTAAGTGGAGTTCGAATCCTATCGTGTGTCATGCTTGGAGACATTTTTGTGAACTAGTTTCTTGAACGCCTGTTGCTATCTTGCAGCAATGAGGAGCACCGGGAATCCCCAGCTGACTTAGTGGCGCCTCAATGCTTAACTGGCATCGAAAGTGGCTGAAGAAGGATGTTCTCCTAATTCAAACCACAACTTACCGACATGCAAACTGCGTTACTGCTTGCCGATGACAGCGAAGATGACACCGAGGAAGCGATTACTTGGGGATATTGGTACACAGTTAAACTGTAGGGCCTCAAGGAGAGACGATCTGGGACGAGGAGATTTAAGATTCAGAGGCGCATCAATTGATCTTCGTGTACGATTTACTTAATGACATTGACATGGGGCTGTCACCAGTGACGTAGCTTGCAAAGCAGAATCCTGGCAAACCAGTGGTTTATCGTACTTAGCAACTATGCCTTGGTGGTCTGCGCACGTGTTGATCGTCGGGCTATGTGTTCTCTGCTTCACTGTTTGGCCTCCGGAGGTTTGCGGTATACATCAGCCATCATTCTCAGGTACTTGGTTTGTAGTGACTGACTTCCCTCTTTAGTCATTCTTGGCTTTCCCTACACACATGCACGATTCAGAGCTCGAGTAAATCTTTGACTGAAGTTGATATAATCGGAATGTCATGCCCCAACGCTAGCAACCGGAAATGTTTAGTATCTGCTTCTTTGTTGATTGTTGTTTGAATCAAGTGCAAGACAATACAATACGCAAGCACCATGTATCGTCTTGCACTTGGAAATCAATCACGAAGTTCAGGTGTACCTCATTGTCAATTAAGTGCAAGAGAATACATTGTGCTTTGATTCCTTAAAATAGTGATTAATTTCTCAAGCAGATTCTGTTCTGGATGTTACTGATTTGAAACAAGTGTTTGCAGGTGTGTTTGCACCTCAGAGGCGGCTGCTTACCACTTTGCTAGATCCGGCTTCAGCTACTCCCGAGTCACTGTTACCAGCACCCAGACACGTTACTCGCACTGCCCCATCCTCGTCACTTTCACACACTTCTAGAATCTCCCTTCAGGCGTTCCCAACCGCAATTAGTCCTGACACTGTAGTTCCTGTTTCTTCCCCGTCGAGTGCTCCTACTCTTAGTCCCGCCTTCAGTCCATCTGTAGCACCCCCGAGTTTTCAGGATGGACCAGCGCCGTATGGACCATCTAATGCCACTGCTCCTTCTCCAAATCCAGCTGGTACGAGTTTCTCACTTCGACAAAGCTTTACATTTTTATCTCATTACGATGTGCGTTTGTTCTCTTCCGCCAACCTAGTCTGCATGGAGCTTCCTCATTATTCTTTTTCAGCATTGTCATGCCGAGCTTTTTCATTTGGAAATGAATTTTCCCTGAACGTGTATAACTGCCACGCGAGAATCTATTCCCCTGTTCATGCTCGCATTGTTGAGCTTTACAGAGCTTTGGATGGATTGAGAGGTTTGAAGTTTCTGGATTACTCATGCATTTGAAGTAAAAGCATGTATGTGCATCTTTGGTGTGCAGGTTGCTGTACCACTAATATGATTGCCAGACCTGGATCAAATGTTTCCGACTGCGAGTGTGTCTACCCTATCAGAGTTGTTTTTGACATGGAAAATGCCTCCAGTGCATTTACGAACTTGACAGCTCTCTTTCAGCATGAGTTGGCCTCCCAACTCGATCTTTCGGACATTCAGGTGCAGATTCAGGCGTTCCAGTTTGGAAACAATTTCTCCCTCAACATGGTCGTCAACCTTGGGCCTCTTGTAGGCTTAGCATTTACTGTTCCGGAGATTGAGAGCATCAACAAGACCCTAACCTCTCACTCAATCGAATTCAGCAACGTTCTGTTCAGCAATTACACTGTCGTGAGCGTTACACCATTCTTGCCTCCTCCGCCATCCGGTGAGTTGTGTCTGATGGATATCCCGATATGATATTGGAAGCTCCTCTAATTTGCGGTATCGATAGTATTTTCTATCTACTTGGAGTAGATTTAAACTATCGTCAATACTTGCTAGTGCTTGTACTAATGCCAGCATGTTGTGGCAGGCAGCTTAGGTCCTAGTGCTCCGCCAGGATCACCCCCGCCTCTGCAAGCTGGGAATTTAACTCCTCAGGGAAATTTATCTTCTGGAATTCGCTGGCGTGCGTGGCACATTGGTGTAGTGACAGGCGGTTGTTTTCTTGTACTGCTAATTTTGACATTCATTGCCTGGAGAATTCTTAGAAGAAAGCCTGACGTCAAAGACCCTGAAGCTCCCAGTAAAGGTGTGATCAACTTGCTACAATTTGTGCTAGTATTGTATGCAAAGATAATTTGCTTATTCTCAGCAAGTGTAAGTGGCCATATTGATGCACACTTACGAGTTAAGGACCTCGATTCATATCAAAGTGAAGATGGAGAATCGAGACTTAATCTTCTGTCGTTGAAATAGCTTTAAAACTCTACTCGAGATCTTTTTGAGTTGGGCGATCGTTGACGGTCTACTACATTTGAAGAGATGAAACTCATACACCCACAGAATGTCCCAAAACCTCATTTTTTTACTTCAAGTATAATTGGTCAGCAGCATGTAGCTAAGTTTCGAAGTCTCACCTCTCGGTGCGGTTCAGCTGCAGTAGGGAGCACAGTGTCGTCGATTCCTGCTGAGACGTCTTCAACGAGAATGGTGGTCACCCGTGAGAAGTCATTTCCTCGGCCCTCAAATATCAGAGATTTCTCCTACGAGGAGTTGCAGGAAGCAACAGACGACTTCTCCCCCCAATGCTTCATCGGAGAAGGTGGATTCGGGAAGGTCTATCGAGGAACTCTGAAGGACGGTACAGACGTTGCCATAAAGAAGCTGACAAGTGGAGGAGATCAAGGCGACAAAGAATTTATGGTGGAGGTGGAGATGCTAAGCCGACTGCATCACCGTCACTTGGTCAAATTGTTGGGATTCTTCAACTCGCTCGAACCTGTGCAGCAACTATTGTGCTACGAACTGATACCAAATGGAAGTCTTGAGTCTTGGCTGCATGGTACGCACTTTCGTGGCTACTACTACCTGTTGTAGCATGTGGCAATAGCCGAACAAGAAATTTCTGAAGAAGTGAAAGATGAGTTCCGAAATTGCTGGTTGTGTCGTTCCAGCCACGCAATGAAGAATTTCTTAGTTGTTCGAAATGTTATATACTGAAACGAATGAATTCTGCTGGATGTGCAGGACCTTTGAGTTTAACCCGTGAGCCACTGGATTGGAGTACACGCATGAAAATAGCGTTGGGAGCAGCACGGGGACTGGCGTATTTGCATGAAGATTGCCAACCTTGTGTGATACATCGAGACTTCAAAGCTTCCAATATACTACTGGAGCACAGCTTCAGTCCTAAAGTAGCTGACTTTGGGTTGGCTCGGTCAGCCCCTGAAGGTCAACAGGACTATGTATCGACGCGAGTGATGGGTACATTCGGGTATCTACAGCTTCCTTTTCCTCCATTCAACTACATTTATACGTGCCCAAATGCTGCCGCATGGGCTAATCTGAATCCATTCGCTGTAACCTCAGTTTCTTCGTAATCCTCACCTCTCGTATGACAGGTATGTCGCACCGGAATATGCGATGACAGGGCACCTACTGGTGAAAAGTGACGTCTACAGCTTTGGAGTCGTCATGTTGGAGTTGCTGTCAGGCAGGAAGCCAGTCGATTACAGCCGGCCGCCTGGAGAAGAGAACATAGTGGCTTGGGCTCGGCCGCTGATAGAGAGAAGGAACAAGCTTCATGAGCTTGCAGATCCTCGAATGGGAGGCAAGTTCCCTTTGGTGGACTTCGCTCATGTGGCAACCATAGCTGGTTCGTGCGTAGCTCCCGAGTCAAGTGACAGGCCAACGATGAGCGAAGTAGTGCAGCAACTGAAGTTGGTTACTCGCAGCACTCACGAGTATCCTCCCGGCCGTGACGGAGAGCGAGGCATGAGCAGCGAGGGCGAGAGGGAAGGGCCTGTGGATACTCCTACATCGGTGACTGCTTCGAATAGATCATTCGCGACCACGCGGCATGCTCACAGGTCCACAGTTACCACCTTTGGATCCGATGGCTCATCGTCCATGTTCTCGTCGGGTCCGTTCTCGGGTCTCGTCGACATTGAGATTGATCCCTTGACAAGGACAACAGTCATCTCTGAAGATCTGCAGGAAGGCAGATAACGAAGCATCCACGATTCCGAGCAGGGACATGATTTCTCAAACACTCCTAATGCATTAACAAGATCGTCATCGTGTCAGAATGTTTTATTATGATCAACTCTTTTCAGTTTATATTTGCCTGAAGTATCCTCGCATCAAAAAAACGCATCCTGATGGAACGGGTCTATTTCGAGAGCCTATCAAGATTGAAAGGGACGCAGCTTGACTCTGTCAAGTGGACTGCACGCTTCGGAAGATAAGCTGTCTGCCTCCCTCTTGCACTCTATCAACTCAATGTGACGCATAGTGTTATGAGATCCTTGTTCAAGCCTTTAGGTAGAAGCTTTGTCCGCGAGGGGTGGAGAGGGCATCCTGTCGAAAATGAGATTGGTGTTCATGCAGTCCCACAAGCAGGTCTTAGCTTACAGGTGTAAAGTAAGTTGGTCTTTGGAGAGGTATGAGATTTATTTTTTTGAGCCAAGAGCTCACTGAATTCAAAATGGTAAACTAAGTCGATTTCCCCGCCTCTCCTGCTCCTTCGGTTCCGACATGCAAGTACAGTAAGATCATCATGCAATTGGAATACTAGACACAAAATGACGTGATGCTAGTGTTGATCCGATGTCTCACATTTTCTTCCTTTCGTTAGTGCGGCTATTCATTATCATGCATCCCTGTGCTTTTCAATCTCTAGTTACTCAACGGGTATATGAAGAATGTAATCTTCAATTATGAGAGCTTCGAAATAAACCTCTGGGCAACAACATCCTTAGTTCCTCTGTTACTAATCAAGATCCTCTCTTATCAGAAGGTTTGGTGAAGTTGATTGCGAAGGCTGGAAACAAGCAAACACCATAATATCCCCAGAACCTTTTAAGGATAATGTTTTCGATCCGGTGGTCTCACTTATAGGCACTATGTTACATAGCTCACTTTCACACAGGATTGGTAAGGTTGGAAACCCTAAGTACATCAGGTTTTTGAGATAGCATTGCAAGCCAATTGTTCTGAATCAAAATTTCCAGGTTTGTCTTGTTCTAATTCGATGTATTTATTGATATTTTTTCCTGTTTTTTATACCCAAGTGTGTAAGATAAATCTAACAATTCTCTTGTTGAAGATTTTTCGATTGGAATAACTTACGTGTTGGCTTGGCAATGATATTTCTATACTGAGTAATCATATGGACCTTGAGGAGCTACATTTCCTTTATCCACTATTTCAACTTCAATTCTATTTTAGATCCAGTGGTTGAAATCTTAGTTCAATTAAGATGTGATGAAGATATGGCATTAATTTTAGTGCAAGGTACATTGATGTAAACTCTTTCTTCTTTGTAGAATGTGAGGCAATTTCTTTCATTGCAAGGGCTATTATCTAAGTTAACCCTTAAACGTCATATGCTGTCCTGATACCACACCCAAAATCTCTTTTAGAACTCCACTTTTAGCATTATTCTATTTTTAATTTGCGTGAGCTCTATTCTAAGAAAGTATAGATCTCTTTAAGGTGCTCAGTTTGGAATTTTAAAAATTCCATTTGGTATAATGGAGTGTAAGTTATGAGCAAGATTCTCTCAAAAAAAAACCCAACCCCTCGGGCTGGGTCTGATGTTTAAGGGTTAAGAAAGTTTATGAGATGCGAGTAAACCACTTTCTATTTAGATATTTTTTGACATTATGTATAAATAGCTTTTCTACTCAAGAGCTAAAACAATATAATTTTGCAATCTTTTTGAATACTAATACTTTAAGAGTATAAAATCTATGAGGTCTCAAGACTCCAAATTTGTTCCATATGACATACAATTACTCTTTTACAAGATTGTATGGTTGAGAATTTTATAGCTCACTTTTTATTTTACTTCTGATAGTTCTTAAGAGATATACTTTTTAGGCTAAAATGATGTCGTGGCGTTTAGGAGGCAAACCCCTTAAGTAAAGGGCAAACTTGGCACCCTAAATATGATTGCTTGTATACATGTCCAGGCGTAGTGTTCACCTTGAGAGATGTTATTAGTCACACTATTGGTGTTTTCTCCAATTTTATTAGATGGCACTATTCAACCATTTTGACGTGCTTGAACTTTCTGAACGGCTATCTAGAAACCATGTGATATTATAGAATTTGATGGAGATATTGTAGGATACAAACATATTTAATATACATCAGTTCTGATGTGACAAATTGTCACTTGAAATAGCATTGTTTTAATGGAATTGCTTATTGTTAACGCTGACTTAACCCTTAAGCGCCCAGAGTGTCGTTTTTTGACATTCTGGATGTGAGGCTCCGTCTTTGGTGCATAGCCCCGCTTTCATCCCATCAATTTTTCATCTGCCGTTATTTTTGCTCAACTCCTCGGTGGGTTTACTCTACTCCCTCCTTGGATAAATAGTAAAAACCTTGATCCTCAATTTGTGAGAGGGGGCGAAAGAGATTTTTCATGAAAGCTTTGGTGGTGTGATCTTCACCCCTTTTTTGCATGGATCTTGAAATCCATACCTCCAAATGGTATGCAACTTGACAGTCATACTAATTGTCATGCTCCAAAGAAGATCCTACGGTCGGATTTGCTATTTTCATCTTTTATTTGTTTTTACACAGTTTTGAAAAAATCAGCATTATAACCAATTGTTAGGAGCTTTACCCCCCCTTGGGCGTTTAGGGGTTAAGCAATATGAAAGTGCTCTTAAGGAAATTTTAGAATTGTGGGAATACTTGAAGGGTGTTAGACTTCTATAGAATATAAGAGTGTAAGAAGTTGTACAAAAGTATGCCACGGAAATTCCAAGCTCATTTAGCTGCCAAAGGCAAGTGAACAAAGTATAAGATTGTTTGTTTGACTGAGTATGCTGCCAAAGGCAAGTGAACAAAGTATAAGATTGTTTATTTGACTGAGTATGCTGCCAAAGGCAAGTGAACAAAGTATAAGATTGTTTGTTTGAGTGAGTATGCAAAATTGAGTCATGCGACTCAATTTCCTTTTGTTGTAATTTTCTTGTATTCATATTAATGTAAGAAGGATTCTCTTTAGCATCAAATTCTAGCTCACTAAAAGTACTATCTTATACAAGTTGTAATTTGTGCAAATCTATCACAAAATTTCTTACATTAGTAGTTGTATTATGATTTACAAGAACTTGACTCAAGCCCTTTTTATACTAGAGTTGAGAAGCCAAGAGGACAAAGAATTTCAACCAATGGGAGGCGTAGGAATTGAGAAGCCAATGAAGGGAGGCTTTACTCGAGCAAATTTCAGTCAAAGGGAGAAAGGGAGCCAAAAATGACATGGGAAGCACTTTTTGCCTTGTTGGCACAAAAATTGCTTTTCTTAATAACCTCTGAGATTGTAATTAGGCCTATCTCAATGAGGTGGGCTTAACTAAAAATCCGGAGGGCCATTGGGCACAAAAACCACAACCAATCATTTAGTATATTATAAGTTCATTATAGAAAATGCTCCGCATGGGAGTCTCTGGCTTTCACTCACTTTACATTACATCCAAATGCCATGGCTTTTCAAGGATTGGCTCCTCAAGAATGGGCCATGACCCAAGTGGAGTTTGGCCGGAGGCTTCTCAATTCTAATGTAAAGTGAGCCTCAGATTTGCAAGACAATGTACGTGTAAGGAAAAATGTTGAAAAACCTGGGAAAGATGCGTTCCCAAATAAGCGCGGACGCGCGGCGACGCACGGGCACGCCGACCACTCGAGAAATTCCCACGTCACGTACCGAACGCCCGCACAGTCCGTCAGTCGGGGTCCACCCGATTGAGAGCTTTCACAGTGCCGGGACATGCCTACCTGCCTCAAGTGCCACCCTCCTTCAAACCCCTGCCCCGATTCCCCACCCCCCACCTCCCTCCTCTGCCCTCTCCACTCTCTGTAACCCACGAACCTGCAATCCACCTCCCCAATTCAACACCCTCCCCGATTCTTTCTCTTTTCTCGCCCTAAACCCTCAAAATACCCAGAAAATTCGAGCCCCCAACAGATTTGAGTCCCAACAGAATTAAGTCTCAGCAGGTGGCGGTCTGCGCACTTTTTGGGTTGGTGTCGCAGTCAGGGCGTTCCAAGTGGCTTCGGAGGTGCTTGCGGCTGCACAATTTCCTGGAACAATCGCCCGCCTGGTTCGGGCCGGTGCGCCCTCATCACCCCGCCAGTTACTCATCGCTTGAATTGCCTGGGGAGGGTGAGCCCTCGCCCGGCTCTATGCCAATTCACTGCCCTGCCTGGGTGATCGTTTATTGTTAGCTAGAGTGTTGGTTGCATCGGAGCGAGCGTGGTATGATTGCAGACGACGGCACCTGGTGCGGGTGGCGACCTGGGCAGGATCATCGGATCGGCTTCTGTTGCACTTCCTTGGACCTCACGGTGCAGGGCGAACGAGCGCTCTGGTATTTTTTGTAAAGGCTGTTGCTCTTCACATGTTTCGTCAGGCCCCGGCGATCGTACTAGCATTCATTCGAGCAGGTTCTGTGTGAAGGAGCTTCCGAGGTACTTAACCAATCCCACGGCGCGTTCTTATAAAGTCTCTGTTGATGAGAGTCTAAGCCAATCCATCCGGCGAAGAGTGCGTAAGTGGACCTTCCATCTCTCTTTCTCTCTAGACAGAAATTTAGGCTTCCTTTCGAACGCGCTCACGGAATGCGCACTGAAATGCTAATTTGGGTGACGATGATCTTGCAGGTAGCTGTTAATAGCAGGACTGGCCTTACAAGTAGTAATTGGTGATTGACTTCAAGATGAAGTCCTTTGGAAAGTCATTGAGTTTGAGGTCTCCCAGCGAGACCGAGCGGTCGCTCATTAACAAGCCTGAGCACCCACTCAGTGGCCTGTTCGAGAATTTACGGTAAGGGCAATCAATGCAGCAGATGTTGCGCTTTTTTGAATTGGGAGAGATAACAGATTTTCGGGATGTGCTTCTTTCTCATGGATCTGTCTTGCAATGCAGCAATGTTGCGAAGCTGGACGAGCTTGGTGTGGAGATTGCTGTCATCGCATTGCCAGCGCTTTTGGCTTTGGCATCTGACCCCCTTGCCTCACTGGTGGATACGGCATTCATCGGACACTTAGGTACCTCCTCGCACATGTAGAATGAAAGGGTAGCATAATGGTAGAAACTTTGTAACGTTGGTTTTGGCAGGGGCTCTGTACTGATTCTTCTTATGTTTTTTATCAGGTCCAGTGGAGCTTGGAGCAGTTGGAGTGTCCATATCCGTCTTCAATCTAGTGTCGAAGATGTTCAACCTACCACTTTTGAATGTGACAACATCGTTTGTCGCTGAGGACGCTTCTGAGAAGGCTGTGGTAACGGAGACGCCAGTGGAGCTGAAGGGGTTGCTGTCAATGGAAGGTTGGTGTACCGACACTTTGACATGGTTTCTGCAACTTGGGATGAGTTCCATAGTTCTCAGAATGTGGCTGTTGTTTTCTGCAGCTTTGAACGGGAATGAGGAGCCGCAGCGGGAAGCTGTCGTCACCTCTGATGAAAAGCCGTGTCTTCCTTCCGTTTCGTCTGCTCTCGTGCTGGGCACGATCCTCGGGTTGGGAGAGGCTTTCATTCTCACTTTTTTCGCAGGTCCCATCTTGACTGCGATGGGCGTCAATGCGGTAAGCCTACACCTATTCCTCTTCAAGAATAATATCAAGTCTAACATCTCAATCTCGATCTGTGCATAGTACTTTTGGGGTTATCATGAGCATATATAACACAACTTTTGGTAGTTGCTGTGACTAGTTTTTAATGTGGATACTGATTTGAGTGTAATGGTTTGAAATTTGCAGTCATCGCCAATGCGAGTACCAGCTACCCAGTTTTTGATGCTGAAAGCCGTCGGGGCGCCCGCCGTGGTGGTTGCATTGGCGATTCAGGGAGTATTTCGAGGATTCAAGGATACGAAAACGCCGCTTATTGCGCAGGGTAAGTGATGTTTGATTGCTTTTGGGAAGCTTTTGCCACAAGACCGGAGCTTTAACATGCCGTCTACTGAATGCAGTGGTGGGGAACCTCGTCAACATAGTATTGGATCCTATTCTGATCTTCACATTGAAGCTAGGTGTGAGTGGTGCTGCCATTTCAACAGTCACGTCACAGTAAGTAATGAGACATTTCACCATCTCAATCTTTTCCATCGAACTTTTTGTAAGGACGTTACTGAAATTAGACAGTGCATGTGGCAGGTATGTAATCATGGTGTTGCTACTTTGGGTGTTAGCTAAGAAAGTAACGTTACTACCTCCAAGCATGGAAGATTTGCGACTCAGTCGATTCTTGAAATCTGGTAAGTCACTGCCGTTTCGGGACCTATTGCTCTGAGCTAGAAAGACGATTTATGATGTGCTGAGCATCGGTAGCAAGGTACGAAGCTTTGATAGATGGTGGTTGTATGCAAGATACTAAGGTGGAGAGTTATGATGCAGGTGGATACTTGCTGGTAAGAACCATAGCTATTTTGTTGGTGATGACATTAGCAACCTCCATGGCAGCAAGGCAAGGCGCAATTCCCATGGCCGGCCATCAGATCTGCTTGCAAATATGGCTTGCAGCATCCTTGCTATCTGATTCTATCGCTTTAGCTGGACAGGTCAGTACCAAATTTTCCAGCTTATCCAGATCCAGATCATCCAAGTTTCCAATACCCGTTTCTTATCTCTTCTGTGTTGATTTCAGGCAATAATTGCTAGTGCATTTGCTAAGTTCAATTACAAGCGTGTCAAGGAGGCTTCGTTTCGGATTCTTCAGGTAACTTTCTGAAAGCTGATAATGAGGTTATTGTATTCCTGATCAGTGTTAAATGGTTCGTTTCTCAGCAGGCAGCTTCTTAACGCAATGGTTTTAACATGGGTGAGTGCAGATCGGCTTCTGCTTTGGAGTGTTCATAGCGGTGTTGCTGGGAGTAACCATGCCTGCGTTCTCAAGAGTGTTTAGTACAGATGCTGATGTTTTGAATATCATCAAGGGCCTCATTCCGGTCAGTCAAACTTCATATACTACTGTGTTGTGATTCATCCCATTAGTTTCTTCATGGAATAACCATAATATCTTCGGTGTGTGCAGTTTGTGGCTTTAACTCAACCTGTCAACTCATTAGCTTTTGTCTTCGATGGCCTTCACTATGGAGCATCAGACTTCGCTTATGCAGCTTACTCAATGGTAAGTGTGGCTGTTGCAGTTGCTTTGTGCATGGAACAAGGTAGTTAGTATGCATCACACATACATCGTCTTCAGAAAAGTACCTACCAGCTGATATATCTCATCAGATTAACCATGTCCCTTCAAAAAGGCCATTCTGAACTTGTCAATTGAAATGAAGTGATTTACATTTTTGAATTCTTCACATGGAATCCTGCAATTAATTGTCTTATGTATTCGCCTGGAGTTCCGAGGTCTGAGAAATCCTCCACTTTACAGATCAATTCTAATCCTTGTTTTTGTTCTTTGCAGATATTGGTTGCAGTACCTTCAGCTTTATTTCTACTGATAGTGCCTCATTACTGGGGCCTCATGGCAGTATGGATGGGACTCACAATCATAATGGGTTTACGATTGGCCGTTGGCTTCTGGAGGTATTCTTTTCTTCTGTTTTTTAATCTACTTTGAATGGCTACATTAGGGTACTGAAGTGGCTGTTTAGCATTCCAATTTAGCTTGACTAGAAAAAATCAAACTAATTCCTCTGTAGAATCTTGGAAAACAACTTGGAACTATTCTCAAATGTCGAATCTGTCATCGTTTTGGGTAGTTTAGTATATTAATGAGATGAACTTGTTGCACTTGTGAGTGCAGGATTGGAACGGCGTCCGGGCCATGGACTTTCTTGATCAATAATGATGTTGAAAATGATGTGTTTGTTATTGAACAAGATTAGAATTGGAATCACAAAAATATGCCTGACTGGGCATGTATGCCATGTATAGAATCGGGATTATCGAATTAGAGTATTACTATGCTGTAGTGATATAGTCTTAGATCATTTTTCATTCTTTTAGGAAAGCTAATTCAGCTTTCTCCATTTTTGTAGGGATAGGTATAAGTTGGTCCTTGAAAGGGCTTATTGTATGGTAGCTTACATCTCTTAGATGTTTATATTTCTCCATGACGACACCTGTATATTTGAAAAAACTCAAGATTATGAGGAATTTGGTCTGACCCTTGTTGTCTATCATTTTGTTTATGAATCTTCATGCATTTGTTCGTATCTTAGTGTAGGGAGAATCATAGTAAGCATTTTCATGTAGTTAATATGCTGTTAAATGTATTGTGTAAGTATCACTAAAGTGGCAAGCTAGGTAGGAACAGGCAATTGTATATTCTTTTATTCAACACCCCAATATGGGCTTTCACTATTAAATGTATTGTGTAAGTATCACTAAAGTGGCACAATATTTTATTTTGGATTGAACATCAGTTTCAAATTTTGTGCTTGAGATACTCTAGATTGGTATCAAATAATAACAACTTGATTGGCTATGATACATACTCATGTAAAAAGATTGAGTTACTAGGAGGTAGTAAATACATATTCTATGAAAAGGATCATTGAAGGATCAAAGGTATTAATCTACTAAAGCGATACAAAAATTTGGTATAAATTTGATAATGAATAAAGGTATTAATCTACTAAAGCGATACAAAAATTTGGTATAAATTTGATAATGAATCAAAAATTAAGTAGCAAACAAGTCCTAACTTCCACAATCATGATCTACATCGTTAGTAAATTTCTCAGGGCCTAATTCTATCCAACAATACAACACTTCACTTCAAAAAACTTTCAATGAGAAATGTATATATTGAATTTGAGAATGTAGATTATGACAAATATCTTTTCACTATTGCTAATTCATAAATAACCTTTGGAGTTACGCCATTCTCAATTATGCTAAAATTTCAATATAAGCAACTAAGAATAATTGCTCGCAAAAATGCAATTACCTAACCTAACCGCATTCTGTTGTCCTTCTAATAAATTGATATAGCTACCACACAAAAATTAGGGTGATCAACTCCAATCATTCAAAAGTGCCCTCACTTCTTAGGAGGAGCAGCAGAAACCATAAATATTTACCAACCATGAATGTCTTGCAAACTAGAAAACTAAAATGGATACGACAACGAACGCAACCAAAAAAACCTTCCACGAGCACCATGATACCATTATAAGCATATGTTTCCACCATGATAGCCTCGCACATTGTGAGATGATGTGAGCTTTGAAAGTTCCCGGACAAAAACATAGGTTTCCGCATTGATAGGAGCGATAGTAAGAGCAACCATGAAAGTCTTGCACCCTAAAAAATTGAAATGGATACGATAACCAACTAACTCAAAAACCTTCCTCGAGCACCATGATACCATTGTCAGCATAAGTGTGATGACCTCCGGGCATACATCCAAGGACAAGTCGAACGAACACTCTATTTGCACTGGCCTCTAAATAGGTTGGAGTTTTTCTTATTTCTGGAAGAGATGATAGCCTCGCACATTGTGAGATGATGTGATGTGAGTTTTGGATCCATGGAAAGTTCGGGGGCGAAAACATGGGTTTCGCACATCGTGAGATGATGTGATCCATGGAAAGTTCGGGGGCGAAAACATGGGTCTCGGCATTGATAGGAGCGTTAGTGGGAGCAGGGTTAGCGACGGCCTCAGCGTACGTGGTGCATGTGCGCGTGTTGGAGCAGATCCAAGCGCGCCTGCAGTTGGAGGAACTGAACCACCGGAGACGAATCAAGAGAGCCAAGCGTATTGCGACGCTCCACCATAGTAGTAGTGACAATAACAAAATCCGCCACGACGATGGTGATGCTGCGGATCCCGACATGCTCGCCGCGGCCACTGCGGCCGCCATTGAAGCCAATCCAGCAGCTGCTGAGAGGCATGAAGACTCATTTTCTGCGGGGATCAATGAGATGCCGGCATGGCTTCCTCGCGTTCAAACCCATTGCAAGGATCACGCTCGTATATCTCCTTCCCCCTTCTCATTCCTTTTTGTGCTATAACTTACAAGAGAGCCAAATGCTTTTGGTAGGTGCGAATTGTAATTGTGACAATTGTTGATTGCTTCTTATATATTTTGTTTCTATTTCTTGTTTGTAGAGAAAGTTTTCATACTCTCGCCTCATCATCTCCTTATTCCTAAGCTACAAACATCTGCAAAATAATGATTCTACAGATTTTTAGGTTATGTTTATAAATTCAAAACATTTTTTGAGTAAGCAGGCTGGGTGGATGGGACTTTGAGGTGTAGAGCATGGTGTGTAAAGAGGTTTATCCCCTTGAATGAGTTTAGCCCAATCAATGTTTTTTCCAACCTCAAAATACTTAATTCTTTGAGATTGTAGTTGGTGATGACTTGGTAGGAATATAGATTTTACTAATTAGATAAAAAAATCTTTTGGGGTTAAGGAACAAATACAAACAAGTTTTGTACGCTTTTCGTAAATAGGAAGAGTTTTTTTTTTTTTTTTTTTTTTTTTTTTTTTTTGTAATTACAAGGAAGAGGAAGTGTTTTGTGTTAAAAAGTATGATGTGCTTGTGAATTGTAGGGAATGGTGGTGGTGGACAACCAAGCACTTCATCAACAACGCCTTGGCAATGTCATGCATCGCCAATGATGCGCCATGTTCCCGTGATTCGACCCACAACCCCAAAGTCTCCGTTATTTGTGGACATGGAAGGCTCTGATGAAGAGGACCATGTCTTGCAAAACGAGGACGAGCAAAACTATATCATGGATGAGGTCATGGGCTTGGCGGGGGTGGATAGCAACGCCACGGCCGATTGCACGGAACACGTGGACGCCGATGAAATTGTTGGGGATGGTATGGTCAGGTTGGCTTGTGGAAATAATCTGCTTCGGTCTGAACCCACTATGTTGCGACAAAGGCTCAAGGTAAGCCTCCTTTTGACCTCTTTTGACACATTCTAAAGACGAGACCAGGGTTGTCTTATCAGACAAAATTCCTATTTATGTGTCAAGCACAATGTAGATGAGATGTACATCTAAGACGTCATCAATGTATCAAATGTACATCTTATCTTAATTGTGTTTAACAGATGAATAGGAATTTTGTATGATAAAATGAATAGATATTTTGTATGATAAAATAAATAGGAATTTTGTATGATAAAATGAATAGGAATTTTGTCTGATAAGATGAATAGGAATTTTGTCTGATAAGATGAATAGGACTTTTGTCTGATAAGATGAATAGGAATTTTGTCTGATAAGACAACGGTGGACCAAGCACACATGAACTACTTTTCTCACATTTGACCAAGTAGACCCAAGTTGCCATATAGCAATTATTTTGAGCATATATGTAAGCTAGGTCTTGAAGGCATATATTTTTTGTGCCAAATGACTTATTGAAGAATGTGCAGGAAGATGAACCCATGACCAGGGCGCGGTCCCCTCCGGTAGATGTGAATGAGGACATCAAGTCACCTGCGGATAGAACTCTCTCAAATAAATTGAGGTCGCACACGATACCCGGCGACATTCATAGCCTGCACAAACCTGATCCGATTGCTGCTGACATTCTTCGGAAGGAGCCCGAACAAGAGAAATTCATCCGCCTTATAGTCTCACCCACAGGTATAGTTTGCAATTTTTCCACGATTTTGTGTGATTTGCAAGTGCCATAAGGTAGGAGTGGCTAAAACCGTCCAGCCCCAAAAACCGCACAGTAGGGTTCAAATATTCATAGGAAATTATAGGATTACTCAAAAAATGTCTTTTTTTTTTTGGGGGGGGGGATGGATTTGCACTAGCTTTGCAGACTATCGAAAAATAATTAAAATTTTACACCACTATTCCAAGTATGCAAAGCTGAAATTCAGACGGTTTTTGGGGCTGGACGGTTTTAGCCACTCCTACCTTATGACACCTCCTTGTGAGGCACCCCCCAAAAGGAGCTAATTAACTAAAACTCACAATTGGTACGTTGCATCTCACTATGGTGTGTAGTTTGGGCACTATGGTAGAGCAGCCAAAAATGGCGCAGTGCCAAAAGTGGAGCCCTAGTGATCTTCACTGTCACGTACATAATAGCTTCTACATACAACAATACCATGTACACACTGCAAAGATTACAGGGCGTCACTTTAGGGCACCATTTTAAGAACACCTATATTTCCATCTTTAAAAATTCATTACTTACTGTAGAAGAGTCGAAAAATGATGATTCCACTTGCTCTAGTTTTCTACTAATTTTCCCCATGCACAAAAAATTGCTTGCACTTTTCTGTGCTGAAAATTGCGCCGTTATAGGACACCTTACCATAAACCTTCGTTTTATGAAACAGAGGTACCATCAATGGAAGAAGAAGAGGTTTGCAAGTTGATGCAAGAGTGTTTGGGGATGCGATTAAAGTACCTCTTTCGAGAAAGTTTGCAACCTTGGCAAAAGGAGGACGACGCAGTTGAGCCCGGGACCTCTGTTTCTGACGCGGATCCATTTCAGTTTGTTCCAGAAGCAGCATCCCCTGTATGTCCCTTTATGGTCATTCTATGCAAGCATTGATTTCATGCATTTTAAACCCTATTTTTTCAAAAACTCAACATGCAAAACCAGAGCTTAGGCTTATGCCCATGTTTTTTATGCTCAGAGTCTGAAACAGTCCCATGCATCATTTGTATTTTTAACTAAGCTTTAATTTTGTAAGACAACCCAGTTAGTCAGTCCTCATTTTGAATGATGATGGATTATTTGCAAAAATAAATTCTGACATGCTTATCTAAGAACAAAATGCTATAATAGTGAGTATGTGCTTTTGTAGTGGTGGTTGCTTTGAAGCATGTCATGCAACAAATAGCTTGTTTATTGGCTCGATCTACCATATTTTTGGGATATTCATGCAGAAAAGTTAACCTTTTCACTTTTAGAACTTACTTTGTCTTTTCTTTTTGTTGTTGTACGGTTTTTATTAGATTATGTTAACCCAAATGTTTGGTAAATATAGTTCTTATGTGTTGAAGTTGGTGAGCTTCTTGGCATTTCTCTCTTAACCCTTAACCCTTAAACGCCCTTGGGGTCTAAAACGGGCAGCCCAAAATTGGATCACAGCATCTTTTGGACTTGGGCATCATGAATAGTGCACTTTTTGAACTTGGGCATCATGAATGGACCAATCAATGATGAGCTTGCAACCTCCTACAAGGTTATGTACCACCCCAACCTACCTACCACAATCCTTTCAAACCACAAAATCATTCATACAAATTGTGATTTGAATTGTGAAAATTCACTTTTTGAATGCATCAGAAGAAGGTGACCAGTTTGACATCAAAATATAAGTGAAACGTTGAGTACAATGAGAGCTACAGGGAAGATTCTGTTGGAATCAAGCCCCTCGGGCTTGCTCGGGCGTTTAAGGGTTAAACGCCCAAGAGAGCCCGAGGGGCTCTTTTCCTACAGAACCTGCTTTGTAGCTCTCACTGTAATGAACTTTTCACTTATATTTTGATGTCAAACTGGTCACCTCCTTGTGATGTATTCAAAAAGTGAAACTTTACAGTTTAAATCACAATTTGTATGAGTGATTTTGTGCTTTGAAAGGATTGTGGTAGGTAGGTTGGGGTTGTACAAAACCTTGTAGGAGGTTGCAAGGTCATCATTGATTGGTTCACTCATGATGCCCAAGTTCAAAAAGTGCACTATTCATGATTCCCAAGTCCAGAAGATGTTGTGATTCAATTTTGGGTTGCCCATTTCAGACCCCATGGACGTTTAAGGGTTAATGGTTGTTTGACCTTAGAACGTTGAAGCCAGCACAAAGTGTCCGATGAATGAATATGAGATTTGATATTGGACAGTAGACAACTTTTTTCTTTCAAAATCATCTTCCCAACTTCCTTATTATCCATGGTGATGGGTTTCGACGATCTAGGGTTAAACTTGTAGTTCACCATGTCATTGATTTATTCAAATACATTTAGTGGGAGCTCATATCCATTGCCTTGTTTGCAACAGCACGTTTACAAAATGGTAGATGGAGTTATGCGAGTTTATGCTCATGAAAAAGGTAATTTTTTACTATAGACTCTCATGCAGGTTGAAATTACTGAATCATATTTCATATTTTCTCATCATTAGAATATTGTATTTATTTAGGAAGACTTTAATAATTTTGGAAGTGAACAATCTGATTTTTGAAAATTTTGTAGTTTTGAAACCATCACAGAAACCACAGAGCTTTTTCCTGTGCACGATGCAACATCATTTTTTACTGATATGCATCGTATATTAAGAATAATAGCACTTGGAAATGTTCGAACATTGTGCCACCGCCGACTAAAACTCTTGGAACAAGTTAGTACTTACAACTCTTTACAAATTTCTTCTAGTACAACAATGCATACTTTCATGCAATCTAAAAAAGAAGTTTGTTTCTATTGAATGGACTTAGTGTATAATCTTAATGTACATCGAATCGACTATCATGATGATATTTGTTATGTAAAATGTTCAGAAGTTTAGCCTTCATCTCATGTTAAATGCTGACCGAGAGTTTTTGGCACAAAAGAGTGCACCGCACCGAGACTTTTACAATGTGAGAAAAGTTGACACCCACGTGCACCATACCTCATGTATGAACCAAAAGCACCTTCTACGTTTCATCAAATCGAAGCTTCGCAAGGACGCGGATGAGGAAAGGGAGAAGGATGTAAGATTAAAAATCATGCATAAATTCAAAACCATTTCAATTCAATTTGCAAACTTTTCTTTTCATGCTTCTTATGAATCCCAATGTATAGCACTATAAAAAATGGTGATCTTTACAATTTATTCAATGCAACTCAAACTATTTGGCACAACTCCAAGGAGTTGTAATTGAGTCATTATTAAGTTATCGTATAGTGACTCAATCGTAATGAACAAGTTGTAAAGAACACAATTCTCTTTTGATGTACATTACAAGCTGACTTGGATTGTGTTGTGAGCATATCTTTTTCTAAAAAAGTGATATTTTTTTATGCATAACTCATTAATCAGGTAGTAATCTTTCGAGATGGGAAGTACTTGACATTGAAGGAAGTATTTGAAAGTTTAGATTTAACTGGGTAAGAACCAAGATTTGATGTTGATCTTCTTTGCTATTATTTCTCTATGTTGTGAACAAATCGTTTGATAATTTCCAGGAATTTATAATGATACTTTAAAGTGTGTTCATGGCTACAGCTATGATTTGAATGTAGATTTATTGGATGTACACGTGGACAAAAATACATTCCATCGATTTGACAAGTTCAACCTTAAATACAACCCTTGTGGGCAAAGCAGATTAAGAGAGATATTCCTTAAACAAGACAATCTTATTCAAGGTTGCCATACCATCTCATTTTCAGTATTGGATATATAGGTATGCATTCATGTGGAACATAATAACTTAATGTAAATCAGTCAATATCCATAAGTGATCATAATATTTATACTTTGTAGATTTGTACTCAAAGACTAAAGTGTTGGAAATTATTAGCAAAAGCATAATCTTTGGATTACTATTGGCTTTGAATAAGCAGGTCGCTATTTGGCGGAGTTGACAAAACAAGTTTTTCTTGATATTGAGAATAGTAAATATCAAGTATGTATCATATCCAAAACTTATGTATCATTGTGTCAGTTGCATATTATTTAGTTACTACTTGAAAAAAATAAAAATAAAATAAAATGTTATGGCCAAATTTTAGTATCTTGGGAAACTAGGAGACTCGTATACAATCAAGTTGCAAAATTTCTTTTGTGAAGGAATACTATCAAAAATTTGAGCATGGATATCAATACATTGTTTAATTGAAGAAGAACAACTTCTTAAAATGGTCTAATAGTCATATTCTAGCAATCATGAAATTGTTCAACCTCATAAAGTTTTAATATGTTCATCAACCAATCTTAAATATGTGATCCAGAATATAACTATCAGTTAATATATATTTGTAGATGGCAGAATATAGGATATCTATATATGGAAGGAAAGAAAGTGAATGGGATCAACTTGCCTCTTGGATTGTAAATAACAAATTGCAAAGTGACAATATAACATGGTTGATTCAGGTACAGCTAAAGGTTTTTTCTTGCCTTTGTGGCTAACTTTGTATTAACATAGATAATTCTTTTTGAATTACTTGATCTTCAACATATTTTGGACAAAACTCAACTTGTTATTTCACAAATAATGCAGCTTCCACGATTATATAGTATTTACAAAGAAATGGGCATTCTTGACTCATTCGAATCCATTTTATACAATGTATTCAAACCTTTGTTTGAGGTTACGGTTGATCCTATGTCGCATCCAGATCTTCATGTTTTCTTGAAATTTGTAAGTGTTCTACTTCATGCTTTAATTATGAAGCTCATTTATTCATGTGATACTATTGTATGTGAAGTCACATAATTCTACAAGATTGTACACATAGCAATATTGACATCCATTGATAAATAGTAAGTATATTATATGATGTGAGTATGAATGATATACTCTATTTGCTTAAGATATGATCTTTTAAAAGTTTGAATAGGAATTTTAGAATATCTTACAATGGCTTACATCAAATTTTTATGCTAAATGGTGTAGGTAGTTGGCTTTGATATGGTCGATGATGAAAGTAAGCCCGAAAGAAGGCCTACAAAACATATGCAAACCCCAGCCGAGTGGAATAATCCATTCAACCCAGCATATTCATATTGGGCCTATTACATCTATGCTAATTTGCTTGTGTTGAATAAGGTATTGACATTCTTTTTCATGTAATTTCATTACTACTACACATAATTTTCAAACTCTACAATAATTTGCTAGAATGAATGATGTCTATATACTTAGATGTCATATTCACTTGTGAATTATTGAATGCCTAAAATGAGGAATTCTGAACTATCCCATCTGCAACAAACCTTGGTTGATATAAAGTTGAATGTGTGAACATCAGCTACGAGAATCCAAAGGAATGTCGTTGATAAAGTTTCGGCCTCACTCTGGCGAGGTATATCATCTAATATAATTAATAATAACAATTTATATACAAAATAGATATTTTTTGAAATAAGTAGTTTATATGTATGCTTTTGGTGTATAGGTTGTCACTTATTTGGGTTTAGATCATTTTGTGTTAGAAGAAAAGAGATTAATCTATACATATTAGAAGCTTTTGTTTAATTTGTTGTATCTATTATAGAGAAATATAAATAATCTTTAAACAAGTACTTATTGCATTAATTTTGCAAGAAAAGCTATTTTTCTTAATAATTTTTATAAATGATTACTATGTACAGAATGTTTGTTATTTTTTAATGTAATAGTCATCCTTGCTTAAACACATTGTGTTGAGTGTTGAAATCTTTGAACATATCACTGATTGTAGTATATTTTTTCTTGGGTACTTTTAAGATGTACTCTTTGAAGATGTGTATTTGAAAAAGAGGAACTAAAAAAAATAATATAAATTGTGAATAGAGTATGACTTTCTGTTACTTGTAAGCATATTGTAACTAGTTGTAAAAGTTAAAAATAAGATTGATTGTATTCAAGCATAAAGAATCCTTATGTACTTATATATATATATATATATATATATATATGTAAGTATAGGCTGGAGATTTGGACCATTTAGCAGCAACTTTCATGGTAGCTCACAATATTGCACATGGAAACAATCTCCGAAAGTCTCCGGGACTTCAATATCTTTATTATTTAGCACAAGTAAACAACTCATGTTTTGTACTATTCTTATTAACACTCATTCACATTTCTTGAATATATGTGTTATTTAACAATTAAAAGAAACCCAAGTGATAAATTATAATTCTACTATACCAAGAGCCCACAATAAAGCATTGCAAATACAAGTCGCAGATTGGCTTATCTATGTCACCTTTGAGCAATAATTCTCTATTTTTGGATTATCATCGGAATCCATTCCCTATGTTTTTTGCGAGAGGACTCAATGTATGTTTATCAACAGACGATCCTTTGCAAATACACCTCACAAAAGAACCACTTGTAGAAGAATATGGGATTGCTGCTCAGGTACTATACTCAATTATTTTTGTGTATTCAAGTGGAAACAATTATCATTTTAATTGGTTAGTTCATGAAGTCTTTTCCTTAATGCCATAATGTGAAAAATTAGCAATCTTCAATCTCGAAAGTCAATCAAAGTTTTACAATTTTCACAAAGCTTAGTATACACAAGTATGTCCAAATGTACTTGGACGTGCATTTCCATGATCATTGAGTTTTCACAAGGAGTGTCAAAGCAAAGAACCACTACGTAAATATAGGATTAACACTAGAACAGATTTTAAGGTTTTATGACCGTGTATGTAGTCATATTGTCTAAAGCGACTAAGAGTAAATGACTAAAAATATGCCACTACAATATGATAATCATCATACGATCATGTTATAATAGTTTGTGATCACATGAAACATATTGTCTATAATTAACGTGCGACTACGAACAGTCAACTCATGGCTGTAAGATGACTATCAATATTCACATCTTCAATCATTTACTCTTCGTCGCTTTGGACAATATGACTACGTCCATAGTCATTTGTAATATTGTAATTTTATTTATAATTTAGTTTCCCTAAGCCTCAATCGAACAAGTTTATATTTTGATGAATTTTCAGGTATGGAAGTTGAGTGCATGCGATCTTTGTGAAATTGCACGAAATTCAGTTTATCAATCAGGCTTCTCTCATGAATCCAAGGTAGGACTATTTTTCATCAAATAAAAACAATCCTTAAATTTAGTACTAGAAGATGATTTTGCAAATTTTAAACAAAAATTAATTTGTATATCAGGTAAGATGGATTGGACAAAATTATTATAAAAGAGGTCCTGATGGCAATGATATTCACAAAACAAATGTACCTCACATCAGGGTTGATTTTCGACATGAGGTAAAGAAATTATAAAATTTGTTTCAATTAGTTTCAATTTGATGGATTTTTACTTCATTCTAATAACATTTAATGAGTTTTACAAGCATTTGACTATTTGACTATTTTGCATAAATTAGGTATGGAAGGATGAATTGTTGTATGTACATCTTGGAGAGGAGAAAGTCTTCCCAAATATGCTCTATACGTGAATTTGTAAATTGAAGAAAAAAATTGCGTAAAAAAAATGGAAGAATAAAGTAACAACAAAATTTCAAATTCAAATGGATAGTTTTGTAAATCTATTATCATAATAGAATACAATGCAACTACAATGGTCACTCACAATGAGTAGGAGAGTGACATTGCGAAGGTTAAAAAAGTGACATTTTAGAGGTTGAAGGGTGATATTATAAAGGTTGGACGAGGTGGATAACATTAGAGGTTGGAAGGGTAACATTAGAGGGCATATGGGTGATATTACAAAGATCAAAGTGACATTACAAAGATTGGATGTTTTCAAAGAACACATATACATTCTACTTTACAAAAGAGGGCATCAGGATTGAATTTAATAGTTAAAGTCACATTCATTGAACCCCTAAATTTCCTTGTTGTTTTGGAAGCAAGAAGTCTTACAACTGTCTTTTTGAAATCCCATGCACTCCTCGCCAAGTGAATCTATATTATTCTCTATTTTTAGACTTCCAATCGTAGAATCTTGTACCTTGCTTGTTTTTGAGCCGCTATTGAACTTTTTAATCGTTGTAACTTCTCCATTTCTGAGATCGTAACATTTAAAGTCGATGCAAAAGTTTTTTTGGCCATCGTCAGGAAAACATAGTGTAAATGGTGCCAAGAGCAAGTTGAAGTTCTTTGTCCCGAAAATTTCGGGCATATTTTTTTCCATGTAGGTAATCAAGTTGGGTACCCTCATGCAAAATGAGAGACTCATTATGTTTTTTTGACCTTCATGCAAATTGTTTTTTAGAAAAACATGCACCACGGTTGATTTTTTTTTTTTTTTTTTTTTTTTTTTTTTTTTTTTTCTTTGGAAATCTCAAATGGTGATTAGGTGCTTGTATGAGTTTGTGAATTTGGAGAAAAAGAATTTGGAAAGAAATTCAACAAATTCTATAAGAAATAATTTGGATATGTGGAAATTGTATTTGTAATTTTGGAGGCTGTCCTTGTGAAATTGAAAAACTTTTTGAAGTAGGTAAATTTAGAACTTGAATAATGTTAGGAAATATTTTAAATTTTTTTTCCAAAAAAGTTGAAATCTCAATTGCTCGTCTTGAACTTGAAACCTATGATTTCTAGATAAAGGTTTTAAAATTGAAATTCGGCTTTGCAAATTTTACCACATACACTATGTAGTAAAATAAGCACCTTCAGTTGTTAAAATCTTAAACAAAAATATTACTTTTAACCCTTTCAAAATGGCTGCCCAAAATTGCAAAAACCCATTTTGGGTTTTAAGGATATTTAGGGGTTAAACTGTTGTTGTTGAACAACAATTTTTTCGTAAGGTGACTATTTATGAAATAAAATGCAACACGGCAATTGCAATCTAGGATTGATTTGTATTGATATAGTGTAGATTTCCAATAAGCATATCTTCTAAGATTAGAATGAAATATTTTCTTGCTAATATTCTTTCCATGTTTAATAAGATTTCATAAGATTTCACTAATAACTTATGAAATTTTGAAATGTCACCAAAAACACAATGTTCTTTTGGCTGGTTTGGAATTTAGAAAATTGAAGCTTTAACAAGAATGGAACATGACCAAATTGATTCATCTACCATGTATATATTATCCCATCACTTTTACAATCATATTATGAAATTCAACCTCGTACTCAGTCCACATAATAGAAAACATATCATTGAAATACAATGTACCGTTGTGAAATACACGCTTTTCAAAATTAGGTAGATAGTTTGTTTTGTTTTTGTTTTGTCTTGGTTTGGTCTTGGTTTGGTCTTGGTTTGGTCTTGATGTCATCTTTGTTTCGTGTTTTTTTTGTTTTTGTTTTGTTTTGTGACAATATGATCTCAAGGACTTCCAAACTGATGGGCCCGCACTAGGTGTTGATGATAGTAGGTATTTCTGTAGGGGTGTAGACAATGATTAGATCCCCAATCGGATATGCGGATTTTGAGATATAGAATCAAAAAATATTTGTGGATTCAAAAGTTACCAGAAATGACAAAATTTTCGATGGAGTAGAAAAGAAAAAGAACCCAGTCCAACAAAATTTTCATCATTTGGAGCTCTAAAAAAATAACCAAAAACAGAAAACATGGGCCGAGACATGGCCCCCTTTATTTCTATTTTTATTTTTATTTTTCTTTTTTAAAGATAGTGAAGACAAAGAGGGGGACGGTTAACCCTTAAATGCCCAAGCAAGCGCAAGGGGCTTTTTCCCAACAAAATATACTGTGTAGCTCTCATTGTACTCAACTTTTCACTTATATTTTGATGTCATTCAGAAAGTGGAATTTTACAATTGAAATCACAATTTGTATGAGTGATTTTGTGCTTAGAAAGGTTTGTGGTAGGTAGGTTGGGGTTGTACATATCTGCCTGTTTAAGACCCATTAAACCCCATGGGCGTTTAAGGATTAAAGTATTTAAGTGGATGTGGCAAAAGTGCGCGGCCAGTATCATTGTACCATTTTGAAACATACGCTTTTGAAAGGAGAAAGTTGTAGGCAGAGGGGTACATGGCAAAGCATGGTTGGTGTTGTGGGGACATGGAACGAGTCGTGGAGGGGAGGGGAGGGAAGACCAGCTATGTAGCAAACGGTAAATCGATAAAGGGAGGACGGAGAAGGTGGCAGGAAGCAGGGAAAGGGGGGAGGGGAGATAGTGAGCCAGCTCGATCGCAGTGTGCGGATTGATGGCAGCAATCGGCATCGGGATTTGTAGCAGTAGCATCGCAGAAATGGCGCAGCAGCATCAGAGCCAAGACTTGCTATGATACATGGCACTCTTCACAACCTGGCCTGTTGGCCCTGCCTACCCTGCCAGCCTTCCAGCAAGTGGCAAGAGATTTCCCTCTCGAGCACCGCCCTAGCTGAGCTTACAATTCACTCACATTTGCTGGCAGATGCGGCACCCCCCGCCCCAGCAGCACGCTATGGCCGTGTTTAGCATGCCTGTTGCGCCAGCTCCAGCAGGCGCTGCCTGAATACCAGGGCCCCGCTCCTCCCATACCGGGCACCTGCACATGCCCAAGTCGGGATCCGCTTTCATCGCCCCATCTCCACTTCTGTCAATATTCCATACTCTTTTCGTCCCTCTGCCCCATCCTCCCTCCCCACTTTTCTCTCCCTTCTCATCCTTCCCTCTTTCAGGTTTTGGGTTTCGGTATCAAATTTCTCGCCTCATCTCATCGTTCCGGGATTCGAATTGGTGTCACTCTCCCCAGTTGGAGGTTTTAGGTTGACTCGATATCGGTACCAAATTCGAGCTCGTTGGGCATTAGAATTTGCGGAAGGTTGGAAGGTTGTGATCGAACAGCGATGGATATGAAGGTGGATACTGGGACTTATCCATCTTACAGCGGGGAGTCTTCATGTGGTGAGGCGAAGAGCTGTGAGGGTGAGTGAGGAACAGGGTTTGTGATGCAAATCTCCAGGAACTCGATTGTGGATTGAAAGCAAGCACGATAGAGCGAGAGGGAGGTGACGCACAATGGAGCGCAATCCAACAAAAATGCCGTATGCTGCAACGAAGGTGGAGCCTGAATCGAGCTTAAGCGAGATGATCAAACAGGTTCTACGAATCGTGCAGAAAGAGGGTGCTCTCACTAAGAAACAGGCACGGCGAACTTTCCATTCCAATAGGGCTGAGAGTACCATCCAAACAAGTAGATTATTCTATCTTATTTTTGACTGAAGTTCCCCGCTAAGGTGACGGGATTTTCATTAATTACTGCTTCGCTCTGTGCAGGCCGAGTTTTGTGACGATGCGTGCGTGACGCGTTACTTACGAGCTCGTGGCAACAACGTTCGAAGAGCAGCGAAGATGCTGCGAGCTACCCTAAACTGGCGTGACAAACTCAACATGGGTACACCCTCTAATCCCATCAACAGTACTAGAGAACAGTGTAATTTCGTGATTCTTTTGAATTTCCGGTTTCAGCTACAAAAGGAGAACTCAGTCACTGGATGATACAGGATCGTATGAAAGTACATTACCTAATTGAAATGCCACTGTTTCGTTTCAGGATACTTGATTGCTGACGAATTTCCAGCGGAGCTCTCGACGGGAGCTGCCTATGTTGCAGGGCTCGATGGCGAAGGTCGACCTGTCTTGGTAACTATGCTTGAACACTTGGGAGCTAGATTGTCTCAACGAAGTAGGAAAGTCAGTAAGACTAGAAACGACTTATGATGTAGAGCTGCTCAAAATTTCATGCTCTGTTGATTACATCTCAACTCGCTACTGTTATTTAAAAATGAAAGTACCAGAAGCCGACTTGTAGGATGATCTGTTTCAGACTGTTTTGATTGATGGTTGTCCGTTTTTGGGTGCAGGTTATAAAGAAGAAGCCCGAGTACATCCTTAATCATAGTCAAAAGCAGTACGTTTCTCAGCTTTGTCTCTAAACTTGCAATAGTTAGAGCCGAAGTTCATCAGTATGTTTTCTATGTGCTGACAACCGAAGTGGTCGCAGGCATCTTCGTTTCATAATCTTCACAATGGAAGTCGCAGTTGCTGCTATGCCTCCGGGAGTTGACCAGTGGGTCCTCATCCTTGATGCCGGAGGTAACACAATTAGCTCTTGCTATCTACCCCAATGTGTTCCAAGTGCAGATAGTAACTATATCTAACATAGTTGGCGAAACCATTTATCGGAAGTATATATTTATAGCATTCATTCACTGCACACCCTGCACTTTGCATCGCTTTAAATATTGTGGGACATCAAAGCTATGTTGTGAATCAGCAAGTTCGGGTTACTGAGCTCGTGGTCTGGTCAATGAGATTAGTAAGTTTGAAGTCCAGAGTCTGATATTCTCTGCAACAGGGTACACGAAGATAAGCGCGCCGTCGACGAGTGGCATTCTCACCACGCTCAAGGTTCTAGCGGATCATTATCCAGAGAGGCTTGCGAAAGCCTTCATCGTGGACGCTTCTTCCATGTTCTATTACGTTTGGAAGGTAAGAAAGAGTCTATTGCAGTGGTCGTAGTTATGGTTGACAGTAGCTTCCGTGTTGCTAACGGACCGTGTATGCTTGCTTGCCTGCCAGGGGGTTTGCACATTCGTTGATCACTCGACGAGAGAGAAGCTAAGTTTTGCATACTCGAGAGATTATCGAGTGATTCCGAGGCCACAGCAGCAGAGTCCGAGCGCCACTCCCAAGAAGTCATTGCCTTTTTCTTCACCATTCTCGAAGCATTCTCGGAGACGGTCCACCAGTTTCTCGGTCGACAACTTTAAAACTTCAGCTCCTTCCCGAACAAAATCAGGTTCGTGACAAGCAACACCTCTAGCTGGCTTAACATGGAAATGGGTTGAGACTGATTCTATCGCTCTTTTGCTGCAGTTACGTTGGACTTTTCAAACTTGGAGCCCATATTTGATACGAGTCCGACGAAGGGCGAGTCACGGGGGGAGTTTTCCGAGGGTCCAGAGCTGGCAGGAAGTATGAGGACGCGCTCATTCTCATTCTCATCAATCTCTAACATGAGTGCTTCCCCAGAGGTGGGCAGGGAAGAGGAGTTTTCAAGCTTCCGGAGGGACGACGATGACGACGAGGAGCTTTTCAGGGCACCGCCATCGCCACCTCTGGAGATTCCTAAACCGCAGTCGCGGTCACGACGAGGCTCGTGGGATGGGTTCGTGTCCCTGTTCCACGGTCCTGCGAAACTGCCAAAAGAAGAGCCACCGTTCGTGATCGAGGAAGCCAAGAATCGGAATGTGGACACGTTCCGACCTTACTTGCCCTTTCTGCAAACGCCTTACGATGAGGCCGCGTACCGAGCCTTGATGAAGCCCCCACTTGGAGGACTGGCCACCATCATCTCCCGGGACTTGAAACGCATGAACAGTCTCTCATAAAAGGTGGCATTTTTTCTTTCGTTCTTTCTCCCGGCTGTGTAGGTTCTCTTCAAGGATCGAGCATGTACATTACAGTTGTTGCAGCTTATTAACCCGCTCAGGAGCTTGGGGCTGCTCTTTTTCATTACCCTCCATGAACTGGAGGCTTTTACATCGTACACAGGACACGAGCGAAGAATGAATACAAGCATTCCGCGTGTTGTATTCATTCTTCGCTTGGAAGTCCAATACTTGATGTTTTTCATTGAGTGTTTCATGTACTATTTTGTGGGCTAGCTTTGATATTGAATGTTAGTGTACCTTTTCATGCACTAAAAACCCCTATTATCGTTCTACCTCTCTTCTGTTTGGGTTTATTTGAGAATTTGCGCAATCTCTTGGCGTATGATTCTTATTGAACTTCATCTGTCACTGGTAACACCGAAAACCAACCATGATTGGTAATGGCTTCCAGTCTCTTTCTTTGCATGCAGCAATATTTTACGATGTAGTGATTTTGGGCCAAGGACTCGTTGCTAGTGTTTCCTATTTTATCGTTTAGCTCTTTTCAATGCTTCATAAGGTTAGCGAAGGACTCGTTGCTAGTGTTTCCTATTTTATCGTTTAGCTCTTTTCAATGCTTCATAAGGTTAGCGATGGTGTTTTAAGCATTGAAGCATAAATGCTTGGTTAAATGACATTAGGTATATGGGTTTGTTAGTGACATAGTATGTTGTTGATGATTGGTGTAATCATCTTAGGTTGACACATTCATCTAAATTTAACATGATTCATAATGAAGATAAAGCCTAAGTTATATCATTTTTAGGTTTGTGAGTGTTACAAAATGTGAAAGACATAGGTTAGGTTCTATTCATCTGAACCATCATTAGTTGGAGAGCGTCAATGTTATCTTGTTGTGAAATGGATCATTTTAATAGTCCAAGTATTTTACAATGTGATAGGTGAATGCATGCTATTAGACTTTGTAGACCTTAAAGACTTCAATTTTCTAAAATAACACCAGTTTCAAATTATCCATGATGTAAAGACAATTGTGTGTAGACCACACAAGTAAATCTATCGAGAAAGGAATCTTCTTATATATATGGCCTAGGTTGTTATTGTTTAATCAAACGCTGTTAGTGGTTGGTTGTTGCATGTGTATGAATCATAGGGTAGAATGAATAGTTAAATCCTATACTCCTCTGTGTAAAACCTTAGAGAACAATCAACTCCAGAAGCGACTCATTGACTATGCGAAAGCAAATTTCATAACGTCCATGAGCTTTCAATGCAATGTCGAGCTTTGTGGCACATTGGGATGTTGTCAAGGCCGGTCTTGAGCTTATAAAGTAACTTCATGGGAAGTGGTTTTAGAATTGGATCAGAAGGTGAAAGGATCCAAGTGTAGTTGTTTATATGTGCCTCGATCTCCTCTTGCATGATATTGATCCACGTGGGGTGGCCAATAGCTGGAAAGGGGAGAAAAGTGACCTCTGTAGTGACATTCCCTAATGACGCAAGAAAGCTTCACTTGTTTAAAGTGTGCTCCTAATGACATCAATATAAATTATTACAACTGTCACTTTTTCTTAAATATTTACGTAAGTTATAGTATCGCTTATTACACCAAAAAGTGAAATAAAATTAAAAAAAAAAAAAAAAAAAACGGGAAAGTGACAAACATGACGATTGATTTAGATGTCATTTGAAGCACAGTTTGAACAAGCTCTCTTGCATCACTAGAGACAAGTTAGTAAGTCACTATGGACGTCACTATTTCATAACCCAAATTAAAAACAACTTGATAGAACTTTGGAGGAACTCCATCAAGCCCATAAAATAAAAATCATAGCTTGGTCACAACAATAACTATATTAGAGTACTAGTATATTTCAAACTTAGATCAACAAATGTTGCTTAAAACAAATCTATATGGTTGTTGCATTGCAGTACAAACCTCCTAAAGGGCACTGTACTAAAATTTATATTTAGTGTTGGATGACGAATAGAGTGGTCATCTCAATCATGTCACAAGACTATTAGAGTGATGTAATGGACATTTAGTGTATGGACCTATTCTTTGCATTTCTAATGCTTCACTTCTTTCTTGGCTTTGAAATACGGAATGGGAGAGGGGATCTTGTCGAGCAAATTTTGATCACCAAAGGATTGAGGGCTTTAGTGACTAACAGGGGTTTAGTGGCTTCGAGTCTACCTGCGATGAGTCCATCTGCGGTGACTTGCTTCAGTGATTCTCCGTCTACTTCCATTGTTCTCAGTTCATTAGTGGTCGCTAGTTAGCGTCTCACTGAATAAATTGATTGAAATGTAAAGCTTAGAGCTCTTCTTTCTTTTTAGGGTTTACAATGAGATTCTCTTTTCTACTTCGTTTCAAGTGATAAGAAGGGCCATATGCAAATAGGGCATCCTCTCTTTGTACATACACGAGTGGATTTAGGAAATGCAAAAAGTGCTTCTCAAGGAATTGCTTCCGAAAGAAATGTGGTCAAGTGTTGAAAGTGTTATCTATGAGGATATGTGTCGTATTCAATTTGTCACCAAGATCAGGAAACTGAGTGAGTCGGAGCATTCAATTGAGGATTCAAAGTCCAGGGTTATATCAACTTGAAATCCAACACTGCACTACTTTTTACTACTTTTTACTACTTTTTACTAATTTTCTCTAGAATTTACGATCGTCGACAATTGGTGTTGTAGTTGGTATTTAGAGTTGCCATAAGTTTTCCTTTGTTGACAATTAATGTTGTTGTTTGCATTTAGTGTTGCCAACACTAAATATAATGTTTAGTGTAGTAAATTAGCTCCTCAGGAAAACTTTGAAATGTGTAGTATCATACGAGTCATTCTATATATCGCATGAGCAAATTGCGAGTAAGCTCCATTATACTACATAACCCTACCTATGGCTATCAAATCTAGTCTGTATCCATTCATTACTAGTTGACTACTACAATTTTGGGGGTTTTGCAACGTTTTCTTCTTTTCTTTTCAAAGGTTGCTCAAGTTTAGCAACGTTTTGGAACTTGCTTAAGCAACATTCTGAAGTAAATAAGCAACGTTATTGGATCGCCAATCAACGTTATTTATAATCTAGTTGAAAACGTTGCTTATTTTATTTTCTTGAGAACGTTCTTTATTTAATTTTTTTGAGAATGTTGCTCCAAAACATTGCTAGACTTGAACAACCTTTACACGAAAGCAAGGATTGTAACATCGCATACCCCCTCTTTTCTAGTAGTGCATGGATGAAAAGACTTCGGATGATAAATTTAATGGATGGTAGCCTTATAACTTTTCCAAATGTGCGCAAGGTGTGATTTACTTTTGTATACGCAATTGGAGCAATATGGAAGCTTTTGGAACGGAAGCTGGACGTGGAGGTGCACTTAGTGCATCATGTAGGTTAATCGAGGTAAAATTGAACACTTCGTTTGCGTATGATTGAGTGACGAGAGTGAAGTTTAATGACAACATTTGTTGAATAAGATTTTGTGTCTTTCTAGAGGCTCTCTATGATTGAGTGGAGACTAATTCAACTGTTTGTATCATATTGTTAGAACTATAGTTCCTAGGTTAAGTTGATGAGGATCAGGAACATAAATGGGAGGTTGTTGGTGGAAGGCAGTTTCACGGAAGCAGCCTGCAAATGCCAAGCCATGCCGGGGAGGTGGATCGACGAAATAGGAATCATGATAACGGGAGAAGTTAATAAAATGTAAAATACGAATGAATGAATTATGAGAGAGCGAATTTCCGAGGTCAACAACAGCCAATACGCATCAATGCAGCCAAAAGTTATTCATGTGGAATGGGAGCCTCCACTTTCAGACTGGAGCTAGCATTCTGCACTTCACGAGCAAGACGTGAGCGGAGGAGGTAGCACGTGTAAGCCGGACTCGGACTCGGAGTGAGCTTATGCCGGATGAGCTCCATTATTGGTTCCACGGATTCTTTGCTGCAACCTTCCCATAATTCCTTTGGATGATACTCCGCAGAATCTTCGCCTTTCAACTGAATCTTCATTGGATTGAGGGTCCTAGGCCGGCTCGAATCAGAATCAGCTCGCCCGCATCTGAATCTTGCCTATGCCCGCCAACAGAACTTCATGCATATTGATCTCACGTAGCCGTCGCGTACTCGACATTCTTTTTCGCGAGCTCCAGGAGATCCATCGCTTGCCTGATCGATGCTAGCTGACAGTTATCAACCATGAGACAGAATGTTGCTGTCGATGAGGCTCTCAAGATCTCAACCAATTCGCAGGATGAGACTGGAGTGGCCACTGAGGTTCTGCAAGCTGTGTTGAGAAGTTCGGACGAGAAACAGACTGCTGCTTCACCCCTGAGCGAGAGATTTGGCTGGTGAGACTTTGACTCATAGTGTCTAAGGAGAACTTGCGAATCTCGAGTACTTACGATTTGGTTCATCCTGCAGGAAAAGTCGGCTAGAAACGGACAGTCTGCGGCAAGATGTCGAGGAGTCTCATATCAGTCCTAAAGAACGTCGGCATTACTCGCCGCGAGAAAATTGGATTCGCTTGGAGAGGAAAGCCGCCAAGGTGTGCAGTCTCCTGAGTTGGATCAGTACCTCAGGGGTTGTCTTTCAGTCTACAGTTTATTGGTTCAAGTTTGAACCGCAAGTTTGTAACTGGTGCAGGTTGGACGTGGCTTATCGAAGGACGAGAAGGGTCTCAAGTTGGGTCCGCAACACTGGTTGGAAGCGGTATGCTAGACCACATTGCTTTTGCTATTCAAGAGCACGTCAAGCTCGCATCGATTTGGCTTACAGGTCTCTCTCAGTGTTTATGCAGATCGATCCCAAGCACCGCTACGGACACAATTTACGATTTTTCTATGAAGTCTGGATCAAAAGTCAAACGACAGAACCGTTTTATTACTGGTGCGTATCGCCGAGAACAAAGAACACTCACTGTGTCGCTGTGTCAGTAACTTCTAAGACCTGTTTCGTCTCGCAGGTTGGACCACGGAGAAGGGAAACATGTGGATCTAGAGGTGTGCTCTCGGGAGAAACTAGAAGCACAATGTATCAAATATCTAGACCCGGTAAGCTTCTCATCTTCACTACCTCACTTTAAAGCTGCAACCGGCCTTCAGCTTTAACGCTCTCTTTCTTGGATTGTGATGGCAGAAAGAGAGGAAGGCGTATGAAGTAATCATCGAGGAGGGCAAGCTAGTGTATAAACGAAGTCGTGAATTAGTGCACACTCCGAAGGGCGATCGATGGATATTCGTCATGAGCCCTTGCGGCAAGCTCTACGTTGCCAAGGTACTCGAGTTTTACACTTTCACACCAATAGCTAAGTAACCGAAAGGCCGAACAATAACGCCCATATACATCTGATATGATGAGCAGAAAGTGAAAGGCACATTCCAACACTCAAGTTTCTTAGCTGGAGGCGTCACCACAGCAGCTGGGCGCCTCCTAGTGAATCACGGCGTTCTGCAGGTACGAACTAAGCTTACCCTTCCATGATAGCTTATTCTATATCTTAGTGTGGCAATTATCCATTTAGAGAGAAGCAAACGAACAATGTCCTTGAACTTTCACTCTGTAGAAGTGGTAACGGCACTCAGGTTTCATTGGCTAAAACTCACATACTATTTCCTCGTCGTGATCCAGCTGATGGAAGCACATAGCGGACATTATCTACCAACTCCAGAGAATTTTCGGAAGCTGATTTCATCTCTCTCGAACAGCGGCGCTGATCTGACTGTTGCCAAGGTAACTATTGCTATTGAAATAGCAGAGCTTGTCTTTAGAATGATGTAAGGTTGTTGTTTGGTTGACAGAAGTAATGCTCACTGTGTCGCCAGGTTCATTTGGAATCTGAAGACGTGATTGAAAAACGAGAAAAGACCGGGAGGGGCGACAACCAAAATACATTCCTCTCACTTTTGGCGAGTGCTGGATTCACCATCCGCTCTGATTCGAATGCACGATTTACCAAGTGCGACTCACTTGGTGAAGACTTTGCGCTCCCGGAAGTGACCCCTCGTTAGCTGCTGAATCCGGCAAATATCACTAACCCCCATTTTTTAAAGTGCAACCATAACAGGCTGTACTCTCTATCTCTACACCACTGGCAGCTCGACTCAGGGTATGAGAGCATCGCAGCATTGCACTGTAGGCATCTTCTTTTACGATCAATCGATTCTTTTGTGAATATTGCATTAAATTTTCGCAGTAGGTAGTGAGATTAACTTAGGACCCCACAGCCTCCATGGGCAGATTGTAAGATCATACTTAACCGTGCGATCACCAAATCATCAATGAACTGCACTCAATCTGGGCTATGAGCTTTGCATTCTTTTCTTCGTCCGAGTAGGCAGTAGCGAAAATGAAGGCGAGCATTTACATCGTCCACGTTGTGTAAAGCTGTTGGATGCCCCAGATCTCAATTTTCATTTCTAAGGCTTCGTCACAACAACTTCCGACATTCCGCAGTGGATCATACTGCCAACCGTTCCGAGATTCAACGGTAGATTGGAGCTTGAAAGTAGTGTCCGAAATCTTGTCGGTAGATTCAACCTGCTCATTCAGCCTGGCTCTGCATTAACGTCCTGCGATCACGGATTTAAATTCTGTTGCAACAAGCAGCATGCAGTACGAACCTCGTGTACCGAATGTGAAGTATACCTCCCCTGAAGTGGCAGCAGGCCGTTCTCGTTAATGGCAGTCAGGCAGGTCGCGTGGCTGAGCTGTGTGACATGAGATAAAGCTGATGCGAAAACATCGGTGAGCTTCTCGTCGTTTCGATTGAATTAGAAAGTGCCTGTTAGGATGTTGCCTTGCTCCATGATCCTATTATAAGGCTGGGACCTTCATCTCTTTCTACAAAAGTCCTGAAGAAGAGAAAGCCTGACAAAAGATGGGTTATTGAAGAACACACCTGTACTCCTGGTTTTACGAAACGTACGAATGTCATGTACTGTATAATATTTCGTACTTAGTTCACGGAGGGGCCGTCCTCCGCGTGATGAGTGGACATCCAAACGTCTACATTCACAAGAGAATCAGGTCGGAGGGTAGGGCCACTTGTTGTCACATTCTTTTTTATGTAAGCATCATGAAGTGGGTCTTCAATCCAGCTTTTATAAATGTTACATTTATAGGTGTTAACTCTGTAAATGTTAACTTTCTTCTACTCCTCACATATTGCACATTAACAAAATATTAACTGTTAACGAAATGTAACTCCCCTCTTTGTAATTTTGACTTTGTGAATGTTAAAAAAATGATATACATCACTATATATTCACAATATGGATAAATATAAGTAAATATTTATACAGTTTCAAAATTCCATTATTTACATAACTTTGAATCCCACTCTATGAGTTTGAAAGCGTTAAATGTCTACATGCCACAAACATAATATATTTTGAATCATGTTTTTGAAATTTTTCATATTTTTAAAATGTTATGAATTTTGAATTTTTCCTCGTCTTTATTATTGTTAACTGTTAATGACTAACTCTGTAAATGTTGAGAAATTACTCCCATGGGATAACATTTGTGAAGGGTAGACTGTAGTTGAGTGAAGATGATGAATTTTGCCCTACCACCACACAAGAGTTGTTAATTAGTGTTCCAAACATTAATTGCGAACCGTAACACTAAATGTCACATGACATCATAACAAAAATTGTCAAAGCACAACACTTGATGTGAGAGCATGCACACTTTCTTGCAATTGGAAGAATTTATTTAAAGTGGTGCAATTGGTGGCTTGAAGAAAAGACAAGGGACATTGATCGCAATGGCGACCTAAAGTGAACACTAATCTTAAGAGAATTTAGAAGTAGTGTTCTTTACCAAAAGTTACTTGTTACACTAATACCCACGAAACACTAATTTAACAACTCTTGTGTAGTGGGAAATTGTAGTATTTTCACAAAGTATCTCCAGAAATATGGTAATATATTATTGACAAGAACATCTTATTCCAACAAGCTTGATGTAAATTTAATGAAATATGTCATTCAACCTGGCCAGTGGCCACAGCTCCTTCAGCTCAATTAATGTTTGTGGACCATTGATAAATTCAAGATCTACAGTTACAAAACATTGTATTAAAAGAGTTCCTCTCAATAAAAGCAATGTGCAACCTCGTAACTACTATTTTCAAAATCCTCTGCAATCCATATTACCATGTACTTTGTAATAATGATATATCACACATATGTGGTTGGCAAATGCCCCTCGACGTACAATCTTAATTGCGTAGGGGCAAGATCAATGAACTAGTTTACTTTTAAGGTTAGATCCAGTCTTGGAGTAGAGTAATGAACTTGGTTGATCACCTCAACGTTGAATTCAAGTAGAGTTAACCCTTAAACGTCTAAGGTGACCCGAGGGGTCCTTTTCCAACAAAATCTTCTCTGTAGCTCTCAATGTACTCAACTTTTCACTTATATTTTGATGTCAAACTGGTCACCTTCTTCTGATCCATTCAAAAAGTGAAATTTTAGAATTCAAATCACAATTTGTATGAGTGATTTTGTGCTTTGAAAGGATTGTGGTAGGTAGGTTGGGGTTGTACAATACTTATAGGAGGTTGCAAGCTCATCATTGATTGGATCATTCATGATGCCCAAGTTCAAAAAGTGCACTATTCATGATGCCCAAGTCCAAAAGATGGTGTGATCCAATACTGGGCTGCCCAAATCCGTATATCTAGACGTTTAAGGGTTAAGATGAACTTCTAAGATGAACTTAGAAATATCATGGGATGTTCTTGATAACTTACAAAGGTAAATTACTCAAAATGTGGTTGACATAAGAAAGTGAGACTTCTAAGTGCTCAATTTGAGTGGATTTGAAATCAAACATTACACTTTGATCTCACACAACAATCTTAAAGGATGAGATTCTAGAAAGTAAACATTATAGACAAACGTCGAGTAATTGCCACCAAGAAACACTAGGACATTAGTTTCTCTGAATTAACATGAGCATATTAAAATTATATAAATCACATTGCATAGAATAAAAATGAAAGTACTCAATGTTTTTTGAGTGTTACATTTTGGACACTTTGTAGTTGTTATTCGTATAAGAAGAAAAAGACAAACTTCACACCTATGTCAAGGCCAACAGAAATGGAGTGTTTGTTTGACCTATTCTTAAATGGTCAGTATAGGCATTGTATACAAGCATTCTATACAAGCAACATGTACAGTAAAAAGCTCTCCAATGTTCCGGATGAGACTTGGTTTGAACAAAATGGCGAAGTGAGAAGGGCAGCAATCAACGTTGCTGCTGTCGCTGCAATTCTGCGGCCTCTGCTGCTTCTCGAAGTTGTTTAGCGATGGCAGGGCCACTTTGAGCGACAATGTCAGCAAATCCATAGTCCCCGACTCCAGCCGCTGCAGAATGATCTTCAGAAGCAGCGGTAGCTTGGGCACGGCGGAGCAGGTTAGCGGGGTTGTCGAACTCCGCAACACGACCTCCTTTAGCCAGCACCAAGACGCGATGGCAGTCGATGATGGTGTCAATGCGGTGCGCGATCGTCAAGACAGTGCAATTGTGGAACACACTGCGCATGGTGGTCTGGATCAGCTGGTCCGTCTCTCCATCCACTGCTGCCGTCGCCTCGTCCATCACTATCACTCTTGACCTGCAGGGCTCATGTCATGCACGATTAGAGGCTCCAGGTAGAATTCTCAACCTTCGATCATTGCGATGAGTAGTTGATACTGACCTTCGGAGGAGAGATCGAGCCAAGCAGAGAAGTTGGCGCTGACCCACACTGAAATTCTCCCCATTCTCTGCCACGATACTGTCGATCCCGATGTCCAAGCTTTCGATCTTGGTACTGAGGTGCACTCTCGCTATGGCTTCATTGATCTCTGCGTCGCTGTGCTGCTCGAATGGGTCCAGGTTCAGCCTCACGGTACCCCTGAATAGTACCGGATCCTGTGCCAGCACCACATGGCCGGTTTGGAATATAGAAGTTTATCGACAGCATAACCGTGTTTGAATTGGATGGTACAGGTGATTACCTGAGGGATGATGGAGAGGCGTCGTCGTAAGTCATCAAGGCCAACGTGACTGATGTCGATTCCATCAATCAGGATACTGCCGCTGCATGCCTTGTTCTCCACTAATCGAAACATTGCAGCTGCCAGACTCGACTTCCCAGCTCCCGTTCTACCCAAGATTCCTACCTTTTCTTGCGCCTTCACCTGCTCATTTCAATTCAATTCTTCAGCTCTACTAGCATCTCAGCAATCAACAACTCCGCGAGCGATGAAGCTCACGTATATCACAGAAAGGCCGTGCAAGCATGGGAACCGGAGCAGGTCTGCATTGTGCCTCTGAAAGCGATGACCTATTGGTAGTAGATAATTCTGTTTGGGTGGGCTTTTGAAAACGAACCTTGAAGCAGAGGTCGTTCAGAACTGGAGGAAGGTCTTCACGGTACGCCATAGTGTAATTCACAAACTCAATTTCTCCATTTTGAGGCCAATCTTCTGGCAGCGTTCCTGGTGCCGAATCTGGACCAGCCTCGGTTGGCAATGTCGAGTACGCCTGCTCACCACAAAGCAACGAAAACAAAAAGTTAAAACCAACAAAATAGCCATCAACAATTTTAAAATCTCTCAACATCTTCTGGCGGCTCTGTCGACTTTCCTACTCATAACATTGGCATTTCAGACTTTTGGATGGAGTAATGATGTTCAGCAATAACCTGAATCCGCTCCACACTGGTGAAATAGTTTTCAGTGTCGGCTGCGAGACGCACGCCATACTGAAAGAACCCGCTTAGCTGCAAACTCTGCACCAGCACCACTCCTGCGGCACACACATGATTGTTCGCAATCAATCGATGCGCGTAATATTGAGATAACATTCTTTAAATCATCAGAGCAGAAAAAAGCGTGAAATAAGATGAGAAATGGAATGTACCAGCTAGACCAGGTGAGATGCTATGGCGGAGGAGGATGACAAGAAGGGAGGCCACGGAGACGCAGAAGGCGGCAGCAAAGTCCAGACGGATCCCCAGCCAGCGAGATGCATGGACAAACAAGATGAAAGCGCGGTGATTGGCGTCGATCATGGCAATGAATTGATCGTGCATCCTTTTTTCAGCTCCAAATGCCCGTACTGAAGCTATCCCCTGGTCAACATCGATTCCCACATTATTCCCACTCGAAATTCATGCATGCTTGTATGCTACGTAGACTACACCATGATGTGGTGGTCTTACCTGAAGGGTTTGCGATAGATGTGCATACATGGGTGATCTCGACACTCCATCCAATCGCTTCAATTCTCGTGACACTGTGACGTACTGCCTTTGGATGTACAAGAACACGAGTGCGAATGGCGGAACGCACAATAAAAACCACGGAATGAGCACAGCGATGATGGCCATAGATCCCAAGCAGCCAACAAAATTCTCCACGCATGTCTGCAGTTCACCAGTCAGTGAGCTCTAACCAGATGTTGAATGAACAAGACTTGTTCATAGAGTATAGAACTGTTTGGAAGATATTGATGTTGCATAAGATGAGAAGAACAATGTACCTGCGCTGTTGAAGGCAAGATCTCGTCTACCAATGACTGATCTTTACTGAAGCGATTCACTATCCTTCCCACAGGATTCTGCACAACAATGAAAATAGTAGCCTAATTTCATGGATTTCCCTTGAATCTCAAAGTATTTGCACAATGTATATCTGGAGTAGACAGCCTTCATATACTACGATCTAGCAAACTTGTAGTATATCCTTAGAACAACCATGATTTAGGGACGCAAGGAAGATAAGACGCCACGACAGACTCAATGTTCGGAGGTGAAACATCTAAACACTGGTTACAGTTAAAATTTTCAGAGGTGCTCGGAAATGCTTCACTTCGTGAATGATCGAACATTGCGTACCTGGTCAAAGAACAGTTGAGGCGAGCGGAGGACTCTCTCCGCCATGCGACCGTGCATCTGTTTCGCGGACAACATGGCTTCCTCAGTGAAGAGAAGCGCCCGGGCAAGGGACAACACGATGGCTCCCGCAGTTAAAGCCGCATATGCAATAACGTACATTTTGCTACTGAGATGATATTTGCGATCAACCCAGATACTCAGCCAATAGTCCACCATCACTCGCACTGCTTGAGCAAACAGGAAAATGAACACCACCAGACAACAAAACAGCAATCTGCGCACACAAGCAAAGTCATCAAGCTGCAAAAACCCGTGCTAAATATGTGTCAAAGTCTTCGAATTACGCAGATGCTAGGGACAATCATCGAAGGTACTCTCGAGATCTTCGAAAAAGTTGGACTGTTGAGGAGTTTCTTACCCGCCACCATCCTTGATGTACTGAACATAGGTTGCCCAGGTGACCATTCCTTCCGTTCTATCTTCCTTCACGGTAAGTGTTCCTTTGTTAGCTGTAGCCGCATCAACAACAGGGGTTGGATTTGAATCACTGCTAATTTCGTCAGTGGCTTCAGCTGGATCCAGAATGACTGCATCCAGCTCGCCCTCGAGCAGCAAGTCTTTGGCGATTTCTTGCAGCTTTCCGTCGTCCATGAGGAAGACTCGGTCGCAGTACGTGAGGGAGGTCTTGTTATGAGTCACCAGTATGACGGTTCTGTCCTTGAGGAGACCTGCTAACACATGGTCCATGAGATGCTTGGCTGTTGGAACGTCCACAGCTGCAATGGGGTCGTCGAGTAGCACCAGCGGGCTTGCGCTATAGCATGCGCGAGCCAGACTTACGCGTGCCTTCTGACCCCCACTTAGATTCACACCTCGTTCACCCTGCACCGGGCCACATCAATACGAGAAAGACGATTCCGCTTCTGATGTAAGCAGGTACCAGGGCTGTATGAATTGTGAGAATGTTTGGACGATTGCACTTACAATCTCAGTGTCATGGCCCGCGGGTAACTGCGCGATGTCATGGTCCAGTGCACACGCAGTCACTGTCTCGTGGTATCGCTTTTCATCCAGTTTATGTCCAAACAAAATGTTGCTCCGGATGGTGTCATTTGATATCCATGGTTGTTGTGGTGCGTAAGCCACGGGTCGGTCTGTTCCAAACACTCCTGCCAAGCACTATTCAACCACCTTCCTCAGATGGTATGCACATACTTCCAGTCACGGATTTGGAGCCTAGCTAGTCTAATGTCATAGACACCTGTTGAATCCGAAACATCGTACAGAATACCATCAAAAGTTGGATTTTATGCCATGTAGAGATAGGCAAGCACCTCCATTTCTCCGAGAAGAGCGAGGAGGAGGGAGCTTTTGCCACTTCCGACGGCTCCAACAATGGCCACAAGTTCGCCGCGCTGAACTTGCAGGGATATCCCTTTCAAAGTGGCCGCTTCCTCGAATACACATTGCTCACTCGGCACTTGTGTCACTATCTTGAGACCGATATCCCTCGTATTCTTCTTCTTCTTCCCTTTATTTTTCTTCGATAGTTTATCCTTGTCATTGAAAAACCAGTCCTTGAGACTCCATGAAAATACTCCATCGGAAACAAATGCTGCCTTCACCTGCTTCTCGAGGTTGTTAGTGCATCACACGAATCCTTCACTTTCTCACTTCGATTGTGCACCTATTAGAAACTGTTGAACTTAGTATGAGGACTGAAATCTGACATCAAAAAATGGCCGAAAACACAAAAACTCGCAAGAATAATAGTTGAAGTGAGTATCGTCACCTCGTTGTCGTTACAAGTGCCGAGTCCATGTCCATTGGGAAGGTCAAGGAGCTGTTGGAGACGTTGAATTGCCACCAGCGCCTCGGAAAGGTACTGCAACCCTGGTAGCAAACTCCAAGTCCGGTCAGCCTCGGATACCCAGAAAGCATGAAAACAGTCATTGGACGCTCGGTTTCTCAATCAATGAGGACATCCATGATTGATTGATGAGCACATCTTCCTAGAGAATGTATTGGTCGAGATACGTGGTGTTACCAAGAGGAGAAATGGAGAACAAGCGCACAAGAATGCTGAACAGCGCTAGGATGGTGAACGCAAGACTGGGTGTCAATGCCGATCCTCCGTGAATTGCAACATATGTACCAAACGTCGCCAACGATGCCAATGGAGTCACACCATCCTGCAACACCCCTCGTACATTAAAAAGACTAGGGACAATTCACACAATCTCATGTAACCATACGGAGATGAGAAGGGGCATGGCCGAGTACTGAGGCTCGTACACGGAGGGTGGACGTAGAAGCTCGAAGGAAGTTGGATTTTCTGATCCACCACATTTCGGAAGCTCGCATGTCAGCAATGCGCTTGAGAAACGCAGCAGTCCAGCCATTGTACTTGACGACGCGAACTCCAGTGAGGATTTCATTCACCGAGCGGACCCTGATATCCGTGAAGTTGACGGCGATGCGGCGAAGTCGTCCCACTTGCTGAGCCATTATTACCTGAATATGCACCAAGCCCAGCCAAGATTCACGATATACATATTCAGCCAAGATACGCATATGTGTGGTAGATTCTTACATGCGATGATGATCATGATAAGAATCAGTGCACAGTGCATAGCAATTATCAACATTCTCGCAATAAAAATAATGCCGAGTGGTGAACATACTGTGCAATATTCACCAACATCTATAAGTCTCCCTTCATTTACTTACTTCTACATCATTAAAGGTGCACTAATCGTCATATGAACCTGAAGTGGTTGGGTGAGAACGATAATCACGCAACCAGGGATGGCCGCAACTCCAGCTTCGTATATCAAAAATCCACACACGATCACCAGTTCGATCACAGAAAACCAAACTGCACCACATCAAGTTGATTGGTCTAAAGCATCATGACCATAATCTTCATACAGATCATCTCGAATCTCGTAAAACTGAAAGTGGACCGATCGTGGTGTCATCGTTCTATTCATATACCACTTAACAGAAAGTTCTGTCTTAACCAGTTCTCAGGGTCCGTGCACTTACCGAAGTGGAAGAACATAGCAGCATCGAGTATCTTCTGAGTGTCATTGGTGACCAGATTCAACATGATTCCCGTGTTGGTATTCACTAACGACGCTAATCGCATCTCCTGCATCTGCAAGAATCCAGTCATTGCCAACAGTGTAAAACTGAATGGTGAGGTTCAGATCAAGCCCTTATGTCGCTTCGATGTTCACTCGCTGGTAGATTCAACTTTGGACCTGCGGAGAGTTGTGGATAGGAACTCTAACCTAAACAAAATCGGTGGAGCTGGAATCGGTACCTTATTGAATACGGCCAAGGCAACAGTGGCACGAGCCTTCATGCCGGTTCGCTGACCGATGGTGAAAGACATGTGTTGGCAGATACTTTGCACCATTGTCGTGAGGCCCATCCCCAGCACCAGCAACGTCGCCCACCACCAGTGCAAAGCCTTGGTGCTTCGTGCAATTTGAACTAGTTCCCTCAATATGTACACCTGCAGATTTTAGCATGAAACGATCAAGGAGATTCGATATCTTTTTCTTGAAAGAGGGCTTTAGCAATTACCTGAAGAATGACAGATGTCATCCACACTGGCTTGAAAAAACCGCCTAACATGAACTTGTAGCCCATGCTCTTCCATAGCAACTTCCACACGGATATACTCTTCGTCTTCTTCTTCGTCTTTTCCTCTTCCATGGCTTTGAGCCATCTCTTCTCGCAATCAAGTGCACATTCATCCGGCACCAGATCGTACAAATCCTCGGCCTACTCGATCAGCAGGCGTCTCGATTAGCAATTGATATAGCAGATCGACAGTTACCTATCAATTTCCAATCATAACAGTTGTGTGCACACTGACCTCCAGTAATTTGGAGTTGCCGGTGGTGATGACAGGCTGCATCCATTGCCATGTTAAGTAGCTGAGAAGCGAGGCTCGCATCATTGGGCATGGTCTTCCAGTAGTCATGTTCGGGATCCTCTCTTCATGTTCGGGCTCAGTTTCCTTCTCCATTGTTGCACACTCAAGTAAGTCGTAAAACTCAACTTGCTAAAGAATCTGACTGGTTGTGAGTATCAGCGACAGGAGAGCCTTCTAAGCTCACATCGAATATCATGTTCGCGTTTCTCTCACCCCCCATCCAGTTTTATGATACCACTCTATGTATGAGCAGGCTTACTCTAAAGAAAGGGAATATCAAGCAAAGTGGGTGATCAAGAATTGCAAGAATCGAACATTCGTTGTCGAAGAACCTCAAGAGCGGTTACCTTATAACATCTGGTATTTTGATAATGTATTACGAGTGCTACAGAGATCATCACCGCGATGCAGCTTTCTGTTCAGAGATTCCCTGTTTATCGGGCGAAGATGCCGCAACAGGACGTACGAGGCATGCAGACCGAAACTAGAGTTCGACGTCCGACAAAAAAAATCCGGTTTCTTGCCAGACCACCACAATTTGAGAATTTCCTGTTTCTTGCGCTCATCGATCGTGGAATCCCACGATTTGAGAAACGTGCATTTTAATTATGGCCACTCGGGACCTCTCGATCAGTGCTAGCTACCCTGCATGGGTCCAGCCAGCATTCCGACAAGTGTGCGTCAGCTCCGTATGCGTCACTATCATCCGCTTTCGGCTTTTCAGGAGATATTACCGGGGTGGAAGATGCTTGACGAAACGTGGACACCACTCTCTTCGGAAGTGACGACGAGCAAATTGCGTAACTCTTGTCGTTCCAGGATTACCAACTTCTGGCACCCCGTAAATGCAAGCAAACGATTGGACAAACTCCTCAAGCATAAAGTCACGAATCTTTCAGTGACTTCCTCAAAACAATGTCTTGTTACCATACAACTTTCGGTTATATTACCGGAATACTCAACCCCAGAGTATTCAATTCGCCGTACATGCAAACGAAGTACGTGAAATCAGGCACATCGTTCCTAATGCTAACAGTCACAGTAGTGTGATCACTTGAACCCGGAGTACTTGCATATACATCATTCTAGGTGTATGAACGTCGTTGCATGGTCCTGCTCAAATGCATAATTCTGTCATCTCCAAACTCATGGGTGTAAGGCTGCAGTACATTCAAACCCCGTTCACGACGCCTACTTAAGTAGTACTGCTATACGATCAATGCATGCATGTCATCATTTACTACCACAATCTCGCTGACTAGACGACGAGTTCGTCGATCGGCGCGTGTCGATATCCGGTCTCAGTACATTCCGACTGGCATGATCGAAGCTAGCTAGATCGATGCTCCCGGATTCGCGTCGGAAGACAGGGAAGTTGGTGGCTAGGCGACAGCGTCCAATTAGGGAGTTGGGTCGATCGGTGTTCGCCTACTACGACATTCTCATTTACTATATTCGTTCAAATTATTATATGAGTGTCTGACCATGATTCTCCTTGAGAATTGTTTCGTAGAAAAAAGGGTATGGCAGCGGTGGACGTGACAGTGATTATAACATATTTAGAAAGTAGCTGAGGATTCTCTTACGTCACATAACAAGCAGTGGCATGGGTGAGTGCCGTGTCAGAGTCCGTCACGGAGGCTCGTCACCCCTACTTGCCCACGAGGGGCTTGTAAAGGGGAATGCTTATGATGAAACATGCTCACATAGCATATTACTCAAAAGCACTGGATTGGCTCGTACTGCAGAGTAAATGACGTCCTACACAAAGATTTGTTCAGTATTGCTATGTTGCTTGTCTTTTCGCTTACAGTTAAGGAATCTTCTGGACTTGAAAAATAATAGAGCATTTCAGTTCTATCTTCAACCTATGCTTGGAGGTAGGCACCTACTGCAACTCTCATTCCACCATTCGGTTTCAACAATCAAAGTCAAGAGAGAAAATCACTCAATCAGCCAATAGCCTCTAGTACATACATTGATGACAAGCACAAGTCAAAGCTTATATGAAAATCATACGTAACCTCAACCCGTAAAGGACTAGTCTACAGTGACTTCCAAATGATTGAAACTGTACAGAATTTTTTTAAAATTGATTTTTTTCTATTTATTTATTTTTTTCGGTGAGATCCAAACTCAATAAATCCAACCATAGGATCTTGTTCAGAACCATCATAATTGCCTCAGTAAAAAGATGTTTGGGACAATTTTACAATGAGCAATCCGAGCACACATTCTTTTAGAAAGCATCTTCTTCTGATGGTTCTCATATAACCCAAATAAAGACTCAGCTGCATAAGAAATATCTAAAGCATATCTCTCCCCAGAAGGAAATTAAAAACAAAACTTTTCAGCAGAACTATGCTCTGTGAATCTATGGTAGGAGAACCTAAAGGAGACCATCCCTAAAAGTATGCACCCTATTATTACTCTTAATGTACCCCATGCGTACATACAGTAGGATATCCAATTATAGGTTAACCTATATTGAACATTTTTCAAATTAATAATGTTATTGTAAGGGCTTCTAAATATTGTAAAAATAGGGAAACTTTGTCTTTTCTATTTACTAGTCACTGGAAAAATGGGAAACCACTCATTCCACCAGAACACCTTAGAGTTCTGGTCGTGATCCCACACTGGAAAACTGCACAAGTATTACTAAAGAAATTTTGAATAGAATAATAAACAGTGTCAATGCTAGCTGACAAGCTGTACGCTACTTCGAGATGCTCTGATATTAAAATCCGTTCAATAATAACAATAAATTAAGATTGTCATCAAAATCCAGGTGTAATGATATTCACATAAGAAGCCATGCAGATAACCCCGTGGCCCACATGTATCACAATATTCAGTGCATAATTGAGATAGCATATCAAATGAAGGAAGCGGGACAAAATCGCAAATAACTCACAAGATAGCGCTTGAATAGGCTGTCTTCACGAACTCAAAATCTCTTACGTAACCAAAAAATAATCCACATCCACAAAGGTATGGAATGTAGATGTTATCGTCTTCTTGCTCGCTTGAATAGAGAAAACTCATCCTCTTCTTCAGAAGTAGTTTCTTCAATGATATCTTCCGAGCCATTCTCACTCTTAAGTTCCTTCCCATCTGCTCTAGGCTGATCCTCGTCCTGATCACTATCACTATCGAGGTCTATACATTCTCTCCTTTGAGTAGAGATCTTGGTTGACTCTTCCTTTTGAGTAGCAGGTAGAGGCGAACTACTAACTGGTGGTCTTCGTAGAGAAAGCCTTTTGGTCGGGGTTTTAGTGGTACCTGACCTAGAGCCTTCAGCAACCGCTTGATCGTTTGGACCAGACTCTGCATCAGGCTTGACTAGAAAGTCTTTAATTGATGAGGATCTAGTAGAAGTGCGTTCGGAAACGCGCTTACCTGGCCTAGTTGATGGGGCTTTGGTAGAAGTGGAACCTTCAGTGACTCGTTTCGATGGCGGTGCTTTGGTAGTACCAGTTGCGGGGCTTTCAGCAATTCTTTTAGCTTTTGGAGCAACCCAAGCGCCCGCATTGTCTGTAGCATCATCGCCAGGGTGTTCCACTACATAATCTGTAATTGCTGCTAGAATTTCATTTCCATATCGCTCTGCTATCCTTTTTCCAAGCACCTCCTCTAGCTGCAAGATCGACGCGATGATTAAGCTGTAGGAAATGGTACAACATATGTAAAAATAATCATCTGCAAGCATTCTGAACTATAAAATTAGCAGTACCTCATCCATTGTAAGGGGTTTCTGAGACGCGAGCAAGGATATGTGCTGAGATGAGAGTACTGAATGAGGGAAGATGCCTCCATGAACAGCTGCAAGATTCTGCCGCAATTCGTCTAATACCAATCCCAGTCCAGTATGCACCATTTCGTCCTCCCTGACTGCTGCAGTAGTTGCTTTGGCTTTCTTTCGTGCACTTTGTACTCCTTGAACCATCTCCAATTTAACTGTCTTATGACCTACACCTGAAGAGGAGAATCAGAAATCAGGACAACAGAACTAGCGTTGATTGTTCCCTACCATATCCTTCAAGAACTATGCATATGATTGGATACTGTCCTGCATTGGTAATAATACTCAACTCACTAAAAGCCTTGCGTAAGCTTCAAAGACGTTTGCTATATGAGCAAATCTAGAGAAACGAAACGGAATTACCTTGCAGAAGACCTCTCCAACCGGTTCCCAACGCCACATAGGCATTTGTAGCATATGCTGTATGTGCAAATTCCTCTTTCTGTAACATGACAGTGCAGTTAGCAGCTGAAATATAATAATTGTCTGCATGGAACGATACGCATCATTAAAATCACTACATTAAAATCACTAATCTAAAAGAGCTCGAGTTATACATTCTGGGAAGATGTATGATTGCCAATGATAAGTCAACAGACCTTCACATCTTAACATCCAGGTCCACTCCAACTTGCAGTCAAAAAGAACGAATGAAGGGTCGGAATAGGCTACCAATATTCCATCCAAGATAAGTTGCACAATGACGCGTTCCACATCATCTTTACTCAAATCCTTTGCGAGTTGAGCGTCTATTGAATAAACCACAGGGAGTCAGCTGCACTGTAAGCCAGGTTACGAGCAAGCAGAAAAGTATATTGAGAACTTGTGGAAATCTTCCAATAACTATTGGAATTTGAGTGAACGAGAAAAACTGTTGAAACGATCATTGTAATGTCGACATGCAATGAGAATCTGACAAGATTACCAGATTTTCTAAATAGATCTACAAGCTGCAACATCGTGGACTTCTGATCGACACCACTTGATTCCTTCACCATCGATACCAGTGATCTAGCATGCTCTGCAAAATGCCCCCATTTCCAAATGAGTATGTCACTTCAAATCCAGAAAAGACACGAGTATGCTCCAAACGGATAAGCATTTCCCTAGCTGAAACCCAAGTCTCCTTAACTTTCGGTCAAGACAAACCTGTAACATCCTTGTCCACGATCTCCTTCGTGAAAGCGCAGTTGTCACACATGCCTGGAAACAGACAGTTGTGTTAATGCTTATATTGAACCTGTATACAAAGCATGTGTGCCAAATATTTTTAACATCACACGGACATATCATGCTGAACCTTCGAGCTCGATATTGGAGGTCTAGCTTGAAAATCAAACTCTAGCTTCAAGATAACAGATTTATGCGTTCCTGAATAACCTGGCGAAGTGATAGTCAAAGACACATTCTCGCAATACATCTCTTAATGACACAGCATATGTATCAAAGAATTATCACCAGTTTCCACGTATGTTTATATTTTCGTGGTACGGTAGAGATCTGGTTTCAAGGAGATAAATTTATGACTCACCATGACATTCCTGAACCCTCTCCCCAAAATGTCGAAAGAAGGCTGCACGGCGGCATGTACGCTTGGACTGGAAATTTTCCAACAAAATGTATAAGTTCAATCTCATATATTCTAGGTTTCAAATCATAACGAAATCCTACTTCAAGAAAAACGTTATATGCAGAGTCAAAAGGCCAGAAGTCATGATAGTACTGCTCTTCGCATGTAGAAATCATAGAATACTTCAACTTCACCTGACAGAAGCGGCAAATTGCGTATAGATTATGCAGCCCTGCCACTTCCGCAAAAACCATAGAGCTCTGCATGATTGCATATGATTTACAGACTCAATACACCTAGATATGTGAGATGTCTTTGAAGTTGATGTATAAGAACAAAGAAGTGGAAAGACAACAACCAGCATCAAAAAAGTAGGGATAAGTTCGCCGAAAGTCACACATGCACTGTTAGCCAAATGAAGCACAAAACCTCACTCACCTGCCGAGGAAGATCAGCAGGCCTGAAGTAAAGAAGACAATGAGCAGGAAGCCCATCTCGACCTGCACGACCGCTTTCCTGCACAATGCCAACCTTAAAACATTAATGATCTCTTCACCAACCAGAGGGCTATTCCCAGAATCTACTGTGCATGATAGACATGAGCATACCTGATAGTAGGTCTCCAACGACTTGCTCAGACTATGATGAATAACAAACCGCACTGCAAACGGATACAATTGGCATGATTGAGAAGGAGGCGTCCAAAATGAAACAACACAGCAGCTCTTCCTCCTGAATATCTTCCACACTAAAGTTGACAAGCGTGGCTCCAGACTAAAGCAGAAAACTCTCAAGGATCTCACCATCAGGTTTGTTGATACCCATTCCAAAAGCTACCTACGCAGCAAGTCAGAACACCACAGTGCAAGAATAAGGACTTGGATATAACAACACCATCAGTACGAAACAGAACAAAATTCCTCTCTATATTCCGAAGCGAACTGCTTGAGAAGTATTTATAAAAACGGATCTTTACGAGAGATGAATCAATTAGAAAGATTGCACAGTTACGACATTTGTGACAACTTTTTGAATACGAGTTTTTGAAAGATCCAGCGCATAATACTTTTCAGAAATATGCACTAACTCATTGAAAGGCTTCCGGAAGTTCAGATAGTTTTCCAGTAACTAGAGAACACGTACCGTGCCAACAATTACTTGCAGTTTGTTGGTGCTCCATCTGTAGACAATCGTACAAGAAAAGCACCGTTGATTATCAGAATTAAACCCCATCCGTGAAAAAGGCGGTCCGCTTACATGTCTAGATCAGGACAACCACAAATGACCAAAAAACACGTTCACCAAACCCATGAAAAGCACGTCATAGACCTTCCAATCACATGGTTGGGTGCAGAGGAAACTTCATCAACAAAAATTCAAAAGATGTGCTAGATGACGCACCGTGTATGAACAGAAGATCTTGTGTCAGGTTTCATATCAGCATGGTAATGAGCAGCCGAAATTCCCCGCTTCCGAAGCTCTGCTGCAACCTGAGTGTACATATCACGAAGTTGCGATTACATATGGAGGTACGATTTACATAAAATCCAACGTAGAAAATGTAGAGTAACACCAGCAAGGAATCTGAGATAAAACTCAGATCGGGGTAAGCCTCAGGACAGCGTCACATAACATGCATAACGTGTAAAATTGATCATACCTGCTCACATTCCTTCCGGGAAAAGCAGTACACGATGCCTGATTCTTTACCAGAATACTTGTCCAAGATAAAGGATGCAATGTCATCAATAGCTGCATTTCCGTTGGACTTCTTCTCACGCACCTACGTAAACATCAGATTCACACTACCACGTTACATGAATAAAGAGAGGGTAAGTCTTCAAATATCCTCCTCCACAGCATATATAGCACAGGAAGATTTCGACCACTGAAGTAACTGGTCCGCTAAACAGATGAATGACTTACCTCACGTTGAAGAGCATATGACATAAAACTCAAATGAGTTATAAAGAATAATAATATTTCCGGATAATAAATACCTCGTAGAAAAGATTGGGGCGATTGACAGTGCTGACAAATTTCTCGCAACGTGTTATCTGTAGCATTTCCCTCAGATCCGTTTGGACTCGCTCTGTAGCCGTAGCCTTGCACACAACATTCCCTTTACAGTGAGCTCCAGAAACTAAGCAATCCTATTTCTTAATAATGATATGATCACGCAAAAAACTGCATTCGATTCAACTGAACAAATGACAACCACAGCTGCTTAGACCTTATGAAACTAGTCGCCTTCTGATTGACAGGGCGATGCAAATCCCAGATGTTGATAACAAACTGAGAGAAAAAGACACTCACGGTCAAAGCTATGATAGGCACCCTTGGAAACTGCTTCTTTAGAATGCCCAATTGCTTATAGTCAGGACGGAAGTCATGACCCCACTGGCTGCAGCAATGTGCTTCCTGCACAAATTGGAACCCTGTCACTATCGACATGGTGTAACCATGAACATATATCGGTACGAAGTAATGAGGCAGCAACCATAAAATGCACATGAGATAGATAAGACTCAACTCACATCGATAGCAATTAGAGAAAGGCGACCGCCATGATTGCATTTTTCCAATTTAGATACAAAGCGTTTGCTTTTCGCAACCTTCTCAGGGGTCACATACAGGATCTTGAGATCACCCTCCCCTTTTTCAAGGGATGTATAGATTGATTTCTCCTCTGCCTTTCCTGTAGTTGACGTGAGCATACTGGCTGATATACCCAAGGCAGTGAGGCCCATCACCTGCAACAGAGTGCTCGCACTGTAACTTCTGAAAGATATAAATACAGCGAGCACTAAAGCAGCAGTTTCGACGACATCAACCGAAGCTATTCTGCAATAATTTAAAATACAGCGAGTAATACCTGGTCTTGAATGAGAGATAGTAGAGGGCTGACCACAAGCGCCGTCCCAGGGCGTAATAATGCTGGTAGCTGATAACACAGGCTTTTCCCGCCACCTGCTGCCATAATCACAATTACATCCCTTCCGCTCATTACTGCATTGATGATCTGCCCAGTCACAAACGAAAAACACGATTCAATTCACAGGTTACATGCCCACACACAAGCGTCCGTCAAGAAACGAAGACCTCTGAATGAGAAAATATATAACCCAAGCTGCAATTTACTCACAATGTATGTAGCTGGAGATAATTACAAGAATGCGAAGTTCAGTTCAGCAAATCGGGAAGAAGTAATACAATCTAAGAACTACAAATAATATACCTCATGTTGATTCTGCCGATACGATTTGATGCCAAAAAGGTTCAATCGGATATCAGCAGCTCGTTTGTCCCATTCAAAGGTACCCGACCAATTCTCTTTTCCTGATTTAGATGCTCCAGCGCCGCTACCATTCGCATCATGAGCAGCAACATCCCTACATACAAACCAGGTATCCCAAAATCAAGACAGTGAAATCGACTCTGTTTCTACAATCTCAAAAATGTACACACTTTGATTATGTTATCGAAAAATTCAAAACATACACAGATAATCTCCCAGCATTATAAGCCACACCGCATAGTCTACCTACATGTCTAACTGGATAAACTGTAACAACTTATCATTTCAGTTCCAAAAATTTGTAACTACAGATATTACCTGCAGGACGAGAGTAGTTGCTGAAGCTCAGCTTGTTGTTCAAGCAAGCTCTCCTGGTGCTGTATGAGCGACTGTATTTGATCTGCAAATCCAGCCGATCAACAGACCATCCACGTTACTCCTAACTATCTGATCTAAATGTGAGACAATCAATCACATGTAGGATAATACAATAATGCCACAGTAATTCTCAAGTGACCGCAAGCTCCTTTTGAGCTGTGCATCGAAGCAGAGAATACTGCTTACTGCTTACTGCACTCTGTAGCAATCAGAATGCTCCAGACCGACCTAATTATCTACTTTATAGTGATTCCGATGTCAAATACGAATAAACTGTAGATTATTACCAAATTGAAAAGCAGAATTTTCTTTAGTCGAGTCGCATATTGGCTATAACTATCCGAGCGCACCTTGTACTTGCTGAAGTTCTTGATCCACCAGTCGCAGCTGCTGCTCCAAATCCGACTCCATACTGAAGCTTCAATAGGCACTCTGGTACTAATAAATTCTCAAAAGCAGCTCAAACCTCGCTTGCAAGTGAAGCCCTAATAAACGAATTTGGAGTCTAAATTCGTCAAATGCGGAGCTGAAGCATTGTGTGAAATTAGCACAGGAGAATTAAAGTAGAGGAGGTGGAAAAGATCGTGATCGTTGCGAGTGAACGCAAGGTGTCGAAGGAAGTGTGTTATCTTTGAGCTTAATTTTGCCGCCGTTCTCACGAAGGTGCCGGAGTAGCGTCACTAAGAAGTCTGATACCCGGATCCGGTCGGCGAGCCACCTCTTACCCGGCAGTCTTTGGATTGTCATACCATGGACAATGTATAGTTGGAATCATAGTTTCTCCTTTTCCATATGTCAAAATGATATGCGATAAACGCACTATCATATGCATTGGCTACATTCAAATTCTAATTTTATGGTGCAAATAATGTTTTTGTCCCATAGAATTTGTCCTGCTGGTTTATTCAAATTCACTTCGAGAGGTAGACTTTGAGAGATCCTAAGAGAGAGATGCATTGGAACAAAGGAGTAATAAATTGTTATTGTAGATTTGGCATGTTAAAACCCAAAAGAAATCACTTCTTTCGAGAGAGTGGGCTCTCATGAGCACTTCTCAAAATGTTCTCAAGAATCGACATGGTTCTTCCTTGACTATATGCCTCATTTTTTTTTATTTTTTTTTTTCTGCCCATTCACTTTCAAAGTTTTACTTTTAGTTACCTAGAGCTCACCATGCATATAATGTAGTTATGAGACATTCGGTGATATGCAAATGCATCAAAAATTGATGGCATTTTAGAAAATGCAATCATTGTGTGCTTACAACCTTCAACACTCAATAGTTGAAACCAAAACTTTTTCACAACCTTGAGGTACTTAATTTAGGCCTCAACACTATGAAAGCCTTCATTCCAACACTAAATGTCAAAGACCAGATGTTCATAGCTTACAAATTTGTTGAATACAATCCCCTTTTTTAAATCAGATACATGATTAGATAAACTAACTTCTAGACCCTCGGGTTGAAAATTTGATTATTTTTCCCAATCTCTTTAATTTTTTACAACATGGATCTTAAAAGGACTTAGCGATCATGGTCAATCAATTTAATATATTACACACAAAAAATCATCTAAATCACACACATGCAAACTAACGAGGAATCATCAACAAAAAGGTGAAGGCAACTTCCTCAGTAGAACATTGTGACAAGATTATTCCGAATAAAGTTACGATTAAAAAAAAAAAATCCAATGAAATGTCCATATCCTAAGCCCTACCCCCAACCGATGTCGACTTGGCGGTATGAAATAGTCTCAACGTCGAACCTCGAACCCTAACACCGACGCTCCGGACTTCCTTTCCTGCATCTTCGTTCCGTTCGTGTGGGATCACGCAGCTATGGCGCACAACAATCCTTCCCACCTCATGCCCTCCGGTAACTTGCTCTCCTCCCTCTCTTCCTGCTTTAATTTCCATTCTGAAACTCTCTCGCGAAGGGTTTTAGTTGTCTCAGGGTTTTGATTCAATGTTGGTGTGGTGAGACAGAGCTCATTGACCGATGCATTGGGTCCAAGATCTGGGTGATCATGAAGGGGGACAAGGAATTGGTCGGAACGCTGCGGGGCTTCGATGTCTACGTCAACATGGTGCTGGAAGATGTCACTGAATAGTATGTTGCGCCTTCTTCAAACTAGTTTCACTTCAACAGCTACCGACGATTCGAAAATTGTTCGTGGCTTTCTTACGCTTCACTGTTGTGTGCAGCGAAATCACACCAGAAGGGAGACGTATCACAAAGCTCGAGCAGATATTGCTGAATGGAAACAACATTGCAATTGTGAGTTTTTCCTTGCTACTCTAGGTTTGTATCGCATTATTGATTTTAGGGCACATTTTAGAGCTTCTTGAGCTTGTGTCCGTGGTTGTTAGAGCTTCAACTCCTTATTCATAGAAGTGCTTCTATGTTTTTGGCTAACACGGGTTTCAATGACCGAGGATTTTAAACTGGAAATGACGTTTGATTCATTGGTATTATGCAGCTTGTTCCGGGTGGTGGACCAGAGTAGCACATGTTGGAATAGACGTTTTTTAAGGCCATGGCGTGCTTCCTTTGATAACCCGAGACGAGTCTCTCGCTGGCTGACAGTTTTAACGTATGCCCGAAGACTGCCACATTATCATACTTTTTTACATGGTAGGCCACTTTCTCAGGTTTACTAGCTACGTCTCTGGCATGTGTATGTTCAGTGACTGCTGGAAACTCAAGCTTTTGGCTGGTTCTTCCATTCAGAAGGTTTGGGTTCTTTCACAAATCAAACTTCATTTGAGGCTTGATATCCTTGCGGACTTGACTCAGTTTTTGTACGTCAAGTTGGTTCTGGAAAGGTAGACTGAATCTGTATCATTCGCAATTACACGCAAGCTACATTTGGTATACTGACTGTCTGGTTATCATCTGTCAGAACGGCCTCATATGTGGGGGAATATCGCACTATTCCTACCTGAGAAAGTTGTTCAATGTTGTTCAGTGGAGAATGATTTTGTCAATGGTTGCAACAACAGGCACTCTAGTTTCTTACTGTTGTTTAGATGAGGAATACTTTGGCTCTGTAGGATCTCTTACTCGTAATACTGTTGGATGAGATCAAAATGTGGTATAGGATCTGCATTCTTGTATTCTATTTCATTTTATACGTAAATGTGGTGTGTATTTGTCTATGTGTTGTTCATGTACGCAGTTTGATTTCGAAGCCAAATATTGGAAACATACTGGTATTAATTGTAGTGTCTAATACCAGAAGTAAATATCACGACATTTTATTGAGGTTGTATTATTGTGAATACGTCAGTGTGTGACACTCCAGGAGAAAGAGTTTGAGTACAAAGGTTCATTACAATGTACAGTTTTACATCATGAGATTTTAATCTGTTCTCTTCATATCAATTCGCAATGGTAAGCACAAAAACCGAGGTTGTTTGAAATTTTGTACAATGTCACGATGGACTAAGAGTGCTATTCTCAGAATTGACATTAGTTTCAAAATGTGTCAGGTTCTTGCAATTTGAACGCCAAGCTTCACTTACCACATGGAAGAACATACATGTCAAGAGTAGATACTTGTTTCAAAAGAACAACTTCATCAAGGAATCATGATAATGGACAACGTTCGGCATCATGCACTTCACATCCCAACAAAAAGCTTTCACCATATTGACACTCATGTCTGACTTCTCTCTAATCTTTATTGTGGATTATATAAACAGCAAACTCAAGCACCACAATTGCCATGAGCTCATCCATGATCTTATCCATCTGCGTCGAACTGAGCAATCTGACTTCAGTCAACAATGGATATATCTAAGGATAATAGAGCTTGCTGATGTTTGACTTAAGAGTCAGCAAAACCTTAGCTTGCATATATTTATCATGTGGCTAAAGCTTGCAAACTTGCAAACTCCGTCAGCAACATCTTCATGCTGGGCCCACGCTGAATAGCCTGCTGAAGTCAAGGAAAATCACGCGCCCAGAATGTACGGAATATCTGACAAAACGTTCGTAAATCACATCAGGATGAGCATTTTGCAAGTCAGCGTACCCTCTATCAACTCACTTTTCCCCGTAGGCTTTGGTTGCAATTGAATCCAACATGATGCTCGCTCAATACTCAAATATTGGACGTTAAACTCAAGCATTGCCGGACCAAGAGCACCTGGGGCGGGCCATCTAGCTTGGAGTCTGTCGGCTATACACGAAACTTAGACAACAAAACTTCATGTTGAGTCCAGTTTTTCCATCACACGTCAGGATACTTCTCTGCAGGTATAATTACGTACCTTCTCTGAGTTCTTCAGTGTGCCAGGCAATTAGGAGCTTCAGTCAGTCCCCATTCCAATCCGAGAGTACTGAAGGCATTGCAACATGCCTGCCCTTCGAGAGGTAGCTATTTTGATCTTGTTGACAGCAATTTACTCTGCAACTAACCATGAAAACATATCGGTTCAAGCTGGAGGTGATGAGGATTCAATTACCTCGTCGCTCTGCCAGGTTACAGATGAGGAGGATCTTCTTGGATACTGCAGGGAGGTCAAAAGTCCCTCCCACAATGCTGATATTCCATTTGACCGAAATTACGTGAACCTTTATACTCCCATGCCTGATGGCGGATTAGTGCTGAGTGCCGATCGGATGGAGGCTGACCTGAGGATCACGTCACCGGATCAATCATGTAAGTAGATCAATCCAGTAATAAAAGCTTCTACTGCGTAGAAATATCAGTATCCATACTGCTGCAGGAAATAATTCGGCTTGTGTTGTTGATTGTGTGCAGTTGGTCACTTCCAATCGAGGAACCGGTTCATCTTCGGATACTACAGCATGTACATTAAAGTAACCCCAAACGATTCGGCTGGTGTTGTGGCGACCTACTATGTAAGCCTGCTTTCATGGAACTAGTTGTTGCCACATCGAATTCTTAAACTTAAGCCGTCGAATCTTGAATGAAGGATATTGTGTTCGCGAGAAAAAGAATAAAGTACAAGATGAGGTGTAGCTAGAGTGTTCCGGTAGTTTCTCAGATTCTTGATGTATTCTAATTCTCAAGAAGAAAACTTCGTATATATGACTGACTTTCGTGATAAATTCCTGTCACTGACAGTTGTGCTGCTCAAAAGATTGACTAGTCGAGAGATTGTGCAGTTTTCTTCCCCAGAGATGCAACCCAAAGCATCAGACAAGCACGACGAAATAGACTTCGAGTTTCTAGGCAACACGAGCGGCAACCCCATCATCTTACAAACCAACGTGTTCGTGAACGGACAAGGAAACAGGGAGCAGCACCACTACTTGCCTTTCGACCCCAGGAACAGCTTCCACAAATACTCCGTCTTCTGGAACCAATACCTCATCATGTAAGACACCCATCTCGTCTCTCGCCTTCAAGAAACGAACATATTGACACCCCAATAAATGAGAATCCTGATTGATGTGTGCATGCAGATGGTCCGTGGATGATAAGCCGATCCGCGTGTTCCACAACAAGAGCCAGGTGATCAACGTGCCCTATCCAGTGAGCAGGCCGATGGCGATCCAGTGCAGTATCTGGGATGGGAGTGAATGGGCGACGCAAGGTGGAAGGGTGAAGCTCAACTACACGTATGCGCCGTTTGTGACACAATACCGGGGATTTGGTGGCGTGGATGGATGCTCGCCTTGCCCTGCAACTCCAGGCACGGCTTGTGACAACGCTGACATCTCCTTCTGCAGCGATTCTTCCAAGTATTGGTACCTCGCGCAGCAGAAACTCACGGACTCTCAGATCAAGCAGCTGAAAAAGCATCGTAGCAAGTACATTGTCTATGACTATTGCACTGATACCCGTCGCTTTCCCCTAGGTTTGCCCCTTGAGTGCCCTTACAACTACTAGACCGTCTCCTTTCACCTAAGTCTTGCTTGGGTGTTCTTCAGTAAAGATTGACTGATCATAAAGGTCAATCAATCCGACACTGTTGGTTTCAAGCTCGTGCCAATTCGCCTTCATGTGCAAAGAATGTTGTATATATAGTCTGATTTACAGAACGGAAGTACAAGTATTTGAAGGAAATGGGGTTGATGATACTCACGGGGGCATCATTTCTCTGAGTTCAAATGTAGATTTCCCAATCTCTTGTTTGAATGCTCTTCATGCAATGTCTATTTGATTGGACATACTTGAAAGCAGAATTGTGCATGCCCAATAATACTTCAGTGCTTCAGAAAGTAATACTGTTTCATGACTATTTCATAAAGCATACGAAAATTGTGATTCAAGGTGCAACTTCATATTCCCTTCCAACGAGGTCGACTAAAACGTTCTGAGAAGTCCAACCTTTGTTGAACAGCCCTTCAGTGGTCACTTTATATACGCCCTACCTTATGTTTTACAAATGAAAAGCTTCCCAATTCTAGTACACTTTGAAGTATATTAAAATTACCTCAGGTTAGTGGCTAGTGTAACATTCAGGAACTCATATTTGACATGTCTTCAGGAACCTGAAAGTGAGTTTAGAGAATCCAGTATAACAAGAAGGATGCTTCAGAAAGTAGGCGTTTGCTTATAATTAGCGCCACCAGGGTCGACCTGCCCTGAAGACTTGGTTTTCGCCTTCCCATGAAAGTACAGACGCTTGGAGGCCGAGTGCACACTCAGGCTCTATTCCATGCTGGTCTCGCCAATTCTCTATTACATTTGCTATACCCTCCTCCAAGGTGCTCTTTGTGAGAAAGGGATCAATCTCCGGAGTCTTCATGCGTGCCACTACACCCGGCATGTATACTGCGTCACCTACTAACGGCGCATTCAAAGCAGCAAACTGAGCACGTATCTGCATTAAATAGAACACAAACCCAGTCCAGCAAATTAGAGCAAATCAGGGGGAACTTGCGGGAAGGTGCTCTCGGAACAAAACATATACTCAGTAACATCAATTGGAGAATTCTATCCTCACCGGCAACAAGAGGAGAGTAGTAATACCTGATGTGTGCGTCCAGTCAGAAGACGCACAGAGCACTCGTAGGCATGATCACGTGACTCCCAACCACATTGGGCGACACGATATTGTGACTCTACTGAAGCACTTGGCCACTTCACCTGCTTACAACCCAGAATTTTCAATTCGCAGTTGGCCCAGTCTGGATGTTCGTCTGAGCATGAGGATAACAACTCATAATGTCAGCTCCCACCATTGAACAAAAATGTTGAAACGAGGTGTGTTCGACATTCTCTCCTCGAAAAGCATAAGCTCTTCTCTATGGATTGACTTAGGACATCACATAGTGATCATTTAGGACAACTTCATATGTTCACTAAGACACTCGTCTACCAAAGCAAATTTAATGACAACGTGGAGTTCTTTGCGCTATCATGCTTACAATTGCTAATTATTCGGGGAGCATAACGATCTGGTCGCATGTAGTGAATGTGATGTCCAGGATCAACTGGTGCAGCTGCTAAAGCTGTGTACTCCTTCTTCACTTTCCTTTCCTGAGGGCACATTCTTATATGAGACTAAGGAAACGCCTGCCAATTCTTTGGTATGACTGCAAGAGCACACTTCTAGGCACAGACAACGTGAGCACTTTAATTGACATAACTCTAATAAGGGAGATAGATACGAACTCTTAAAAGCATGTGGAAGTGAGACGAAAACGCCTTCGTTTTTGCGAAGACAACGCTGCACAAGAAGCCCAGAAGCTTATGAGTCATACCAGACATACATTACGAGGAAAAGAGAGTACTCCTTTATAGTAGTGAAAAATTAGAAGAGTTAATTGCAAATTTGCCATACAATGTATACATATTAAAGTGCAAGGTGTAATTCATAGTTTCGCGAATATATAAGGAGATTGTTTTCGTATGGTAGGACCGTATGAGCTCGCTAATAGGACTTTCTGATGGAAGGTTTTCAAAATAGGTTGCGAACGCTTATGTTGATTGAAAGAATGTGCAGCACCCGAAGCTAATACATCTTTCAAGATTCGGTTAGGGATGTGACCCAAGCCACTCCCAGAGCTAAATAAATATGCATACAAAAGACTCCATAGAAACTCAAGATTGTACTTTCAAGCGACAAGTAGAAGGAGAACACTTACCATCCTTCAGTACATGTATCAATTTGGTGGGTCAAAATGAGGGGCTTTTTAAGCCTCAAGGCTCGACTAACATGGGTAGCACACATCTCCTCCAAGTTATCCACCGTTCCTCCGACCTGCGTGATGAAAAAGCCTAAATCGTCACCAGCTATTTTTACCAAGAACATCAACAGGTTAGCAACGCTTTTATGAGTTCTGAGAATTGATATCACCATACACAGAGCAAGGTAGTAGCAACTAACTTACAGAGACACCGGCAGGCTTGTCAACAACCACAAAAGCATCTGTCTCAGCTACTATTCTTGATTTCCAGTCGACCTCATATACCCTGCATAATGCAGATAGTTGAAGTTCGGGCATCAACTGTGAGAGGGTACGAATACCGAGAAACAGTGCCGAACAGGCATGAACAACCTCACGAATCTATACATACCCTTGGCATGGGAAGCAACAAGTGCAGCGTCGCAGGAGGAAGATTACGATATCGAAACAGTAATCCATATGAACAAAGCTAAGATTCAGAGAGTTGTATGTGATCGAAATCGTGCAGAATCATTATACCTAGGAGAGCGTTTAGGGTGGACATGCACTCTCAAGTAAGTTCCTGATTCGATGTTTACGCTTGGACTTGCAATTCGATGACATTTTTGAGCCTCCTTCATTGTCTTTCCTTTCAACGACAGTCGCTCTTTCTTCCTGGAGGCTCGCAGCTTCAGCACTCTGTTGTAAAGCTCAAGTTGCTCGGGCGAGGCAGACGGAGGTGGCGTCGGGCATTCCAGGGCATAAAACACAGCTCCGAACCGAATAAGATCTGCCACATATCTACAATTGAACCTCATTAGAACGAGCATGTGGTGTAGTTTGAAACTGCTGTCTCCTACTTCGGTTGCTCAGCTGAAAAGCACTCTGCACATTTATTTCTCTAACAAGAAGATAGGGTCGAAGGACCTCTCATTTAATGTGACAGAGCTTACAAAGGTGGAAGAGAAAGCTCTTCACAAAGGATGTCAACGATGTTTCCATTTTTCTCGATCAGCAAATGCTCCACACGAGGTGGCCAACTCGAATCCGGACATGGCATCAACCGGTCGTAAGTGATGGTCCTGTCATTTGTTCAGCATCATATTAGGTATCGAAGCAAAGCACCAACCATGCTGGTTGCATTCACAGATACTGCAGAGTGAGGAGTCCGTGCTCTCAATTTAGGGTTTAAGCTTCAATGCTTGAGGTTTTAGGACTTCAGAGCTCCAAAGTTCGGAGAATGAGGTAGACGAAACAGAAAGCTGGAATGCCGAGAGTAAAAGACTAGAATGGTAATACTCGAGCTTTCAAATTGAGGTTAGGTGCTTGATTATCAGCTTGAGCTTTTAAGTGACAACTTGATTGGAAGCTACTGAAATTGCGCTTCTCCCAAGCTATGATGGGCCTGTTGAAAGACAAAAATGTGACTAGAGACTATAATCACATAGAATTTCTGGCGCATTGTCTGGGTCAAGTGATTGCGGAAGAATGTCAACAAGGTTTGAGTACGGTATGCATACTTGGCAACTTGCCCTTCATGAACTGCTGAACCGAGCTGAGCGGCAACCTCGAATTTCGTCGCCTTCACCAGCGACACAAAAGCCCTTCGATTGCACCGTCCATTCCATAATCTTTGACTTCGGAACGAATTCGAGTAAGTGAGAGAATCCCACGACCTCGAAACGGTAGCAACTCGAGAGCAAACGGAGATGGCAGAGATCGACCTCCCGGCCGCAGAAGCTGCCATAGCCACAATCTCAAGCAACAGCACACAGTCTCGAGTCGCTCAAGAATGTTCAGCTCCAAAAGGTCAAAAACGCCAGCGACCGTTGGTCGTACACACACTCCACCCCGATTGGCAGCACTCTTCAGGTTCGAAGCCAGTCAAAGCCTTTTCATTATCAATTGATGGGCAAATCGAAAAGCTTGCATGCACAAGCTAAGCTTTATCCTATCTTTATCACATATAATCGAAGTGAACAATCCAGAATCGGAGTTGAAATCTTATTTAATGGTTTCCATATCACCGCTGGTCAGATACGATGGAGGCTGCCGCAGTTTGTAAGTTGAACATACATGGCTCGATTCTGGCAGTAATGACATTTCTGGCCTTCTTGTAGGCATGCAACTTTCTTAGAATCTGGCATGTCACGTACAGGAAGATTTCTTTCTTAGCTAGACGAGAAGATTGTAATCGTTGAGAAGGATACATCTCTTAGGGTTTCTAAGGACAAGCTCGTACCCTATTTTTGCAGATAAATTGGAGTGAGAATCCATGCAGGGGGGATGCAAAGAGGGGAAGCATTAGATGTAGTGAATAATCGAGGCAGATGGTGGGAGCCATGGCGATGGAGACAACGCACGGCATGGTGTTGCAATCATGCATATTCGTGTGGATGATGCCAGGGAAGAATCAGCAGTTGTGGCCCCATGTAAAGAAGCACGCTCTGCCCTGGTTGTATCGCAGTGCGTCAAACTATAAGGCGGTGTGGCATGGAGATGCTACACCATCATCCACCGCTCTCCGTCCTTTCTTGCCAGGTAAGAAATCGCGAACACCTTTCTCTGTCTTTCATCATCAGACTTTTTTGACTGCTCATGGTTTTAACAGTTGCTTGAAGCCTAGCTATTGTCAGAGGTGCTCCCCTGTGCGAGCAATAGGACGCGCCCGCGTCATTCATGGTCTTGCATTACCCCGGTTGCCTCTTTGGTTAGGAGGTGTGTGGAGCATGTAGTAGGGCAAGGTCTTACCGAAGGCATAAAACCCAAGGTAACCTACCCACCACATCGACCACCACTTCTGATGTAACAGGATTTTCCCTTATCGCAATATTACACTGCTTAGCTTCTCTCACAAAAACAGTATGCCTCTCTTGGTATAGTATATTGTTTGATATGCGCGGGGCCAAGGCATCGGTTCTACAAGTTCTGCACCAAGTTCTTCTGTATGCTATTCGAACGAACATCTGCATCATGAAACAAACTACAGAGACTCTCTGAATCATGGTGCAATGGAAATATTTGTGTGTACGAGATTTGGTGATGGATAGTTCGCAGTTTTCACTTTGTAGAGGGCCGACCACCTCAGGTACCACTGAGACACTGCATTGGAGGGGCGATGGGGTGAGGAGGGGTGCGCGTACTGAAGCATGGCTGGGCAGACACACTGAAGAAGGAGATTGGCAATATTCTCCTGAGTGGTGGGGCACTCAAGGTGGAGGCTGGGGCCGCAGTGCTGGCGACACTGTTTTCGAGTCCCAATCGACCATGGGGAATGGCGTCATCTCTGTCACTTCGCATCCCGCGTCTACTCCTGTATGTCCACTATAGCAAGTTTCTCTCTGCAATTCTTATACACATGCAGTACTTTTCAAGCTTGAGGTAGTGCTTTGAGGGTTGATTCATTCTGACTGCTTGCATTCGTGAATCTTAAAAGAGACCAGAAGAGTGGGCAGCGACTGAGCGGGTGTTGCAAGAGAGGGAGAGCCAGCTTAAGCGAGCTGGTCAGCGGCAGCTAAAAGTTCTTGGATACGAATGGCGGGTGCTTCGTTTCAATGCTGTAACTCGCCAAAGCGTTGCAAAAGTCATGGCCGTGGGCAATGATAAACACCCTTCGGAAGTGTTCCTGATTCAGCAACCGAACTGCATTGCTTTTGAATGTGAGTCCTCCATATATCTCCAACCTACACAGTCATAGTCCATCAAATTTCAGACATGTAAAAGAGCTCGATTGCAATTCCCACTTGAAATAGTGATTCTAGTCCTTTTGGTTTCTTGTGCATTGGCAATGGAGATGCTCTGATCGGCAAGTAGCGCATGGCTGAAGTCTTGTTCCTGAGTTTGTACTATGCTTACCAGCTCCTGCACACCTTGGTCCATTCATGCGATTTATGTTATGTAATTGCAGATGTGAAGAGTATGTTATCCGTGGGACTCACAACTATGAGTCTAGGTGGCTATAGTTTGGAGCAAGTGAAGAACAGAATGAGAGAAATGCGAATCCTATGTATAGGACTTGGTGGAGGGAGTCTACCACTCTTTCTTGCCCACAACTTGCCTGGTAATCATGTGTATTTGTTTCGTCGACCATTCCAATGGACCATCTCGTACTTCAGCAGCAGAGTTGTGATTCTGAAAACTGAGGTTTCGTTTTGTCGTACACAGCTTGATTCTGCTTGCCTCGTGCAGGAGCAACATTGGACGTGGTTGAGATTGATGGGGCGGTCATAGAGGCAGCTGTAGAGACCATGGGATTCCCTCCTTGTAACATTCGTCGTTTGCAATCTGCTCCTGAATTGGAAGCTCGTAGAGTTGCAGGAAAAGAACATGAAGTTTTATGGGATAGTGTGAACAGGATGACAGTGCATGAGGCAGATGGGGAGGCCTTTGTTGAAGATCTAGGACGGAGGCAATCTACTAAGGAGTGCCAGTATTATGATCTAGTTTTCGTGGATGCATTCGATGGCGAAGATGTTGTACCCACCAAATTGTGGACACGAAATGGACCTTTTCTTACACGATTGAATCAGCTGTTGCACCCCAAACATGGCACTGTCGTGGTACGTCTTCCAATCCTGCTTAGTTTCCAGTAGTGTCTGTTCAAAAGCCCGTAGCTTTGTAAGTAAACGCAATTTCCAGTTACTTAAACGGTAATTGGAGTGATCAACAGATTGTTATGGTGGCTCAGTTGCTTTTAACCTATAATTGTGCGCACTTTTTCGATTAATTTTCCATTGTTCTCGAGATGTTTTCTCTTGTCATTTGAGTACAACTGAAAAGTGTCTACTGTCGTATCGGTTATGGTGCAGGTCAACCTGCACACAGACGCACCTCCACCTACCATCTTGGAAAAAGCGACAGGCCAGTATGGACCCGGGTTTGACCCCTCCTTACCTGAAGGACGAAAAATACAAGAAGCCTGCTGGGCTTACCGGTATTTCTCATTCTATTATATTCCATTGAGAATGGCGAGTGTCACTTACTCGTGGATCTTCAATCTTATCGGGCTAAGATACAGAATTTATAATTTGTTTTCGTGCATGTCTTAGGTAGTTATATTACCACGGTTGCACATATCACATTGTTTCTTCGTCGATGTTGAACAATTGTTATACTCAAGAAAACACACGAACCACATCGTACCGATAGTTCACCATTTTATTAAATCTGAGATCTGAAGGTACATAAATCTCTTTTCAATGAGCCGACATTCTAGAGTATCACTGTCATTGTCTGTAGACGAAAAGTGGGAGGGATCCATGCTCACAGGAAGTACCTCACCTGCATCAGTACTTAAACAGACCCTGGTTGTGTTCTCAAGGAACAATGAGCTTTTTGTCCGTGTATTATTTTGGGACTTGATCTTTTTAGTGATTCTGACATGGAAATTGTGCTAATTGCAGAGATGCATTACTATCCCCAGCGACAAGTGGAAGAGGCATAGCATTCACAGTAGCGGTACCTTCCCAAGGGAACATCAGCCTTGTAGCATCACGAGGCCTCTCCGTTCACCGTCACTTAGAGACAACACCTCACATCCAACACCAGAGTCGAGATAAGCAGATGTTCATTGAGAGATTGCTAGCCGAGTCCAAGTATGTCCAAAAGGTGCTCAACTCTCGGTTGGACTTCTCCAGGCGTGTCTCTCGAGGATTTCAAGTTGTGCAGGAAAGGATACGGCCTGCCAAAGTACGGTAGGACGTTGATACAGTAGCCTTAACACGTGTTGTAAACCCTATTTCTGGATATATTTTCATTGCAAGATTGTTTTCTTAAATCGATCCAGACCCAATTGTGTCCTTCCACGGCTTGTAGTTTATCTCTCAAGCACTCGGGATGCTTGTGTTCTTTTTGTTCTTGCGTACAGAGTCTTTGAACTGCTTGTTTCAGAGCAAGCTAAACTTCAGTATAAATTCATGTTGTGCATATACTTCAGTAGACTTTATGAGTTTCGCTTACATTTGCAGATATTTCTACATGTTTCACATCCTCAGACATTTTTTGATATATTATGAGATTCTGCAAAGGTAAGAGTGCAGAAATTTGTTATTCTGTACATTCACCCGAGTGGTTGAGCATTGATTCAATGGTTGACAATTCAAGTATACTGTAAAACAGAATGAGGAATTCTCGTTCCTGTTGACCTTGCCCACGTCGGTTAATGAAGACACGTTTCTTTCCTCCTGTGTAGCTGAAGATGTGTCCAAAGTGTTTTGCTGATTTTTCAAGCAAAATTTGTACCGTCAATGATATGATTAAGTGGTAGTTGAGAAGCCTCAATCAACATCTACATCAATCACAATTTTTCAATGTTACAAGCTTGAATCACCGAAAAAATAATGTTTGGAACGCTATCGAGTATTGTGATCGACTGTGAACGTTCTCTCTGCTTGAAGATTATGAGTTTACACATAAAAACATAACGAAGACTTTTGAATGCAGTTGCCTATAAACATCATATTAAGTTGCGTGTATAGGGCAAGCATCGAGGTAGAGGGAGTTTTGTGATAGAAGACCTGACGAGGAGGGTAGAGCCCAATGAGAAATATTCTAACCTTTCTAGAATTCCTTACCTTAATAGGATGATTGTCAATGTAAACACCCGTCAAAAAATGAAGATGGATGAAGCTAAAACCCATAATCATTGGTTATGTAAAATTCAGACATTAAGTGGGTAACATGGCTAATGCTTTGCTCTACACGTGAACCTTTTAACATGTAAGAAATTTCAACATGGGACTTTATATACATATACAAATTCAAGTTAAGTACTAGATCTTTCGTTTACATATTTAAAGCTTTGTCAAAATTTGAGAACTTTCACCTGCATCAAAAGTTAGAAGATTTTGTATGTTCTTGGAATTTCTCACAGTTTGAGGCTTGGTCCACTTTAGGGGTTAAGGGAGAATAATGGCTCAAATTTCACATTTCCTAATTTGTAATAAAGTAAACATTGTAAGTAATTTTTGTGCATGGGGGACTAAGTGGAAGAAGTGTCAAAGTAAAACCATCATTTTTGGGCTTTTCTGCAATTTGCTATAAATTCTTGAAGGTGAACTTATAAGTGTTATAAAATGATGCCTTAATTAGACACCGTATAATATTGGGGAAGAGAACATGACACTGTTGAATAGTGAAGCTATTATGTACGTGTGGGTGAAGAAGCGTAAAGCTTCATCATAGTTACTTTTCCACTTTTGAGCATTCTCTTAGTGAAGGTGAATTGTTTGTTAGGGGTTGGTTGTGTTAACCAGTTGATAGAAGACAGGGGATGACGTGGCAAGGATAGGTGTGACGGCCACCGGCCAGCTCGGAAATAGGGAGGGGTGGGCCGCTGACAGGGCAGAGCCAGAGCAGAGCAGTGCAAGGGGGGTGGGGGGGGGGAGCTTACTCACCTGCAGCTGTAGTATGCTAGAGTCTTCGCCTTTCTCCTCCTTTGCTTCCTCGTTCCTCACTCCTTCTCTCCGATCGCTGCCGGCCCTCTCGCAGGCACCCTCTCCTACTCTTCTCGCACTGACCCACCTCTTCTTTCTCTTAACTCCTCTTCTTTCTCTTAACTTCTCCTCCTCCCTAATCTTTCAGCAATTGCTTTGTGGGGTAGCGCCTGCTAGCAGCGAGCAAGTGTCCATACTGAGGGATTCTAGCCACGAGTGTTGTATGTGACCCCGTTGGTTTTGGAAGCAGTGGAGGGTAGAGCGAAATGGCTACGCAGAATGGGAAGCCGCTCCCTCCGCAGCTGGACCAGAACAGCACCAAGGAGCTCAATCTCACGGTGCTGCAGCGCATGGACCGCCATGTCGAGGATATTCTCACCACTGCCGCCCATGTCACCTTCTACCAGTTCGATGTCGAACACAGCCAATGGGTACTACTATAACGCTGTTTCCCTCATCCCTCACCAATTTAGGTTTCGGTACTGCGTCCACTCTCCTTTTAGAATCAAATTTAGGCCGTGTCTGAGTGTCCTCTTTGCGGAGAGATTGGAAGTTTCGAATAATTTTCTGTTCAGTTGAGGACTGTGTTGAGGTTTGGTAGCTTTCGTGTTGGTTGACCTAGTCGGGTTCGAGAATCTGTAGGAGCATATCATGAAGTTTTTAGGTTTCTTTCTGTTAAGCTTTCAATTTGGAGAGAATTGAGCTTGTGGCTTTCATCGGAACGCGTATCAGATTATCTTTCCGAGTATTAGTAGATTGTCGGGAGCGGGTTGTTGTTAGGCATAGTTTGTTCAGGACTAGGAGGGTTGTGGAGGAGGCAAATGCCCTGACAGTTTCTGTTGAATTGCAGAGTCGTAAGGATGTGGAGGGTTCACTCTTTGTAGTAAAAAGGTGAGGAACCTTCTACTGTGCAGCTTAATTGTTTGGTGTGTGGGATACGGTGCACTGAACTCGTTACTGATGTATGGAGGTTCTGGTTGCAGGCGGACACCGCCACGATTCCAGTTTATTGTGATGAATCGGCGAAGCACAAGTGAGTGATAAGTGCCGAAGTTGTGTTATAACTCAATGTGGTCATAGGCATAGTGTGGTGATCACTTTCTTCTAAGAGTGAGGAATTCGAAGCTGACAATTTGGTATCTTATTTGTGAATTTTAGGCAGATGTCTCAAATACTTTTGGTAGGGTTGGTTAAAGCCTAAAATTGATTATTGATGATGATGTGTTTTTGATGAACAGACAATCTGGTCGAGAATGTATTGGGTGATTTTGAATTCGAAGTGCAATCACCGTATCTTTTGTACCGAAACGCTACTCAGGAAGTGAATGGCATCTGGTTTTACAATCCGCGAGAGTGCGAAGATGTTGCTACCCTTTTCCAGAGGTAATCTTAATTGACCTAATGTAGTTACGTTAAGCCTACAGTATGTAGCAGGCTAGGTTTCTTGCACAATCGCAGAATAAGTGTCGATCTATTCCAATTTTTAGTTCCCGCCATGCGTTCATACTTAGAAAATCTTTGCGTAGGATCAAAATTACCTTCACTTTGTCCTGAACAGTATCTGGCACCTGCGAACAACTGGTCCACCCCCTGAGCATGTTATTAGCGTCACGATCTTTTAGATGAGTCTATTCTTTCTTCAAGTGCAGATCGAATTAACACGCTGAAGTTTTATTGCATCAGGATTCTAAATGCCTTCTCGAAACCTCCTCCAAAGCCGAGGTTGATTTCCTCCAGGTATGTCTTTTTTCAAATTTCATACTACCTGCTATTGTAATAGTTCTTGTGGATAAGTGGTAGTCGTGGCACATGAATTCATCTCATTAGGTAGATATATCTGTTAAAGCGTAGATTAATGCACAAGCAGAAGTCGTTTTCCATTTGGAGCATCGGCCTTATATGATGTGTGTCACATGCAGCTCCGATTTCTTGGAACTCGAGCCAACGGCATCCCACTTGGAAGGTCCGCTGGAGCATGGGTCTCTTCCTTCTGCGACACTGCCTGAGATAAATCAAGAGTCTGAGCCTCTAGAGCGTTTCTTTGTATGATCTCTGCACCATAACTTCCTTGTTTGTGGAATGGGGTACTGCCGTTTCTACACGGCACAATGGTTTATCCTATTAATACATGGTGGAGAGTTCTTGGTCGCTGATGAAACCGACATGCTTGTTGGTCTTGTGCAGCAGAATTCAGCGCGCATCAGCAATCCAGACACGATTCCAACTACGGCATCGCGTCCACCTCTGGCGCAATCCCGGGCGGCGATGTCTGCTCCTCCCCCTCTAGCGCCAATGCCTATGCCATCAATAATTTCACCGACAACAACGGCTCTCCCGATGACTTCGTTGGCAACGTCACTGCCCCAGGATACGTCCGATGGCGCCCCTGCTGTTCGTGCAACTCTGATCAAGCCATCGTTCTTCGTGCCTCCTCCTTTGATGCCAGCTGCGAATAATGCCCCCAGTGCCCCTCCGCTCCCCTCCTCAGCGTCCATGCAGCCATCGCATGGAGCTCCTTTGCTGCAGCCATTCCCTCCTCCCAATCCGCCACCGTCACTTGCCCCAGCCTTGCAGTACAGTGGCCCAATAACCAAGGATGGAGTTCGAGAAGCCTTGAATCGTCTGGTCAAGGTACATGTCTGTAATGAATCGTCTATCTGTCGAGTTTTTGCTTTCTGGAACGGAGTGATGATTCGAGCATGTGTGGTTGTGCTGCAGAATGAGAATTTCATAGACATGGTTTATCGAGAGATGATGAATGCGCATAGTTATTGACACACGAGAGGGGACCTTTGGGACCTAAGTGTGCTGTCGAGAAGCATAACGTGGTGGCGAAGAAGGTGGATCTGGCAGTCTCTTTTTCAAGTAGGTGGGAGCTCAGATGTGCAGGAAGGAGGGGTGCCAGGCATTGTACAGCAGTGTAGAACAGTTTTGTTGATAGTGGGACATGTGACAATGTGGGTATCATACTTCTGATTTTTTAGCAATACAAGGAATCCAGGGACTCTTTCAACAGAGGAATACTCTTGGTTTGTAACCTATTTGAGCAGCGCTCGATCTAGTTTAGAACCCTTTTTGCTACCGGCACTCTAGTGGTAGCCATTTAGTGTAACGAGGTAAGTGCCTGATGTTTGTTTGAAGCATTCACACATTCATTCTAGGCCAGTAGCTATGCAATACCCTCAGGTTTTCGAATATGGGATAGATGGTTAAGACTAATATACTGGTTCTTTTTATCCTACGTAAGGTTTATATGGGCCAAGGTATGATTTTCAAAAGGTGGGCATGCTCGTCGGTTCTATAAGATCACATATGGAATTCGTAGTGTTTAACTCACGGTTGTATCCTCTAAAAATCGGATTGCTCCTTTTATTTGTTATCTTCTCTGTAGAGATATTCAACTCTAGATTAGGGATCTTCATTTGTTCACTCGTAGTTAACATCAGTGAAATAGGTGTACCAAGGTGGGTGTAAAACACCACCTTGGGTGTCGTCGTTGGTGTAGGTCCTGAGTGTCCTCGTTGGTCGTTGGTGTAGTTCCTGGTGTATCATAGACACTTTTCTGCACATATAAAATGACTTGTTTATCATTGCACTCTAATTTGCCATGTAAGGAATTATACTGAAACTGGACACTCAGTTTGTGCTTAACAATATCGAGAGAAGTATACCACTTCATTTTTACCAATAAAAGTTCTACTGTAACTGATTTCATTATGGGGACAAAAACACCAAACGATTTTCTAGAACAAGTCTCGTTTGAGCGGAGGTAAGGTAAATCTCGATGTTCGAACTCATGGCATCAGTTGGATGTGAAAACTGAATACTACTGTAGCTCCACAAACTACCCAGCACTCGAGTACAAGCAAATTTCAGATTCCCCAAAATTTCAGATTCCCCCATGTGTTATGAAGATAATAAAAGAAGTAATTTTCATGCAGAGGGAAAGTAAGGGGAATGATAGTCACAGTGAATCCATGATTGTTGGACTCTTCTATAAATTGCTGTGAATTTTTGAAGGGGGTCTCATAGGTGTTTCAAAAACGGTGCCCTAATTTTGCACCCTATAATGTTTGTCGTGAGTATTCGCTACTCTTGAGTGAAGAAGGTATTGTGTACCTCTTCAAGAAGCCTAATGCTCCATTATTGGTACTTCTCCAGTTTTGGGCACTCTTCCTTATCTGGGATAAGGTTTCTTTTCTTAATACCTCAGACAAGAACGTGGCTTGTCTTAATGATCCAAAACATGCATGCCAAATTGTCTTAATGATCCAAAACATGCATGCCAAATTGTCTTAATGATCCAAAACATGCATGCCAAATTGTCTTAATGATCCAAAACATGCATGCCAAATGCCAACTCAAGCTTGGCTCGGATTCCGATCCGATCTTGTCAGCACATCGAACCTTGACCCACACACCTTCTTCAAAGTCAATTAAGTAGAAGAAAACCACATAGACCAAAAGTGGGCTTCGCAGACCTTTATGAAATTATAACCTTTAAATAAAGACACAGTTAAGTCATTCACAGCCGGACGAATTCAGTTCAGAAAGCATATACTTGGCCAGTTCAAGGTCTTCGCTGCACAGGCCATTACGGAACCGAAATCGCTTAGAACTACACAGAAAAATTGCCCGACGAATCATAGAGTAACAATTGCAGCACAGAACGTAAGAGAGTATCAGCTACGTCACTACACTGTCGTGAATTAACTGCAGGGACAATTTCACATCGAGGGATCAAGGTGAAGGTGTTTTTCGCTGCAGAGAAGCAATTAGGGTTGCTCACCAATCTTGCCTCCGATGGCAAGCTCCCCTTGTCGCTAAAACAATTCAGCGCCCACCTCATCCTCGTCAATACAATCCTCTCTGGTGTGGCACAAAGCATTAGCCACAACTGTCGGAAATTGCCCAAAGAATTTCTAATTTCTACAAAATTGTCCTATGCGGTTTAAGCCCTGGCCGTTTCTAAGCACTCTTTGGCTCGGAACACCTTGGACTGGAGATAAAACGAGCCGCGCTTCATGTTATTCTCAAAGAGCTTCTCGTACTTGGACAATACATCCTCCCAGGGCGCATTCGGAGCTACTCCGAGGATCTGGCGCGCCTCGTGCTCCGTCATCACCTTGCTCGCCTTGTGCGTAATGTTCTGCACCGTTTCCTGCGCCAAACCCGTTCGCTGCGCGTTCACGATGGCTTGCCGGTACGCCTGCGACACCGCCCGAAGCATCACGCCCGATGCCATCACCACCAAATTCGCTATCAACCTGGTTCCCATCTTGATTCTCCCTCAAGCGAATTCCTATTGAGGTGATTCCTGATTCTGTCAATAATCCTTCGGAATGTAGAAAACAACCATCTTGAAGGATTGCCGTCATATGATTGCGCATAAACCCTAAGAGATGACTTGGTGCACACGGATGCCTCTTTCAGCTGCAGCTTCACCGTGCTCGTCAAGGCCTTCAATTACGGTAGTAGCAAGATGAAAGAGCTTCATTCACGAAATTACATTCATCCATTTTCCGATGATAATCACGATACCTTTGATTCATGAATTGTTATATCTACGTCCTCAGAGCATCTCAATCGAAGCGGCAAGTGCTCCCGCCACCGGTACTTGACGGGCTCCGTGAGAATTATGCGGCCCGGTTCATCAGCTTCCGCTCACGTTACGTTCCGGGCACTTGGTATATAATCTCGCTACACATTCACATTTTGCTATGAGGAGAAGAACTTTCTTCAAAGCCAATTCACGCAACAAAGAAGATTTTGAAGAAGAGGGCATACGAGCAGAAGCTTGCTGTAGAGCAAGGAGTGTAGGAAAAAAAGGTTATGACTTGTCACACTTGAGCTATACGATAGTGGGATTAGGTGACATTCTATAGAGAGATGAGTTACCGGGTTGTTGCAATAGTGCACAGTTGTGATGGTGGTACCCTTTTGATGCAACGCCATGTTAGCTTTTATAGGAAACTTTCTCTAAAGGAAGCTATTGGCATTAACCCCTAAATGTCCCTAGTGCTAAAAAACGACATTTTGGATAAGGGGCAAAAACTCTGAAGAGCCAAAACTTCTTCATCCACACTCCGTTTTTGACAAAGCACTTGTATTGGGTCACAAATCAAGTCTAGTTTGTGTTGTAAAAATTTCAAACATATACAACAGATTATGCTTAAATGGCATGCATTTAAGTGAAGGCAACTTTTGTTTTTGGGCTTTCAAATTTGGCATGATTTTCCATTGCAAGCTAATTATGTGAAAATCAAAAATAGTTTAACATGAATTATTTTTTTGTTGCAAGTGTGATCTTTAGATTCGTCTTAATAGCTTCGTAGTTGGAGGTTTTTTTATCCAAATAACTTTGGTATTGGATATGAATTGATGTTTCTATGATGAAAAAAGGAGAAAAGTGGTTAAAATTTATCCTTTATTAGATTTTGACTTATGATACAACAAGAGATTAGAAATACAACCTTTGGATATGACACAACTCTTTTAAGCAAACAATTGACACCAACCTTACAAAGAATTGTTAGAATATGACGCATACCCTATATATATATGCTATAAACTAGTACCAACCAAGAATGGAATTGAAAAGGATGCATTAAACTCGATCGTTAGAGTGAGTGACCAGCAAGGCTTCAACGAAATTGAAAGAATGTGCGGTGGCAATTGTTGTCAACCTACTCAGAGTAACCAGCAAGCATTCGATGGAATTGCAAAGATGTGTAAAAGCAATTATTGTCGATGTAGTTAGAGTGACCAGCAAGACTTCAAGCCTACTACAGAAAATTCTACATATCTCACACGGAAGACTTGTTACAAACTTGAGACACGCTCCTTACAAACCACGAAATCAAATTAGTCAAACACAATCTATGACTTGATGAAACAACCGGCTGGACTTGGGCAAAAGAAAAAAATCATACAGGTAAAAGCCCACACAAGAAATTATTTGCAAGCAGATCGTATGAGGCATCAGTGACTGACTACTGGAACTAAGCCCAACAGAAACCATCAATTCGAGTTCCGTTAAAGTGTAATGGAGCAAAGAGGACTGAAATCCATACCACCACAAGAAGTTTGTTCATAACAAGTGCTAGAACATTCGCCATAATTTGTTATCCAGAAGGTAGAGGTCATTGAAACTGTTAAAAACAGACCCTGGTGCCAACAGAGATTCTAAATCAGTGTGAACTTGCTTACAATCACTGACAAGAGGTGGAAGCATATATCCTTCAATGGAAATAGAACTACGAACACATGCCAGTTAGAAATGCCAACACTCACTTTTTGTGGTTCACACACTCCTACTTAGCAGATGAGAAAACATATAAATATTGACAGATTGATATTCACCTCCGTATCTCGGCACTGATCTTCCCGAAACCACGCTCTCGGAGTGTTTGAATTGACACTAAAAACTCCCAAGTAGAATAGCTAGGATTTAGGGTTTCTGTGATTGAGGGGATAAGGAATGCTCCAGAGAAAGTAGTAAGTCTGACAAGAAAAACTGCGTATGAGTGCGGGAAGCAAACACGCTTCCTCAATTGTAATGAAAACTTCAGCCCCGGAAAAGCCCTAATCCTGCTACTGGTTCCGAACTTTTTCAATTTGATACTTCTAAACCCTTGGAACCGCTGTGCGAATGTGAAGACTCGACATACGAGCAGAATCAGGGAAGAACGCTTCTGACTTCAATGCCCATGGAGCGAGCAGTGCCCATGATAGACTTACTAATCGCCTCCAACGACATGTACTGGCAATCCGGATCGGCCTGCTTGATCTTGGCAATTTCGTAAATATGCTTGGGCGTGACGTAGCCCGCAACCTTGTGGCCTGCATTCCCGCCGCCCGACTGCAACCCCGCGGCTTTCTTGAGAAAATACGATGTGGAAGGAGACTTGACGATGAATTCAAAGGAGTTGTCCTTGTAGGCAGTCACCATGACGGACATAGGCACGTCGGACTTGATGCTCTGCGTCCGCGCGTTGAAATCCTTGCAGAATGCCATCAAATTCAAACGGTGCTGCCCCAACGCTGGTCCCACGGGAGGCGCTGGCTTCGCTTGCCCCGCATTCACCACCAGCCGGATGATCGCAGACACCTGCTTCGCTGCCATAGCTGCGTCTCCGCAGAATAGTCCTTGCCTGGAACCTCGATCAATCGTCCAATCTACACCATAGTCTCGAACACTCCTCTACACACACAGGGTTTAGGGTTAAAAGACCTGCCTTCACAGTGTTTCGTATAGGGCAGTGAAGAGGGCAGAATGAGGGCAAAATGAACAAGGAGCTGAATGAGTGTTAGGTCCTTATTTTCTATTGTTGAGTGTATTATTGGAAATAAGGAAATTTTGAATGAATCAATCAAATGAAATTTGTATTAAAAGAATCCGCATTGTTGTTCTATGTGGTTCGAAGCAATAATATTTAATTGTGGGAATTAAACTGCCCAAAAATAAATGGGAAATTTGTTGTCTCTAACTTGTTTATGTGCCAATATTCTTTACAGTCACAAAACAAGCTTTATGATATGGATTAAGTCATGCTTAGAAACTTAAGTAGAAGTTGATTAACTTGATTGAGCATACTAAAAGCAAACAAATGTTTCATTTTCATGAAGCAACCTTTGTTTATTATTTGCTTTGTTTTTATTTGGCTAGCTTCAGAGAGTCCCTCCATTTAGGTTACTTGTAATTCTTGCCCTTAAGAATATACTTTATATATTATCAAACACCATTGTTAAAAACGGAAGTAACGAGCTAAATACAATTGGAAATAAGCTATGCAAGTCATATATAATTAGTATTGGTATATCATTATTGTTGGTTAGCTTCATTTTTAAATAATTTGAGTTTTATAATTTCAACACAAATCTCATACAAATTCAAGATTTTCATTACTTTTAGCTTAATTCTATAATAGTCATGCACAATTTGATTTCAAATTGAGTTAGGCCGGTAGAACATAAAAGTTTGACATAAGTTTTGTCATGGATTATTTAGTTGGTTATTATTGATTATTTCACAATACTCAATTAGAAAGTTAATGGTGGTACAAAACTTTGAATTTTAATTGCTTATTGTGTGTGAGAAAGAAAACATGAGAGTTTGTTAAAATAACTGAATTTGATTGGATAGGCAAAGAACACCTATTACAAAGTTAATTGTACTTGTGTCCCTAAGACACATCCATATTATATAATACAACCTCCCAATTTGTAAATTGAGAAGACCTTGTCACCCATGAATACCTTGATTAATAAATTGACCATTGTATTTGTACCAGCGTCCCTCAACCACTATACTCATGTCACCATTTCTTGGCTACTATGTTCGTACCACCATCGGCCACTACACTCATGCCACCGTTTTGATGTCCGCGACCACTACATTCATGCTACCATTTCTGCACCATTGTGTTAATACCACCACTCCCGACCACTAGTTCCTTAACCACTATGTTTTGTTAAGACACTAGTCTAGTCATCAGACATATTAGTTGATCAGTCATAAGTTATAGTCAGAGTGGCAACGTTACAGAATACTTATAGACACACCTTCTTAGTACTAGCTACATTGAAGAGTCTATAGCTTGTGTATCACTCATCTTTTAATATATTATTATTCTTCTTCTCTCTCTTTTATGTTACTTTCACTATATGGTATTAGCGTATCGATAATGTCTTCCGGCGTTCCACCTCTCCGTGATCACAAAGCCGCTCTAGGTGAGGCCGCCGATCGCGTTGTGGAAACTGATCTTATCTCAGAGCCCATCTCGGATGCAAACTTTTTCGCATTATGGATTCCTTATTTCTTCATCTCTTTGATGGAAACTTTTCAAATACTGATGATGTCCCTGCATGGAACACACCCTCCACTACCACGTAGGCCCTTGAAATTTCAAGAGCTTGTCTAAGCATATTATGTTCCGACCCATGACAACTATCATGACTCCTAGGACTTACACGGTTGCTCCATCATCTGCAACGAGTTACTCCACATGGAGTATTAAGATCGAAATGCTACTTATTTGATCTGGAATATGGAGTGTCGTGGATGGTACAGAGATTGCTCCTGCTATGAGCGATGTTGCAGGTTTGGCAGCTTGGGGATTAAAAGATGCCAAAGCGCGTTCTGACATTCTTCTCCATTGTGGAGATAAGCAACTCCTTTCACTGGAAATTGAAGCGAGAATCAGAGAATTCAGAACTACACCTTAATTCTTTTACAAGTAATGAATCAATAACTATGTTTTCAGCCATGACTTCTCCACCTTCACTTTCTCATTCTTGGTACTTAATTCTCGAGCCACCCAGCATATGTCACCCACCCAGGATTTATTTCAAGATTATGAGATACTCTCTGATCCAAAAATCACCTTATTGGGTGATAATAGCACGTATAAAGCTTTGGGATTTGGTTCCATCCTCCTTAGGCTTAATCCAAGCCAAACTTTACTTCTTAAGGATGTTTTACATGTTCCTGGCCTCGCCAAAAAATTGCTCTCAGTTTCTCAAATGACAAGTACCGGCAACACCACCATTACTTTTACTCGTGATGAGTGTCTTATTCACTCAACTTCACCAACCACTCACCAAACTATGACTTTCCAGGTTCCCAAAGAAGGAAATCTATTTTCTTTGGGCATTGGAATTACTTCTCTTATTGAAAATAATATTGCCACTACAAAAGTGGAACTTGATACCATTAAATGGCATCTTCGACTTGGCCATCTCAACTCTAGATATTTAAATTAAATGCAAAGCCAAAAACTTGTACTTGGCTTACTGGCCTTGCAAGCAACTATACCTTTATGTGTTGCTTGCACCTTTGGCAAGCAACTTAAACAACCATACCCAACTAAGTCTCATACACGAGCAATTGAAGTCCTTGCTCTAGTGCACACAGACTTGTGTGACCCTCGGTGTGGCCCTATACAAACACCCTCCATAAGCAAAGCCCTCTATTTCCATCTTTCTTGATGACTTTTCAAGATATACGCACATTTATTTTTTACAAAAGAAGTCTATACCCTTCTTTATTTTCAACAATATAAGAATCTTTTTGAGAATGAAACCGGAATGAAAATTATATATCTTCGATCCAACAATGGAGGTGAGTACATTTCCAAGGATTTTTCTCAATTTGTATCACCAATGGTATTCAACACCAATTGACAAACCCATATAATCCTGTTCAAAATGGAGTCTCTGAGCGTAAAAATCAAACTTTAGTCGAAGCGGCTCGTAGTATATTAAAAACTGCTCAACTTCCTAATGAGTTTTGGGCTGAAGCCATTAATACGGCGTGCTATCTTCAAAATCACTCATATACATCTGCCTTGGACAATATCACACCCATTGAACTTTGGACTCCGTATAAACCTACTTTAACCCTTAAACGTCAGACCCAGCCTGAGCGGTTGGGTTTTTTTTTTGAGAGAATCTTGCTCATAACTTACACTCCAATATACCAAATGGAATTTTTAGAATTCCAAACTGAGCACCTTAAAGAAATCTTTACTTTCTTAGAATAGAGCTCAAGCAAATTAAAAATAGAATAATGCTAAAAATGGACATTAAAAGAGATTTTGGGTGTGGTATTAGGAAGCATATGACGTTTAAGGGTTAAGTTACCTTCAAACCTTTGGTTGTAAAGCTTTCTTGTACATACCTAATGAGAAATGTCAAAAATTAGACTCCAAAAGCACCCAATGTATATTTCTTGGCTATAATGATCCACTCGGTATAAAAGGGTATCGTTTGTATGACCCTATTACTAAGAAAGCTTTTACAAGCATAGATGTTATTTTTGACGAAGATGCTCTCATTTCAACGAGCCACTCATGTGACATTTCCAAGCCAGATATCCCTGAGCTCCTGGCAAGCCCACCCCTTGACCTTCCTCCTACTGATGAAACTCCTGCTGCCATTTACTTAGAGCATGCCCAGCCCGGCTCGCCAGGCCGGGCCGGGGAATTGCAGTTTGGCGAGGCCTGGCTACCCTCTGGGCCGAGGCAGAAGGGGAGGTGATCCAGTCGGGGCCGGACGGCCGGACACAGAGGAGGAGGTAACCCAGTCGGGGCCACCGCCGCGCGCCACAGGTAAACATCCGCTGCCGCCGGTAGCAGCATTTGCGCGGGTCTGTTCGCGCAGGCAGTATGGGAGTTTACTGTGAGCTCTTTTTTCTATTTAATCTCTTCGCTTCTTGTGTTCAGCTCCTCTACTCCCTACGCCTCTCCATTAGGGTTCCATATTTCACCATTTTTTTTTGTTTTGATGGCTTCTTTTGCTAAATGGGTGGAGGACCGTTTAGCTTCCAACGATGAGGAGGAGCAATTGGTGATTGTGTTGGCGATGTACAAACATTTTCAAGATGTTTTGAAGGAGGAGGGGGAGAGTGCTCATGAAGGTTCTCGTGGAAGAAGAATCAAAAGTCTCGGGAGGGATTTTGAAGCGGGGCACGAGCGAATTTGGAAGGATTATTTCGCAAAGTCGCCGGTTTACGGGCCGGAGTTGTTTTGCCGCCGATTTCGAATGCGTAAGTCTCTATTTGCAAAGATTCATGATGCAATTGTGAGACATGATTCTTATTTTGAGGAGAAAAAAAATTGTTTTGGAGATCCATGTTTATCATCGATACAGAAGATCACGGCGGCTCCACGTATTTTTGCGGGTGGCGTGAGCGGTGATGGTGTTGATGAGTATGTTTGAATTGCAAATTCCACAGCCTTGAAATGTTTTAAGCGATTTGGTATTGCCGTAGTCGAAATTTTTGGAGATGAATATTTCAGGCACCCCACGGAACAAGATGTTTTGCATCGTTTGCAAATCGATGAGCTTCGTGGTTTTCCTCGAATGTTTGGATCCATTGATTGTACACATTGGATATGGAATAATTGTCCAATTGGGTGGCAAGACCAATATCAAGATAAGTATAGGAATAGATCCCTTATCATGGAGGCCATTGCCACCCAAAATCTATGGAAATGGCATGCTTTCATTGGCATGTCCGGTTCAAACAATGAAATTAATGTCATTGATAGGAATCCGTTGATGGTGAATTACTTGAGTGGGATTGCACCTCACGCAAAATTCACCATCAATGGGCATGAGTACAATTCTTGTTACTTCTTAGCGGATGGGATTTATCCCAACTGGACCATTTTCCAGAAGACCATTAGCTCACCGGAAGGAGAGAAGAGGAAGTCGTATGCTAAGATGCAAGAAGGAGCAAGAAAAGATGTAGAGAGGGCATTTGGTGTCTTGCAAGCACGTTGGGGCATTTTGAAGCAACCTGCACGATTGTGGAAGGAGTCCACACTCAAAACAATTAGGATGGCTTGTGTAATCATGCATAACATGATTATTGAAGATGAGGAAGAAATTTGTGCTTTGAATCACAAATTTCTACTTGAATCTACAAGTGCATCCATAGATTCGCACTCACATCCCATTCCATTGGGATTTGAGGGATTCAGTAGACAAATCGGAGACATTCAAGAAGAAGAGAATCATTACAAACTCAGGGATGATCTCATTCAACATCTATGGGATTACAAGGGCAATATGATGTAATCATCTTTTATTGATATTTCAAGAGTACAATTGAGTTACATTGTTTGTTGTTGTCTCACACATGACACTTCATGCAACACATCACAAACAAAAAAAAAAAAAGATTTTTTTAAAATTTTAAATCTAACACAAATACAAAACAAAAACATCAAAAAGCCATAAAACCACAAAACAATACAAAATCAATACAAAAACTATATAAACACAACACAAAATATGATAAAAAACCACACACTTAAACACATACACAAAAACATGATAAAAACCACTAAACAAAGTCACAAAATCACAAATTTACAAAAATATAAAATATAATAAATCACAACATACCCAAACTTACATACACACACAGTTACTCTAAATTCCAAACAAACTTGCATACTCATCCATTCCAGATTTTGAACATGGTTGAGTATTCAAGTCTGGGTTAGGAATACTAGGACCTTCTCCTACGTCAAGGTCTCTTGCTACAGGAGGCATAGAAGCTTCAAGACTTTGGAGCACTTGAGCCCTATGAAGCTTAATGTACATGAAAGAATCGGGATCTAATCCTGTCAAAGGAGTTAGAAACAACTTCAAGTTAGCAGCCTCCTTCAAAACCGCCACCTTCTCTTTGTTTGTGGCCACCATCGCTTCGGTCACCTTTGCGAAATCCGCCTCCAGTTTCTTCAATCTAAAATCGACAGAAACTTGCTTCTTAGATTTCTTGATGCCAGCGGGTCTAACTGGGGACGTCACACTCCCCCATGCAATCGGTCTTTCTCCAACACTAGAATCTCCGGAAGCAATCTCCTCAATTTGGCGTTTCTCTGGGGTATGCTTCACTCCAGGAGTACGGTATGATCTCCATTTAGGAGCATTTCGGATAGTTCTCCAACACTTCATATAAACGAAAGGCTTGTTGCCTTGAGAGGTTTGTTGGTACAATACCTTGGCTTTCTCGATTTGATCGTCTTCACTTGAGCCAGATTCATTCAAATCGCACACGCTTGCATACGCACTTGCAAACTTCGAAACATCATGGTTGATCATTTCTCATTTGCTCTCCAAACTCCTTTGTGGGCGTTGAATACCGCCGGGAGGACAAGAATCCTCTTAAGCCTTTGACACTCTCGCCCAAAATTGATAATGTTTTTGACCACTCTCTTTTGTAGAACTTTGAGAAACACTCAACTAAGCTCTACACAATCTCACACACTCATCATCCTTAAAATTGGAACCTCTTGCTACACGTAGAGCACTAGAAGGTGAGTCTTGAGTGCTTGCCATGACTAATTTCACAAAAACCACACAAAATATGAAGCTAAAACAAACCCTAATTCAAAAAACTACACAAAGCAAGAGAGCAAAAAGGAGAAGGAGGAGCTAGAAGGGTTCCTGGAGTGTTTGCGACAATTGCAAGTGGGGAGCTTCCAAGAAAAACTCCCCAAGCCTTTTGGAAGTGCCACGTAGCACTCCGTCATTGGTTAAATGAATTTTTGTTTCTGAGGATGGCTACGGTAAAAAATGTGGATATGACGAGCTAGAAAGAAGGGCCCTCCAACCCCACTGCCAGGGTTAGAGGGTTGCCGTAGGGGCCGGGGGCCCCTACACGGCATCAAAGGCTCCACAGCCCGGCCCAGCGTATGGGCTGGGCATGCTCTTAGTCCCTGACCCAGCCACCAACCTTCAGTTACCACCCTCAAACATGGACTCTACCCCACCATCATTATCACCTGGGAGTTCCCCCAAACTCCCCTCCAAGCTCTTAGGTTCCCCTCAATTGCGAGCTCACTATCACACTAGCTCTGCAGCGGTTTCTCCACCTCGTCGATCCAACCGACTCCATAAAAGCAAATGGCATTCCTCCCAGTTTCAAGATCACAACCTCTTTACTTATGCCTTTCTGACACATGTCGTGGATCCCTCGTCTGTTTTGGAAGCTCTTTCCAGTCCTGAAGTCCTTCACAGGCGTGAAGCAATGGAGGCCGGATATGAATCTTTAATCAACAATAAAACTTGGAGTCTAGTTGATCGCCCTGCTGACCGTTCTATAGTTAGCACCAAATGGTTGTTTAAGCGGGAATTTAATGCTGATGGCACCCTGGCTCGCTATAAGGCCCGTTTTGTTGCACGAGGATTCTCTCAATCGTCTCGTCTTGATTATCAAGAAACTTTTTCACGAGTCATAAAAATGACCTCTCTTCGCTTATTACTAGCCTTGGCTGCACTTTATGGTTATCACATCCATCAAATGGATGTGAAGATTGCTTTTCTCAATGCTACTCTCAGGATGAAATTTATATCTCCCAGCCTAAAGGTTTTGTCATGCGAGCCACAAACACCAAAGTCTGTCGCCTCCTTAAGTATTTATATGGCCTAAAACAATCCCCGAGATAATGGTACAGATTATTTTATACATTCCTTGTCAGTAAAGGTTTTACCCGATGTCTATCACATACTAATGTTTATATGAAACGCTCGACATCCTCATTCTTATTACTTGGTCTCTATATTGATGACCTTCTTCTTATCTGGGCGGATTTTCACTATAAGAAAACCCTGTTTTTTGTGATGTCTTGTGTAATGTCTAGTGTATTTTGTGATGTCTTACTGTCTTAAAAGATGTCTTCGAAGACGGGAGGATGTCTGTACGTCTAACGGGCACATTTTGGATTGGGGGGGCATGAAGACATCACCAAACAAAAAGATGTTGGTGAAGACATGGATGTCTTTAAAGACATCTTGATAGACATCAAACTGCCACGTTGGCAAGGAATTTTGGACCAGCAAGGTAAAAACGACCAAAATTTACTGGTGGACAGGGTAAAAAGCATTTCTAATGTTAAAAGAGTAGGTGAATGGGCAACGGTTTTCAAAAGTAGAAAAAAAAAACATCACACTTTAGTTTTTTTTTTTTTTTTTTTTTTTTTTTTTTTTTTTTTTTTTTTTTTTCTTGCTAAAACATTATGTGACGTGGCAATACTGAAAATACTAATTTCAGGCTATTCTCATTATTTTTTCATTGGTCTATTTTTTTAAAAAAATATTAAAATATATAATTATATTTCAATAAAAAAAATATTTTGTAAATTTTTATTATAATCAAATAAATTAGAATATTATAATTCTGTAATTTTTTATGATTTAAAAAATATTTAAATATTTAAAATTATTATATAAAAAATATAATATCTATAAGATAACAATGGTGCCAAAAAAAAAGTAAAAGTAATTTCGTGGATATTTAATCCTCAAAAAACACGTGGACATAGATTAATAAAGTTATTTACAGCGCTTTATCTACTTGGCAACAAAAACTCCACGTCAGACTAGTTGACAAGTCAATCAACATCTAGTCGGATGTCTAACACGATGTCCAACTTACCATAACTACAGTCAGGCATGAATGTCCGCATAGACATCTACTTGGATGTCTATGAAGATGTTTTGCACGACATCCTCCTAGACGTCATTTACTAAAAAGCGCGAAGATTTAAGAGTCTTTTAAAGAATAATATCAACTTTTTCTCTTACTGCTTGTCCTCCATTGGCGCGGGTCTCTGATTGGGGTAATCCTCAAATACTTAAAGAAGATATAAAAAGAAAATAAAAACAATAAACAGTGTTTTTTGGCTTACTTCAAGAAGGAATTAAATATTATTGATTACTTATAGATTAGATTATTATAGTCTAATGGCAAGACTATACATTACTCTATCATTAATAACCAATATTATACAAATTAAAGCAAATTTACAAGAATTATGAATTTATGAAAGTAGCTATTTAATATAGTTTAGGAGACAATTCAAGAATAGAATTAGTATTAAGAAAGTTAGTTGGAAAGTTAGTTAGGGTAGAAATAAAAGGTAGTTGAGAGTTTAAAAGAGAGCCTATCACCATGGAAGACCATAAATAGTCTCATGATTGTAATTCCACATTTTTTCTATCAATAAAGTTTATTTGATTTGTTGCGGAAGAAACTCTAAGACTTACAATATGTGCTTTGTTGTGGAAAGAACTTTAATGCATCTGGTATTTGATTTGTTGTGAGGGAAAACAAAAGACCTTTTATAGTTAATATGTTGTGATTGAAACTCTGAAGATGTCATCAGATGTTTATGATAATGTCTGCAGGGATGTCTAAGATGACGTTTATGAAAATGTCTAACATGATGTCTATGAAGATGTCGAAGATGACATCTATGACAGCATCCAGAACCATCTACAGGGATGATTTTCATTGACTTCAATGGATGAACAGAGGCGGCTAGGGTTTGCTGCCGCCGCCATAGTTAGGTCATGAGACCTTTAAGTAGAATTAAAGGCCGCACGAAGCTCATTTTTGCCTTCATTTTTTCAAAGAGTTAGTGTTTGGAGTGTAGAGGCTAAGGTTTGCTTCTTCATGTGGCTAGGGTTTGTTGCCGCCGTCATAGTTAGGTCATGAGATCTTCAAATGGAATTACAAAGCTCATTTTTGCCTTAGTTTTTCCAAAGAGTTTGTGTTTAAAGTATAGAGGATTTCGAAATTGTTTCCATTCAGTTTCAGAATGATTGTTAACTACAATAAGAGAATAGTATTTGTAGAAATCCAATAGCTCTCAAGAGTAGGTTTCCTTCTTCATGTGGTTAAGATTTGCTACTTAAGAGGTACTGGATTTCAAAAGCATCTTGTACAAGAAACCCTAGTACTTGTAGTATTTGATTTCTTGTAGAAGATGTCTATGATGATGTCTGCAAGATGTCTTAGAGCATGTCTATGAAGATGTCTAAATGTGTTGATGGAATTTGATTTTGGAAGGTGGGACATAAGGGGTCGGGGCAGCGAGCACGATCTGAGGCCGCGAAGCGACATGCGTGCTTGTAGGTGAGTGGAACAGATGTATGTATAGATGTTTATAACGTTGTTTTTAATGATGTCTGGAAGGATGTCTGAAGAAATGTCTAAGCAGATGTTTGCAAGAATGTCTAACTGTGTCGATATCTTGAGGTTAGGAAGTAAACCATCTCAACCTAGGTAGTACAATTAAATGGAATCAAATCAGAATTTTTTTACCTTTACAAACCCTTCTTTAAATGCAGCTGATATTGGCTTATTGAATATGTGTAGCGGCGGGACATGCACATGACCATACGAGTATTGACAGCAAGCGATGGAAGTGGAGGGACTTACGGAGTTCAAATTGTGGGTGCGTAGTATATCGTAGTTGTTGACAGGCGTATTAATAAATATTCTAGTTTGTGTTATCTGAGGTTTTAATGACCTAAGCAATACATGTTTGATTCATACTCTTTGATGTGACAGTGTTTACAGTTGATGTTATGTGAGATGTCTGTGGATTACAGATCTGATGACTATATAAACATCTAAAAATGTCATCCTAGATGTCCACTACAAGAACTATACAAAGGGAACTACGTTTAAAAAGCTACGTTATGGGATTATGCTACGTTTACGTTGTATTTTGCTACGTTTTATTGGAAATTGACATTCTGTTGCATTGAGCTACGTTTACGCTACGTCTCAGAGAAGCAACTACGTTTTCTTGGGAACGCCAGGTTCTCAGTGAATGGATTGACCATATTATCTCGCGATGGCTATTGCATATTAGAAACAACTAGTCACCTTTATTTACCCTCCAGTAAAACAAATCCGGCCATGCGAGCGAATAGGATGTACTTAGTTGAAGTGTAAAAACCCGAATCTGGTATTACGGAGCTTCAAGATTAGATTCACCCATTTGCTATCGAGAAATGGATTAATTGGCGCACAAACTGTACTCTTATATCAAGTACTGTGACCATTCAAGACTATTTACCACGGTGATTCTTACTCAACAATACATAGAGCCATGTGGGTGATAACCTCTTTACATGTACTTTATCAATAAAAATATGATTAATGAGAAATTACATTGTATGATTGCATCAACTTGTTCGTATGAAAATAAAAAGGTTGATTCATTTAGCGCTGCCATGGTAACAAATGTAATGTATCCTTACATTTGATTTTCAAAGAGTGTAGGTAATGCTTCCATTTTGAATCAGCTCTGATAGCAATCACCCTTTTGTAATTACATTCACTGCAACGAATACTTTAAAAGGTAAGCATGTTTTACGATAACACAAAAATGACATGGGTGAAAATTAACCTATAATGCAATTTTATCTCACTGATAATCGAAAGATGTTCTCCGTAAGAAAAACTGTGGCCTTCCTATGTAAGATGGCCTCTATACGAATCTTATTACCATGGGCTAGTACAAAAATATGGCCAGGATTAATTCTTACATTCGGAAAGAAATTACTGCGTCTGTGGTATTTGTACTAAGAAGTCCAACTGTGTATGAAGACAGAAATGTATGAAATACATATCAAATACATGCCATGAAGAATAGATTGCACTTTGAATACTAATGAAGGCAACACTGGAATTATCATACAACGCTTTAGAGTTTATTTGAAAGCATTGGTTCAAATTCATTAACATGTCAGTGGAAGAACTAAATTTGCTCATTATGAAGAATCTCTACCCTTCAAGAAAACGAGCAAAAACGGCAAATGTAACAGGGCAAGAACTAGATTTTTGTGTTTGCTAGAAAAGTAGATAGATAGTTGAAACCATTTTAGGAGTTTTTAGAAAATTTTAGAATTTGAGGTAGATGGCCTATGTGGGACCCACCATAGAAGCTTCGAGAAGGTGGGGCCCACCTCTAGAGTCTTCTAGAAGGGCGGTTATCTAGGTGGGGCCCACCTCTAGGACCTTCCGGAAAGTTCCATGGTGGGGCCCGCCATTGGAACATTCTAGAAAGTTCCAAGGGCGGTTAGGCAGAGTATAAATAGAACTGGCCGGGGCCATTTGGAGGTATTCGGTCAGGTACGCCTTAGTCCCTCTCTCTCAGTAAAGTTTGGTTTGTACTTTGCTTCTTTAGTTCTGCTTTGTTCTGTTCTGTTCAAGTCTATTCGGTCTTGTTTAGTCCGGTTTTCTCAGATCTTGTTAGGTTAGCAGTGTTTGAGTTGTGACCAAAGAGAGAATTCAGTCCCGTTTCAGCAAACCTACCAGGAGCATACTTAAACCTCCAAGGTCCTACCTTCTTATACTTCAACAACTGATGCCTGTCCATGAGTTCACTTCTATCTACAAATGCGCACCAAAAATGGGACACCAATCGCATGTTTAGCATGTGTTGGACTTGAGTGAGATGATTACCCTCGCCGCGAATCCTAGGCCAGATTTCCTCTGCAACTATGATATTCGGAATGCGTGGAATAAGCTGCTGCCCATCAAACCCATGCTCGGGAAGAAAATCAATGTGTCCATTTGCTCGCTTTCTGGTCTCTGCCATTGTCGTAATTTTGGAGCCTCCATGAATCTGGTGCAAAGTGCCTAGTGCCGGTACCTTCGTCACGGATACTTCCTCCGTCATACAAACCTGATGTTTCCTCTTAGAATCGAAAGCGTCTTCCATGGTGATGCTGTATTTCCCTCCTACCTGCCATACTCATTGTCAAGACAAAAACCAGAATGATTTGTGATCCTCAAGGATACATATCCATCAATCCTCCTAATAATCTGGTACTGTCAGTAAACAACATTCCAACGATGCTTTCCCCTACAACCGACTGAACCGTGACAGTAATTGGTAATCTGTCACAGCATTCTATTTAACTGCATTTGGCCATCATACATATCACTGATTATAGTAAGAGATTGAGAAGTTCAGCGTGCATTAATCTTACCTTCACTGCGTTGTATAAGATGATTGGTCTCCTCGACTTCTCCTTCACTTCTTCAGTTCTGCCCTACCGTCATGAGCAAATTGGCCGCGGCCACCTTCGAAACACATCCAGAACATTGAAGGAAAACGTCAGTGTTGAGAAGGTGATCCTCACATCCGCCTATCTGATATTCAGAAAACGGCCCCTTCCATAAGTATGCAATTCAGAGTAATGTCTCTTCCGACATGCCAGAAGCTATCATATTCGAATTTGATGTTTCTATTTAACGAGCCTCTACCTACATTCATACATACTTTTGCAGCCAAAACAACTGTTACAGTAAGTAAGCATGAAAATGAATTCATCAACTTTTCAGATTCACAAGTTCCACAGTCACTACTCACTACCCTCGCCTTATCAAAGTTTCGAAATGAATTTTAAAAAACACATATAAGAAAGTGATTATGACATAGAACCTCACAATATTGGGATACTGCAACGTAGCTGAAATCACAGAACCTCGGCTGCTCCTGCCCAGAACCTCAACTGCTCCTGCGCTACAGACGTTGTGTTGACGAAACCTGCCTCGTACCTGCATACTCCAGAGGCATCGCCCTTCCCACTGCGACGGCCATTTCCTACCATTCGAACGAATCAGATAAGGTTTACTACAACAATGAACCCTCCTTATTTACGAAAGAATCGTATCGTTATTTACGAAAGAGAGGTTTTCAATTTAGTAACTTCTTAATTTCCGCAATTTCTGCTTCGTAACCAAGAAGGGCAATTCAGTTTACCTTGGAGATACATTCGCAAGCCAATCTTGTTCCACTTCCATCTGTAGACCCCAAATTTGTGACTTCATGTTTACTGATGGTAAGTAAGTACGTCTTCACGCTATTGTCGCTATGGCGCCGAAGCCTTTGAAATCGCGCTTGTTGTGGTTCCTTTTCCCTCTGGATTTGTCGTCGGCGATGACCGTCAATCTTCCCATTTGTCCCTGGCTCCCTGCCGATTCCCTCGCTGCTTCGCACCCAAGTCTCCCGTCTATCCCTCCCGAGGGCCCCATATCTCTTTTCATCATCCCCTGGAAGGCTGGAACTACGCATGCGGCGTCCTCCTCTTCTGGCATTCTCTGCTAAAATGACCAAAAGAACATCAAAATTTAAGATTATCAGATTCATAGGGTTTGGGCACCGGAATACTTTACCTCCTCCTACATATGGTTGGCTGTATCTACTCTCGGCAGTGGTTGGTCGTCCTCCATTTCCCCATCACTCTGAATTTCCGCGAGCTCATCTTCTAATGCAAATTCATCAATATCTGCAGGATAATCCAGCATTGCCCTCGGAATTTCTTCCTCATCGGAGGAAATGTCGTCGGTGTTGGCATCTTCTCCTAACTTGCTGATGTGATCGTCCTCTTCGTCGCCATCTGCTCCTTCACCCACTTCATCGTCTGCTTCAATGGCAACTAACTCAACGGTAGCCGTCAATCTCGATTGTGATTCCGATGTTTCTCTTGCCCTCGACTGAGCTGTGGTTGGTGTTTCTAGGGTATGAGACATACTGGTTTCTTCCCCTGCTACCTCAACAGCCACTTCTGGCCTTTTGTAGACAACGAGATTTGCCCTTGGTTTAACCTTCACTGCTATTTTCCACCCCACGTTGATTGGATCCTCCACATAGAATAGCTGACTCACATCCTTAGGGAAAATAAAAGGATCATTATCCATTCCTGAGGCCCTTATAAACAGCCCTGCCTTAATTCGATGAAATCCACATTCATCCTCAAATACTGTTGCATTTGTACCACGCTGTTTAATAATAGAATCCCAAAATTGGCACTTGAACAACACAGTTTCGAAGCTATCAAAGTTTAACCTTACAATGGTGTCTATATAGCCATAAAACTCGGTTTTGTCTCCATTGACTTCATACACCACCGACACCCCAGAGTCAAATGTACATTTCTTTGTCAAGTCCCGGGCCATAATACGGAAATGACTCCCATAAGCCCAACACATTGTATAAAAATGACCCTTCTCTCCCGGTCCAACTGCTATATCTTGGACCATTTGAGAAACTACAAGCTTATTGGCTAAGTCTTTTTGAACCGCTTCTTGTACCCATTCTTTGAAACTGGGGTTTTGTACTCTACCCGTACACTCTATGCCATAGCGCTCTCTCCAAGTGTTCATACATGGAGCATTTAATAACAAAAACCTATGAGCTTGTTCTCTGAAAATGGGATCTAAGGATTTTTGGAGTGACACCTTCGGCAATACTATCCCCGTAGATCTTACGTCCTCCTCCGTGGGTTTTTGAAGTCTTGTAGCATATTTGTGCAATCTCATCGTATACTCATTCACATGGAACATAGATTCCGCACATATGTAACCTTCTGCAATGGATCCTTCTAGTCGGGCGTGTTGGCGTACATAGTCTTTTAAAACTTTGAGATATCTCTCAATGTGGTACATCCAGCGAATGGATACTGGACCTGCAAGTTCCACTTCTTCTACAATGTGTAGAATATTATGAACTTGTATGTCAAAAACCGATATAGGTAAGTGCATTTCCATTTCACATAGAATTTTTGATGCCTCTATCTTCATCTTTGGGCAATCTGAGATTCTAATTTCTTTTGAACATACCCATCGGAAAAGTGCTGATAATCGATATACAATATTCCTTATTCCCTCCGTTAGAGTCCCTCTCACTGCAATGGGGAGTAAATCATGTAGTATATTGTGATAATCATGGGTTTTGAAGCCGACTAATTTTCGATTGTTGAACTTGTGACGAAAACTAGACCCATATCCAAATGGTGTCCGGGTTGATGGTATCATATGAATGATATTATCATATTCTTGTGTGGTCCAAATCGAGTCAGCTACTTCATATGTCCACTTGGTGGCCCCCTTTTCATCTACCCCATCCTCTTTTGGATGAAAACGTTGAAGGACTTTGAAATTCTCCAAAGACCGTCGCAACGCTAGTGAATCGGACTTTGTCCCCTTGCAATTCGAAAATGTTTTAAAAAGGGATCCACACACGTTTTTTTCCGTATGCATTACATCAAGTAGGTGAGGGACCACTAGGTGCTGATGCATAAAAAGAACAGTAACACAATATTAGCATCAGTAATTTTTCTAAGTTCGTTTTGTACCTATAAGTACTGAATTGTTTTTCTTCATCATATTCTTTTTCAATATTATATTAAAAATCATATCTTAGTCCCCTTCTCTTACTCAGAGTCTCTATGGTTTAACTAACCAAGTTAAAAAAATTATTAATATACTCTTCACTTAGCAAAATGAACATGGATCGATTGAATACTAATCAATTGTACGACTCTCATCATAGTACTTCTCGTTTTATTAGACCTTCATATGATATATACCGAAGATTTGGACTTAGTAGAATTATGTATACAACATCATAAATACTTAACGTAGTAAAATAATTATGAGCTTATAACATACATAAGTACTCAAAGTAAACATCGCTTGTGACATCTCACTTACAATGCCAAAATTATAGCTTTTAGCGAAATTAGTTTTCAACCCGTTGTTCAATGGTATTTGAATTATATACTTCCAAAAATTACTCCTTCCTACAACATTCAACAACATTTCACAATAATTATATTATAAGTACAATAAAACATTCTTACCAATATTAAGGAATTCACTCTCCTTCGACATGTAAACTACCTACAATTCCTTCTTGCTGAATATTACGTAAATTTTATTGCCATACAAACATGCTCCAAATATTAGATTATAACCATTAGTGCATAAATCCTCAGACACATTTTGAGAAACATTCTTTACCTTACTTGATCAACCTTGAAATACCAGAGTACTTCATAAAATTACAAGAAATTTTTACCTAATATTTGGTAAATTAAAACTTCAGATCTTATTTGTTCCCTCAAAGTCTTAAAAATTTTTAAATACTATTCTAATATCTCTATTTACCGGAGTTACGTTTCTGTTGTAACCATGTCAAAAAGTACTCACTCAAGCATAAAGGGTTTACATACTTCGTGATCAATTACCGTAAAGTAACTATTGTATCTGACACATCTATACCCATATTAATTTATTTTATATTGTATTAAAAGTATTGTGGAGGGTTCTATTCAATGTGTTCACTAAATGCAATAAACAAAATTTATGTAGATGGCTACACCCATAATTTTAGTTAATAGTTCTGTATCATTGTTTCAGTCCATAGAGCAACATACATATGACATAAGAAGGAAAAGAAAAAGTGAATAATCCTGACCTTGTAATATGGAAGTCTGAATAATATGGACCTGTCCTTCATGCCTGATTCCTTGAGTTCCACAGTCTTGTTTTGAACCTTCCTCCACTGTTTTTGCCAAAAACTTCCATTTGTTCTTTGCGGCTTTGGAACTCGACTATATGAGGAACCATCAAACTTATTTCGGTTTCTTGTGGCACGATACCTATGACCCATGGGTAGGTATTTTCTGTGACCAAAATATACTACCTTCTTAAGGTAAATACATTTTCTTGATTCAAGGATATTAGGTCCACAAGGTGGGCAAGCTTTTAGTCCCTGCGTCTGTAAAGAAGAGAACACACCATAATTAACCTGGGAAGTCATGCAATGACCAAAGCATCATGGCATGGAGTTTGAATGATTGTTTAGTATATGCATCATATGCATCAATTCCATCCACCGACAATATCAACAACTCATCTATTAAGGGCTCCATATAAGTGTTGAAATTTTTTACTTTTTTCTTTCCTGCAAACACATATTCTAGTATGATTTATTAGTTGCTATTTTTGAATATACAGATTGCATATACATACAATAATTATACCACTTATTTACACCCAAGAGCGCTCAGAATTATCCACACAACAAATACTGTCAATACTATTGTAAGGGTTTTGGAGTTAAGTAGTGTCCATATAGCAACCATGTACAAATCTAATACTGTACATGAAATAATTCTATTGAAATATGAAACAAATTAAAAATCTGGTTGAGGAAATATGTCTAACCTGGTACAATAGTGGACAAGAGTATATGCCCTTTATGCATAGCTAGCTTTGGATTCAAATTCAGCAAAGTACAAGTAATGGGCCAAATTGAATGACTTGCTGAATTCAACCCCGCTGGGTTAATTCTGTCTGTACTAATTTGTAGCATTACACTTCTAGCATCCTTCATTTCATCATATTTCTCCTCCATAGCCTTCCAAGCGGGGCTATCAGCAGGAATCCGCATAACATCATCTTCACTTCTGTTATTACGATGCCATATCATGCATGGTGACAAGCTAGGGCTTTGGTAATATGCAAGCAAACGTGGAATCAATGGAAAATACCACACTTTCTGCAACCAAAATACAGTTTCATTAATATTGTAACTTGATGGATAAAACCAGCTCGGAAACCGCATACATATATAAATAATTAATGAAAACTATTCACCCTCTATGTAAAAAAATTCACATTTGCGTAAGTAAAACAAGACGTTTGTACACTAAACATTTCGGCGTGTTAAATATCTTAGAATATACCATTTCAATATTGCAAAATGGAAACTAAATTGCTCACCTTTCTGGGAACCGTTTTACTCTGTGTTGTTTCACTAAAACGTGAGAGATTGCAATTGGGGCAAAACTTCAAATCTTTTTTCAATGGGCCATAGTAAAGCGTTAAGTCACATGGGCACGAATGGTACACCTTATAATCCAACCCAACATCACTTATGATCTTTCTTGCCTCAGCTCTCGTGGTTGGCATCTTTGAATTTAGATGAACTGGTATTACCTTCTCTGATATCGCTCTGAAAATGGCATCCATTGCTACATTCGAAATTTGTTTTTCTGCTTGTATACTCAAAAATAAAAATATTATGGATAACCGACTAGAAGTGGCTCCATCGAAAAGCATGGTTGAAGCCTCCTTCTGAATTTCAGATAATTTTGGATCAATACTCGGTGGTGCCTCCTTACTTATACACACACCATCTTCATCATATCCACGAAGAAGATTCATGTATTCCCCCAGAACAAAATCATCAATCCACTGGAAGAATTGATCTTCATGAGATATTTCGGGTTGGTCCATTTCATAATTAACCTCATAGTTCGAACCGAGCGCTGTGGGATCCACACATAACCTTTGAGCCTCATATAGATCCTGCAATGAAACAATCAAAATTAATCTAAATTCATTAAAACCTACTGTTTGTATGAATGTAGAGGACACAAAAACTATCTACATCGTTATAGATATCCAGTAGCATTTATTTGTAATAAAGTCACAAGAAAGGTAATTACAAAACATACACTCTACTTACATAATTTTGAAAATGGTTATATTAAAATTTCATCCATGATTAACTTGAACAGAAGCATGGAAATAAAATATATTGAGAACTGATACACTTTAAAAATTTATTTATTTTTAAGTTCTGATAACAATTTTTTTGGTACTAACAGTCAAGCACATGCATGAGAATGTAAATCTCATATTGTATCGTATATCTTTTACTTTTAGATTTCTGTACAAGAACACACAATAAAGTAATATTAAGCTTTATAGTTCATACTTGACATAAACAAGTATAGTGTATTTTAGGAACTTCGAAGCTTGTACAATTTAATCAAATTTGAAAAGACAGGGGATATGAAATTATACTATATTTTCATTTTAACCCCTAAAGATCCAAGAAAGCCGAAATGGCTTTTTGGGGTTTCCGCAGGAAAAAAAGTCAGCCAACTTTGACCATTATAATCTCAAAATTGGAAAAAAATTAACGGTTCAAATTCGACATACGAGTATAGGGTCAAGTTCACTTCAAGATCCTATGGTTGGATCTTCTAATTAATGCTTAGATTGAGTTTTTTTGGGCCTGAAGTAGAAGAGGGTCCTTTGTGATAATTTAGACAATTTTGTATCAAGGATCTTTAGGGGTTAATATGAACAAGGAGTTAGAATTTAAAACACAAGTTTGAAGAATCGATTAACTCAAGTTCAGACCGAAATGAATTTTTCCACATATTATTTCGAATACTTCAAAGGCTAGAATGAGTACATTTATTATATTACGTACTAAACTTGAAGAAATATGTCACACCTTTAGTCATAGAATTATATATAACCTGGTACTAAATGATGTCAATCATGTGGCACATTTCATGTTATCAGTATACGGAAGAATTACATGAGTTAAATTATAAACTATACATTCCATTTTTAGATTTTTATTGAAAAAATTTGAAGTAGGAAATAAAACGATAGTTTTTTTTTGTTTTTTGTTATTATTTGCAAACTAACATAATATACAGTTTAGAGTAAAAATAAATCACCTTATACTTCTCCGAAATATTGTGATGTTTGATATGATCATCAACAATGGATAAGAACCTCATGCTTGGTTTATTCGATTCTGCACATTTACGACATGGGCAATACACCTTAAATTCAGGTATCTGAGAATCATCCTCAATGCTCCTATTGTCCCCCTTTCTTCTTTTTCTTGCTCTCGTGACCATAGGTGGTGGAGATAGAGTCACATTTGAAACAGTCCTAGCACCCTGAGAGGAGCTCGTAGCACGCACAGAGGTGCTCGGAGTAAAGCGGGCAACATCAACAACCTTGTGCTTGCGAGGCATGATGGAATTCCTACATAAAGTATATAGGCAACATAGGGTACAATTAGTACTATAAAGAATGAGAATTGGTAATCTCAATAATAGAATAATTTATTTTTAACCACAGTATCATCCAACTAAAGTACATTCTGAATGTGGAAGAGGCTAACCAGATTTCATGACAGATTTCATAAAGCATCGACGCCATTTCTGACAGCTCTACAAGTGTCTCATGTGTTGGCACACATTATGTATGACATAATGTAAGAATTACTTAACCATGACTTAGTTTGGTAATTCATCATATGTACATTATGGAGAAGGAAATAACGGTTCTCAAAAATAATAAAAAGAAATTATACTTTGTACAGATGATTTTATAAATGATTTAGAACACTATTAAGGATGTGCAAATTACCTTGGTAATTTAGTGTTTTGTATTGAGGAGCCGAGTTTGGGAACTATTTACGCGCATTTATCAACGTCTCATCGACCCTGTTCACACCAACAAGAAGATATGTTAAAGAAGGCAGTAAATCTTCTTGAAATTACTGACAGGACGTCCTACTAGTACGTTATGATGATGATAACGCCCGCAATTACTGCTACGACCATGATGGCTCCGTCATCCCCATTCTGGAGGGGTCGTCTCTGAGCGCTCATTCTGCAGGTTTTTTCTCTTACACTCACCAGCCGTTGCGCCTCCCATTCTCTACCGTTGCGCCTCCCATTCGCAGCCGCCTTTGCTATACTAATTCACATGCTCCAGTTGTTAGAAGTTTCATCAAAACTACAACAGTTACATTTCTGCTTGTTTGATTGAGTGGGTTTGCGTCGACCAACGTATGTCATAGTTTAGAACTCCAACTTTTTCTTTGAACTGTCGTTGCGCCATTATGTACGTTCGGTCGCTGTGTTTTGTACTCATGTGCATTTTACGGGTGTTTCGTGAGGCAGTATTTCAGAGTTAGAACTTCTTTACAAATTTAGGACGAGCAAACTATTGCGTGTGCTAAAACAGCTCGACAGGTTCGAACTTTAACTTGGAACATTGTTGCGCGGGTGCGCACTTCCATTGTACTCATAGCTGGTGTGATTACTTAGAACGCACGGGTGTATTTTGAGTCCTACAGGAGTACTGGTTTGCCGCCTTATTATGTCGGCCTTCGCTGATGTTTTATTGGGTTTACCATTATTGTTATCATAGGAGCTTCTAAACTGAGAGTTTGAGAGTAGTTGAATGACGCTAACATTTTCTGTTGTGGCAGCTTGCAGACGGGACCAATCTGTGAAGCGCATAATCCGCACCGGTTTTAGAGACTGAACATTGTTTACTCAATCAGCAAAGGTCAGTGGGAAACGCTCACCAATGAGGGAAGCATTTAAGTTTCGATTTATGTTGTTCATACAGTTACATGCAAATTTTCTTGTATGAAGTTGACCAGTGCGAAGGACAGAGGTCTTGTACGTACGTATCGACTGATTGAGTATTGGAAAGTCTTACTAACAAAAAAGTGATGAGTTCTTCTGACTACAATCCTTACTGTATCAATTAGTGTATCGCGCTTCACAATCGTTACACTAGTTTAAAGATTATACTTACTACTTTACAATACCGATATACTGATTAAAAATACTGTTGAATGGCCTGAAAATTGGAGAGGCCTGTGACACAATCTTCCTACTCTGAGTAACCCAGCTTTTAAAAACCTACCGTCTGCTACTCTCTGAATGAATAGTCGTCGCTTCATTTATGGTATGGCTGCTTACTTCACTGTTGGCTAATTACTAATAATAGGCTGACTGTCAAATTTAAAGAGCAAGAAATTGACAGGAACAATTCATCGAGACCCATCGCAATCAAATCCTCAGTAACACTAACTTACACAATCTCCTTCGGACCAAGTTTGCATTTCAACTACAGGTCTACAGTTTTAAGGCAGTTTAAGGCAGTTTAAGGCATTTAAGGCATCCATTTAAGGCAATTTACAGTGTCATACCTTCATTTTTGTTTGACGGCTTGCTGACTATGTAATCTGGATGAACTTCTTGGGCGCAGGTGCTTCCGTTGTAGAGAGAAAACAACATAAGTTAGGGAGCTACTTTTGAGAGAGCAGCATGGAACGTACCGTACAGAGAGTTGATATTTCGGGGACATGTGTTAGTGAAAAGAATGTATGGGAAACTGAGGTAGGTTCGGAGGCAGATAGGAATTGTGTCCTTAGGGTGAAAAAAATCCAATCCTTGTATCAAGGAAAGACACCGATTGCAGCAGAAGGTCAGACGGAAGAGCCTGCGACCGTATCAAACAAAGGGAAGAAGAAGAGAAGGCATAGGGAGGAGAAAGAATCTTCGTGGAGGAAGAAAGTCCACCGCACCAGAACAGCTGCAGGAGAGGAGGAGGAGACCATCACCCTGAACTTGCGGAAGTCCGATACGGTGATAGATGTCACTATAACATCTCCAGTGAACAGTAATCGAGTCTCAAAGCGGCATCAAATTGTAGCGAACGCTGTAGAATCCACCGGACGTCACACCACATCTCAGTTCCAGGGTCATACTTATTCATCGACGCATGGCAAGCAAGGAAAGGCCACCAAGTCCACACCAACATCGATTGGAGGTGGCACTGTAATTTTGTCGCAGGGGCTAGAAGCGGGACACAGAGGAGATGGCCAGGGGCACAATACCACAACGACACAGCCAACTACACGTCGTTCCATGGCAAAGGGGGCAGGAGTAAGATGCCTGAAGGGGGCCCTCGACCTTGTGCCAACAACAAAAGCGGTTGAGGAGGCAACAGTAGAAGATCAGCTCCCTCCCTCTTCAGAACTAGTACTAATCACACCCTCTGCAGATCGAATAGGACAAGGTCAGTCCAAAGAAGACGTAATTTTTGTGGGTCAAAGTAAAGAAGATCTAGGGGGAGGGCAGTCCAAAGACAATGTAGGGAGAGGTCAGTCCACGTTTGAAGTAGGAGGAAGTCCTTCGACTGTCTCAGACTCACCTGGCTCGTTGGTGCCTTTAGAATTAGGACAAAGAGCATCAACTTCCAGAGCCCAAAATGAGATTCCTAACAATGCTTCCTTTAGCTTTCCAGATGCGATTGTTCCTTCTGATGTGGCAGGGCAGCAGGAGCTCGCACTTACGCCGGTCTCCACGGCGACCGCTCCATTTCAGGTGGTGGAATTCCCTGCAGAGGAGGTCGGGGAAGTACCTGATGCTATAGAGTTACCTCAAGTACCTACATCGATAAGGAGCGATGTGTAAGAGTCTAGCTGTCAAAACAAGCAAAAACTACAAAAGAAATATATTGATCCAAGACTTAGGTTTACAATGAATAAGAGTCCCTTATATACTAATCTCTTGGCTCAACTGCCGAGGCTATACTTTAGCTCTACTGCCGAGGCTATACTTTAGCTCTACTACCGAAGTTCTATTTATAAAATTAATAGCGAGTGAACATCCGAGCTTATCAACGAGGCCTTGGCCCATGACAAATGCCTCCTCCTCCTCCTCCTCATGTGCTTTGATGAATTAACAAGTGTCATACAAGAGAATGTGCCCAAGGAATATCAAGATGCAGGACGCGCGCAACAAGCGCTCGTAATCGTCTAAGGCCATGACATTCTCGTATTTGGCAAAACAGTTCCCAAGTAGGCTCCGGCCATCCCGTCCACTTACAAGTAGTTGCCAACCGCGCCACGACGCGTCGATGTTGCAACACTCTTTCAACAAAGATACTCGTCCTCGCTAGTGGATGCCTTGAAAGCGGGATTGCTCAAAAAACACACGGGCTCATTATCACGAGGTAGTTGGGAAGGCAACGGATCCTCACCGCCTTCTTCACTAAACTCACATGAAAAAAAGCAGGATGAATACCGACGGTGTATTCAAACGAACCGCATGTGTACCTCACGCACTCCAATACACGATAAGGAAGAGCAATCCAATCAAGCTTCTTGATTGGCGGGACGTGTTGATGTTCTTCAACTTCAACCACACACGATCACCCGGACGAAAATCCTCGCCACCGAGCGTCGTGTATTTGATCGACGTTCTTGAGTCTCTTGCGCAATGGCCATTGCCGTTTTTGCCGATTCACTTGAATTACGCCGATGCTCAACAAGTTTTACGCCCTTTTTCGCCGGTGACAACGAAGAACCCGCCTCCTCGTGTATAGTAATATTCATGACCGAATGATGATAACCGTGAGTCATAAAAATGCAGACATACCTATAGATCGCGACACACGATTATTCAACGCCATCATCGCGATAGGCAAATCGAAAAGCCCAATCTTCTTGCTCAAATGTCGTGAAAATACGAAGATATGTTTCAAGCTCTTGATTCGCCCTCTCTGTTGCACCATCTGTCTCCGGATGGAAAGTCGCCGACAACCGACGCGTAATCTTCATCAATCTCGCATACTTCGCCCAAAGCGGACTAACAAATTGACTACCACGATCCGACACAATTGCTGCGCAGCAATCCGTGATCTTGAAAAACTAGCTATAAAAGTTTGTGAGCCACATCAAGTGCACGAATTGTCTTCATAGGCACAAAGAATGATAGATTTGGACAAACGGTCCGTCACAACCATGATATTTTGCGATCATGCCGCTTGGTGCCAATCCGGTAATAAAATCAATGGAGAGCTCGGTCCAAATCCGTGCGGAATTGGCAAAGGTTTTAGCAACCTCGCTTCTCGCTCCCGCCAAATCTTCGATTTTCCACACACGTTGCGCCCGCACAAATCTCCGAACATCTTGTGTCAACCTGCGCCACGTATATTCACGTGCAATCAAGTCACGCTGCACCTCACGACCTGGATGTCCCGCTAGTGGTGAATCATGAGTAGATTGGATCAAACGCGTCCGAAGAGGTTCGTGCGCGGAATTCATATTCGTCCACGCCAACGCAATCGATGACCTGAATCTACGTAACACTCACTAATCGTGATAGGTAAGCCCCATTCTTTAGGTAGTCGGCGCCACCATCCATAACCGCCTTTTCGCATCTTCCAATAACAATGATTTGTTTTGGGGCAACATCCCATAATGCAATCATCTCTCGTCAATAAATGGACATATGGGACGCGGGGTCATTATCGACTCAGAAAGCGAGAGCTCTTTCTCTCAATCGCATCACCATCTCGTGATCCATGCGGATTTAGCGACAACCTTCAAAGCGCCATCATCTCCGCTCCAAAAAGTCGATGATATCGATTCATGATTCGATCATCATCTCGCGTGTTTGAGAAGATCCTGCTCCCGACGAGAAAGTGCATCCGATTGAACTTGATCCTTGCCAGGCTTGTGACGATCTCAAAGTCAAAATCATTCAACTCAGAGGCCCAACACATTTGCCTCTCGCTCAAATGTTGCTTCTTTCGAAAATAAGCCAAATTGCGATGATCTCAACTCACTTCAAAATGTTGGCCAACAAGTAATGTACGCCACTCACGGATGCAATGTATAAATCGCTAGCATTTCCTTGTCGTGAATCGGATAATTGGACTCATTTGATGTGTTTCTTCGAGAAATAAGCAACCGCATGCCAAAGTCCGTCCACCTTTTGCATTAAGGTGCCACCAACAAAGATAACCGGAGGAATCACATTCAATGGTTGTTTCCAAACCTGGAGTCCATTTAACGAAAGACCTGGCGCATGAATTAATGCCTCCTTCAATCGATCAAAGGCATGTTGACATTTCGATGTCCAATGGAAAGGTTGATCTTTCCGCGTTAGTCGAGTAAGAGGTTCTCGCAATGTTAGAATATCCATCTATGAATTGTCGATAATAATTGCGTAAACCTAAAAATCCACGAACTCCTTTTTCACTTTTCTTGGCGGCTCATCATTGTAATTGCCTCAAGTTTTGCTTGATCACCGCAAACCCCAACCGGTCTTCACCAAATATCCGGTGATACTTAATAGCGCCCGCTTCAAACTCGCTCTTATCAAAATCAAGTTGAAGCCTGCGTTAGCAAGCTTACGGATGATCCGAGAATCGCATCACGATGTTCTTTTTGAGTATCACTATAGATCACCACTTCATCAATATATGCGAAGAACATATATCCAATTCGTCGCGAAGTATCCAATTGATATATATCGAAAAAGTTGCGAGTGCTACCACTACCCAAACGGTGTGACCAACCACTCATATAAGCCAAAGCGTGTTTTGAACGCCGTCTTCCACTCGTCACCTTCTTTCACACGTATCCGAGGTAAACGCGAGATTACATCAACTCGGAGATATATTTGGTCGCAAAGAATGGATCTTAACGTCTCATCAATGCGCCGGAATCGGATAGTTTGTCCTTCCGACTCATCTCGTTCAATCGCCGATAGTCAACACGTAATCGCAATCCTCCGCCAGGGTTTCTTCACAAATATGACCGAGCTGCTGCGGGTGAATTACTTACGCGAATAAATCCATTATCCAACAACTCCGTAAGGGTCTTGCGCGAAACTAATAATTGATCCTGGACATATCGACATACGGCATGGCGGATGTCATTAGTCTTCCTTCAATAAGATTGATATCGTGATCAACCCTTTCCTATGCGGGGGCAACGACTTTGCATCTTGTCGATTAAAAGCGTCAATAACTGGCATGAGCCAGTCAGGAGCATGTTGTGCCGGTCCCTATACACCTTCTGTTGTAGTGCCTTCTGGATGTCAACCAAGCTGGCACTAAAAACCTCTACCGGTTCACCGCTTCTCTGCAAAGTTTGAATCACTGATGCACGTATCTCTTGCATTGGCTCCAACGTAATCGGTCGAGTCTTCACAATCATCTTGAAAGGTTTTCGAACGCAAACCTCTTCTTTAGCAGGTCGAACACTTGCATCATGTCGCTCCATCCAACCTTTTCCCAAGATTATATCATCTATCTGTCCTGGAATAACATAGGCAACAATCCTCTCCTCCATACCATCAATATCGCCATAAAATTTGCAATTTGGCAAATCATAGGCCGCTTCTTCATTGTCGAACTTGCTCCAAAGATCTAGGTTGAATAGATGACGATCCAACCCTCTCCGTCGAACAAATTGCTCGCATACGATTTGCAAAGCATTAGCATCCAGAATCACACAAAGCACGAGTAGATATAGTTGAGTTTATTAAAACATCAACATACATACCACCCGTGTCTAAGTTCGACTCCTAGATTCTTCAACTTTGACAACCGCCTCCACGCCTCCGATCGAGTCTTATGCGGAAGTCGCTTGTTTTTCCGACTCTACATCGTAGTCACAACTCTCCATCTCTTTGACCTCCTCTATCTTGACATTGCTCTTCTTTTCTCATCGCGCGCACTATCAAGTTTTGTCCGCGCTCTCTTTCTTCTTCTTCTCATTGCCTTCACCTTGCTTGGATGAACAGTCATTTGCACGGTGGCCTCGCTTCAAACATAAAAACAGGCGTCCTCTCTTGGTGACACCGTTGTTGTTCCTCCAAAGTCGACGTCTCGAAGCTTGCTTATTTGGATCGTAGGCATCAAATCCATCTCATCTCCATCCGCCATACGCGATTTGATGTCGCGATCGGAGTCAAGACGACCCTTTTGATATTGCAAGCAATCAAGATGAGAGCCGACCGCCAACAAAGCTTGGACAAACATACCATAATCGATGTACGTCACGGTCCAATCATCGCGTTGCATCTCGAGTTGAGAGCACCGCGAAGATATCCTATCTTCACCATATCCGGAACCATGGTAAGTTGACTCTCAAAGAAGCTCCTTCTCAAACTTGGGCAAGAATGTTGCGAATGACTCCCTACCCCGCTTCATTGCTTGAAGCCGATTCAATGTCATATTTCTTTGCATTCGGTCGATGTAACGTATTGTCAAGATGTTGAATAAAAGTCGCCGCATTGCAACCACGTTGATTTTAGTAGAAAGATACTACCATCATCATCGCGCCTTCGCGTCCATCCTCGAAAACAAGTATGCGGCTTGATCTTGAGGTGTACCAAGATACTCCATCAATTGAAGCTTGTTATCCGCTTCGACCTTCCATATCGGGTAGCCCTTGCGACTCCCGTCAAACTTTGAAATATCGGCAATCGCTTGCGCAATGCGACGGCAGTTCCTCCATATTGTTCTTTGCATCGATTGCGGCATCATCTCGCGATGAAGACGGACCTCCTAAACTCGTGAATTGTCCGGCCACTGGAGCCACCGCGATCGTTGTGCAACCAATCGCCGATAGCCAACTTCTCAACCACGAGAAGCTTGAAGTGTGTGCGCAACCTCACGATCTCCTGTTGATAGTCTTCCGCCGTAATTTCTCCTTGCGCCTGCTGCTGCTGCTGCTAGATCTCATCATCGATCATCTGGGCGTTCTCCATCTTAAAAAGCAACACCTCTCAATCAACTCTTCAGGCTTTGCAAAGCCTTCAAATGCGTCCCGGTTCTGTGACTATCTTCAATCACTACCACGAGGGTGGATAAGTTCCTCAATCTAATCAATATCCTACTTTTGTCGTTTGAAAAAACAAGAGAGGATGAAGCCCTTCAGAAAATCAAGAGAAGTCTTGGATTATGTAAGAGTCTAGCTGTCAAAACAAGCAAAAACTACAAAAGAAATATATTGATCCAAGACTTAGGTTTACAATGAATAAGAGTCCCTTATATACTAATCTCTTGGCTCAACTGCCGAGGCTATACTTTAGCTCTACTACCGAAGTTCTATTTATAAAATTAATAGCGAGTGAACATCCGAGCTTATCAACGAGGCCTTGGCCCATGACACGATGAAGTTCAAAATACGGAGGAGTTGTTTTTGAATCCGAACCCAAAGACAAAGAAAGATAAGCCGATGAAGACGACGCCTACAGCTGAAACGCCAAGGAAGGAGGTAACGAGCCCAAAGACACAACCACCCCTCAAAGCATGTCAAATAACTGTTGCAGCGTGCTTGGAGGGAATCAGGCAAGCCAGAGAACGATCTAGGAGTCCTTCGCCGTTGCCACCACCATCACCGCCTACGGCCAGCCCTCGTACGCGACCTCCACGACCCAGCATTTCTCGTCAACCACCTGCTCCCCCAGCACTGAAGTTGGTGCCCATACCAAATCCAATTCCTCAAAGTAAGTTGCCCGTGGCATCTCCACAAGAGGTAACACGCAGCCTCGACACACTGATTAGTCAACTACCACGAGAGGAGGTAGCAAAGTATTTCTCAAGAAAAGCAAATGTAAGTTTCAGCAATTCACCCAACATGTCATTTCCGTAGAGAGTATGGCAACATTTCATTGCATGCGAAAGTAAATATACTCTTCAATCTGATATGGTGCTCCAGTGTCACATGTCTATGAACTTCTAGAACTAGAACAGAACGTATGCTATGTAGAACTGGTAGTGGTAACTTACAGTAGACTCAAAGTTTCTAAATAAAGTGCGTGATTTTCTATAAAGTGCAGGAGTTAGAAGGAAACTTCGGTAAATCATCAGATAAGAAGCTGGCTTCGAAGTTGAAAGGGATGATGATGGTGGACTCATCACCAGCACGTGACGTGGAGTACTCCAAGAGGGAGTTAAGAAGGCAGAGAAAAGAGGCAGAGAAAAGGAAGAAGATGGACATTATCGAAAAGGCTATCAGGGACTTACACAAGCAGAAGGCCGACCTTGAGGGCAGCGGAAATAAAGGAGGAAAGGTAGCTGTGCCTTCTCCACGAGAGAGCTCGAAGGGTGAGCAATCCAAGCGGGTTGAAGGCCCAAAGGAATTGACAAAGGGACATAAGGTATGTATGCTAAATGGAGCTAGAAGGATTAATTCTGACTCAGTAGACTCCTCCACCCCTACAGTACCTGACAATCACATTATATGGGACCCTCATTCGATTGGCATTTGGGACTACGTGAACAATGTGCCACCGTGCGAAGTGAACTCACAAGGGCATCCGATAGGGCGTTTCTGGCAACACATGCAGAGCTACACACATGAGCGAGCACCATGGCTTTTCGACTGGGACATTCCCTGGACACATGAGCCGAAGGAAAGGAAGCGGGCGTTTGCAAGTAGGGTGCGCAGTTTGTATCCAGGGGATTATGACATAGATTTTGTTATGGAAGATGTGGGTTCTAACATTAGGCAGAGGCGACAAAGAACTAGGAACCACATGAAAAAGAATGGATGTAAGAATTTTACTCCCATTGCGCATGGCTTGACAGTAAAGTCATGGAATAATATATGGGCTTCCATTTCTAATCCAATCTACCAGGAAAAATCTAATAAATGCAAAGTCGCTGCCGAATCAAGGACGGAAAGAATGCGATATACGCACAAATTGGGGGCGCTGGGAGTGGCGGGCCTCATGAAGAAATTTGTAAGTTACATCTTCTACAGTAGTCAGTACTATTTCCTTTAGTGATGATTTTGGTAAATTTTCGACCATAGTCAGCATTGGTGGATAGATCTGCAGAGTTGAAATGTGTATGTTTCGGTTGTTTGTGCACATCCCTTAGTATTTCAGATATAAATTCATACTATGACATAACTTGTTAATAGACATGGTTTAAGGGCATCGGTTACTCCTGTACCTGTGCCATATGAGGATTTGATAAGGAAATTAGAGATTTTTAAGCTAGCTGATTGTGAATTATGTGACTTGACACCTACAGGAGGAGAAGTTTAAGAGACCACCAACTGAGGAAGAGGTCTTCGTAGGCAAACGGGAAGGAGTGAGGTGTTTGTTTGACATGGTGCAAAAAAGATACAAGACTAAGGATCATGCTACAAAGGAAGGGCTGAAAGAAACAACAAAGGAACAGAAAGAGAAGCGGCGGAAGAAGCAGTCGCAGCAGAACTCATCCCGGGATAGTGATGAAGAGAGCGCCCGGACCTCTTCTGACGAGGAAGAGGAGGAAGGTAGTACCAAAGCATCGGGAGGGTCTAGCTCAAGCGGATCGTCCAAATCGACTAATGAAGGCAGCAACGGGGAAGAGCATAGCAACGCCCAGACTTTGGAGGATGCAAGGAGCACATAAGAGAAGGACGGTGAGGGCAAATCCACAAATCGTGCAACTTCCGATCACGATAAGTAACCATGTCTGCAGGAGGTATGTAGTTTGGTAGAGACAGTTAAAAGAACCGTCTTTCCTGTCTCGGATATTACTTTCTATGTTAAAAAGGAACAACTCATTCTGTACGTAGTGTTGTACATATTGCTTGTAGAAATTCCGATTTCAATGTTACAGAACTAGACTCGAGATTTTTATGAAATGACAATGTACTTGTCAATGCCATGGTCCGTATGAGTTCAGATTTGCTTCGGCCAGTACACTTCCAGGGTTGCTTTAGTTCACTGCAACATCTGTAGAATTTGTAGAGGAAGAAAGTGATATTACAATATGTGGTGTAAGGTATCGTATAGGTGTTGATATCTGTATGGGAAGGTACGTTTCAGTATCTACCGTTGTTCAAGGTTTCCACATCATGCATCACAAAAATGTTGGAATGCAGATATGATCCCGACAATACTCGTTTCTGAAACTCATATAAGGCTGCACTTCAAAATAAACTTGGATTTGTCACATTTACAAAGATCTTATAATGAGAGTTATAAATAAAGACCAAGGAGAAGACACCACGTGCCCAATACAGTCCAGAATGTAACCTTTCTTACGCAAACTTTACACCAATACCAAACATCCACGTTGCACAGTAGTTAGAAAGAGGGAAAGGTAAACTCAAATTACTGGAGTCATATAAAAATGACACGTGTGAGAGTAAAAAGTTAAATTGTTAAAAGGTAAAACCTTAAATTCTTTAAACCGGGGTTAGTATAATGTAAATTGACGTAAATTTAATAGAGGGCCCACCATAATTTTGTATACCTTACGAGCAGATGGGAACGCAGTGGGTGCGGGAAAGTACAATTCCCCAACTTGAAAACGTGATGTAATAAGATCTACACCCCATCGTAGTTAAATTTTTAGCTACGCGTAGCTGTAGCTATTGTGACGCTTGTACCTCTAACTAAACGTAATTCTGTAGACCAATTAGCTACGTATTTGCCGTAGTTCGCAGTGGACAGTCCTTGTAGTGGTCCTTTCATATGCCCAAAAAACATCAATAGTAACACTGTTGCAAATATCATGTTTAACACAAAACGTTCACATCGATGTCCTAGGAGATGTCGCTACAAACATCCGAGCAAACATCACAAACTTAATAAAGACATCAACGTAAACATCATTCTACGCACTGAAAACATCTTATAAGACATAAAAATTGTCTTCTAAGATATTTTGTAAGACATTGCATACGTCTTGCAAGACATCTTGTACAACATCTAAGATGTCTTGCAAGACATTTAAGTCGTCTTAACTGATGTCTAAAACTATCATGATAGGAGCATAAAACCTCCGCAATATGCTGACGTGGCATGCTATGTCATTTTTCCAAGTCCACGTCAACTTTTTCCGCGTGCCACGTCGGATATTCCCGGGTGCCACGTCGGATTTTCCCGGGTGCCACGTCAGATTTTCCCGAGTGCCACGTCGGATTTTCTCGGGTCCACGTGGCATTGTGGCGCCGCCATTTAGACATCATTTACAACATCATTAAAAACGCAGGTTTCTTATAGTGTTTGAAATATCTTTCAATCTATAAGGCTATTTTTTCTCAAAGATTCTCCATGACCGACAGCAACAATGTTGAATATATTTTAGGCATACAAATTCGAAAAAACAAATCCAATGGATCTCTCATCATTTGCCAAGATAATTTTTTTTTTTTTGATATTTTACAGAAGTTTAATATGAGCCATTGTAAACCTATTGTGACTCCCCTTGAAGCTGACGCATGATATTCTCGAACTGATGGAGAAAATATCTCTGCTCATGAAGCTGCTTTGATGTCCAACATTCCCTATGCTCAAGCGATTGGGAGTTTACAGTACCTTCTTACTTGCACTAGATCTGATCTAGCCTTCTCCGTCAACCACTTAGCTCAATTCATGGCTCATCCTGGCCCTTCTCATTGGATTGCACTCAAGCGAATCTTTCGCTATTTGCAGCAAACTCTCCAATGGGGTCTTACTTATAAAAGTTTATCCACAAAGGATTTTGTTCCTTCCTTGTGCGGTTGGTGCGACGCGGATTGGGCAGGGGACATTGACACAAGACGATCCACCTCTGGATTTATTTTTCAACTTAATGGTTGCCTTCTCTCAAGGCAAAGTAAAAAGCAACCCATCGTCGCTTTGTCTTCAACTGAAGCTGAGTATATTGCTGCAGCTACAACAACAAAAGAACTTCTCTGGCTTCAATCACTACTTTCAAAACTTGACTACAAAGTCAAACTACCAAGCACATTGTACTGTGACAATCAGTCATGTATTACTCTCACAAAGAACGTGACATTCCATGAGAGATCAAAACATATTGACAATAAGTATCACTTTTTACGAGAATAAGTGGAATCCAAGCTTCTACAATTGGAGTTCACACCAACAGATGAAATGTGGGCTGATGTCCTAACGAAATCTCTGCCAAAGAAGAAGCATCATTCTTGTACTTAGGCACATGGTCTAAGTGACATTGGACATTCAAAATTGATGACTTAGTTCATGAAAAGAAATATTTCTGCTCCAACTCCAACTTACGCAGATATCCGTGATTCAGGTAAAAGGGGAGTGTTACAACACTAGTCTAGTCATCAGACATATCAGCTGATCAGTCATAAGTTATAGTTAGAGTCGCAAGGTTACAGAATACTTATAGACACACCTTCTCAGTACTAGCTACATTGAAGAGTCTATAGCTTGTGTATCACTCATCTTTTAATATATTATTATCATTCTTCTCTCTCCTTTATGTTACTTTGACTACATGTTTATCCTACTAATTACCCGACAACTCTGTTTATACCACTAGTTCCCCGACCACTATGTTAATACAACTATTCCTCGACTTCTATGCTTCTACCACTGTCCTCCGACCAACATGTCTCATTTATAAAAATTATAGTTATTCTATGTTAAAACATTCTAGAACGTCAAACAATAGAGTGTCAAATAATTGTCTAGTTATAAAAAGTATGATCAGCAAGAGGTACCTATGGGCTACATTTGAGGTGTCTCATGCATCTATTCTATAATAAACATTTGAGGGTGGATGAATTGTAGTACCTCACGGCTCAAACCTCAAATATCTATAATGAAATCCAACCAAGAAGAGTTCAATTATGATGCCAATTTGTCAAATCTCCAAAACTTTTGCGCAATTTTCTAAAAGCAAACTCTACAAGCAAATATGCCAACTTGTGATATGGAATTATGGACTATTGTTTCTCAACCCTCTAATCAACATATTGTTAGACACCCCCCAAAAGTCCACCCACATAGATATATATATTTTTTCAAGTGAAGCCTCATCTATTTACATTTAAACATAGACCTTATTCTATAATAATTTCAACACAAGCCCTTTATTAACTGGCACAAGTCACACAAAGTTTGACTTTGAATCACACTCACTAATAGGAGGATTTGTAAATACCAAATAGGTGCATAGGCTTTTAGACTGTACAAATTCTTGAAATATATGTGAAGTTTTAAAGTTTTATGTTTCCAAATGCGCTCATCTTCATTTTAATTTTCTAAACTTCTTATATTAATTTCTCTGCAAGTCCATTATCAAGATTATATGCATTGTCCAAAAGTGGGAATTTCTACCTTATTTTACCCAATTGAGTCTTACCCAATTACATCATTTTCAATTGAAGCACAAATAAAAACATCCAAAATAAAATAGATAATAGACCAAGATTTGGTACGTGACAAAAATGAATGATACAATAACGGTGGTCCGAACGATGGAGTGATACCCTGATATGGTGCTAAGTTGAGAACCGGGCTCGGCAGTTTTATGGCGGGAAGAAGCGTACTGGCGAAGCCGAGCACCCCCTTTTCAAGGAGGAGCTGGCTGTCGCGTGTTCTTTGATTGCCCACAATTTCAAATCTCTGACACATGCAATGTTCCGTTGCGACCAGGTCTCTAAATTTAGTCATTTTTGATTTTCTGGATTTCAACCGCGGTTCCCTGCCGCAGAACAACAGGTTTTGTTGATACAGTCACAATGATTGAATTCAATGCACTCGTTGCGGTCTCCTGAAGACAGGGGCTGTAATTCCATTTTTTATTTTACTTTAATCTCACATGACGTGCATTCAAACCTGTGTGGAGAGAGTGGATGACTTAATAGGCAGTGCGTCGATTTGTATGGAGCTATATCCTGAATGCGGGCATTGCATCACTTAGGTCTAGGTTCTTGGTGGCATGGCAGGGGAAAAGCTCAAAATAATTTGCTTTTCTTGGGATACTTCAACTCTATGGTGTACTTTTCAAAGTCGATGCTGATTTCAGAAGAGAAGCGTTGCAGCTCACGGCTTCCTGATGATGGCAACGAATTGGAATCGTCATTAATAACCTACTGGGACGAGAGAGATCGGGAAGTATGCGGATCTTGCTAAAGAAGTGCGGAATGCGAGTGGCGACGGTGTTGGATGCTATAAGCCTCTTTGCATGAGGCGAAGATGCAGGGTCCTAAAACCCGTCTGGATCAGGTGAGTCGAGGCAATCGCATTTCGTTTTGCATCTGCTCAAGATTTCTGCAACATATTGCTTGAATAGGAGGGGATTGCAGAGTGAAGGTGGATAAGGAAGTTCTGCGACAGATGTTAATTGTCGTAATTTTGATCTTGACGACAAGAGGAAATGAGGCTCTGTCCTAGTCATCTCATAAAGTTCAAAAGCTAATTGGATTCAATTTTAATTTTGACTGCCATTTCTTTCTCATAGTAACGACGCTCAATTCTTAAACATAGCCATACTTGAGAATGCTTAATTTCCACATGTTGTTGAGCGTATTCCACTGTCATGAGATAGAGCGATACCAAAGGCTGTTGTTTAAGGGAGCCTGACTGAATCAGGATATGTCGCTCATTACAGATTTTTCCATCACGGAAGCCCAACAATGCAGCATCAGCAGTATCTAAGTTGGAATCTTCACCATCTGGAAGGAAAGAAAAGAGGAAAGAGAATCCAACGCAAATTTCGCCCCACAAGAAAGGTTCATTGGAAAGCTTCATTGTTCGAAGTAAAAGTAGCGAAAATCCTAGTACTGGTGTTGTGGAAGAGAATCACCAAGATGGAAAATACAGCGGATATGCTAGACAGGTCACCTGGCCAAAAGCTTCTGGCGTGTCTGGACCGACTTCTACCGATAGTTGGCTGCAAGGATGCGGACCTCATAAGTCGAAATTTGTTCCGAAGAGGCTCTTGGATACCGAGCTTGGAAGTTCCGGTGATCTGAATGCTCCGAAATCCGGAAATGCTAGTCCTGTTTCTTCACAGAGTAAATTAGAACTGGATGGATCCACAGAAGCTGGTTCGAGGGGGCACTTCACTCAATTTGCAGATGATTTCCTCTCAATATATGTCAGGTATGGATCACATCTCGTATTGCCTCCTAATTTCAGTGTTTGACAGTCTTGGTTTACTGATCATCTTGAGCGTGCTGTTCTTTCAGCCGTTTTGAGGAAGTTGAGAGGTCTTTTTGGTAAATTTATTGATTATCTTTTTCTCGAACTCATGCATTGTTCTTCAGGGTCTTTAGTAATTTGTATATAGATACTATTTGAATCTTTTGCGCACTGTATGGAGGGTGTCGATCATCTAAATCTGCGTGCAGTGATATCGAACGTGAAACCCTGAAAACTAACAAAATCTACTTTCTCAGTGGTATTGACAATCCTTCAGGAATCACCAATAAGAAGAGGGCCTTTGGGGTTGATGATGCTGCTGACTTTGAAAAGTCCAAGAAGCACAGGCTTGAGGAGGATGTTGTCTCGTGTACGCAGCATTTTTTGCCCACGGATTTAAGTGCCGATGATGAAGTAGGTTCCATCAAAGAAGAGAGGAGTGCTGGATTGCTAAAGAATTTCAAGGAACCAAGCAACAGAAGACGTCGTTCTGGTCTGCCCAGTATGTTCACTCCGATGGAAATCGCGCAACTGGAACTCACTCCCGGAGGTGGAGTAATCCGTTGTGGGGCTGATGCAGATCTTATGTCCATAATGCAACCCACTGGGGTAGAAGGGCCATGTCCTAATTCTGCGGATGTCGTAGGCTTAAGAAATAAGGATTCAATGTCAGGCGAAAGAGAAGCTTCACAATTTGAAGGAGGTTCTATGCTACCTCCAACATTCAAGACTCCAGAAGAAGGGAGACCACGCAGGAGCCGGGGGAGTAGAGGTAGAACTCCGAAATCAAGGTCCAGGTCTCGGAGTAATGATAGGATGGGTTTTACTCCAGCATCACGAAGCTCTAAGAAATCAGACAGGCGATCTTCAAGTGGTGGAAAATCTGGAGGTTGGCAGTATCATAGCTCTATGTTCTCTCCGGGTGATGCCTTTTGGGACGAAGCCATTGAGGCGGTGGAGGGCTTGGGTCTCCCCATGATCGGAGTACCACGGAAGCTGAGCAGCATAGGAATAAGTATGTTGTCAAGTGCTGAACGAGAGGCACATGCAGTCGATAACGCTACACGCACGAGGGAGGATGTTGAAGCCAAGCTTTGCCTAGATACTCCGGAGAAAAGTCCTGCCGAGATTTCAGTTGTAAACTTGGATGGGATGACAAGCACTGACCGAATTTTCAATGAAAGGTTCGATGAGCTGGATGTCTCGCCTTTACCAGTGCGTCGGTTTAGTTTTACATGCCAGAGCAGCCCAATTCGCGAAAGCATCGTCAAATCGGACGTCAAGGAGATTTTGAACATTTCTCCTATTGCAATGCGATCAGCACTGGGTGAGGAGCCTCTTGATGTGAAGGAGATAACTTCTGCTGATCAAGCAACCACAGGAGCTAACATTGAAATCATGAGAGACTCGTCGCAACTGCAGGTGGGCATTGTCTCGCAGCCTAAGGCTGAGGCTGTGGCCGCTACTGTGCCTCCTGTTATAGTCAATGCTACCTCCGGATTGCTGGAGCCAGCTCCTTCCACGCCTGCTGAACCCTCAAACTCTGACCAGATTCCTGCGCATGCCCATCCATTCGCAGAAGAGAAATCAGAAGCAACAGCAGCCGGTACCGTCGTTCAAAAATTAGAACATGCTATCATGTCCTCAAGTTTGAAGAATACAAGTTTGAACATAAGTGATTGGGTTCCTCCTGAAGCATGTGCTGTGTATGCTAAGAAGGGTTTAAAGAGGCTCTACCCTTGGCAGGTGACTCTTCTTTACAGTTCTTTCGATGTAATCCCAGCCATTGTGCGTTATGAGGAGTTGAGATCTGACTCTGGTCCAGTGTGGCTGCTCTTCCACTTGCAGAGATGAATCGCACTGAAGTTGTGTATCTGTGAAATCTTGAAGGTTGAATGTTTGCAGCTGGATGGCGTGCTGGAAGGCCGAAGTCTTGTCTACTGTGCATCTACAAGGTGATTACGGAAAATATTCTATATAAGAAGTTGTTTCTGCCCTCTTTTCCTCTATTTTTTAAGTCATGAAATTTTGGTTTCACTTGATTGCAAGGGAGTAATGTTGCTATGGTAGCTGGATGAGACAGTGCAGGGAAGAGTTTAGTGGCAGAAGTGTTGATGATAAGACGAATTCTGGAAACCGGAAAGAAGGCATTGTTAGTGCTGCCATATGTGGCATTGTGCTCTGAAAAGGTACAGTGTACAATGTCTTTGTTACAACTTCCAATATTCTTAATGTGAAATTTAAGCATGCTTGATTAAGCGGTGTTTGAATGCTCTCCACCTTGTGTTCAGTTATAACGTTGGAGGTCCAACAGCAGTTTTGAATCTCATCAAGAGCATCAACTTGTAAAACATCAACTGTATAGTGTTTGTGATCAATCCGTTGGTTCATCCTAACAAGGTTCTTATTGCATTTATCGCAGGCAGACCACTTAGATGCAATTTTAGAACCTCTTGGCAAACGAGTGCGAGGTTTTTACGGATCTCAGGGTGGCTCTAGCCTAACCAAGGACACTGCGGTGGCCGTGTGTACAATCGAGAAGGCCAACTCGCTAGTCAATAAATTGCTTGAAGAGGGACGCTTGTCAGAAATTGCTATTCTTGTAATTGATGAACTTCACATGGTATGCCCTCATTCCAGCATTCGCCTGCACTTGACGCTCTTTCTTACTCACATGGACGTTAAGGATTTCTCATTTCGGACATTCTCCTTGAGCAGGTTGGGGACAGAGACCGTGGATATTTGCTCGAGCTTCTCCTCACCAAGCTTCGGTATGCAGCCGGTGGCGGAGAGTGTGACACCATCGGAGACCCTGACCCGAATGAGACCAAAATCTCAAGATCAAGCGGGAGCTCTGACTTGCAAATTGTGGGAATGAGTGCAACAATGCCCAATGTCTCTGATGTGGCCACGTGGTTAGAGGTGCTATTCTTGTCAATGCTTTCTTAGAGGATATGTTGTAGCTTTTCTGATGAATGCAAGTTAGCTGCATGGATAAGTGGCAATGTCTTCAGGCAAGTCTATTGCTAATTTGATTGCAGTTCTGACCTCAAAGAAGTATACCATCAGTGATACCTAGAGCTGCAATATCAATGTGTCTGAAGCTATCAATGTACCAAAAACGATCAGGGATAGTGCAGTTCTAGACTTGGTCAGACCTCAAAGAAGTATACCATCAGTGATGCCTAGAGCTGCAATATCAATGTGTCTGAAGCTATCAATGTACCAAAAACGATCAGGGATAGTGCAGTTCTAGACTTGGTCAGACCTCAAAGAAGTATACCATCAGTGATGCCTAGAGCTGCAATATCAATGTGTCTGAAGCTATCAATGTACCAAAAACGATCAGGGATAGTGCAGTTCTAGACTTGGTCAAGTGTCACGTCCATATTAAAACCTATGACATGTGAAAAGGATCCACTCACCGTGGTTAGCATCCATTTGTCTCAGGAGATTTAGTCTGTAAGCAAGCTGAAGCTTGAGCTGTTCTTATGTCCAGGCTGCTCTTTATCAAACAGAATTCCGACCAGTTCCTCTGGAAGAGTTCATGAAAGTTGGACATACTATCTACAACAAGAAGATGGAAGTTGTGAGGTCGATCAGAAAGGGCGCAGATCTTGGTGGCAAGGATCCTGATCATTTGGTGGAGTTGTGTCATGAGGTAGTCCTTCCCTTTTGCTTTCTTATAAGTTGAAGTGCACTACGTTACTTTGGAATGAAATCCTTTGTGGAAATTTTGATACCGTATGTCTTAAGAGAGTATATCTCATTCGAAGTTTGTAAATCAACAGGTAGTCAGTGAAGGGCATTCAGTTCTGGTGTTCTGCTCCAGCCGCAAAGGATGTGAGACAGCAGCACGCCATATCAGCAAATTTTTACCACCCTTCGAAGTTGTAGAGAGAGACAAGATGACTGGTCCTAAAGATGGTAACGCAGCCGTGGAGGAGTTGCGCAAGTGCCCCGCTGGACTCGATCCTATCTTGGCAGATACGTTGCCAGCAGGTGTTGCATATCATCATGCTGGCCTCACGGTACTTCTTTGACCCTCTCGTCCTTCGGAATTTATATTTTCACCGACAGGCTTGTCCGCAGATGAAGTAACGCACTCCACAAAGCATGATGATCTTGTTCTGCACGTGTATTTCATTTGAGCGTTTGTTCATTCATTAAAAAGGTTCTAAATGAAAGCTCTATGGTGAGGTTGAATGACAGTGAGTTTTTGAAACAGGGGGAAGAACGAGAAGTCATAGAGACATGTTTCAAGAGTGGTGTTGTGCGTGTCCTTACGGCGACATCCACACTTGCAGCCGGTGTTAATTTGCCAGCCCGTCGTGTGATCTTCAGGCAACCCAAAATCGGACGAGATTTTCTTGATGTAACACGGTACCGCCAAATGGCAGGTCGCGCCGGTCGTGCGGGAATTGATACGAAAGGAGAGAGTGTACGTTTTCCGTCTACTTCATGTCATACTATCCTCTTCTTCTATATCAATGTCACAACTACTGAGTTCCCATATCAACACATGTGAGTTGAAATGGTTATGCTAACTTGCCTCAACACCTTCTTCGTTTTGTTTTGTATAACGTTTGGACAAATAGTGGTCGGATGTAAGAGTGTAAACGGGTTTGAGCATTAAGGGTGTGATAGAGCTAACACAGATTTATGATTCCACCGGTTTATGATTTCAACTGGTCATATGAAAACCTTCATTCTCTTCACTGACTTTTTTTGGGTGTAAATCATATGCAGGTCCTGATTTGCAAGCCTGAAGAAGTGAAGCGGATGGAAGGGATGATGAAGCAGGACTGCAAACCATTACAGTCATGCTTAGCTGATGACAGAAATGGAATGGTGCGAGCCCTGTTGGAGGTAGTGGCAGGGGGAGTAGTGCAGAGCGCTGCAGATGTGCAGCGGTATGTGCGGTGCACCCTTTTGAATGCCACACAGCCTTTTGAGGAGGTCGTAAAGTCTGCCCAAGAGTCGTTGCGGTGGCTTTGTCATAAACACTTCGTTGAGTGGGATGGAACTTCACTGCTATACACCACTACGCCTCTTGGTCGAGCTGCCTTTTCCAGTTCACTTAATCCTGAGGAGTCCCTGGTATGGAAGTTTCTTTCTTTCTTGTAACAATTATCCTTGTATCCTCATCCTCTTTTGTTTATGGTCAAATAGTGACTACAACAAGTTGACCATTGACGATAATTCAAGTTTAGGGTCGTGGCTCTTCGTAAAGTGTCAACTCTGTGATTCTATGCTGTCTGGTTGTTACAATACGATGGTCTTTTGAAGTCTGTAACTACAGGTCCACTAAGTGAATAATGCGACTCTTACAGTCGCATTCAACCTTTCTTTGAAGCCTTCCTAATCACGAATGTTTTTTCAGATTTTATTTGAAGATCTTGCGAAAGCTAGGGAAAGCTTCGTTTTGGCTTCTGATTTGCACCTTCTCTATGAAGTCACACCCACTTACGTGGACCTCGAGCCCGACTGGGGTGTATACTACAGTCGTTTTATGGAGCTTTCACCCGTTGACCAGGTTTGTACTAATCGCGTTGTAGGCTTATCCTTGACAATACGGTAGCCTAATATTTGTGCGCTTTTAGAGATTCATATGTTTAAGAGCATCATCAAAATTTTAGGTGTTGGAGGCTAATATTCTTGATTCCATGTAAGCAGATCGTTGGCAACAGAGTTGGAGTGATGGAGCCCTTTCTACTGCGGATGGCTCACGGGGCACCAGTTATGCAAGGTGGAAACGGACGACCTCGAGTTGGCAAATTTTCCAAAGGAAAGATTTCACCTCCTTTCCAGAAATCCAAGTGGAACAGTCCTGGTGGACCTTCACTACCAGTTGATCAAATGCTACGTGTGTGCAAACGCTTCTTCGTGGCCCTCATGCTGTCTAAACTGATCCAGGTATTCAACTCTCACTAGGGTCATGTTTTTGCGTTAGTGTTTCACATGTTTACTTGAACGATGACTTTCCCATTCAACGTAGTACCTCAGCCATTTCCAGTACTGCTGAATTTGCTGTTGTAGTCGAATAGCAGTGATTGCCTTGTTCTGCATAAAGGGATGTTTAGAATGCTTGAAATTCTGGATGTTCATTGTGTCTGGTGCTTTGTACTATGATCCTTGTCATGGTTCTTGACTTTTTCTCTGTATAAACTGATATCTTTGACAGGAAGTTCCCTTAATGGAGATTTGCGAATCATTCAAAGTTCCTAGAGGCACAGTGCAGGGCCTACAAGACAGTGCTGGGAGATTTGCTGGCATGGTTGGAGCCTTCTGCGAGAGGCTAGGATGGAGTGATATGGAAGGGCTGGTGTCCAAGTTTCAGAAACGAGTTTCATTTGGTGTTAAATCTGAGATCGTGGACCTGACAGAGATACCGTTTGTCAAGGTGCGAGACAACATGCCTTGCGTTTATGTCGTCCTGTAAATGCTCCAAATATCTTCTCTGGCTAAATTTGAGTGTACTCCAAAATGCCATGATTACCTCATGCAAAAGTTTGAATTTTCGGTATACAAGTGAAGGAACATCTGTATGTCATGTCTCTGTGCAGTTTCATCTCATAGAACCAGGGAATCTTCGTCCTTAAAGGATTTGCCTTCGCTTAATTCATCTCTATTTCTGTGGCACAGGCAGCTAGAGCAAGATCGTTGTATAAGGCGGGTCTTCGAAGTGTACAAGCGATTGCTGAAGCAACGTTATCTGAGATCGTCAAGGCACTTTTTGGCAATATCGCTTGGGCTGGTCCAGGCGCGAACAAAGGCCAACAATGGTTGCAGATGGGCATTGCCCGTAAAATTAAGATTGGAGCTCGACGCGTTGCGCTGGATCGTGCTGAAGAAGCCCGATTAGCAGCCTTTTCTGCATATGAGGCCCTAGGCGTTCAAGTACCTGAAGCGCTTGCATTGCCGATTGTAAATACACTTGATGATGATGTTGATGATGATGAGGTAGCACTAGTAGCCCCAGCCATCGCTTGCGGTACCATGACGGAAGCATTGCATGACGATGCCGAGCTGAAAGCAGAGGAGGTGCCTACAGGTACTGAAATCGAAGGCAGTTCAAATCTTGGAAGTCCGAAGAAAGACATTTTAGAGAAAGAATCGGATATGTTGCTGCAGAAGTTGGAATCCTTTCCCGCCTTCAGAATTGAAAAGCGAACAATCTCAGGTTCAGCTGCTGACGATGTAATATTGAAGAACACGGAACATAAGCAGCTGTTATCGGGAGAGCCTTGTCAGGGCATGCTAAAATGCGAAGATGGCGGTCCGACCAAAGATGCCTTCTTTTCTGGCTCACTGATTGCAGCACAACTGCAACGTGCGGAGGATGTCACCATGGATGATCAGTTGATCGTGCCAACTCGAGGTCCAATTGATGTCGACAAGCTTGTCGGTGGGTTTGAGGAGTTTCTCATAAGATGGCGAGGTGTTGATGAGTTCGCATTTGATTTTCACTTTGAAACTCAAAACAGCGGTGTTCCTGAGGTGTTTGAAATGATGGGAGTAGCCATTTGTTGGAAGGATTCTCCTGTTTATTACGTCAATTTCTTACCCGCGAAAGTATCCGCTCATGGAACTACTAGAAACTCCAGTGACGAGAAAACTGCTGTCAGGGAAACTGAATCTGCATTGAATGAGTCTCAAACTCGATGGAGGCATGTGGGTGCCATGCTGTCCAAAACTGCTGTGAGGAAGATATCCTGGGATCTTAAAGTTCAAATACAAGCTTTGAACAGACCGGGGTTGTTTGTCCCGCTCGTACGGAAGGAAGCTGAACGCTGCTTACATGATCCTAAGACAGTGGACCGGCAAGTCGTAGCACTACCTTCTCTGAAGCTGCAAGGGTCCTTTGTTGATCTCCGTGTGGCTGCTTGGCTTCTTTGGCCCGATGAAGAGTGTGCACGTCCCGTTACGCTTGAGCAGGTGCGTGCTCATTTTTGTGCTTATCCGATGACTATGCTTCGCTCATCATATAGGAAGTACATTCCAATCGTTTTTTCTTTACAAAACCCTCGGAATCAAGAAGCCAAACTGTCTTTCTAGCGAGTCTGAGTAGGTATATCAAGTGTCGTTGGATGATTTTTCACGAAAGTATCTAGTAGCATCGGTAGTAAGTTTCTGGTGATATGAATTTGGTCGCATGTTTTCATTCCCACTTCACATTAATTGGGTTGATCCTTCTAAAAGTATGAGCTTATCGCCTGAGGGATCACATGTTATTTCGCGTATCTTGTTTGATAGTGGATGAGACATCAATTCATTATTGAAAGGTCTCGATAATCAATATGCACTGGGTTGCTTTCAGGCAATCAAAAATCGTCTGCCTGGAGAAATTGCAGCTGCGGCTGGCAGAGCTGGGAGATGGGCTAATCAGATGAGTAGTGTTGCTCATAATGGGTGCTGCCGACGAGTAGCACAAGAATGGGTGCTGCATTGTGCCTTTTGGAAGCTCTTGGTAGCTGAGGGTCTTCACAAAGCTCTTCTACAGCTTGAGATGCCACTGGTAGGACCTTTGTTTCCACCTCTACTTGTCTTGACTCTCCTTGTCTCTTTGTCTTTCTCGTTGGAACACGTTGCTCAGTTCTCTTTTTTTTGTTGGGGGAGTACCATGTACGAAACTGTGTAGCACAGTTGGTGCTACTGATAATACGAAAAGTGTAATTGGACACAAGGCTGAGCAGAAGTATACTAAGACTGATTTGTATGCCTGGGGGCAGGTACAAGTGCTAGCAGACATGGAAACGTGTGGTCTTGGTGTGGACATGCGAGTCTGTCGGAAGGCGAAGAATCTCTTGCACCGAAAACTCCAGGAGCTCGAAGCCCAAGGGGAGAAACTCGCTGGAATGAAATTTTCTTTGTCCGCGCCTGCAGAAGTAGCGCATGTGTTTTACCGTCACTTGAAATTGCCAGTACCTCCTGGTTGCAAGGGCAAGCACCATCCAAGTACTGACAAGCAAGCTTTGGAGTTCCTCAGGTACATTGTTTCCGTTCTGAATTACCCTTTAACTCTTCAAGAACTAAGGGTCTTGGTTCTAATGTAACCTATGAAGAATATGGTTCAGAAAAAGCCAAATTATATTTCCGGGATGACTGTAGTATATTGCATGGGTTGATAAATGAAATCAGTAATTGTTCAGCTGTAGAGAGTCCCCATTTGACCCGCTCAGAAGTACTAGACAATATGAGACCTATTTTTCGGTCTTTCAGGGGTTAGTACCCATAAATTGAGCCTGCTTCGACCCTAAGAGGTCAGATCTTGATGTCGGACTTCCGAGCGTGAATGTTGAAAGGGGACCTCAATTTACCTCTGCAAGGGCTTCTGATTTAACCAAGTTATTTTTAAATTTTTTGCAGGAAGCATCACCCCGTTGTAGATGTAGTCAAAGAGCACAGGACTTTGTCGAAATTGCTATCAAGCACACTAGGGTCTATAATTGCATGGGCGAAATCCCCAGAATCTTATTTAGGCTCTCAGGAGCGAGCTACGAGGGGGGATATCTTCAGTATATTCGGACATTGGCTGCAGACTTCGACAGCCACAGGAAGATTGTCAATGGAGGACCCCAATCTGCAGGTATGAGTATCAGTAGCATCGTGATAAAAGATATTGGACATTAGAACGAACTTATCACTTTGTGGGCCTGGTCATCCTCTCAAACTTTCACCTCGTCATTCCCTCACCGTTGGATTCTTTCTGTAGTTTGAAAAGATGGGGATCATCGATTGAGAAAACTCATGTATTCTGTTTGCGTGTGATAGTGCGTTGAGCATCCCGTTAGTTTCACGATTGAAGGAGAAAGCTCTTTAGACGGTGCGCAGGAGAGAACGAACGAAGTGGTCGAAGTCAATGCACGTCAGGCTTTTGTGCCATCTCAGGTACATACAGTGTTCACTTTCGTACGCGAGCCTATTCATTAGAGCTGGTGAACGGTGTCAGATGTGTAATATGATCCTCTTATTGTGGCATACCTTATTAACGGATAAAGCCCCTATTTGCATCTATTTCTCTGTGGATTGTAGTACGTTATACTTAACATCAACATGTGGATGTTGAACAGGAGGGATGGGTAATATTATCAGCAGACTACTCACAGATTGAGGTGAGGTTAATGGCCCACTTTTCTGGAGATCCTACTCTGGTATCTCTGCTTAGTCAGCCCACAGGAGATCTCTTCCGAATGCTGGCGGCCCAATGGACTGGCCTGAGTGAATGTGAAGTATCTGAGAAACAGCGGGAGCACACAAAACGCCTTGTATACGGGATCATTTATGGAATGGGTGTCAATACGTTGGCCGAACATCTACAATGCCCGACTGCCGAGGCTCAGGAGATGATGAATCGGTTTAAGGCCACTTTCCCGCTTGTGAATACATGGTTAACTCAAACTGTAGATTCATGCCGCCAGAAAGGGTACGTGCTCAATCTACTTCATTGTCGATTCTACCATACTTTCCTTTATTGACTTTTCTCCCGTATCAAAGGGGTCGAATCCTTGTAGTGATAATTCCTATCGTATATGTCCGTGGCGGTACTCATGTTCAATCTAGATGAACAGTTCAAGGCCTGTTCCAGCTTTTCGAAGTATAGCATCTGACATTGCCAGAGATCATGATGCAGATGTATACAGACACTTGGTGGAAGGAAGCGGTACCTGGATAAAATCAACACCGGGAAGTGGGGAGAGCAGGCAAAGGCTGAAAGGCAAGCCGTGAACTCTATCTGTCAGGGGTCCGCAGCAGATTTGATCAAGTTGGCCATGATCAGGGTGAATGATGCTATCAGCACTTCTAATCAAGGAAGTAGTGCTTGGCATTTTCACGGGTCGTGTCGACTCTTGCTGCAGGTAAGCCACCACAAATCAAAGAAACCTGTAGTTCTTTCATGAATCTGATATCCGGTTAGGACACTACTAGGATTTGACCCCCTTTGCTACGTTTTTATTTCCATAAAAGCCACGTTGGGGTGTAGCTTAAGCTACGTATTTGCTAAATTTGTAGCTTGAGCTACACCCCAACGTAGTTTTTATGGAAATAGAAACGTAGCAAAGGAGCCAAATCCTAGTAGTGGGATCCACATGTTTATCTAATTATGCAGTTGTGTATACTCTATATTTACGAAGAATACCTCTATGTACCTTTGCATATATATTACACGGTACTGTATTTACACATCTCGTAAATAATGACGTGCATTCTACTGTAGATCCACGATGAACTTGTCTTAGAGGTCGACAAACGAGTTCTGAATAAGGTTGCGGAAATGCTGCGTGCGTGCATGGAAGGAGCAGCAACTCTAAGAGGTAATTTTTCCATACCATTTACATGCTTGTCTGGAGTATCAGATTGCTCGGTAGGTGAATGGCATACAAAGTGCTCATGCTGATTTCGACAGTTCATTTCTGAAGCCACTCTGAGTTCCAAAAGTCTAGGTCACGAACGCCTCTTTTCTATTCTTGCATTTTGTGACCGCAACTGCAGCTTTCAATGATATCAATCGAAGTCTTAAAGATATAGAGTTGGCCACTTATGCAGCAAAAATCTTGTGCCGAAACTTGAATAATGTGATTTCGATTGTTGGTTCTTTGCAGTGCCGCTTCGTGCGAAGCTTCAAGTTGGAGCATCTTGGGGCTCCTTGTTACCATATACTGAATACTGAACCACGAAAGCAATGGTTCCTGTTTATCCCCATCTCAGGGATTACTTCATATACATTCTCCATTCTTTATAGAACAGACTCTGTTCTAGATGTGCAGTTATTTGTGAAAAGGGAGAGTAGCTGAGACTATGTATTATAACCCGGACCCCGCAGAGCTGAAGCTAGTTTGTAAGGATGCCAGAGGAAATGACTGATCAACTATTTTGATCTCAGACAGATTTAGGCTGACGTTTTTTTTTACAGTCAGAATCACAAAAAGCATCATTAGAATCATTAGAATCAGATATGGACATTCTTGGTTTCGAGAAAGGGTTGTCTAACCCATGCATACCTCTTTGGACCAACCGTCTTACAATGAAAATCAACCATTTTTACAATTGCATATTAGTAAGCAACGGTGACGATGGTGTTCTCTGTATATTTGTGATAGGTGTTTGATATTTGAGATAGGTGTTCGGATGTAATAATGCTCAAGATGTCGTTACATCTTAAGATCGGTTATAATGGCACATGGCATTGTAAAGATAGATAATCTATGTACCTCTTGCATATTGCCACACTTTACTACTTGTTAAGTTGAGGAATCACAAAATAGTATGTATCCTAAATAAAATTATGAGTAACTTAGATCAAGAATACGAGTGTAAGATTCATATAATGAAAGACGTATTTTAGATTGTGCAATTAACTCAAAGTTCACAATAGAAGCAATACTTTCACTTGCTCGTAACCTTTTACCATTGACTCAACCAAGCATCTTGTTCTTTACCTGCATCCCTTCATGAAACTTTTCAATGACTAGGAGTATGATTTACTCCCTCACTCCTATTTTCAACTCTCAAAAATCACCCAAGATATAGCATTTGCCCAGCAGAAAATAGTTACATATAAACAACTTCTTGACAAACTACATGTGTCAAGAAACAAAGTGATACGGTGTATCAGTGTAGGGTCTGGGCAGCAACCATACAATGGACGTCTACTGTTTGAACATAAACTATAGGCCTACGTGTCAAGCTATATACTTTGTTATGAAATTAGAAATGAGAGATGACAAGGCCAAAAGGGAATTGTCCAGGAGGTCACCGACACGCGACACTTGTTCAAACATGGTGGCACCCACAAACCCATTCGACTTTTCCGCTTCATTCTCCTCATTTCGAGGGACCCTGGCATGGCAACAATCAAAAGAAAACAAGAGACACATTCAAAGGCAGAGCAGGCACCAGCACTCATGAAGCAGAAGCAGCCATTCCTTCTCACAACCTTGTAATCAGTAGCTAGCAAGCAAGATGGGCGATTCCACAGACTTCTTCGAGGATTTGCGCGAACGGGAAGCGGCCAAAGCGCACCAGCCCCAACCCATCGACCTTGAGCCCGAACCCGAGCCTTCAATGCCTGCTGCTCAGGAGGCTCAGCCGGATCTGGAGGCGCCGTTGCTGCAGGACCAGGAACCGGAGCAGCATTTGCAGCAAACCATTGACGAGCAGGAGCGGCAGGATCAGGAGCAGCCGCCTGTGTTGGAGGATGCTCCTACTCCGGACCGAAACGATCCGTTGCTTTACGTGTGCCGTGTGCTCAGTATTGTCACCGCCGTTGCCGCTTTCTTGTGCCTCGTTGTTAATGCCATTTCCCTGTTTCGCTCTTTCGACTATCGTGGCTTCGATTACCGCGTCAGTGTAAGGCTCCCTTGCTCCATCCCTTCTTTCCTTCCTTCCCCCAATTAGGGTTACACAGCCCATTAAGAATCATGCTCAGGGTTTAAGGATTGTAGGATTCTGGGATTGTAGGATTGTAGTGTGGTTTTTGAGGATTAGGAGGGATGTCTGTGAAGAGCTGTGGCGATGGTTTTAGTTTGAGGATTGGTGGATTGGTGAGTTAGAGATTACTGTCGAAGGTGAGCTGAATGTATTCAAAGAGATTTTGTGTCATGGTGCAGGTATTTGTGGGCATCTTGCGGAGCTACACGGTGGCCCTTGCGATTTTAGTGATTGTGGCGGAGACCGAGTGGCAGGCGCTCTTCAGATGGTTCAGGGTGCGTTTGAATTCTATCGTTTGATTCTTTGTTTTGTTGCTGATAGAGAAAAGACTCCTTCTCATTTTATGATTTCTTTGTGTGTAGATGCTGGAGTATTGGGTAGGTCGCGGGCTTCTCCAGATTCTGTAAGTGCTGAACCTCACCCATTTTTGATAATTAGACTTCCTACTTTTAGCTCGGGTTCTATTGCAACTTATCTTATGGATGGGGTTATCTTTCAGTGTGGCGGTGCTGACAAGAGTATTGAAAAGAGCGAGCGGAGAGACATCTGCCGAGGGTTTGCTTCACGAAATTGCTAGTTGGTTGCTCTTCGGCTGTGGGCTTCTGTACATCGTAGCTGTAAGTTCCTCTTGTTACAACAGGATAAGTTCGTGTTTTGAAATATGGGGGTTGTCCTATGCATCATCGAAGTACAAATATTGCTGCCGTCATGAGTATGCCGCCTGCTGATAAAAGCTGAAAACATGCGCAGGGTTTGTTGTGCTTGGGACGCATAAAGCATAACCGTTTGAGAAGGCAAAACTGGCGTCAACAAGCTCAGAAGGACCTCGAGGTAAACCCCACCCATTCTTCTGCTATGCAATTCACCATGTAGTTTTTCAATGCAATTTGATCAAGACCTGATCTGAATCATACTCCCTTAGATCCTCCATGTGCTGTTTATGATAAGCATGCCTGATAACTAAATCTTCATAAGCTTTCATCTTTGAATAGTTCGCTATAACAGAGCAAAATATAAGTAGTATGCAAAGATGACATGAAAGTATACCCTCGTGATGTTGGATCATTTGCCTATTTGAATAGAATGTGTGGTATTCGGATTACTGGAATGGACTTCAGTCATTCTAATATTTGTATTTTCTTTATTTCAGGATTTGCATAAACGAAGGGCTGATCTCGAGGGTCAGCTCGCAAAACACTGATGTATGTGACAGTAGTGGCCATTTAGTGCTGAATCCTTGGGTTTGTAGAACGCAGGTAGGTGCATGTTCACAAAGTTAGACCACTATGTACTTTAGATATTTGATAGAAAGTGTGGTTTGCAATTCTAGAAATCAGATATCGCTGTAAAGTGTTTAGAAACACACTAGTAGCACAGTAGAATATTTGTAAATGTTGGGGTACTTTTTAGGTGTCTGGAAATACGAATGATCTCGAGTGAAGGACCTTATGCGAATGTATCTAAGTACTAGATTTTGTAGCTGAAGTCTGAAGTCCTACACTATAGTAGGGCCGTTGGCTTTTTGAGGTATTGGGCAGGTTGTATTGTACACCATACCTTTGGTTTTTGCATGGTAGTAGGTCTCATTCACAATCATTTGTCTTATTCATTTTTGAATATATTGAGGTTTTGAATTTTTTAGCACTCTGCCCAAGCATGATAGTGTAGGGATAGGTAGTTCCTTATTGAAAGCATATGATGGGGAATAAGTGAGATGGGGAATATGTGAATAGTATCATGAGCACTTTCAATTGAGTTCCATAAGCAATAAGAAGTGCTCAACAACAAAGTTGAGCTATTGCCCTATGTAGAATGTCTTGCACATTGTTGATGAGGAATTAAGACTTTTATCTGTTATTCATTTAAAACTCTCTTGAATCTTTAGTTGTAAAGGCTTCTTTCTACCTTTATAAACTCAAATGATTTCGTTTGTGCTAACCAAGTGGTGTATAAGGAGACCAACAATCACATTTTGTGTGTGGAGATTACTATTTTTAAAATCAGAAAGACCATCAATGAAAAAATAAAAGAAGTATAGTACTACTCAATATCATAGTCCCACATCAATCTTCATGTAGATGTACTAAAATAATATATCAAAATAATATATCATTGATGGGTTTTAAGATTTTCACTTGTATTCTAAGTATATATTTTAAAATAAATCACAAAATCTAAATAAAACATTTCTAAATAAGTACTTTAGGACTCTTTTTGTATTTGGTACAAAGTGGTGTGGATCTCTCAAAATTTCATGTGGATATTGAATCTTAACACTTCCCTCTCTAAATTTAAATGAGCCATATCCCATGTGGGTATTGAACCTATCCATATTTCATGTGGATGTTGAATCTCGACACTTTCTTGTTTTCAATTGAATTCAAGTAAATAAATTTCAAAGAAAATAATAAAATCTCAGAATTCCCTTGTTTACAAGGAACCTTAGTTATATTCCATGCGGATATTGAATCTTAACGTCTATACGTGGATATCAAACACTCCCTTATCCAAAGATGACCTCAACTTTATGTTATTATGTAGAAAGTAGTTGAAAGGTTCTTTCACAAGCAAGATTCACTTAACCACAGGAACGAAGACTTAAAGATACATTTTCTCGTAAGCAAAGATCGGTTCATACACAATGACTCAATGAAAATAAAGGTTACAAAGAAAGGTTACAAAGAAAGCTTGAATCGAAATTTTACTCGAATGGAAAGCTCATGCATGGAGCTTACAAGAACCTGACTTGCTCCCACTGAGCTAATCTTGGGAGTAGAGCACATAACATAATGCAGACAAAAGAGAGCCACAATAGTCTCGGTGGTAGCCGTACTTATTCTTGAGTGGTCGATGAGACGTTTTGGCGGGGAATCTAACCTATCATTACTCATCGTGGAGTTTGAATTGGGCGTGCGGGGCTATCCACGTGAACTACGTACAGAGTTACACACCTATACACCTATACGGGAACAATTAGCCTATTGTATTCCTGCATGGATATACATTACAACATAATTATCCTATATAAATATTGAATGTGGACAATGTCCTGATAGGACACTCTCTCCTCTACATATTAAACACTTGTCTCAATATTCAATGTAGATTTTAAACACGTCCTTGTTTAAAATTGACCTCAACCATATCTTATCCTTTGTGGATATCGAATCTTGAAAACATCTTACTGATACACTCTCTTGTCTCATTATCTTCGTGGATATCAAACACTCCCTCGTGTGAAACTAACCTTAACCATAGTTTATCCTATGTGGATGTTAAATCCCGACAACATCTCAACATGATACTCCCTTGTCTAAAAGTAACCTTTACTGAATGTGCGTATCAATTTTTACTGATACATTAGGCATATCTTGATTTATTTATACAATTCCAAATTCTAAACACTATCTTGTTATAATTGTTGTATTTGTATAAAGTTTGAGATTGTCAATTATTCACATACTTCTAACTAGTAATTGTGATTTTGACAAAGAGAGTTGTTTGTCTAAGAAGAATAGCATACAAATGCTTAAAAAAACATATAAAAGTTCTGCTTTACCAACACTTTGTCTAAACTTTTATGAGCAAAACCTAATCACATATAGAAATAAAATAACCATTTACCAGACTTCTCCATAAACCACATACATTGAATCTTATAAACTACGTACACAAGATGATAATAAGTCCTTTCACCTTTGACTTTGGTATTTACTTTATCAATATATAAAGGCACCACAAGCCTTGGCTTGGTGGTTAGGGCTTAGGCCCCCAATGAGGAGGTCGTGGGTTCAATTCCCCATGCCAGCGTGGTGCTCACCACTATAGTCCACCCAACTATTGTGGGGGGTCTTTGGACCTTGTTGTATGGGTACCTCAAAGCCCTTTGGGGGGATACTATGTCAAGTATCTTTAAGGCATTAGTAACTAGGCTAGAAACTAGCGTAGTTATAGTGTCCACCCTCGAGAGGGGGAAGTAGTATTGTTCTAAATTCCCCTTGTCCGGTGGCCATCGGGATATTAGCATTACGAACGGACACTTCATTCACGCCGGCCCCTTAGAAAGGGACCGGAGTTTCTATCTATCTTATCAATATATATGAATGATCATGCAAACATTTAACTTTGGTTCAACATCTTATAGTTGGTGGTATTATGTATTCTGAATTTAGGTATATTTTTTTCAATATAAACACTTGGCTTTGAGTTTTATATATTTCTTACTCTATTTTTTTTTCATAGAATGAATACTTCCTATATTATAACAATAAAAAGATTCAAATGTCCTTTATATAAAGAGTATTGTAGGCACTTCATGGAATTCCAAGGGCCATCCTAATTCAATAAGATGAAGCAATCAGTTCAAAGATGAGTCTCATTCGATTCACTAAATGCAAGAGTGGTTGGTTATGACCCCAATGCTTCCATGTAAGAAAACCCAATTCTATAGAAGGTGCCTTGTGATTTGTGTTTAGGTCATTGATTCTTTTTTCCTGAAATGTTAGGTGGCTCTAGGAAAAGCTCAAATGTTAGGTGGCTCTAGAAAAAGCTCAAATACAAGTAGTTCCTAGAAACTAATGAGCTCAAATAATGGCTCCTTCTGTAATCAAGGGAAAGATTCAAGGGAGAGATTCGTGTGCATCGGCATTCTAAATGGTCACAGTGTGTAAATTAACCCTTAAACACCCATAGGGAGACAGGTAGCCCAAAATTGGATCACAACATTTTTTGGACTTGGGCATCATGAATGAACCAATCAATGACGAGCTTGCAATCTTCTACAAGGTCATGTTCAACCCCAACTTACCTACTACAATCCTTTCAAAGGACAAAATCACTCATACAAATTGCGATTTGAATTGTTAAGTCTCACTTTCTTAATTGCATCACAAGAAGGTGACAAGTTTGACATAAAAATATAAGTGAAAAGCTGTGTACAGAAATTCCCCTCAGACTTGCTTGGGCGTCTAAGGGTTAATATCACCCTTTTGGTGTTGTGCCGGTATTGAGTAGTTTAACTTATTCTGGTGTGAAGTTCCAGACAAACTTCAATGCAGGAACTCTAACGATATGAAACCCCTGATTGAGTAGATTAGCCGGCCCTTAAAGTTCACGAGATTCACGAAGATAGGATTACTCAATCTACAGTAATGCCATAATCATTGAAGTTGCACTACACATTTCTGGTTCTGCACTGATGCTTATTAACAACTTAACTTGACTTCGTGGTTACTCACTGTCTGAATGCATGAAAACCTAAAACAGGTGGCTCAATTTTATACATATCCACCAAAGAGCCATGACAGATGATAATATACGAATGCCGTCGTGGACATGCACGCAAGCTAGATTCACACCAATGAAGGACTTACAAAGATTGTTTACAATTGTTATTGACCACGATCTACTAGAGAAGATTGTTTCTGATTCATCCCACTCGCATCGTGATAAGATTTACATTCAAGCTATGTACAGACATTTCCCCCTTACTAAAGCTCACGTTTGAATGAGACATCACACCAACTGATTTCGATTTGTGGTCATAGTTAGTGAATGCCCAGAGTACAAATGCTGAAATCTAGTGGAGAGGTTCCTAAATCTCCAGGATCTGACAGTCCTGGAGGAGAGGCTCATCATATCCACAACAAGCCTGTCTCTGACAACACTCAACTTACGACGATCAAATCCTCACCATCAGATATAGAAAAAGATATGTTCCATGTAACTACACTTGATACAAAATTAATGAAAATGCGTTTACTTGCCTCAAGGCAACTGCACAGTTCTACTCTCCACTACCACTACATCATGAGACTCAAGGTGGATTCAGAAGGGATAGATGGTGAAGTGATTATAATATGAAGGGTGATTTACGTGATTTCTTTCTCCCAGGAGTGCCCTTCGATTGCCGCTTAGTGGGCTGGCGTTTCGATTTCGATTTAGATTTGGATGCAGAAGCGGGTTCATCGTCCGATTTCGCTCTGCCACAGCAAACAAATGCACAAACATCAGAAGATGGACACAGCAATGAGTGCAATTGTCCAGTATCGTCGGCGAGATCGAACAGTAGAGACGTGCGATACTTACTCAATTCCATCGTGGAGATACTGGACGGCTTCCTTTGCTGCATACAGGATCATCTTCTTGACCTGCAAAACATTTGGTAAGCGTCCGTTAAGAGTTTGCAAATGGATAAATCCTGTGCAAATCCTGTGCAAATAATGAAGCGACTTTTCAGTACAGGGGAAGCAAAGCACCTCCAGTTTGTCTTCCCTTGCTCGATGGTCGACGGGGAGGAGGCGGAATTCATTTGTCAAATACAAACATTCCTTCACATTCTCTGGGCAGACGAAATCCAAAGCCACCTTGATACAAGACTGCATCACCCAAACAATTGTTAACAACAAGTTCTTGAAGGAGTCACACTCAAACTCAAAGAAAAAACATCGCATAATACTGATCTCACCTTTAAGTTGCGCACTTGGTGAGGGCAACCAGCTGGGATGAACACTGCTTCTTGCTCATGCTGTTCGAAAGTCCATGGCTCGACTTCTGCACAGCGCCAGATAAGCCACAAAATGAAAAAGGACCGGCTATACGCACTAAAAGTTTGATGGATCACAGTTTATGTAGACCTCTAACTCTCCCACTACATCTCGGTCAGATAAAAGAGCAGAAAGTTATCGCACAAATCGGACACCTCTGGTTACAGCCCTGCCAAAAGTGACTTTAGTAAGATAAGTAGCGGTTCGGAACTTACGAAATTCCTCCTTCAGCTTTCTCTTGTGCTCCTCGTCCAAATAAAACACTTGATCGTGGATAGGGTGGTACACCTGGAGCACAAATATTGGAATAATCAGTTAAGTAGGAGAAATTTTAAACAAGTAGAGGCTTATCACAAACCAATACTGAAAGCAGAAAAACGCTTACAATGTCAATAGGCTGGTCGTTGTAATGGCGAAATTCCGCTACATGCTTGAGCAGGTACTCTTTCAGCTTGGGTACATCTTCTCTTCTGTAAATATCCCACACAGCCCCTCCGTATGACGAAGAACCTTCATTCGCATCTGCATCCTCGGCTGCTTTTCCTCCGGAGTCATCTGCCTCTTGCTCCTTAACAAGTTCATCGAATCCATCAGTATTTGAATGTTCTGAAACATTCTTGACTTTCCGTTTCTCCGGCTTCTTGCCAGATACTTTCAGATGAGTACTTTCAGCAGCAGCTGCGTGGGCATCTCCTGAAGTATCCATCTTGGTAGAACCTTCTGCAGCGAGAGCCTTTGCTACTCGCTCTTTCTCTTTGATGTTAGCCCGGTATTCCGTGCGTAATTTATCCAGCTTCTGGATCTGCGATGGCTTGAGTTTGACTGCTTGCGAGTGACTAAGCACATTTACCTGCCCACCCAACACATCATATGATCGTTTCAGAATGACTGATCGAATTAAAATTCGCAAACGCAAATGTAAATATTGAGCAGTATCATATCTTGTAAGGAACATACCGCATCAGTCATGTCACAATGTAATTTCGTTACTGAATCACCACGTCCAAGTTCCTCTCGCAAACCGTATGCGATGTAGGATTTTGGGCCCAGATCGGGTTTAAGGGCATCCTTTGGAAGCTTAGTCGCAAGATTGAGAATTCCTGCCATGGGGTTGGTATATTCCTTGAGAGGTAAAGAAGCATAAAATTCAGACCCGTGACGTGGAAGTCGAACGTCAAAGAAATTCGTTGAGGGCCAGTCCTTCAGCTTGTACATTGCGGGCCAACCGGAATCGTGTACAATTCCTCTTTTGTACCCATCGAAAAACTTGTGGAGGTTTATGTAGACCTGCATTTCAGGAACCTCATTGGTGAGTGAGGACTCATCTTAAATTCTCAAACAACATAAGACCTCACGTGTCTCCCTTACCTCATTCCAATCTGCACAGTCCACAGCGAAGGCCGATTGAGTGTCTTCCTTAAATGTCCGCCGGGAGCCAGTAATCTCCCGAACTGCGCGCCACATAACCATCGGCTCCCAGCTTAGCCCTGTCGACCCTTCGTCAACGTTCCGAACAATGACTGGATGACCTTGTCTCCAGTGTTTTTGAAAATGCGAGGAACCCTCGTTCTCGACTTCCGAATAAGTTGGACAATATATAAAATTGTCCTTCCCATCTGGTCTATGAGCAGCCAACCGTACTTTTGGGGACGATTCGTCAGACAGACCACTACATGGACAAGTTTGGTCCTCCAACTCTGTCTCGTCCTCCATATCATCCTGAAGTTCCTCTTCAGCTTTCCGTATAATCTCCTCCAACCAATGTGTTTCAAACAACGTCCGCAATCCTAGCATGTGGTTTCCGCAGCCTCCTCTCAATTCAGGGGGACAGGGTATCTCTCCATTCTCATGGGCGTTCCACGGCGGTAATATCAACGACTCCGCAGGAACCTCCACTGTTTCAGTATCTGCAGCACTTTTACTCTCTCCGTTGGCCGCTTCTGAGGCGTCCTTCTGTCCCGAATCGACTGGATCTGAGGTCTTCTCCTCTTCTTTCATAACCTCTGCCTTCGGCTCTGTATCCATTGTCTTTGTCGAAGTCTGGCTCAGCGGGGTGCCAGTGTTGTCATCGTTGACCGGAGTCTCTGGAGGAGTTGTTTTGCTTGTCTTACTTGACTTCTCCGCTTCTGCTTCTCCATTCACCTGCTGTGAAGGACCCGGAGAAAGGCTCCCATCCTGGTCGTCACCTTCCTCGTCCTTCGACTTTAAATGCAACCGAGTAGAATCGGCATTTTCTCCTCCTGGAAGTTTCCCCGACCGTAGCTCTTGACAGCATGTCAAACAAAGGTCGTACATGCACCCACCTTCGCAGCTCCGAAAGTAGTCCACAATTGAAGTGCTGCAATTGTTACTGCACAAGCATAACAAGTTGATACTCAATCAACCGAACAGAATACAACAAACTAATAGGCTACAAATGTAACTAACTCCTAGAATAAAACTCAGTTGCCTACCAATATACTCGTTCCTTGGGCTCCACGTCTGCGTGCTCCACCTCCACGTTTTCCTTTCCTGCGAACACAAAGTTTTCAGTTTCGATTAGGAAACAAGGCCTACAATCACGTGTACTTCTGATAACAGCAATTACTAATGAATACATACCTTGTATCTTGCGTTCTACTTCGAGCTCCTCCTTTTGCTCCTGCTCTATTTTCTTCAGAAAAGGAAGGACTTTCCTGAGCGTGTATTTGAAGATCTTGCTTTTCTGCTCCTTGGATAATTTCACCTTCTGCTCCCCGCAACCAACAACACCACGAAGAATTTTCAGTGACATTCTTCCGAATCGGATAGAAGATGAAGACAACACCAAACGCAATCATCTCTACCTTCGGTGGTAATGTTTCACGGAGGCAGTTCTTGCAGTTGCAATATCCTCTGCAGTGAGGACATTTCTCTTTAACGTCCTCCTCCGTTAACTTGGGGTACCTATGTACATCAAGCAAGAAAAAGGTTACTCTGTTACTCTTCCTAAAAATGCGGGAATAACCGAAGTTGACAGGGTATCGCCTGCTACGAATCCTCACCATGTTATACACGGAGTGCAGAATCGTTTCTGGCACTGAGAGCAATAGGTCACTCGGGGTTTGTCGTTTCTCTGGCATTGATGACACATCCTGCTTAGGGCACCAGCAGGTGTCTCTTCCCTCTGGACATGACTCCAAGCCTTGACATGCTTGATCTGCAAGACACAGCATAGCAGAACACGATCTAATATAAGACAAGGCATAGGATAAGACAGAAGATCAAAGTAAAGCTCTACCAAATCGAATTCTTAAAAGGAATAACAAGAACAGTGGGATTGGCTCCCAAATGACCATATCTGACAGACCAGCTGCATTCCATAAGTCGAACGAACAATGGGTAGGGTATGGTATGATGCAAACAGAAGAACCAGATGTCACAACGGAGTTGTTTAACACACGGGGAGTAAAAATCTGACTTTCGATGGAATACTAATAGGTAGTTGCACAGGCGAAAAAATGCGGTACCTCTTTTGCTCTGACTGCAGCCTCCGCTGCGAGTCTCTTTTGCTCTTTCGTTTCTGCGTCCGTTAGACCAGTACGCCTTAATGCTTTACGGCTAGACCGGCCACCATTTGCTTCGCCATCAGCAGTATCTCCTGTGTCCTTGGGCGCTTCTTCTTTCACACCGTCGACTTTGTCCTCGGTGCTCTTTTCCTTACCAGCTTTCTTCTTACTTGGAGTCTTGCGCCGACTGGAAAGTAGATCGTCGTCCTCTTTCTCGGCATAGCTCACCTTCGATGTCCTCGTGCGAAGACTGCGAGCGTGAGCTTCGCTCTTAGTATCCTTCCGTCCCTTCGAGCGTTCCTCAGAATCGTCATCGTCCAGAACTGCCGATGAGCCTCTCTTCCTTGAAGCTCCATTTGCTTTGCCAGTATTCTCCTTGACAGACGGAGCGTCGGTTATTAGATGCTTCTTCTCATCTCCCGACGAGCTGTCTGCTACCACGACGACATCCGTCACATCCGTCATGATGTCGGCTTCTCCAGCTTCTGCATCCATGTTTCCACAACCGATATCAGCCACATTTCAATAGGAGCCACTTCCCACACATCGACCACTAGTCATATACGAAGGTGCAGATTGCGCTCCTCGCATTGACTTACCTCCGCCGACTTACCTCACTCACTCTGCGAGATCTACCTATCCAGACAAAGGCACAGCACCATGGAGGAAACAATACAACTAGAAAATACTCAGATACAGCACGCGGATAAGCAGTACACAACGACTTTCTTCGATTGTCAAGACCTTCAAACAAAAAAGCTCCAGAAGACAAACATAAATTACAGCTAAACGCATACCTACGGTGCTAGATGAAGTCGAGACTGCGATTACTACTCTAGAACCACTTCGACGCAATCCTGCACATCCAATGCAAGAGATCCTTATAACCTTCGGCACAAAGACCATGTCAAAAGTACGACACCAGCGAAATTCTAATATCACCCTAAGCATCATCTCAGTATTACTTCTCCAAGAGCACAACGACCAATACACCATCGCCAATAGAAAACTAGAATGATCATCGATACTAATACAAATTGCATCATAGTTTTCTACGGCCGCGCGCGCCAGAGACTTTCGCTTCACGCTGGCATCAAATGCAATGGAATCTATAAGTGAAAAAAGAGCGCGGCGCAGACACAGAGCGCTTCCTAACTACACGTATCCGAAACTAGTTTTGTCCTGAAATCATCCTGCTTGAGTTCTCCTGCTTGGATAATAAACTACTGTAATTCCATATTGAACAAATACCTCCAGGTGAGTTGGCCGAAGCGCACTAGAGCCGCAGCGCATCCGATGCAAGGGATTCTTCAAGCCGCGAACTCAGTGCGCGTGTACCACCTAGTACAAGCCGCAATCGCTTCCCACTTCCCAAGACCAGGGCAAACCCCAGGCCGTGACTAAGCTACTAAGCTTGTTCTGTTGCTTCCCGTTGCCAACAATTATGCTTGCATGCACGCTGGAGATGAATGCGCCACCAAAACCTACTCCGCGCTACAAATAAGCTGCAAACGGCCGTGCCTCTGGCTGGCGTGTCTGTGCACCAGCCCACCCTCGTCTTCGTCTCTCTCAGGAGGCTTGAGTGAACTTTTGCTGCCTGGGCAAAGTCGCCGTGATCCCTTCCTTCGTCGGGTACTCTACTAGTGCTATTATTACGCCCCCCCTTCCGTCGGCCCTTTTAAAGCCCAGCCCAGCCCCCCTAATCAAATGATCCCAAGGAGGCGCCCTGCCGTTGTCTCTCTCTCTCTTTCTCGTTCTCGCAAGTCTTTTCTTTCTCTCTCTCCTTGCTGATTCATTACTTGCCAACTTGCGATATTCTCCATTCATAGAACGGATGGCTATGCAGTAGCAGGTTTTACATTCATAAGGATTGGATTAAGAAAAAGTCATTCATGTTTGCAACAAACTGAAGTGCAACCGATGAATATTTGGTGTTTCTAGCAGTTTCTTTTGAATGGGGTTCATGATCTTGTGTTTTTTGTGTGTGTGGATGAAATTCTGAGTAAGGGAAATTGACAATACGGGGCTAGAGAGTGAGTGAGCTGCAACTTCATGCAAGTTTTGAATATGGTGGCCCAGGATTTCTGAGTTTATAACTATAGAGACTCTCTATGTGGTAGGGTTTGGAAGAAACCATGTTTAGCTGGATTGGGGGTTCATGATCTTGAGGTTTTTTGTGTGTCTATGTTTCATGAAATTCTGCGCAACGGATCTCGGTCATGAATTCGTTGATACCGGGCTAGAGAGTGAATGAGCTGCCAGAATTAGTGAGAAATCTAGTTGCTATATGATAGGGTTTTGGAGGATACATATTTAGCTGAAGTGTGTCTATGTTTTGTTGATGATCTTGTGTTCTTTGAGTGTGTATGTTTTCTCGATGATCTTGTGTTTTTTGAGGGTGTGTATGTTTTGTCTGAGTAAGAGATGTTGGCAACTGGGTTTGATACGGGGCTAGAGTGAATGAACTGCCAATTTTGAATACGATGACCCGTGATTTGTGAGCAAATTAGTGTAGAGAATTTCTATATCATAGGGTTTAGCTGGAGTGGGATTCATGATCTCGTGTGTTTATAGAAACCCGAGTGATGAAAATGGGGAAGTTTGTTGGTACGGGGCTAGTGAAGTGAGTGAGCTGAATCTCGGTGCAAGTTTTTGAACGATTTCTGAGTAAATTAGTGTTAAAATTTTCTAGTTGTGACTAGTGTGTGTGAGGGGATCAGTGGGCGAAGTTTCTCCCCCATCAAGCAACGAATGTGTGCATCTTTGTAGCAAGTGGTAACTTCATCATATGGACGTGTCTGTTTGTTTGCTTGTTTGGGGGCTACAAAGGGCTACATATGCACCCTTTAGTGTGCACAGGTTTGTGAATTTTGACATGAAATTGTGGCCCACGTTGACAGAACTTGCTTGCAACAACACAGCCAATAATAAATGAGTTGATCATCGCATGATCATCAGGCCCTTCTCTATCAAATCATGTTTGAGAAGGAAGGAGTGTTCAACCATGCTATGATGTCAAGTCTTCTTGAAGACAAATTTCGTTCTCTTCTAGCTGACAGGTTGAGGGCATGTTCTGTTAGCGATATGTTGGGGTTTCTAAGACATGTTCCAGTGGACTTACCCTTCGTGAATCTTGAATTCGTACATAATTGGCTTAAAAAAGGGGTCCTAGTCAGTTAAACCACCAATTTTCTGTAGTCAAAAGCTGAAATTTTCTAAATTTTGGTTGTGTAAGAAGCACTTAAATCATGCAACATGATGTTGTCATTCATGTCCGTTATGCTCGTGTATCAACCCCTAAAACTCTTGTGTGGGCGAATAGGATTTTGGGCACCAAGTTTTCAATCATTCATTCTAAAACTTATAGTGAATGTAAATAATGTGATGAGTTTATTAAAAAACTTGTTTTCACATTAACAAGACTTGCGTTTGAGGGTTCATGAAAAATCTCAAATTAGAGACCTAAGTGGGGCAATCAAGCTACTTTCTTGTTTTTCATTTTGATTTGTGATATGTTCTTACCCAAATTTTAAATCGATTGACCCGAGTTGAGGTGTTTATGTTACAAATGTAGGCTTTAGGCTTTGAAATTACCCAACTCAAATGTAGCTAGAGTAGCTAGAAGTACATATTCGTCCACTTCAAACATAGTGGTCTCATAATTGGAATACAATTATTAGTAGAATATTGGTATATGTGTAGACAGTTGAATTAACCCACAAAATCAAAATTTATTGAATCTAAAATATAATTCTTGAATAAAGATCTTGTAGGAAAGAGATGTAGAAAGGGCACTTATTCACATGCTTAGATTGGTTACATTCATATTTAGGGTTGAATGTGATAGTATTCAAATAATTTGGATAGTTTGATGAGAGAAAAAGAGTCAATGAGACGAACATTTTACTATGGTTTATAGTCATGGATTGTTGAACAATTTAAATTTTATAATTACATAAAGATTTTAGTTATTTTTCATGCTCCATGCTCAGAGAATTTTTTTACGAATGATCCTATATTGTAATGACAATATATTATACCTTTTTTTTATCTTGGCAACTTTGGAGACGAGCATGAGGACAATAACAAGGTTTGGGACATGTCAAAGTTTGGATTGGATGTAGACACAAAAGAGGTTTGACACAAAGATAGGGAGATAAGATTTGGGACATGGACAAAGGTAGGGTTTGAGATTCTTATGAATAGGTAAAAGATTTAAGATAAAGAGCACGAGGATACCGACTAGGTTTGAACTAGGCTAAAAATAGGAATGTATTGGAATTGACATAGTTCACGACAAGGTGCACAAGGATATCGTTGGGGTTTTAAACTAGGAAAAAGATAGGAATAGATAATTAAATTTCCAAGTATTTTATTTAGATGCAGCAAACATTGGGATCACTGTAAATAAGTGCTACGAGTGGTTATGGGGGGCAAGCGGGAGAGAGATGGGGGTAGAGCCCCCTAATTTTTTGATGCATAGGCTTTAAAAGCCAATGGATAGGCCCGGAGAGCAGTATGTAGCAGCAGGCTTCATTTTTGAATTCAAAATTATCACAAACGACTGTCTAGGGGTCCAAATCGAAAATTTTATGGATTTTAAAGAAAAAATCCCGTTGGCTAATAAGGGCTCTGAGAAACGCTAGAAGCACTCATTTACAGGAGCCCCAAATGCTGCATGGGAGATACTTATAGTTATATAGTAATTTAGTAACTAGGAGGTGTGTAGTCCAAGGATAATATACCTACTAGCTTAGGAAGGGAGATAATCACCCTAAGTTGCCAGTCTCGTATTAAGCCCTCCTTCCAATTAATGAATTATCATAATTTATGAATTTCAAATTATTGTTAATGATTCTTACTTCACTAATGTATTATTATTCAATCTTGTAAATTATAGCCTCAAGTGCCTTTTACGAAAATTAAATTCTCCCACATGTTGGTTACAAGTAACAAATACTTCTTATTTATTTTTATATATATAGTATAAGTTTGTGATTTTTATACGCGTAAAAGTGACATGTTGAATTTGCAACTTTTATTTGCGAAGGTACAAATGTTATTATGAAATAATTATGTATATAATTGTAATTCCATATATAATCATATAAATATTTTTACATTGTATTGAATCTTTACATTTGTTTACTAATTCATACGATTGTATGGAAATTTAGATTGGTGAAATTTGTGAGCAAATAAAAGAGTAGATTTATTTCTTCACTCAATGTAAAGGGTACTTCAAAGTACATTAATGAAACATTAAACAATTCATACATCATGATCTCTCAAATTATGTAGCCTCATCACATCAAGTCAAAAAAATTAGTTAACCACACAATTATTCAATTTGTAAGAAAATAACCCCTAGTTGTAAGACAAAGACCATAATTACTTATTATTTCTTTCAAACAACCCTTTTAAGCATGAAATGTTTTGTTTGGACGAACAAACAGTCACCATGTATTGATTGTGCCCACAATATTTTAATCATAAATGGCATTAGAATGAAGCAAATTATTCTAAGATGTTTTTTTCGTATTTCTTAAAACATGGAGTTGCTTTTCTTGAAGATGATTTGTTCCTTTATTTATTGCACAATTTATCATCTACATATTCACTTTCTTAGTAGCAACTTATTTTCATAAATGTGGAAAGTTATGAGTAAGTCACCTTCTTAACATGGAAATTTATAGTCAATTTGTATTTGGAGGTTGGACACGTATTTAATCTATTTGTATTTTGGTTAGGTTTAGCGAGTTTATTCTACATTGACGAAAGAATACATGTAAGATAATTTTTGGCTCTAAGAAGAAAATATGAAGTGGCATGTTGAATGCCATAGGGGCTTGTGTCTTCTCTTCAAATCTAGATTTCATGCAATATAACCCTATCTTCTTCTTCTTGTTGCTAACCGTATCTCCGCATGCAAATCTTATTTCATACACCTGTTAAAGATAGGAGCATTTTCAACCATGCATCGTAAAGCGATACTAGCAGTTGCTCTTTCTGAACCCCAAAATATTTAACTCCTTCACGCCCAAGGGCATTGCTATTGGGTGTTGTAAAGAGTCAATATCACAGTGATAAAATTACTTAGCAAGGTTACAAAACTTAAAACATGATAACCACATAAAGACGCACAAAATTTCCAAGGGCAAGGCGGAGGAATATGCCATTGAACTTCGATAGGTCACAATATGTACGTACATGTCTCTCAACTGCGGCCTCGTGGTTGTCAGTCCATACAATGTTTGAGTCACACGTGCTTGGACAATCACCCCTGCAGCCCTGCTTGGAGGTCCCACATGCAATGGAATATTCTGAGTCAATATGCTTGGACAATTGCCGGATCTTGGCGATCTTGCATGTAATATTCCAAGTCGCATCACGTGTTTGATTAATCGCGGCTTCTTCGCGATTGAATAGGCAATTGATTGAGTCACACGTATTTCGCCTCTCTTGATGGTCGTACATGCAATATTCTAAGTCAATGTGCTGAGTTGACCTTCGGCTCATGATGATATTCTTTGCAATATTCCGAGTTTGGTCAATGGTGACCTATTGGCAATCATGCGTGCAATTTTTGAGTTATATGCGTTTAGTCAATTGCGAGTAGTTGTGCATGCAATATTCCGAGTCAGCGTACCTCCTTCTGTCGTGCATGCAATTTTTTAAGTACAGCGTGCTTGTTAGTTGTTGTCTCTTGGCAATCGTTCGTGCAATATTTGGAGTCTATGTCTTTGGTCAATTGCGCCTTTTCACATCTGTGTATGCAATCTGAGTTACGCCACGTGTTTGGTAGATGGAAACTTCTTCGCGGCCGTACGTGTATTTTTTATTTTTATTTTCTGGGCACACGTGTTCGGTAGATCACGTGCATGCAATGTTGCGAGTCAATCTGCTTGAGCGATTGTCGGCTCTTGGCAATCTTGTATACAATGTTCCGAGTCACAGTATGTGTTTGGTGAATGGTAACCTCCTGACTCACGATTGTGCATGCATTTTTGTGAGTCAAATGTGCTTCGTCAATCACCAGCTATCGACGGTAGTGCATGCAATATTCCATGTCAACATACGTACTTGGCAATTGTGTATGCAATACTTGAAGTTACTATACATGCTTAGTCAATGGTTGCCCTTTAGAGATTGTGCATGTCTCTTGCACTCACTCTCTTGTTTTGAACTACTTCCTCGTTATCAAACATCAAATATTACCGACTTCATCCCATAAATATTCCACAACATTTTACAAACTTTGTTTAATTGAATTATCACATACTCATTTCTCACAAACCTTTTTTAAACCTCATACAACAAAATTTCCTATTTGATTCAACTCTTTTTTTATTAGAGAGACAAAATTATTTATTTGAACTTGATTGATGTAGTGCTTGGAAGCTGATTGGTCTCACACATGTAGGTCATGGAAACCCACTCATCAAAGTTAATGATAATGTGACCCAAGATGAGCATTCAACTATAATTGATGGGATAGATTGGATATATGTGCATTCACTAAGCTATGACATATGATTGTGAGCAACATCAAATCATTCTCCATGGTGCTGTGTTGTAAACCAGCGGTAAAATGCTTTTGTATTATGTAAAATATGTAAGACGGTAAACTATTTGGAGAACAAAAGAATTGCAAGATCTCGATATTAAGATTTGTTGAGGAGAATAAAGTTTTCAAACACTAGAGGAAATGTGCGGACACTCCACCACTACTTCCTTCAAGAATATATCTTTCCACCAAATCCATGTGGAATGAACCACTTAAGCTTGGTGGAAACTGCACATTTTTTTTATTTCTCTAATGTAGTGAAAAGAAAGAACATTACATGAAAAATGGAGAATCTAGTATTTTACAAATGATCTCATCACAAATAAACACAAATAACTGCTTCATGAACATTTTAAACTAGTAATTAGGGGTTTCTTCATGTTATACCGGCAAATTCTGACAATTCTTCAATGTGATGGTTGGTGTCCTTCCTTGCATGCTACTAAGGTAGGAGGATTGAAAACTGCACGAGTTTCAAATGGGCAGACCCTTCATCTAATTACACTTGTTAACATTGCTTCGAAGAGATCCCGTAAAACCGACGGCTACACATTATCAGCCGATGGAAATAGCCCATCAGCCGGTTGTTTCTTGAAACCAATGAAAACCAAAGAAATTTTCTTTTGAGGCAATATAAAAGGAGGGAATTGCCAGAATCGTTTCATGAAAAATCCGAATCAAGAGGCATGAAATGGTTGCAAGTTTACCTGCGGTAACTCCAAGCTGATCGATGTACACAACTATAACTTGCTACTATCATCTATGGATGCTGGCTAATCTTTTTTGAGAATCGCATGCTCCTCATATCAGAATAAAAGAGAGTCTAGGTCCTTAAAGAAAATACTGGATGAAAGAGTTGCTCTTCTCCTTCGAGATGAAAGAATCACATGATGATATATATATATAAACAAGTCTAAACTCCTGTATATTCTGACATCAAAACAAGGGCTTGACTTCATGGTTGAAACAATTTTGATGACTTTGCACAAGTAGGCAACACAATCTATCCTCGTTTAAGGGTTAACTAACTTCATGCTGAAAAATGTATAGTATAATCACACTCTATCCAGCTATTTAATCAATGTTTGTGCACTCACATTCTGAACATGTGTCACAATTTGAAGCATGTTTTGTCACATTTAGGATGAGGTAAGAATTCAGCAAAATTCAAACTAAGTTTTTTATTTCATTTTTAAAACCAAAGGAGCAATACATTCGGAACGAGAACAGGCTCGGTGACTAGCACTCTAGCTTTTCTAGAATAAGAATAAGACCTTCCGAGCATATAATCTCTAAGTACATGGAGTAACTCTGCAAGTTAGACTACAAATAACTTGCTTCATTGTGGAATGGGCACTCTATTCATGCGAGTCTCGAGATAGGTTGAGAGTTCTTGTAACAAGCTTCAACTTCTTAGCGACTCCACCTCTCACCGCAAACCTTTGAAGGCAACCGGTGCCTATCATAGTGAGAGATGTTATTCGTAGTAGAGTGGTAGTCTTCAATGAGGCAACTTTGATAGCATCCACTGCAACATCCCTTTGAGCTTGGCCACAAAGCAACAAGAGCTGCAAAGCAACAAACTCCTACATATGTGACCTTTTTCGTCTACCATGATTTGATATGTGAGAGCAATAATAGGTCAAACAAACATTCGATTTACGCTAGCCTCTAAATACACCAGAGTTCTTTGTCATCCGAGTTGAGGGATGAATGCTCAAAATTTATATGACATTCTAAACTACCAACACAAGGAAGCAACGACAACGTGAGAACTGCTACATACAATTTCACCCTCAGTCTGAAACAAAGTATTGCCTTGATACGTGATATATTCTCCAAACGTTTCATTCATCGTTTGGTTTGAAAGAATTTATTTTTTTAAATGACAATGTGAGAATTTGAGAACAGAGGTACAATATGAAGTTGGATGCGAGTCATGTAACAGCAAAGGACTGGAAGTGAAAAATCAACAAGGTGTAAATGCCTGTCTGTGTCGACTTCATCGCAGCGTTTCTTATTTGCAGGAAAAAGCTAGATATGGCAGATCCAGAGCTACACTGCATCATGCATGTCATTCACATATCTCATCACAAAATGACAGAGGAGGTCACTAATTAAGAGGTGTTTAAATCCCTCTTCCATGGAAATTGAAGTTAGGTGGTACTTCCTTAGTGATATTTAAGCATGATTGTTCACAAACTCTTGATATTAGATAATCTGCACCTCCTGCAACAATGCCTAAAATTTGAGTCAAGGCTCCGCTTATAAATTTTCTACTTCTTTTTTGTTTTTAGTGTATGTACACTCTTGTTGGAGTGAAATTTGTCTCTTAACTTACTTGCTACAACAATTAGATCATAAGAAAAGAGAGCATATATTTATATGTGTAGGTAGAAGAGGTGCAATTATGTGCAATATGAAGTTCTTGGAACTAGTTAGATTTGGTGAAGACATTTTTATATATACATCCTTCGGAATATCTTATGTATTCAAAAATAAATAAATTAAAAGAATGAGAAAAATTAAAATCAAGGTGTAAATTATTCGGAAGATGAGGCGTGTTAGTAAAAAACCAACCTAAAATGAATCAAGCCACATGGGCGTGTGTCTTCTCTTGAAAACAACTGCTAATAACCGATGAAAATTATAAGAAATTTTCTATTCTCAATATGAAATGAGGCAGTTGCCGAAATAGTTTCATGAAAAATCCGCTGGATGAAAGAGTTGCTCTTCTCCTTCGAGATGACAGATTTACATGATGATATGTAAAAACAAGTCATGTGAGTAATGAGATCACGGTCTGACATCGAAACGAGGGCTTGCCTTCATAGTTGCAACAGTTTTGATGGTTTTGCACAAGTGGGGGTCACAGTCTATCCTCTTGACCCCTTGTTTTGAAAAATAAAATAAAATAAAATAAAATAAAAACTGATCACACTATGATCACTCAAGAGGAAGTAAAGCTAGTCCTAAACCTCGAAGTAGATCCACCAAGTTCATGCTGAAAAATGTATAGTAAAATCACACTCTGAACCAGCTATTCAATCAATGTTTTTGCACTCACATTCTGACCATGTGCCACATTTCGAAGCATGTTTTGTCACATTTTGGATGAGTTAAGAATTCATCAAATCTCGAACTGAATTGCATGCTGTGTATTTGTGATGTAAGCACCAATTTATTTATTTTTTAACCAAAGGAGCAATACATAACGAACGAGAACAGGCTCGGTGAGTAGCACTCTAGTTTTTCTACGAGATCTTTCCGACATCTAATCTCTGAGCACATGAAGTAACTCGGCAAGTTACACTACAATGACTTGTTTCATTGTCGCACGAATACTCAATTCATGCCAGTCTTGAGATAGGTTGAGAGTTCTTATGACAAGTTCCATCTTCATGGTGACTCCACCTCTGGCTGCAAACCTTTGCACTCAACCAATGCCTTTGATACGGCAACTTTGATAGCATCCACGAAGGCCTCCCTTTGAGCTTCACCACGGAGTATATGTGAAGCAACAAGAGGTGCAAAGCAACAAACTCCTACATACATGATCTTTTAGACTACCATAATTTGATATGTGAGAGAGCACTAATGGGTCGTCTCTATTTGCGCCAGCCTCTAAATTCTGTGGAGTTCTTTCTCATCAGAGTCGAAGGATAAATGCTCAAAATCTATATGACATTTTAAACTACCGACATGGAAGCGATAATGAATGAAAACCTTTGAACTATGTATATTAATTCACCCTCCGTGTGAGACAAAATATTGCCTTGCTAGGTGATGTATTCTCCAAACGTTTCGTACATACTTTGGTTTGAAAGAAAAAATAAAATGACAATGTGAGAAAATGACAAAAGACTGGATGTGAAAACCAATGAGGGGTAAATACCTATCTTGTGAAACCTTGGAGTATTTTCAATGACAGAGGAGGTCACTTCATTTGTCCTAATTTTGTACATTAACTAAGAGGTGACCGACTCCCTCAAAGAAATTAATCTCGGATAATCATTTAGATGGAAATTGAATTTAGGTGGTACTTTCTGAGGGAAATTTGAGCATGAGTTGTTGAGAAACTCTTGACATCAGATGATGTGGAGCTCCTGCAACAATGCCTAAAATTTGAGTCAAGGCTCCCCCACAATAGTTTTCTACTTCTTTTTAGTGTGACCTCTCGTCGGAGTAGAATTTGCTTCTAACATTTTTTGCTACAATATTTAGATCATAAGGAAAGAGAGCATGTATGTATATGTGTAGGTAGAAGAGGTGCAATTATGTGTAATATAATTTTGTTGGAACCACTTTAGATTTGGTGAAGATATTTTGATACATCCTTCCAAATATCTTATGATAAATTAGCGATGAAGAATGGTTGTTGAGGGCCGCAAAGAAGAATGGCTGTTGAGGGCCGCAAAGAAGAATGGCCGCTTGAGCACCGTGAAGAAGGATCACCACTTGAGCACCCCAAGAAGAATCTCGCGTGAGCGCCGCAAAATAGAATCGTGGCTTAAGCAATTCAAAGAAGTTTAGCAGCTTGAGCGCATTGAGAAATTTTTAAGAATGAAAAAACCTACCACTTTGTTCAACATGTGCACATCTAGAGACATCCGAGACCTCTTCTCTCCCTGAAAACTTACAAAATCCAAGTGCACCACGTAGAGGGTTGAGCGCCAGGAAGGGAAATGGCGTGGTTGAGCATTGTTGCTCATATTAAATATTCAATAAAAAGGAACAAATGAAAAAACTTTGTCATTGCAATCAATGAACCATCATAACTCCAATCTAATCAACACAAACATTTGAGAACAATCATCTATGAACAATTAAAATTTTATAAATGCAAATTGTTATATGTACACAATAGCCATCCTGGTAGAGATTTGACTATTTGAGATGTGCACATATACTATTAAAATGTGCAAAAATTGTAGATTGTTACAAAATTAAAGATCGATCTATCTATATAATAAAAACTGGGTTAGTCACGCGATCCTTCTGACCCACCAAAGTATTTTTCACCGCCAATAGGGCATGCAATTTTCTGAGTCGTACACGTTTGGTCAATTGTTTGCTCTTTATAGTTGTGCATGCAATATTCCGAGTCAATCCCGGCTTTTGTGATCTTGTTTGCAATATTCCGAGTTACAATATGTGTTTGGTGAATTTTGACCTCCTTGCCGTCGTGCATGCAATTGTTTAAGTAATTTGAACTTGGTTGTATCTTGGAGGTCGTGCGTGCAATATTCCAAGTCAATGTGTTTGGTCAATTGCGCCTCTTCACAATTCCGTATGCAATATGAGGTAGACCACGTGTTTGGTCATCGTACATGCATTTATTTGTTTGGGCACACGTGTTCGGTAGATCACGTGTATGCAATATTGCGAGTCAATCTGCTTGAGCAATTGCTTGCTTTTGTCGATCTTGTATAAAATATTCCGAGTCTCTGTTTGGTGGATTGTGACCTTCTCATCATTTTTGTGAGTCAGATGTGTTTTTTCAATGACCAGCTATCGATGGTCGTGCATGCAATATTCCAAATCACCGTACGTACTTGACAGTTGTGTATGCAATACTTTAAGTTACTATACATGCTTACACAATGCTTGTCCTTTAGAAATTATGCATGTCTCTTGGCACTCGCTCTCTTGTTTTGAACTACTTCTTAGTTATCAACCAATTTCATTCCAAGAATATTCCACAGAATTTTACAAACGTTGTTCAATTTAACTATCACATACTCATTTCTCCTAAACCTTTTTCAACCTCATAGATTGATTATATATATATATATATATATATATATATATATATATATATATATATATATATATATATATATATATATATATATATATATATATATATATATATATATATATATATATAGAACTTGATTGATTTAGTGCTTGGAAGCTGATTGGTCTCACACATGTAGGTTATAAAAACTCACTCATCAAAGTTTATGATAATGTGACACTAGATGAGCATTCAGTTGTAATTGATGGGATAGATTGGATATATTTGCATTCACTAAGCTGTGACATATGGATGTAATGTGGATTAAAGCATTCTCCATAGTGTTGTAATGTAAACCTCGAGTAAAAGCTTTTATATCATAAAAAATATGTAAAATTGTAACCTATTTGGAGAAATAAAAGAATTGCAAGATCTTGATAAGATCTCAAAATAAGAATAAACAATAAAGTTTTCAAACTATAGGGGACGTATGGACACTCCACCATATTTCCTTCAAGAATATTTTGTTCCACCAAATTCAAATGGAATGAACCACTTCTTGGTGGTGTACACATATTACGTGTGTTCATAAGGATGATTGGATACCAATATCCAAAGCTCTATAGTTTTGTGAATGCTGGAAACTCCGAGATATACAAATAAAACACAAATAACTGCTTCATGTACATTTAAAACTAACTTTTAGGGATTCCATGCTTTCTAAACAATGTGATCGTTGGTGTCCTTCCTTGCATGCAACTAAGGTAGGAGGATTGGAAACTACACGAGTTTCAAATGGGCAAACCCTTCATCTGATTACACTTGTTAACAGTACTTCGAAGGGAACCCATGATCCAAAAAACCGATAGCCAGTTCATTATCAGCTGATAGCCATGAGCCCGTTGATTCTTGAAACCACCTCCTAAAAACCGATGAAAATTACAAGAATTTTTTGACTCGATATAAATTGAGACACTTGCCGGAATTGTTTCATGAAAAATCAGCTGAACATGGGAAGCGGAGGGTATTAAGGTAGCCGAGAACGGTGAACTTATTTCCCGAACCCCAGAAGTGAACAAAGCACACCCACCAAGTATCTCAAACACTGAGAAACTATTTGATATTCGAATTACACCATCTTCCAGTAGAGGAGTATATTTGATCCTCATCACATGAGTGAACATGGTAGTTACTGGTCACGCATTGACAGCATCCATTTATAGAAAAACCAGCAGGTAATTAGGTTGCCATGACTTTGCTTAGTCAGTAAAGTTTGAATTATGAGGCACTGAAATGGTTGCAAGTTTCCCTACCATAACTCCAAGCTGATCAATGTACACAACTATAACTTGCTACTATCATCTATGGATGCTGGCTAATCTCTCTTGAGAATCTCATTCGGAAACTACTGTGAAACTTGGATGAAAGAGTTGCTCTTTTCCTTCGAGATGAAAGATTTACATGATGATATATAAAAGCCAGTCATGAGATCACCAAGTCCAAACTCCTGTATATTACAACATCAAAACAAGGGCTTGACTTCATAGTTGAAACAATTTTGATGATTTTGCACAAGTTGGAAACACTATCTATTCTCATTATGAGAAAAAACTAATCACAGTTTGATCACTCAAGAGGAAGAAAAGCTAGTCCTAATCTTCCAAGTAGATCCATCATCTTGGAGTTAACCAACTTCATGCTGAAAGATTTATAGTGTAATTACACTCTGAACCTAGTTAATTTGCACTCACTTGGCCACGGAGTATTTGTCCAGCAACAAGAGTTGCAAAGTACCAAACTCCTACATATGTGAACTTTCATAATCTGATATGTGAGAGAGCACTAATAGATCAAACAAACACTCTATTTGCATGAGTCTTTAAATACTTTCGAATTCTTTTTCATCGGAGTTGAGGGATGAATGCTCAAAATCTATATGAAATTTTCAACCACCCATGGGGAAGCAATAATAAATGACAATGTGAGAACTGTTGCATATTATTTCACCCTCCCTGTGAGACGTGATGTATCTCGAAAGGTTTCATATAAATTCCCACATTGTCGATGTAATGTTTGAAATGACAATGTGAGAATTGAGAACAGAGGTTCAGTATGAAGGTGGATACAAGTCATGTAACAGCAAAATATTGGATGTGAAAACCAATGAGGTGTAAATACCTATCGGTGTCGCTCGATCTTCATTGCAGCATTTCGCAGGAAAAAAACAAGATATGCCACGATATGGCAGATCGAGCACTTTGCTACACTTCATCATGCATGTCACAAGTCTTAAAACCATCAGATGTGAAACCTTGGAGTATTTTCAATGACAGAGGAGGTCACTTCATTTGTCCAGATTTTGTACATCAAACTTCAAGAGGTGACCGAACCCCTCCCTCATAGAAAGCAATCTCGGAATAAACATTTAGATGGAAATTGAATTCATGTGGTACTTCCTAGTGAAATTTAAGCATGAGTTGTTCAGAGTTGACATCGGATGATTTGCAGCTTCTACAACAATGCCTAAAATTTGAGTAAAGACTTCGCATATAAAGTTTCTATTTCTTTTTAGTGTAGACTCTTGTTGGAGTAGAATTTGCTTCTAACTTTTTTGGCTACAATATTTAGATCATAAGAACAGAGAGCATGTCTTTATATGTGTAGGTAGAAGAGGTGCAATTATGTGTAATATCAAGTTTTTGGAACCAGTTTAGATTTGGTGGAGACATTTTGATACATTCTTTCAAATATCTTATAATAAATTAGCGCTGAAGAATGGTTGTTGAGCGCCGCAAAGAAGAATGGCCACTTGAGCATTGTGAACAAGAATCACTGCTTGTCACGTGAGGGCCGTAAAATAGAATCGCCGCTTAAGCACCTCAAAGAAGTTTGGCAGCTTGAGCACATCGAAGAAAAATTGCCAATTTTCAACAATCAAAAATCCTACCACTTTGTTCAACATGTGCACATCTACAGGCATCCAAGACCTCTTCTCTCTCTGAAAACTTACAAAATCACCAACAAACAAACTCCAAGTATACCACGTAGAGGGTTGAGCGCCACAAAGAGAAATGGTGTAGTTGAACATCGTCGCTCATGTTAAATAGTCAATAAAAAGGAACGAATGAAAAAACTTTGTTATTGCAATTGAACCATCGAAACTTCAATTTACTCAACACAAACATCTAAGAAAAATCATTTATGAACAATTTAAATTTTATAAATGCAAATCTTTACATGTACACAAAAAACCATTCTGATAGATATTTGAGATGTGTAGATATACTATTAAAATCTGCAGAAATCGTGGATTGTTACAAAATGAAAGATCGATCTATCTATATATGGGTTAGTCAGCGATCCTTCGACCCACCAAAGTATTTTTCACCGCCAATAGTGACCTATTGGTGGTCATGAATGCAATTTTTTGAATCATACCCGTTTGGTCAATTGTCTGCTCTTTATACTTGTGCATGCACTATTCCGAGTCAACATGTCCGTGATCAATCTCCGGCTCTTGGTGATCTTGTTTGCAATATTCCCTGTTACAACATGTGTTTGGTGAATTTCGACCTCCTTGCCGTCGTGCATGCAATTGTTTAAGTACCTCGTTCTTGGCTGTATCTTGGCGGTCGTGCGTGGCTGCGTGCAATATTCCAAGTTAATGTGTTTGGTCAATTGCGCCTCTTCACAACTGTGTATGCAATATGAGGTACACTACGTGTTTGGTCAACGGAAACTTCTTGGCGGTTGTACATGCATTTTTTGGGGGGGCACACATGCATGCAATATTGCGAGTCAATTTCCATGAGCGATTGCCGGCTCTTGGCAATCTTGTATACAATATTCAAAGTCACATTACATGTTTGGTGAATGGTGACCTCCTCACGGTCGTGCTCCATTTTGTCGATCAAATGTGCATCGTCAATCACCGGCTATCAACGGTCGTTCATGCAATATTCCAAGTCACCGTAAATACTTGGCAATTGTGTTCGCAGTACTTTTAATTACTATACATGCTTAGTCAATGGTTGCCCTTTAGAGGTTGTGCATATCTCGTGGCACTCACTCTCTTGTTTTGAACTACTTCTTAGTTATCAAACATCAAATATTACCAATTTCATCCCATAAATACTCCTCAAGATTTTACAAACTTTGTTTAATTTAACTATCACATACTCATTTCTCATGAACCATTTTTCAACCTCATACAACAAAATTTCCTACTCGATTTAACTCTTCTTAATTAGACAAATAAATTTATTTATTCGACCCTGATTAATTTAGTGCTTGGAAGTTGTTGGTCTCACACATGTAGGTTATGAAAACCCACTCATCAAAGTTGATGATAATGTGACCCTAGATGAGCACTCAACTATAATTGATGGGATAGATTGGATATATTTGCATTCACTAAGCTGTGACATATAATTGTATGCAGCATCAGATCATTCTCCAGGGTGTTGTCATGTAAACTTGTAGTAAAATCAAAGAAATGTTGTTTCCTTATGTAAAATATGTAAGACGGTAACCTATTTGAGAGAATAAAAGAATTGCAAGATCTTGATAAAATTTGTTGAGGAGAATAAAGTACCAAACACTAGGAGAATTGTGTGGACATTCCACCACTATTTTTTTCAAGAATATATCATTGGAGGAGCTCCAAATGGAATGAACCACTTCAGCCGTGAAAACTACACACTTTCTCACTCTTAATGTAGCGAAAAGAAAGAACATCATATGAAAAATGAGTAATCTACTATTTCACAAATGATCCATCGTCTCCTCAAACATATTACATGTGTACACAAGGATGATTTTATACCAATATCGAGAATTCTGTAGATTTGTCAATGTTGGGAGACTCTAAGATACACAAATAAACACAAATAATTGCTTCATGAACATTTAAACTAATATTAGGGATTTCTTCATGCTTTATCTAACACACTTTGAACAATCTTCAATTTGGTCGTTGGTGTTCTTCCTTGCAACTAAGGTAGGTGGATTGAAATCCACACGAGTTTCAAATGGGCAAGCCCTTCATCAAATTACACTACTTCGAAGAGAACCAATGATCCACGGTTAGTACATTATCAAGCGGATGGGCAATTGCCCATCATTCGCTTGATCCTTGAATCCACCTGCTAAAACCGACAAAAATTACAAGAAATTTACTTTTCTCTACATGAATTGACGCACTTGCCAGAATCGTTTCATGAAAAATTGGCTGAACAGGGGATGCGGGAGGTATTAGCCGATATGGGTGAAATATGTATGTTTCATCCTCATCACATGAGTGGTCAACATTGACAGCATTTGTTTATAACAAACCAGGCAGCAGGTAAATAGGTTGCCATGGCTTTGCTTAGTCAGTAAAGTTTGAATCAAGAGGCACTGAAATGGTTGCAAGTTTCTTTACCATAACTCCAAGCTGATCGATGTACACAACTATATAACTTGTTACTATCATCTATGGATGCTGGCTAATTTTTTGGAGAATCTCATGCTCTTCATATCAGAAAAACAAAAAGAGAGTCTAGATCCTCAGAGAAAATACTGGATGAAAGAGTTGCTCTTCTCCTTCGAGATGAAAGAATCACATGATGATATGCAAAAACAAGTCATGTGAGTAATGAGATCACGGTCTGACATCGAAACGAGGGCTTGCCTTCATAGTTGCAACAGATTTGATGGTTTTGCACAAGTGGGGGAACACAGTCTATCCTCTTACCCCTTGTTTTGAAAAATAAAATAAAATAAAATAAAATAAAAACTGATCAAACTATGATCACTCAAGAGGAAGTAAAGCTAGTCCTAAAGCTCGAAGTAGATCAACCAATAAATGTAGGGTGTAATCACACTCTGAACCAGGTATTCAATCAATTAATCTGCACTCACATTCTGAACATGTGCCACATTTCCGAGCATGTTTTGTCACATTTTGGATGAGGTAAGAATTCAGCAAAACTGAGACTGAGTTGCATGCTGTGTATTTGTGATGTAAG